>CM028358.1:10331849-10931849 GCA_016618105.1 Dendrobium huoshanense | reverse complement strand
AAATCCAAAAGTGCTTTTATTATAATAGAATATTCAACAAAGGTGAATGAGATATTTTGCTAAGCTTTTCAATGAAGATTGTGAAAATGATTGACTTTAGTAACCTTAAAACTCTAAATAAACATAGAGATTTTTATTTTTATCGATATATTAGTAAAACCGAATTTAGAGAAGCTTTAAAAAAAATGAAGTGCGGAAAAGCTATTATACTTGATCATATTTCAATAGAGGTGTGGAAATGCTTAGTGGATGAAGGAATTTCATGGATTACTAAACTTTTTAATATTATTTTAAAGACTAAAAAGATGTCATATAAGTGGAGTGCGTTGATTTCAATTTTTAAGAATAAAAGTGATGCAAATATTGTGCGAATTATAGAGGAATTAAGTTAATGTGTCATACTTTAAAACAATGGAAGAGAATTATGAAGCATAGGTTACATTGCGATATCAATGTTTCTCAAAATCAATGTGGATTCATGTCGGGTATGTCTACTATGGAAGATATAAATTTATTGAGAGGTTTGATGGAGAAGTATAAAAAGAATAAGGAGGATCTACATATGATATTTATTGATTTAGAGAAAGCATATAATAAAGTTCATAGAGAGAAGTGTTATGGAGAGTTCTAGAAAACAAAGTGATTAATAATGCTTATATTCAATTCAATAAGGATATGTATGCAAGAGTTGTTACTTGTGTTCAAACTAAAGGTGGTTTGACCAAATATTTTCCTATTTCAGTTTGATTACATCAAGGATCAGCCTTAAGCCCATATGATGCGGACATCGGCACGAAGATCTGGCGCATCTATCACAGGAGGCGTCGTAAATCGACGACTCTAATTTAAGTTGTCATTTATAAATTATTTTCTGCATTTTAGTTTCTATTTTATGTTATTTTCTATTTTACCCCTAGGTTAATTTATTTGAGTGTTGTGGCCCAAGGGGCATTTTTGTAATTTTCTATTTTCTCATGTTATGGCCTATAAATAAGGGCCTTTGGCTACTGTAATGGATGGTTAATGGATATGAAAAATTTTGTTTTCCACACTTGTGTTCTTCTTGAGAGAGGACGAGAGTGAGATTTCTATGAGAGAAATCGAAAGTTTCACCAGCCGTAGGATGGGTCCGGGCTCGTGACGTGAAGTTCCTTGGAGAAGGGCAAACGAATCACCCACCAACCTTGGAGACGGCAAGGTTCGTGGTTTTCTCTTTGTATTTTCGTCTTCATCCACCACCCTCCTCTTTACATCTTTCGTTCTATCTTATATCGTTGTTTTGTTTTGTCATCTTTTCTTCCTCCCTCAACTTCATGGCCAAATACCCCTTTGGATGCCGTCGGCCCAATCTCTAGCCGCCGGCCACCATCCACCACCTCATCCCAATTGAAATCTTTGCCTAATTTGGGTGGACATATTGTTGGCTGATTTCAAATTCAAACTCATGTATTTCGAAATTTGAAATCTTTCCTATTTGGGTTTGATCCATATTTGGAAGGTTTTAACTCTCCAATTCAAAATTCAAATTTGAATTACAAGGAGTTGACGTTTTAATCCCTCCAAATTAAATTAGACCCATCCAACCTCCATCGCCTCCACATGACATTCATTCCTGCCTAAATTAGATTGCATAAATTTGGTAACTATTATTTGAATTAATTCAAATCAATTTGAATTTCAAATAGTTATTATATTTATATGTCTTATTTTAGGAAACCTTTTGAATTAATTCTTACTTGAATTTTAAAACAAGAGAGGATCAAATATCTATTTCCAAATCCATATTCCCCACTTAAAAAGTACTCAATACCCCCTCATCTAAATCTGGCAAAAAAAAAAAAATTCCTCTGGACTGTTTCCTGACTCATACATCCATATCTCTAATTAATTCCTAATATCCCTCTTCAATTCCGTAACTCTCACATAGCTAAAATTGTGCTTTGCTGGACCGTCTCCCTCCTTTCTACTCTAATTACTTTCCTAAAACCAAAAATAGGATTTAGGAAATAATTGCACCGCCCCACTCCATCTGCCGCCTCCCCATCTCCTTCTTAATTGCTTGTGAAATCTGTCAATAACTAGAACTTGTTCCTTTGGCTAGATTTTCCAAGCCCCACCATTGCTGGCCGTGACTCTCAAAGTCCCAACCTAGGTTGTGTCTCTCCCAAATTTCCCTGTGCACCTGCAACTCTCCACTTGAGTTCTAAACCCCAAAACCCTTTATCTCCACTACCATTCTCTCAAGAAGAAAATATTAAGTTTATCTCATAATTTTTTGGATCAAAATCTGAACTGTTTCAGATTTCCGGAAAGGAGTTGTAAGACGATTAAAAATTTCTGAGATAAATCCAGATTTATTTCAGATTTTGCAAGGACAATTTCAGATTTTGGAGAGGAGATCCTTTCCCTAACAAAGTCAATTTTCGTTCTACATCACCATATCTTTTTGCTTTAGTCATGGATGTTCTTAATAGACATTTGCAAGAGGTTGTACCGTGATGTATGCTCTTCATTGATAACATTCTTCTTGTTGATAAGACTAGAGGAGGAGTTGAAGGTAAACATGAATTATGGAGGTCAACCTTAGAGTCTAAATATTTTCATTTGAATAAATATAAAACCGAATATATGGAGTATAATTTTAGTAGTAATAGATCTAGTGGGAGATTGTGACTTTGGGCAATCAAATCATTAATAGTATTACATGTTTTAGATATATTGGGTTTATTGTTCAGAGTGATGGTGAAATAGATGGGAATATCATTAGTAGAATTCAAGTTGGATGATTGAAGTGGAGGAATGCATCAGACTTCTTGTGTGATAGAAAAATTCTCCTCAAACTTAAGAAAAAATTATGTGCGATGGCGGTGAGACTTGCAATGCTTTATGGTGCAGAATGTTGGCCATTAAAAGAGAAGCATAATATTACGTTAAATGTTGCAGAGATGACGATGCTCAGGTGGATGAGTGGCTTCACTCTTAGAAAAAGGACATGAAACGAGCATATATTTGAAAAAGATGGAGTAGCTCCACTGGAAGATAATATTAGAGAGAGCCGCCTAAAATGGTTTGGTCACATAAAACTGCGGCCTTCTGATGACCCGGTTAAGAGAGTAAATGTATTAGATTTGTCTTATGTTAAGAAAGGTAGAGGTATGCCTAAAAAGAATTTGTTAGAAAATATTAGAAATGACATTTTTTTATTGGATTTAAATGAGAATTTGACTCTTAACATGACACAATGGAGAAAAAGGATTCATGTAGCCAACCTAGCATATTCGGATAAAGGATTGATGTTGTTGTTGTTATTGTTTGAGTTTGTACTTGCATCACATCGGGCAACATGTCATCCTCCTTATTTTTGTTCAAACTTTAGCTAGTTTTTTCTCAATTTTGGGCATGCACTTTGACACCTGATTTGTATAGGTAATAGTAAAATTAATAAACTTATATAATATCTTATATTATTGTTATCTTCAAATGCATCTTATCTAATTGAATCATGTACTTGATCAATTTTGATAACCATATAAGTTCTTATTTTTGGCATAAGCATCATGAGAGATTAGATACTAATCTATTGCATTACTACATCAAGCACTGATTAATTGTAAGTGCTGGCCATCTTAAGCCATCAACCATGAATAAGTGATAGGTCTCATTATTTTATGTTATGTATATGCCTTTGTTTTCAATTTATTTTAATTATCAAAACTTTGCCTGAAAGGTCACACCTCAAGGAGATTTTAAATGCTAGAAAATAAATTTTCCTCATTCAAATATGGAACCCTACTAAAATTGCTATACTGAATAGTTGCTTGACTCCATTGAAGTGCATTTCAAAGATTCAAGGATTACATTTTTATGAGACAACAATAATTCATAATTTAGAAGAATAATTAGCTGAATTTCAAGTGACAATTTCATGTTAAGCTTTGCACTCTTAACTCTCCATCATGTGATGTGAAAAACAAATGAGGTCAATGCAGCCACTTAACTTCAAAAAATGAGGTTCAATTACTCCAAAAAGCATTACAATTTTACATTAAGCTCAATTTACTATTAAACAACCACCTAACTTCCAACTTTTTAGGCGTTCTATTTAATTCATACCCTTCTTTCTCAACACAAACAAACTAGACAAATGACATTTACTCATAGCATTAGACTTCATATGGTACTGCTTCCGCTTTGCTTGTGTCATATTTTGGTTAGTGTAGAATACCAGATGAATCTTTAGATTATGCCTCGTTCTAATTTTGTTTTGAAACTAGATAATACAACATAGTATGAGTATAAACTGGAGAAAAGGAAAAAGGTATCATGTAAGAAAGTATGACAGTACATCATTATATGCAGACAATCATTTTGGCCCTGGTACTTTTAAGGAAAGCCCTGTGAAATCCAGCAAGTAAGCAAATCCCATCCAGCACTTGCTTTCTGTATAACTTTCCTAGAAGCATGTTGATGAAGACATCGGAGATCAATGACTACGATTTTTTTTAGTTATTTATTTATATGTTTTTGTACTAGTTTATTTTATATTGTTGTTTTTCCATTTATATCCTTATGGGTGGTCATGTAGTGTTGTAGCCCGAAGGGCATTTTAGTCTTTGTTATTTTTCTTTTTATGAGGCCTATTTATAGGCTAGCTTTCTTGTATTGTGGGATGATGATTATGATGAATGAAAATTTCTATTATGTGTTCTCTTTGTGAGTTCATATTTTCTTGATCTCTTGGTGAGTTCAATTTTCATAGATCTCTGTGTGAGTTCTATGGAAAGCCCACGGTGAGGGAAAAAGCAATACTCGTCAATCTTGGTGGATTCCAAGGTTCGCGGTTTTTCTATCCTTCTTTTACTTTTAATTTTCTTATTGCATCGATTCCCTCCACTTTCATTCCACCACCGAAATACCTATTGATCCCCACCAAATCCCCCCTCCACAATTCCACCCGCCGGCCTAGCTCCTAGCCACCTCCACCCGAAGCCAAAACCACCCCTCCTCCTTTGGCCGCCGGCCACCCCTTGCTCCAAGTCATGGTGAAGATGCCAATCATCATCATGACTCCTTGATGGGTGCTTAGCAATAAATAAAGGAGTTACCGAATTTTGAATTTCAAAATTTGAAATTCAAAACTTTCCATATTTGAAAATTCCTAATTAGGAAAGTTTTTAAATTGATCCAATTTAAATTTCATGACATGTGGAGTTTTTAAATTTTCACCCTAGGTGGCATCGACTCAATTGGAAAGCACTTCCTCCCTCCCTAATCCCCTCTCTCTCTCTCTCCATACCGCCGGCCCCCTTCATTGGGCTCTCCATTGATTGTCATCAATGCACCCCATCCAAATTTTGAAATCTGAAATTGATTTCAATTAAAACCCCTCCCATCCCAATTAAAACTGAAATCAATTTCAGTTTCTCTACACAAGAGCCCTCACCCTTCTCTCCTCCACCTCACCCTCATTGTTTCTCTCTCCACTTTGCCACCTAAGCCACAATTAAACACCTCATTAGATCCTCATTAAACCCCATTGGTTGCCGCCCAATCAAGCCACCCTTATTGGAATTATTTTGAATTTTAAATTGAGAATTCAAATCCCTCCCAATTAAATGGTTTTCCCAAATTCCTGCTTGATGCTCCCCTCATCCCTCACGTGAGCCCTTCTATCCAGCGGCAAGAAGGCCATGGCTGGCTGTCCATAGCTCCCAGCACCCAAGGAGCATGTCCAGACATTTCTAAATCTAACGGAGTGGTGTCCAGGTCCCGCCCAAGGTCAAAGCTGCTGCTGCCTTGAAGTTCAGCTTGCTGTCTCGGTATTCCAGCAAGAATATAATTGCTGTCCTGCAAAACCAGAGCTGCCCACTTGCTGTCCTGCATCCTAGAACCTTGCTAATTGCTGTCCAGACGCTCCAGATTACTGTCCAACAACATAAGGAAGGCTTGTGGTTGCTGTCCACTCATTTTCCAACATTCAAACGACCTTGCCGGAGTGCGTATCCCTCTTGTCTTTGGGTAAACTCAACATCAGATTCTCTATCTTCATAGTTACATCCTTGCTTGTGGTTATTATTAAATTCATGAAGATAATGTTAATACATCTTCGCTAAAGCCTAGTAATTAGAAGAGTTGTGTGAGGGACCTTTCATAGACTAATCTTATTGTTAGTATTGGAATTTCTTGTTGAAACCACTCATGTATGCAACGTAAGGCTTAGTTGATTATTTCATGATCTCAACCTCTCGCATGTGTTTTAGACCTAAGCTATTTTATCACCTTATCATTTCTATTTTGTCGTTTATCATCAAGACAAAGCTTATAAGTATTGTGCTCTAAAATGTAAGCGTGCAAACTTCCTTAATCCAATCATCAGTGCATGTCCGTTCTACATCATCTTGGTATCAGAGCATGGCTAGCATGCTTTGCTCATGCTAGGTGCATCCTAGGAATACCCATTTAGCTTATTTTGGCATGCTTAACATCATCTAATTAGTATTGGCTACAGTTTTAGTTTGCTGTCCTGAATTTTATGCATGAACTATTCATTTTACATACTCATATAAAGGTGTTTAAAGTGCTGTCCTCATCGCATTCGCATCCATATTAGTGTAGGACATTAAACCCTTGCTGCCATCCACTTTCCTGCACTAATTTGTGACGTTGGGCTGACTTCCAAGCGTTTGTAGTTTGCTGTCCAGAAAATTTCTGCAGCATTTAGAGAGCTTTAGGTGACCCCAACCTAGTGTTTAGGTGCTGTCCTCACCCTAAAAGTCATCCTAAACGCATAGGCAACTTTCCCCAACTGCTGTAGGTTGCTGTCCACAAGTTTCCTGCACTTATCTAGTAAATTGTAGGCTTGTTTCTTAGGCGTTTGGTTGCTGCCTTCAACCTAACAACCTCCCTAAGTGCCTAGGCTACTTAACCCACTAGCCTAGCTTGCTGGCCAAACTTTTTCTTCACCCTGTAAGTGAGTCTAAGTGAGCCTAACCTAGTGTCTAAATGCTGTCCCTTACACCCATTCCTCATTGAGCATCACTTTACACTTTTAAATGGACTCGATAGGTTTTCAGAAGAGGTTAGACGACCTAGTTAGTCTTGTAGGCTCTCTAACTAAAACCACAAAGGAGGCACATGTTGACTCTTCCCACTCTAGGTACGTTCCCCATTAGCTCAGTCAGGCGAGCCGGAAGATGCCCCACTATGCTTATCAACCTAGACCTGAGACTAATCCTCAACGACCTCACCTAGAGTCACCTTACCAGTTGCCCACCTTTGATGACTCATCGGACCCTTACTATTTTCGAGAATGGGCTAGACAACTAGATGACTATTTTGAATCATGTCATATCCTT
The DNA here is from genome assembly GCA_016618105.1 of Dendrobium huoshanense. Lineage (NCBI taxonomy): Eukaryota > Viridiplantae > Streptophyta > Magnoliopsida > Asparagales > Orchidaceae > Dendrobium > Dendrobium huoshanense. The sequence goes on along the minus strand of CM028358.1, from coordinate 10,924,494 downwards.
GAATCCCACCAGCTTAGCATAGCTAAATATCACCTCAAAGGTCAAGCTCTTCAATTTTGGGTAAGATTGGAAGATCGTCGAGAGTCTAGCGGTGAGTACCTTACTTGGAAGGACATGAGGAGAGAACTCAACTTAAAATATAGGCCCTCTACCTATGGACAACCTGCTGATTCTAAGTTTAGGTCCCCCCCTGCCCATCAAACCATTGGATATTACACTCTCAATACTCCTACCCCTAGTGACCGTCATTTAGAGCACCACCCTACCCCTTGCCGAACAAACCGTGGACCTTACTGTGGTCAAGGCCACCCATCCTTTAGTAACGACAGGGTTGCTGCCCCACCCTGTAGGTCTTCAATCAGTCTTGGTGACCGACCCTATAGTGGGTCTTCTGTTGGTTTGAGCCCCTATGATTCCCCATTTGGGCTAAGTTCTAGCCACCTCAGTCAACCTTCAGCTTCACCAGTCCTTGACCCTGCAAGTGTACTTTTGATAGAGAATTGCATTGACAAGAAAACGCCCTCTGAACCTAAAACTGAGTGCATCCATTTCGTGAATGCTAATGATATTAAGGATAACGAGGACTTCTTTGAGGGTGGAACAGAAGTGATTGAATCAGACTCCCAGCATAACTTAAATCCTGAACTAGGAAAGTTAGAACCTTTAAACGTCGACACCTTAGCCCACTCCGATCCTAGTCTCCTCGAGGATAACTCTTTGGATAAAGTATGTCTGGATGATAGTAATGTGATCTCGAAAGAAGTCAATCTGACTTTGAACATGAGGAATTTAAATTCGGAAGATCCTGGTTTAGTTGTATTACCTACTGAGTCGACTTTTGGTAACTTTGATGATCATAATATCGAGTCGGAAGTGGTTCAATTACCTGATTTAACTCACGATTTAAGTAACCCTGAACCCAGTTATCCTGATTCGAATGAAAATAGTACTATGAGTTCGGAAGATAATGATTTGATTCTGAAAGCCTTTAATCTTGATTTTAACAATGAGCCTCTTCTTGTTGCATTAGAGTCTAATTTTAGAGCCGCTCATTTAGATTTATATTTAGCAGAGTGCGTCATTCCTGATTCATACATTTTGCCCATTATAGCCTCGTCCTACCAGGATAAGGACCACTTCTATCCTAGTTGGATGAATTTGTTCGATTACACTACCCCCACTAGGAGACTGTTGTCGACCCTAACTGAAACCACCTATAGAAGTGCCCTGGTAGCTAAGAGTGTCTTCATTGCTCCCCCTACACCAGTTCCCTTAGACCGAACACTTTAAAACCCCTCTTTTGTGACTCGTCCACTTTGTCTAGCTATATGTTCGTGTGAGTTAGTATGTTGTTGTGTGTGTTTTGTAGTCTATTGTCTTCCAAAATCTTCTTTGTTTAAAATGTATGTGTGAATCCATATGCATATCAAATCTCTTGCACCACCTCATGTTCATCCTGTTGAGTCTTGAATTTTAGACATGAATCTAGCACATGCCGCATTTACATTACATCTGCATAACTTTCTTAAGAAAATTGCACGCTTAACTGAAGAGAGCAATAATAAGTATAAACTTCATGCTGATTCTAAACGACAATTTAAATCTATTAAGGTTGGTAACTTAGTAATGATGCGGATTCGTCCGGAAATCACATGCTAGAAGTGCGGGAACATTTAGAATAGTCAATAAAATCTATAACAACGCTTGCGTGGTGGATCTGCTTGCAGAGTTCAACATTCATTCCTTTTCTAACATAAAAGATTTAGTAGACTTTGAAGGTCCGGAGATAAACCCCAAATCCACTTCAAATTAAGCCTTATGTGACCCCACCTTGTGAGAACCCCAAAGCCTACCTCCACTCCCAAAATTATTCCCAAAATTCCTATAGCGGAGAAGGTTGACATGATTCCTAGTGATGATATTATTTCCACAAAAGAGGGTGGACGAAGAAGATATTTGACTAGGTGAAGAGGTAAACCAACGTCAATGGATAGATGATCAGAGCGCAAGGTGATACAGCTGATCGATTCAGATACACGAGAGTTCTTGAGACATCCACTCGACGGAGTCGAGTTTTCTCCCACCTGGGGAGAATGATGAGGACATCGGAGATCAACGACTACGATTTTTTTTAGTTATTTATTTATATGTTTTTGTACTAGTTTATTTTATATTGTTGTTTTTCCATTTATACCCTTATGGGTGGTCATGTAGTGTTGTAGCCCGAAGGGCATTTTAGTCTTTGTTATTTTTCTTTTTATGAGGCCTATTTATAGGCTAGCTTTCTTGTATTGTGGGATGATGATTATGATGAATGAAAATTTCTATTATGTGTTCTCTTTGTGAGTTCATATTTTCTTGATCTCTTGGTGAGTTCAATTTTCATAGATCTCTGTGTGAGTTCTATGGAAAGCCCACGGTGAGGGAAAAAGCAATACCCGTCAATCTTGGTGGATTCCAAGGTTCGCGGTTTTTCTATCCTTCTTTTACTTTTAATTTTCTTATTGCATCGATTCCCTCCACTTTCATTCCACCACCGAAATACCTCTTGATCCCCACCAAATCCCCCCTCCACAATTCCACCTGCCGGCCTAGCTCCTAGCCACCTCCACCCGAAGCCAAAACCACCCCTCCTCCTTTGGCCGCCGGCCACCCCTTGCTCCAAGTCATGGTGAAGATACCAATCATCATCATGACTCCTTGATGGGTGCTTAGCAATAAATAAAGGAGTTACCGAATTTTGAATTTCAAAATTTGAAATTCAAAACTTTCCATATTTGAAAATTCCTAATTAGGAAAGTTTTTAAATTGATCCAATTTAAATTTCATGACATGTGGAGTTTTTAAATTTTCACCCTAGGTGGCATCGACTCAATTGGAAAGCACTTCCTCCCTCCCTAATCCCCTCTCTCTCTCTCTCCGTACCGCCGGCCCCCTTCATTGGGCTCTCCATTGATTGTCATCAATGCACCCCATCCAAATTTTGAAATCTGAAATTGATTTCAATTAAAACCCCTCCCATCCCAATTAAAACTGAAATCAATTTCAGTTTCTCTACACAAGAGCCCTCACCCTTCTCTCCTCCACCTCACCCTCATTGTTTCTCTCTCCACTTTGCCACCTAAGCCACAATTAAACACCTCATTAGATCCTCATTAAACCCCATTGGCTGCCGCCCAATCAAGCCACCCTTATTGGAATTATTTTGAATTTTAAATTGAGAATTCAAATCCCTCCCAATTAAATGGTTTTCCCAAATTCCTGCTTGATGCTCCCCTCATCCCTCACGTGAGCCCTTCTATCCAGCGGCAAGAAGGTCATGGCTGGCTGTCCATAGCTCCCAGCACCCAAGGAGCATGTCCAGACATTTCTAAATCTAACGGAGTGGTGTCCAGGTCCCGCCCAAGGTCAAAGCTGCTGCTGCCTTGAAGTTCAGCTTGCTGTCTCGGTATTCCAGCAAGAATATAATTGCTGTCCTGCAAAACCAGAGCTGCCCACTTGCTGTCCTGCATCCTAGAACCTTGCTAATTGCTGTCCAGACGCTCCAGATTACTGTCCAACAACATAAGGAAGGCTTGTGGTTGCTGTCCACTCATTTTCCAATATTCAAACGACCTTGCCGGAGTGCGTATCCCTCTTGTCTTTGGGTAAACTCAACATCAGATTCTCTATCTTCATAGTTACATCCTTGCTTGTGGTTATTATTAAATTCATGAAGATAATGTTAATACATCTTCGCTAAAGCCTAGTAATTAGAAGAGTTGTGTGAGGGACCTTTCATAGACTAATCTTATTGTTAGTATTGGAATTTCTTGTTGAAACCACTCATGTATGCAACGTAAGGCTTAGTTGATTATTTCATGATCTCAACCTCTCGCATGTGTTTTAGACCTAAGCTATTTTATCACCTTATCATTTCTATTTTGTCGTTTATCATCAAGACAAAGCTTATAAGTATTGTGCTCTAAAATGTAAGCGTGCAAACTTCCTTAATCCAATCATCAGTGCATGTCCGTTCTACATCACATGTGAATGACAAATGCTTAGCACCAGTGACTTTCCAGGTACAGGCAGCAAATCACCATACATTCTAGCATCAAGAATTCGCTTCTATTCATACAGTATTATAAAAAAAAGATGCCTTTACACCAATAATTATGGTAAAAAAATTACAAGACCAGCAACAGAGACAAATTACCATCAATTTGTAAATCATGAACCAATACAGCAAAGACCACAATTCTTTCCGGTATGGAAATCTTGAAATTTTCATAATTGTATCCTTCAGTCATTCCTATATCTCTATTCTTGATGTGAAATCAACTTGACCAGAACATGAAATGCATTACTGCTGTAGATGGTGCAGGATTTATTATTTTGATTGAAAAGAAAATGATATTTTTCAATGTAATGATATAATTTTAGATTTTTAAGACTCAATTTTGAGTTAGCTTCAGTTAACTACATGGAATTAAAGATAAAGGGGTAAATCAACCAGATTTTTTTTTTCCGCTTTGAATATGAGGTGATTAAAACTTATATTCATAATAAAATGCCAATATTACCAACTCAGTAATAATTAAATTGGTAAATGGATCTAAAAACGCCTTTGAGGAGACAGCCTTTGACATTTACATTTATGATAGGATAAGGAAGTCAATTAGTTTCTTGAGGTTTCTGTTTCTTGGTTTAAAGTTCTAAATCAACAAATTCAGAATAATTACAAAAAACAAATGCATGCAAGGCAATCAGTTAGCAGGAATTAGTACCACACAACAATAAAATAAAATAACAAAAAAAAAAAACGCATTATTACCTGATCGTTGCCCTCATGATTCCCGTTTACTGCAACACCCCCTAATTACCCCCAAAAAAAAAACCAGGGTTCAAACGATCAGTTAAACTAATACAGAATAAAAAACCACGGGAAATAGGAACATGAACAAGAAAACCTTACAATCATTTAATCCGGCAAGAGCCATCAACCGAACGGCAACATCACGTTCCTCGGCATCTTGAAGGGCCCTTGCATATGCCTCGTCGTTGTCAAAATCTTCTGGATTAATGCCACTCTCATTAGCATCGAAAGCATCCTCCCCATAATCACTACCCTCCACACTATCGTGTTCATCATAAGGCTCCTCCGGGTCCCCATCCAATTGTTCTTCCTCGTCCTCATAGCTGCCGCCATCCGAACTCGCATAATCACTGCCTTCACCACCGTTCATCCTCAGCAACATGTACGCCCGTTCCTGATCGAATTCACGAAAAGCCGACATCCTAAAAAACCTAGCTCCAACACCTGGCCCGCCATATCATAAGAATAGTAGCATATGTGATCGGAATCCGTTACCTGCTCTTGAAGAGCCCGAGCGAGGGCAAGGTCAGCGTCGACTTGGCTGAGGCTGGTGAAGGGAGTTCTACTAGGCACACGGGGTGCCATCTCGGGGATAGATCCGCCATCCGTCGAAGCCGTAGAGTCGATGCTAGTGTTGGAATTAGGGTTTTCGCTGGGAGCTTTTTCTGTGGCGCCGCTGGTTTCTTTTGAGTCCGCCATGTCGCGAGGAAGGAGAGATAAAAGCTGTGAGACTACAAGCTGCGGGTAAAACGGCATATTTAAAAAGTAATAAATCGAGCTGAACAAGGAAAGGAAAGGCGCTCCGAATTGAGAAAAACAAAAACAAAAGAATATATTTATAATTTTATATATTAATTTTTTATTGGATAAATATATCTGTAATTTTATTTAAATTAAAATAATTTTTTTTACTCTTCTTCTATAGAAAAAATAACATCTCACTCTTGTACACATATTTTCTTCATTAAAATCCTTCATCTAAATATGACAAAATATTTATGGTACAAAAAAGTACTTTTATTGTATATTTTGTTAGTATTTTGGTCTATTTTTACTTATCTTATTTTCTATGTTCAATTTATTCTTATATTAGTCTTATAAGTAAAGAGGTGTGCTCTCTCCCTTCGTGCCCCCTCCATTCGTTCTCTTGGAGCAGACATCTAAGAAGAGCTTGTAATCAATAAGATCTCTTTTTTCTAAGAAATCCCAACATATTTCATAGATCTTATATAAAGTAATAAAACTGTAAGAACTAGGTTAATCTAATATTAGAGGTGATGTATCATTTTGATGGAGGAAAATCCGCAATTTCAATTATTCAAACTGGCCTATTAACAAATGTATTATCTTACTTTTTTGTTGAATGATATATCATTATTTCTTCAACATCAATCTTTCATATGTATGTTTATTGCTCCCAAAAATATTTCAATTGTGATTTCTTTGTGCAAATGAGAATGCTGCAAAGTCAATCAATTCATCATATTTTGCTAATATAGTTGATATAGACAGACCTCTTGCAAAAGTAATTGATGATGTTAGCACACAACATGCAAAGTAGCTAATGCTGTAGATATAAATGTTTCATATAATAGTGGCTCAATAAATGCTGTAATAATAAAGCATCCATTGAATATTACAAACCTAATTTATGATCTACATAAAATTAATAAAAGCGTGAGGGTGCTTGATTATTTATGTACTTTATGGTTAAAAGTAGCAATTCAAGATATCGAAAACACGTGTATAATTCTTATCATGCAAGAGTCAATGCTTGAAAGTACATGCAATTCAATAGACATTAATATAATGGCATCATGCTTGAGTTTAAGGGCAACATTTGGGAGTAAAAAAAAAAGTTAAAATGGATGTAACATATCCATGTAATGAAAAAGAATTTCAATTCAAGATGAAGAAACCAAGTAAAAAGCATACTATATTAGCTTCACTTCAGAGAGATGCTCATAAAGCATACAAGTTACAATATTGATGAGCTCAAATATATTTGAGAACATGAACATTGAATCAAAACACGCTTGTACTTTTGATGTTATATCAAATAATCACTAACAAGTTTAATCATAACTCATTAAATATATAGTAAATAAGAAGCTCATTAGATATGATCCTAGTATGATCCAAAGATGATCATATTAGATGTGAAGTTGGACTATGATAAGAATGCTTAGTGATCTTGTGAGAAAGACATCACTTATGTAAAAGATTCCTATGAAGCATCATTTCAAAAGTTATTATTTCTTTTGGTTTTGCTACACTAGAAAAAGTTAGAGGATAATTGTAGATCTTTTAGCTTAATCATGAAGGGTGTTTCAAGTATGATTACTTCTATTGAGATGTTTGTGTTCAAAGCTTCAAAAATATATATTGTCTAATGCTAAGTGTTGATGGGCACTTTTGAATACATGTCTTGAAGCTGCTTTGCTCAAGATTTATACAATGATACCTATGGTAATTGACTCAAAAATTATATGTTGCATATGTATTTCATTACTAAGGTAGTTAGTATATATAATAGAAAATATGATGTTCATCTCTAATGTACATAATAATATCACTAATATTTTACCTATCATTTTTTAGGCAGATTATTGAGCTTGCACTCTTATGGTCATAATGAATGTCACGATGAAGTTCAAAACTAATAATTTTTATAAGGAATATCCCTTGACTTTAATTAAATGCTTATAGAAGAGTTGTGCCTTAATAGGAATTTCGATACAATAACTTTTAGGAATCTAATCAGAACTACTTATATATAGATAATGAAGTTATCTTTAAGTAGTGGGCTTATGCTTTCTTCCATAGAATATAGCTTGATGATAATTAATATTTCAAAGTTCTTTACCAATGTTATCAAGTGCACGTTCGTATCTAGTGACTAAATTATTGAAGTTTTCGGACAAACAATGCATAAGTGATTATTTAATAAATGTAACGATGCGGTGAAAATATAACTTTATCGAAGGAAATAAAAAAAAAACAATGGAAAATTCTAGAATAAGCCTCAAAGTTTGATTGTATACACTATTATTTACTTTAAACTACACTAATGTAATATATATATATATATATATATATATATATAATTTATTTATAATTTCACATGTAATATATTATCACTCAACACGACAAATTTATTCGGAAAATAAATAAATGTTTAAACAAACATATCTAAATTTTTAGATAATATAACTTCATCATTAGTCATCAACAAATTTAATCATAATAGTTTTTTTTTTTTTTTTTTTTTTTTTTTGAAAGCTTACTAAATAGATATACTTTTTAGTAGTTTCATTTCATATGCCTACTGTTTTAATTATATTATATGATAGTTTACTGTATTGAGAGATAACATATAATATAAAAAATTAAAGACATTATAAGAAAATAGCTATATCCTAATATATAATGCATGAGGATATGTTGATACACAAAAAAAAAAAAGAATAATTCTTTGAAAAAAATTTTTGTTAAGGTATTTTGATATAAAATATATCAAGATACAGTCATCCAACCATAATTTTCTGATTACAGCCACCCAACCAACATCGCTCAAATATTGCCTCCCAACCACCATCGCCTGACAACTATCTCTTAATCACTATCACATGAGTACAATTTCCCAACCATCGTCATTAATTATGGCCTTCCTACTGTTGCCATCTGACTGTAATCTTCTGACCATCATCGTTTGACTACAATCTACAAATATTTGTTGCCTAATAACATTGATGTATGAGACCATCATAGGCCAACTACAAGCTCCCACCATCATTGCCTAACTTTGGTCCTGTCAACCACTGTTGTCCGATGACAACTTTATTACCACCATTCTCTTACTATGGTCTCGAGATAACTATAGCCCAATTATATTATCCCATCCACAGTCACCTGACTATGATATCTCAACTGTCAGCATCTAACTATGATCTTCGTACTACAATCCACCAATGGTGTTCTATCAACCATTGTCACTTAACTAGTCTCCCCATCATTATTGCTCAACCACGGTCTCACAACAACTATCATCAGACTACGATTTATCTACTACTGGTTCCCAACTACGATCATAATCAGATAAACGGACTATGATTTCTTGACCATTATCGTCATTTTACTGTCTTCCAACCATTATTATCTGACTATGATCTTTCACTACTTTCACTCAATAATTTTCCCTTGATTACAGTCTTCCGACTATGATCTCCCATCCATTTTTGCCCGACTATGATTTCCTGACCTTCATCATTATATTATGATTTCCCAACTACTATCATCTAACTACGACCTCCCATTCATCATTGCTTAACAATGGTCTCTCAACCACCATTACTCGCGTACTATTACCCAACAAGTTAGACTCACACCATCGCCAGCAAGATAGAGGCACGCCTTTGACATTGATTCTAACTCTCAGCATTAAAAACAATATCACTTGAAATCCTTTCAACTTCAACTATGAAATCAATCATCTACATTTAGCATCCATTAAGTTATATCAACACATTTCTCAATCATAAGAAATGACATATTTAGCGAGATCATTTCAACCGGATTAAGCCCAATGAATTTTCTCTTCATAGGGTTTCAATATATTATCTTTTGTTACTTTTTCAATATCTCAACATGTGCTACATATTCTGCAAAACTAAGACGTCAAACACATTTTCTCTATCATTTCAAAAACTATCACTCAATAATAAATAATAAGCCAACTTTTTCCCTTCATCATAGTAGGATCAATAAGGCCAACATCTATGTAGAAAAACATAAGGAGGAATCCAATAAATTGTTTATTGAAATTCACTACTAACTCTTTTTTCACTCTTTTCTCTCCTCATTTTCTTTCATGTTCTCCTCTTTTTCTTTCCTCTCCTCTTTTTTCTCCTGATTGAAATCCCATTTCTTCTAAAAAAAAAATTTGTAGCATCTCACACTCAATCCAAGCATAGAAATAATCAAAATAATGTGATGACAAAGGGGTGGGTTGGTGGAGTAGGTAAAGTTAGCTAGGTGTGGAACTACATTTAGTTTGTAATGGCTATTTGTCAATTAAATTAGCTTCTAATGACTAGATGTCAAATGGATTAACTTAAGAAATTATTTGTTTAATTAGAGCATTGGCAATGATATAATTAATCCTCCATAAACTTTAAATAACCTAACTAAAAATTCAATCTACTAATACTTATATGTTATATACCATCAATATCATGAAATTGTTTAAAAAGGTAAATATAAAATTTTGTTCATACTCAAAATTAAAAAATAAAAAATTAAATCAAGATTTGGATATTAAAAATCTAAAAGAAGATTAATATTTTATCATGCAAAAATCATAAAATTATTTATTGTGTAATCTTAAATGTTCTAATTGGCTATTAATTTTACTTAATCACTACCACTTGTTAAATTAAAACAACTTTTTTATAATCATGACTTAATTTTTTTGTTTAATTAACTTTATTATTCCATTAATTAAAATTAACACTCATTAATTGTATTTCATTAATGCTAATCACATATAACAATCTTTATCATTTGTTGATCTATAGATAGAGTTTCTCTTAAATTTGAATATATGAATATTTATAGAAACTAAAATCTTTCAATAAAAAATATCATAATTATACTCTAAATAATAAATGAACGTTAAAATAGCTAAACTCCTATTAAAAGTACCATAGTGAAAAAACTAAAATTTCATGACATTTCTCTTATCTTATAGTACTTCGCACATCAATTTATTTCTTTTCCATACTCCACTCTGAGATTTTTGGGAGGAATTGCTTCTGTCGACCAATAGGCTGCAACACAATCTCGTTGCTCCACTTCAACTCCATAATTTATGTTCTCATTTTACCAAAGACGAAAAGCCGTTAAGTAAATCAAATCAAGCTGAATACTATTTTGTTCAACATCATTTATTTATTTATTACTGAATTTAAATGAATTTGAGCATGATTTAAATTTTAAAATATTAGTTAAGCATACTTCTTTTTTTTATTTTTTAATGGAGATTATGAGTAACAGTTTAATTTTAATCAAACCTCACTAACTATATATTGAACACTAATAATTTAAAAATAAGATATTTGAATTTTGCTCCCAACCCAGTCCTTCGTCTTAAGATTCATGGAGGCAAGGCCAGCTTAATTTGAATCTCCAAAATGTGAGTTCGTACTCCGGCTTCCTATTACTTGTCCCTTCCTCGATAATCCCACCTTAACCAACTTTAGCATTTGGAGAAATTATTACGTGAACATAAATATAACACAACATATTTCCATTTTTTTTTCCATAAACAAATAAACTACAAAAAAAAGGTCAGATAATTAATGAAAGATAACACACAAGTTAGTAGCTAAAATCATGTGGGACATTAAAAATCTGGATTGAGCGGATTCTGTGCGGACACCGGACGTGTATAACCATCCGATTTGTTTTTGTGAATAGTAAAAGTGTTAACAGTAAAAGCGCGGTCATACTGCGCTTTTACTGTTCACAGAGACAAACCGGACGGTTCTCCCCGTCCGATGTCCGCACAAAATAATCTCCCAATGTAATAGCTGAAGGCATCGACTACTATGATGACATATTTCACTACGTCAGTGAATTTTGTCATCTTAATAGTTGATGCCTTCATTTTACCAAAAAAAAAAAACATATTTCACTATGTCACATATCAAGCATACAAAAATATTATTTAACACAAAAATGGCACTTATTAGTCTAGTCAGTGTCAATTAGCTTAGTTGGTAAAGATCTCAAAAGCTCACGTCAAGATCTTGAGATATTTTATCTCCTACATCAAATCAAATTTATAATTCGTCAAGCAACTACTGTGACTGTTTCATATGATGCCTATGGTACTTGAGCTATAATATTAATAAAATGAAACTTATGTTAATAAGAAAATAATCAGCTTACCATACAAGTTCAAGAAGTCAAAAGCTGCACCATGCACATAACATGCAAAAAAAATCTCAACAAATTACAGGAAACTATGTTCTTCCAATGCCAATGATGTTTTAACTAAACCTCTATTTATATTCACAACATCTTCAATGAAGAAGAACAAACATAAGATTTGAACAAAATGAAGGCATTTGCATTTATAATAGGCTAATAGCCAAACAGCCTGCAAAATGCAGCATAAATAAGTTCTTCTTATCCATCAACTGAAGCAACTCAACACTGAAACAGGAATAAAATCATTTGGAATTTTGATTTTTGGTAAAGTAATTTCATAGAACTTTCTGCAACCAAAACTTATACTCCTGTTTACTCTTAACGGCCGTAGTTGAAATTTATGATACCTGGTCAAGATGATAAAAACATTGATGCTGAGCAATTCCTTCCTTGTTTCTATGCTTAACTTCTGAGCATTATCTGGCATAGAACATACTTGGTCGCAGCCCAGCAATTCAATGCACCTGAAGAAGACAACTTGAGCGGGAAGACAATAACAATAATAACATCAACATCAAGGCTCAAGCCTAGGGTGTCAATTTCGGGTCACGGGTAAGGTTCGGGTCCGAAACTGACCCGGCACTATTCGGGTCAACCCGAACCGAACCCATTTTTGCAAACGGATCACTTTTCCAGTCAACGCGGGTCCAAAACGGGTCAATCTCGGATTGTCGGGTCAAATTGTCAACCCGAACCCAACCCGATTTTTTGAATCGGGCTGAATTGTTGAACCCGAACACAACCCGTTTCGGGTTCGGGTCAACCCAAACCCGAAATTTTCGGGTCGGGTTCGGGTCGGTCCAATATTGACACCCCTAATCAAGCCTTTGTTCCACTACTTGGGGCCAGCTACATGAATCTTTTCTTCGGAAGACATCTGGAAATAAAAATAGAAGAAAACATGAACTTGTTTACCGCAATCAAGTATGTTGTTGCCCGTTCGGAGAAACCTCATCAATTGGCCTTCCATGTGGAAATAGTACAGGTCTACAACAGATCAACACAATCAACAACTCCCAGATGAAACATCCCATTGCAGCCCAGATAAGTAGCGTTTTCCTCCAGTTCCATATTATCCTTTTCAGTATGGGAAGCTCTGATTCTAGTTTTAAAGAAGCAGAATAAATCTCAGGAATACCAGCACCGGGCCTGAATTCTGCGCGCTGTTCAATAACTATCCTAATGCTCATGGTTGGTTCGTTTCCTTCAGTAAAACCTGACAAATCTAAATCAAGAACCTGTGACTCAGAGGAATATCCTGCTAGCAGAGGGCCGCTTTTGATAAAGGTCTCCATTAAGCGAATATGAGAACTCTTGAAACGTAGCATGCAAGGTTTGCTTAAACGAGAGGTGACTCTGCCATTTGTTGAAATAAACTCTACCCTGACCTTAGCTCAACGAGCCAATACACAGAACGAGTGATAATTAATACAAATTTCATATAGATTAAGATATGTACAGAATTAACTATCTATGGAATTGCAAAAAGATTTGTAGGCCTGAAAAAGGCTCTGTAGTGGTAGTATTAATAGCAGCGCAGTAACAACACATGAGAGATTTTACCACAGTATTTAAACAGTGAGGAACAAGAAGAATATTGGCTTTGAGGACTGAGGTGCTGTGTCAATATCAATTATGATAAATCAAAAGGAAAACTATTTGGAAAGATTTTATTGATTCTTACTAGATAAAAGATCCAGGGTTAACATCTTAATAGGATATTCATGGGTAGAATGATAAAAGTATAGCATACTAATCCACAACAAAACAGTGCAGGTGTCTATATACTCCATGTACAAATATGAAATCACAACAGCAGAATCCTTAGCATTTGTTAAAAGAGTTTGATACTATTTTTGACAGAAACTGAAGAAATAATTTAAAAATAAATATTAAAAAGGATCTAGGGTACCAAATAGGCAATCGCTCAGCATTTTAATATTTTATACTGCAATTTAGATAGTTAAGGTGAAACCAATATTGTGCATTTTAGTCGTATCAGAAAAGTAAAAAAATAACAAAGTCTCAAACATTTTATCTATGAAGAGAGAAATGAACATATCGAGACTTTCATGTACAGCTACTTAGCTCACAAGATACCATGCATCAACTCTTGAAATATATTTAGAAATGGTCAATATGCGAGTGGTTTGGAATATCACTTTATGGAGGGACTTGTTTGTGGGTAAATGGCTGAAAATTATAGTGGAATGTTAGCTTAGAAATGTAAACTTATGATCTTGAGTTAATGGTAGAATTTGGTGGAGTTCAAGAGGACGTTGAGGTGTAGGGAATAATATTAGGTTCAAATGTTTCATAGTTTAGCCGAGAGCTATGTGAAAGTGTATAGAATGATTTTAAGATTTTGGTTGTTAGTTTATTGACCTTAGATGATGCTTATAAAGTGGATGAAGAGATTGGAGTAAATGTTTAAGAGGGGTAACAAAAAAACTTAAAGAAAATATCGAGATCGCTATCTAACTCATAAAAGATAGGCAAACCACTTGAAGCCACCAAGTACCCAATAAACAATCAAAATATCTCATTCATCAATAAAATTACAAACTATTTCAGCCCATATTTATAGTCATTACAAGTCTCTTTTGTAACCATTTTTTTATGCAGACAACTAGAGGAAAAAAATAGAGAGAAAAAAAGGGGTAAGTTGACATTAATGAGAAAGGGTGGCCAATCACCTGTTTTTAATATTTCATCCACACAAAATCATATCATGACTGATCATACAAATTTCTAAATAAAAAATAAAATCTAAATTATATTTAAAATATTAAAAAATAAGGGTTCATTATTAGGCACTTGTGTGGAAACTTATAATTGGACATTTTCTTTAATCTTTTTCTTTGGGCTTTGACCTTACCTCTTATAATTAAGTTTTTAACTTGATTATTTTCATCTACATAATGTGTTATATCAATTACCATAATGAATAAGAGCCTACTTGGGGGCAAGTGCTGGCACAAGCACGACACCTTACATGCCCACCTTATAGGCCTCTCACCCTGAACCTTTCCCTCAGCCCCTCCACTGAACAACTAATCCACCTTTTCTGCATCATTCCCCACCAACAAATCATCCATGGTTGCCTGCTTTTCACCACTCTCACTCCAAACTCATTGAATACCTCATTGCCTCTGTTGATTTGGCCCACGATGATGCCAATGAGCACTAGCATTACAAGATGAACTCCCGGATCGTACATCTGGGGATCTTTGCACATCTGGACCGGAGAGGGCCAGCTCAAAGTACTGCATCCCTCTCCACAAATTTTGGTTCAAACCTGATTCTAAACTTCACTTACTCTCCAAAATAAACTCCACTTTCCTGTCCCTCCTTTCTTCTCCTCTTCTAGAGGTCTAGGTGGCTCGTCCCTCTCCCCTCATCTAAAAACTAAGAGCACTCTCCTCTTTAATATGTCCAAAAGATAATTCAAGAAATTTACAGCCATTTGAGTGATTCATCCTCATTGTTGAAACCAAACTTCAGCTCCTTTATAGCATTGCCGCATTGGAAATTAAAATCCAATAAAATATATAACAGTAGATGATGAGCCTTCATGATATTTAATCGCAACAGCCCACATTCATAACGTAAGCCCGTGCACCTAACCCTTATTCAATCATCCAATTCCATGCCCCTGCCCCCAATGAGCCCAATGTCCTTAAAACTCCCACTGTAATGTTGAAATCATGAATTCAACAATATACAAAATCTAAAATTGTAACCTGCTTTTGCCTCGCTGCTGCTTCTGCGGTCACCATTTCCTTCCTCCGGCCACATCAAGCGAATATCAAAACATTTATTCAATTGCGCCTGATTTTGTTTTCATGCTTCATGTTTATTGCTTTGCATTTATTCACTTTCGCTTCTCCAATTGGGAAAAAAGATTCAGTACCATTTTTTTATTTGATTCGTGGAGAGCTGCAAAGAAACTAAATCACGTTATATCATAAGAGCCAAAACGACCACAGGTCAGGAGACAGGCTCAGCTCAAAGCCCTCAAACGCAGGGGAAAGCAACTTTAGCACATGAAGATGACAAGGTCCCAAACCCTGAGAAGCATGAGGCACAGGAAACGAATTCCTCAAGATTGAGAGTTGAGAACCCGTGTAGGTGACAAAACATGGAGGTATCAAAAGAGCATAAGTCTGATAGAAGGATAGGAGGGATCTCAAGTCCCGAGTGGTTCCAAGCAACCTTTCCAACCTGACTTTTACAGAAGCAGTAGCTCACGGAAAAATCCTATAGATCTCAGTCCTCCAATTGACACCAGCGTTTCATCCTATCTAAAACCGCCTCATGAGACCAATTGCTTGGCTCATGCCATATGGCACTCAACTTGATGCTTATGCAATGACCAATTAGTAAACACTCCTAATCTTCCACCAATCTAGAACCAACATAGGAGTTAGATCACTACAATTCATTATTAAGGAGAAGCATCAATAAATATGGAGGACCAATGTATTTTGATCCACCTAGACCTCTGATAGGAAACACTTGGATTTCCAAGTGTTTCTCACCAAGATCAAGTAAATCCAATGATAAACTGCTGTCCACAGCAGAAAAACAGCCCAAATACAAGAAAAATCTGAGAAGAAAGCGTAGGAAAACGATGCAAACACTTTTATTTCGATAACGGATGAAAAGCACTTGCAAGATACAACTTTCCTTCGATTCGAGAGGAAGGAAAAACTCTCCAAAAGATCTCCGGCGAAGCCAAGAGCCCAAGACACCAAAACCTAGATCTCCAAAACAATTCCAATTCAAGATGAGGAGCTAATCCCCCCAAAACTCCTAATTAAACAAATTGCTCATAAAGGACAATCAAACACTTCCTAAAACAGCCCCCAAATTCAAAAATTCCCTCTTAATTGCAATTTCCACTCACTGGGCCCACTAGGGAATCCCGCCCCCCCCTGTTTCGGCGTGAATAGCACAGGACCGGTCCTGGCTGGACCGGTCCAGCCGGCCCCTCCTGGGCCGGCAGCGTATCAATACTTCCCTCCCAAAAACTCACCTTGTCCTCAAGGTGAAACGAAGGGAATTGCTCTTTCATTCTTTCCATTGGCTCCCACGTCGCATCGAAATCTGGAAGGCCTTTCCACTTAATCAACACTTCTTTGTTGCCATCCTTATCTGTTCTTACGCCTGTAAGCTCCAGAGGTTCTAATATCACTTCCAACTCTTCCGTCAGTGTCACTGGTAAATCCGTGCTAACTGCCTGTTCCCCAATAGCTCTCCTCAACTGTGATACATGAAAAACTGGATGTATGGTAGCTGATGGGGGTAACTTCAGTCGGTACGCCACTGCACCAATCCTTTTCATCACCTCATAAGGCCCAAAGTACCTGGGTGCTAATTTCTGATTCCTTCTTCTTGCCACTGTCCGCTGTCGGTAGGGTCGTAGTTTTAAGAAAACCTTCTCCCCTACCTCAAACTGCATGTCTCGCCTGTGTGAATCTGCCTGCTTTTTCATAATCTGTTGGGCTCTCATCAAATGTTTCTTTAATTCTTCCAATACCTTGTCTCTTTCTTCCAAATATTGCTCCACTGATGACACGGGAGTACTGCCTTTCCCACAATGCACTAGGTGTGGAGGGTCCCTTCCATACAGCACTTTAAAGGGGGTCATCTGGGAAGCCGAGTGGTACGAGGTGTTGTACCAGTATTCAGCCCAAGGCAGCCACTTTGCCCACCTCCGCGGGGTCTCAGACACAAAACACCTTAGATAGGTCTCCACACTTCGGTTCACCACCTCCGTCTGTCCGTCTGTCTGTGGATGATAGGCGGTGCTTCTTTTGAGGGTTGTTCCCTGCAATCGGAACAACTCCTTCCAAAACTGACTAAGGAATACCTTGTCTCGATCCGTCACTATCGATTCTGGAACCCCATGCAGTCTGACAACCTCTCTGATAAATGTAGCTGCCACAGACATTGCAGTGTACGGGTGTCGTAAAAGGACGAAGTGTGCATACTTACTAAGTCTGTCCACCACCACCATGATGACAGTGTATCCTTCTGACAATGGTAATCCGTCGATGAAGTCCATGGACACTTCCTCCCAAACCTTGTTTGGAAGTGCCAATGGTTGTAACAACCCTCCTGGCGCCATGGCCAAGTATTTGTTCCTCTGGCACACTTCACACCTTGCCACCAACTCCTCCACATCTTTACGCATCCCCTTCCAATAGAGTTCTGCTGCTAGCCTCCTGTATGTCTTCTGAACTCCTGAATGGCCTCCAATTGCGCTACCGTGGAACTCCTGCAACAAGTTGGGGATGTGAATGGAGGTTCGAGGTAGAACGAACCTCCCCTGATGCACTAGTCTCTCCCCTTCAAGACAGTATCCCGGATGGCTACTCTCATCCTTCATTAGATCCTCCCTGATCTTTCCCAATTCCTCATCTTTCCTGCTTTCTTCCTTGATGGCTCCCCAGTCTACCATCAAGGGTACAGATAGAGCCAACTCTTGGAGTTCCCCCACACATCTGGATAGAGCATCAGCTGCCTTGTTCTCTAACCCCGGCTTATACTGGATCTCAAAGTCATAGCCTAGTAGTTTGGATAGCCACCTCTGATGCTCTTCTGTTACCATCCTTTGCTCTAGCAAATACTTCAAGCTCCTCTGATCCGTCCTCACGATAAAGTGCCTTCCCAATAGATATGGCCGCCACTTTTGAATAGCCAAGACAATGGCCATCAATTCTCTTTCATACACTGACTTCAATCTAGCCCTGGTTGAAAGTACTTGACTGAAGTAAGCTATTGGCCTATAATTCTGCATCAGCACTGCACCTAGCCCATATCCTGATGCATCCGTCTCTACTATAAAGACCTGACCAAAGTCTGGGAGAGCTAGAACAGGAACCGTCGTCATGGCTTCTTTTAACCTCTCAAACGCCTGAGTGGCTGCCTCTCCCCACCGAAAATTGTCTTTCTTTAGCTGCTCCGTCAGGGGCCATGCAATGGTACCGTACCCCTTCACAAACTTCCTATAGTATCCCGTCAAACCTAGGAAGCCCCTCAACTCCTTGAGGTTCCTAGGCAGTGGCCATCTCTGCATTGCCTCAATTTTAGTTTGATCCGCTGCCACTCCCTCTTGAGAAACCACATGTCCCAAGTACTCCACACTTGCCTGAGCAAAACTGCACTTCTTCAAGTTGGCTTTCAACTGATGCTCTTGAAGTACTTCCAATACCACCCTCAGGTGTTCTAAGTGTTCCCCCTCATTTTTGCTGTACACCAGTATATCATCAAAGAATACAAGTACGAACTTCCTGAGGTACTCCCTAAAGACCCTGTTCATCAGAGACTGAAATGTAGCAGGAGCGTTAGTCAAACCAAAGGGCATTACCAGAAATTCATAATGCCCTTCATGTGTCCTGAAGGCTGTCTTTGGAACATCCGCCTCTTTCATTCTGATCTGGTGGTATCCGGATTTTAAGTCTAGCTTGGAGAACACCACTGCCCCAAATAGTTCATCCAACAGTTCATCAATCACTGGAATTGGGAACTTGTCTGGTACAGTGCCTTTATTCAGAGCCCTGTAGTCCACACAGAATCTCCAACTCCCATCCTTCTTCTTGACCAGGAGGACTGGACTAGAAAAAGGGCTTACACTTGGCCTTATGATCCCTGCCTCCAACATCTCCCGAATCAGCCTCTCTATCTCATCCTTTTGGATCTGGGGGTAGCGGTACGGGCGAACGCTGATCGGTGTCTCCCCTTCCTTCAAAATAATGGCGTGCTCCAGCTCCCTCTGAGGTGGCAAACCCTGTGGAGGTTGAAAAACCTCCCTGAACTGTTGTATGACTGGTTGCACTTCAAGAGGAATGTCTCCCTCTTCACCCACACTGACCCTCTCCAATCGTTGCAGCTCCACCAAGTATCCACCCCCAACCTCCTGGATGGTTCGGATCATGGACTTGAGAGACACCCCCGTCCTAGACAGGCCGACATCTCCCTGTATCACCATTCTCCTCCCCTCCACTACCAGTTCCATCCTCAATTCTCCCCAGTTCACCTTGGTCTCCCCCAAAGTCTGCAACCACTTCATTCCCAAAATCACATCAGTACTTCCCAATTCTAAGGGAAGAAAATCCTCCCTCACCTGTATCCCTTGAATGGTCAGCACCACTCCTCTACAAACTCCTCTCCCCATTTCCACCTTCCCTGTGCCCATCATCACCCCATAGCCACCGGTATCCACTAGTGCCATACCAAGCAACTCAACAAGCCGGGTGGAAATGAAATTGTGGGTTGCCCCACTATCTATCAGAACCACCACCTCGTGGTCAGCTATCACCCCTTTCACTTTCATAGTGTGACTCGAAGTGAATCCCACTACAGAGTTCAGGGAGACTTCTGCCACATCCAGGTGCATCTTCTCCTCCTCCTCCACTCCTGACCTGCTCTCACCTTCCTCTTCGTCTTCCTCGTCTTCGCAAACAAGGAGAACCTGAAGAGTCCGGTCCTTGCACCTATGTCCCGGCATGTACTTCTCATCACATCTAAAGCACAATCCCTTGGCCCTCTTCTCCTGCATCTCCTTATCAGTAAGCTTTTTAAAATTTCCCCCAGGCCCTCCTCCTCCGGTCCTCTCCTTTGGTACTTCTCGTGTACCCCCCGGTGCAGCTCCCTTGGAAGCTAAAAACGTGGTCGTCATCCGGTGGGATCCCCCAGAACTGCTGCCTCGATTCCCCCTCTCTAGATGCTTCTGGTCCTCGACCAACTGTGCCAACTCCATGGCCTCCCCCAGGTCGTGTGGTCTCATTACTCTAACGGCTGCTCTGATTTCTGGTTTGAGCCCCTTCATGAAGTTCCCCTCAAGTACGGTATCAGAAAGACGATCCAACCTGCTAGCTAGGTACTCAAACCGGTCCCGGAACTCTGCTACTGTCCCCTCCTGTGTCAGCGCAAAGAACTGCTCGTAGAAATCCCCTCCGCTGCTGGTTCGGAAACGTTCTAGTAGGCAATCCTTGAACTCCCTCCAGTTTCGGATAGGTCGCCTCATGTCCCGCCACTGGTACCATGCCAGTGCCTTCCCTTCCAAACACAGTCCTGCCGCTGTCAGTTTCTCCTCCTCTGTCAACCCGTTGACTGCAAAATACCGTTCCACCTTGTAAATCCAGCCATGGCCATCTTCCCCCTCAAAGATGGGCATCTTCAACTTCCTCACCTTCGGATCCCTTCCGTTACCCCGGTACTCTCCATAACCTCCCATGCCTCGAAGATGAGGTGTTCCCCAAGTATCCCGGTCCTCCCTCCCACGTTGGTATCCGGTTCCATCGTCATAATCCCCTCTTCCCCTTTCAGAATCAGCACCTCGACGCTGAAATTCAGCACCTCGACGCTGATATTCTCCTCTTCTTTCACCAAAATCTGCACTTCCTTCATATTCTCCCCTCCGGCCTTCAAAATCCATACCTTGTCGCTGAAAATCAGCACCTCGACGCTGAAAATCAGCACCTCGACGCTGAAAATCAGCACCTCGACGGTCATTCCCCAAGCTCATCTCCTCTCTAGAAAGTGGCTCTAGAGGTGGCATGTCGTCGTCTCCCTCAAGGATCTCCACAGCCGGAATCCTCCTTCCCCGAGGCGGGTTCGGATTTCCTCCTACGCCATGGTCGCCGACAGTCTCTCTTGCATCCGATGCCGTCGGATTAGCCTTCATCTCAAGTAATTTCTTCATCATCTCTTCCATGGCCGTGAATTTCCCCTCCAACCTTTCGTTGTTGGTGGTGATTTGATTTTGAAATTCAAAAAATTTTTCTTCCAAATCGGTTTTCAATTGACCGATCTCGCCTTCCAAGACGTCCACCTTCTTTCCGGCCATTGCTCTCCTCACGGATCTCCCAAAATCTTCTTCCGGACAAGATAAACTTGCTGAAATTTCAGAATTTCAGCCGCCGGTGGTCCCAAAACGATGCTCTGATACCAATTTGATAGGAAACACTTGGATTTCCAAGTGTTTCTCACCAAGATCAAGTAAATCCAATGATAAACTGCTGTCCACAGCAGAAAAACAGCCCAAATACAAGAAAAATCTGAGAAGAAAGCGTAGGAAAACGATGCAAACACTTTTATTTCGATAACGGATGAAAAGCACTTGCAAGATACAACTTTCCTTCGATTCGAGAGGAAGGAAAAACTCTCCAAAAGATCTCCGGCGAAGCCAAGAGCCCAAGACACCAAAACCTAGATCTCCAAAACAATTCCAATTCAAGATGAGGAGCTAATCCCCCCAAAACTCCTAATTAAACAAATTGCTCATAAAGGACAATCAAACACTTCCTAAAACAGCCCCCAAATTCAAAAATTCCCTCTTAATTGCAATTTCCACTCACTGGGCCCACTAGGGAATCCCGCCCCCCCCTGTTTCGGCGTGAATAGCACAGGACCGGTCCTGGCTGGACCGGTCCAGCCGGCCCCTCCTGGGCCGGCAGCGTATCAACCTCCTATAAAAAAAATCCTTGTGGCATTATATGAACTTCTTGACATACTTGCAAAACCCAGAGCGACTATAAGAGAAAAACGGGTAAGAGTTTTATTAGGAAGAGCTCAAGTACTACTTTTGTAATCTTCGAGCCAAGTTAATAAGAAGAAGAATTCAAGTCTCCAACCTGCAAGGCTAAATGTTTAAGGTCATAACAAGCATTGTCTAATTTGCACAATTTATTTATTGTGAAATTACTATCGAACCCAGGTGGTGAATCTATTATAACTTCTTCTTCAACATCTTGATGTAAGAAAGCATTATTTACATCATACTGCTGCATAAATCATCTAGGATGACTACAAGAAAAACTAAGATGTGTATTGTATTCATTTTTACAATAGGAGAGAAATTTTCTATGTAGTTAATTTAATAGAATTGATTATATCCTTTGGCTACCAATCTCACTTTATTTTACTCCATACTTCCATATGCCTTATATTTTATAAAAAAAAAAATTATTTGTGCTGTATTATTTTATTTCCTTTTAGTGGTCCAACATCTCTCTGGCCTAGTATTATTTTTTCCAGAGTATTTATATCCTCTCTTGATATCATTTCAATTCTTGTTTTCAAGTGTTTTAAATTAAATTTATGGTATTGTAATGAATTATAGCTAATATTTATAAGAAAGGCTTTATGGGTAGGGAAAATTTTTTTTAAAAGGGTGTGTACTGGGAGATGAGATATATAGAAGAATGTGTAACGATGTGTTGATCATTGTTACCTGATCCATAATTTCAAGTCTTGAGTTTGTGTTTGTTGGCGATTTTAATTAAGCTTATTACTTCTCGTATAAACTTGAAGTATTACAATGTTTGAATTTTTTAGTTTGTGTTATAGGAATATCAAGATAAAATATATATATTTTACCAAATTTAACATCCAGTTGAGAGTTCTCCTCCAGAGATGAATTTAATTTTCTAAAAAAAAATCTTGCTTCTCATTAAAGATTATATATTTTGAAAGAATTTATTGTTGGGTAGGATGATAGCACTTATACTAAGCTTGAAGGGATGAATATTAAATAAAAACACATTTGAGAACTCTATGATCAAGTTTACCTCTGTGTTATTTATGGATGTTGACATAAGTAATGCACCCAAAAATTTTTGGAATGATTTTTTCAAAAGTTATTTGTAATTCCAAATAGTTTAGAAAACTTTAGAAGTAGATCACTCTTGAGTATATTCTATTGATTATGTATGTGACATTTATGACTACTTTTCCCTGATATTTTTTTGACACTTGATTCTGAAATAGAAGAGTCATAACTACTTCCAAATTTTGGCAATTCTTCATTTATGTCATTCAATTTTTTGGCAGTATCAACATAGGAATATTTATGGATAATACATTCTTTTTAAAAGAAGACAATAAGATGCAATTAAAACAATCACAAGTATCATCAGTATGAAATTCTTTGATGTTAGCATTGAATTATTTTTGAATAATGACAGAAAAATGGGAAGAATAATGTTGACATCATATTTTTATTCGATGACATATACCCATGTCATCCCAATGCAATTATCAATGAAGGTGATAAATCCTATAAATCCATTAATATTAAGAACTTTGTAAGGTCTCTAAATGTCAGATTGAATAATTAAAAAATGATTATATAATTAGAATCACTTTTAGAAAAAAAAAACACAAAAATGTTTGAAATTTCATAAATCTTACAATAAAATTTGCATAATTATATTCATAAAAGGAGAAAGAAATATATATTATATAGTTTTCAAAGAAAGATGCCCTGGCCTATAATGATGTTCCCAATTGTGTTTATATTAAGAGTAGAAATGAAAAATACATTATCAGTAATTTTGTCTTAAGAAATGTGTGACCTATTATTTTCTCTAGCTTACCCAATCGCCTTCCTACAGTGAGGTCCTGAAATACACGACGATTAGTAAAAAAAAAATATCTTGCGGATGTGGTCTTTGGTAATATTATGGATTAATAGAAAATTTATTAGAATATGAGAAGCATGTAGTACATTATTAAGGGTACATGTGAAAAAAATTGAAACATTTTCTTGACTTACAATAGTTATTAGAAAATCATCAGCCAATTTTATTTTTTTTTATTGTTGGGGCGGGGTTTTTGGGTTTGAAAATGGTTGGCAATATTGGTCATAATATCAGTTGCTCTTGAATATAGGATTCGGGTGTGAGGAGAATTATTTAAGACACTAAAACTATAAAGAGTTAGAAGTCATATTATTTTGAACTAAAAAGCATGATCCATATTTTCTTTCAGATCGTTGAGTAAATTCATGAGTTTGTCAATTTATTCTAGATTGAGCCCTTATGGTGTCACAAGAAAGGTCTACCCTTTTTGACAACTTTCTTTATTTTTCACCATAGCCTGAGAACTTTCTATGAAGTTTCCAACATTTTTCCTTGATGCGTCATTTTTCTTATAGTACTTGCACCATACATTGTCTGTGGAATAAGGCTTTTGTCATTCATTAGGGAAAGAGTTTGTAACAATAAGTTTCTTACATTGGGGTTCGATCGTTTTCATGACAGATATTTCAAAGATCATAGTATCAAACATTACCATTATTCTTCCTTCTTTCGCTCGTATGAGAGGAATAACCTTATTTAGTGATAATATATTTTTTCTACTTAAAAAATTTAGACACAAACTTGATCAAAATCAATATTGAGTATTGCAAGAAAATTAAACACTATTTTTCTTTCTACAAATTGCTTGAGAATTATCACATCATTTCAGTATGTCATTATGAGATCTTAATATATGATTCAAGCTAATAAACTTTCATTACATTAAAGTATTGAATAACACAAAGATTATTTTGCTTGATTGTTGAAATCTTAATATTAATATTATATATGAGAGCAACATCCTTCAATTTTGAGTAAATTTGTTTGATTGTGTCCCAAATTTTTTTTAATGATAGAGAGAAATGCATATGGCCCGTTGATTTCAAGTATCATGGTATTTCATAACAATGTCTTAATCATAGATGTCACTTCATCAGTTCATCCCAAAGTACAAACTTCAAATCCTTTGCCTCTGACAAAGGATTCATAAGGTGATTGATCTTTCATTTTCCTTTCAAAAAGGTCTTCACAATTTGAAACCTCTTTAGATAATTCTTCGGTTTTAGCAATATGAGGTTTATAGCCCTTAGAATTCTCCCTTACACCAACATTTTAAAATTTCAAAAAAACAGATCGGACAAGACAATTCAACCTGTTGAACCGAGAAACGAACAACTAGCCGGTCTGATAATTTCCCAAAATCGAATTCACAAGGAACCAACCTTAACAATATTGAATCGACTGTTCATTTGCTACATCTCACTTACATAATTAAATAAATTAATTCAATAAATTTAATATGAAATTAAACTTAATAAACTAATTTAAATTTAATATATTTTAAATTTAATTTGAAATAAGCATTAAATTTTTATAATAATCATTTACCAAATACGCACCAACTCAAGAGTTTCACATGGCCCCATCATCAAATGTGACTTATTTACTCAAGGGAATTACCAAATCTATATAAACAATACTAACATAAAGTGTCCAAGTGATATGAGGCTAAATAATTAAGGTGAAGTTATCGAGTTTGCAACAAATACACTACATATTTATACATATTTTTAATTTATATTTTATAATGCAAATAATATTTAATTTTTAGTTCATACTTCATAATACTTGTTTTATTTATTTATTTATAAAATATAAAAAACTATTTTTAATTATAAACAATCCAATATGAATTTATAAATATAATTTATAAGATAAAATGACCAAATTAATCTCTTGATTCTTTATGAAGGACCAAAATGGTCCCAAACTATATTAAAGAACAATTTTGGTTTTTCAAGTCTTTTAAAAGTAATCAAAATAGTCTTATGGTGGAATTATTATGGTTCTTCTTTAAGAAGTTGAGGGAACAAAATTATTATTTAATATAGTTGAGGACAATTTTGATCTTTCATAAAAAGTCAAAAGACAATTTTATTTTTTTCTCAATTTTATAATATGAATGAATTTTGTATATAATCAATAGGTGTAAATTATATCTAAATATATAACATAAATTAAAATTTATTTATATTAAATTTATTAGTTTATATGTAAACTAAATTTATATTAAACATAAATTAAATTTAATGATTGAATATATTTAAATTTAAAAATATAGAATATATATTATTTATTTATGAATTTTATTTATTTTTTAGTCATAATATTTAAGTTATTTTGTAGTTACTATATCATTATTATATTATTTAAATAGTTTTAATATTTATTACATCATTCAGTTTAACTCTGATCAAACCATTGAATTTTAAACTTCTACTTCTTCCGTTTCTATGGCCAATATGATTTTCACAATCTTGCCTTACACTAACTTCCAAAATTCATGATGGTTGAGTAATTAGGAGAGAGGTCAAAAAAGCCAAACATAATGAAGAGAGGAAAAATCTCGACAAGAATGAAAGAGAATATAGATTGGAAGAAGTAAATTCTAACATCGCTTTGATACCACGACGAAAAGTTGAAAAAATTATGAATTTTATCATTATGTACAAAATATAGAAGCATATATAGACTTCTCCAAAAGTCATACAATGAAAATAAATCTAAGATATTTACAAAAAAAAAAAATTGTCAAGAGGGTAGAAGAGGAAGAGAAGGCGCACAAATTGCAATGTGAGGGATGATCTATCTAATGATTATAAACTTTAATCTGTGTGCTCAAGGATTTGTGCCAAGATTGATGCCTTGTGGGTCTTATGATCATTAAACAATGTATATTAACTAAAGTGTGATTCTATTTAAAAACGGTTCATATCTTCCAAAAATGATCTCTTCACCAAGGCGTAAGTCAGTTCATCAAAGTGACATATTAATGGCCCATTATTTTCTATGATACAAAAGTTTTGCTAATTAATAATAACACTAAATATCTCATCTTTTCCCTACTCTCTAATCTTTCCACTGAAATTTGTTGAGAGGTTCTAAAAGAAACCAACATTAGTTGTCAGTTATTTCGTTGCATTCTATGAGTATTGGTGATTTTCAGTTTTAAACTTCAGCAAACTCTTCCAAAATGGACAAACTCGAAATAACAAAAACATCTACTCCTAATTTTCTAACATGCTTCACCCAACACAATTCGTGCAACACATAAAAGATTGTAGCTTCAACAAATGCAATCCCGAGCTTCAATAAAACACAAGAGCATACCTGAAACACGCCCAGATTTCTGTTGTAATCAGACTCAGGCAGTGTCAATGAAACGGTTAAGTGCAGTTTGTGGTTGGGTGGTATCGGACGCCTAACAGCATTCTCCACAAATCCAGCCTTCTTATCAAAATCTAAATTCCATCCAACATCATCACATGGCATTAGCATCACAAGGGCGTCAGGGCTAGTCTTGGTGTAATCAAAACTTAAACTTCTTATCAACTCTAGTGGCTCCTCTACAATTCGGCTCATCAGAATACTAGCAAAGAGAAACCCCGTTATCAAAAGTCCGGAAAGCGCAATACTAACATAGAAAAACCAGAAGCAACCCCAGACCAATCTCCCAACTAATGAAACAATTCCCTCTTCTCTCTTGAGTATATCAGGGACAAACGGGCTGAAAATATCCAGGGCAGCCTTGCATACCCACAACATCCTCTTCTTCAGGCCATCTATTGTTCGTCTTAGCGTTCCAAGAGGATTAACCACAAATAATAAAGAATTATAGGTTAACCATATCGGAAATGTTAAGAATTTAAACATCATATTAACCTGGAAAAAGATCGCATTGATCAATAAATCAGCAAGAGAAAGTAGGAGACTCTGGTCTGGATATTCATGACCTTTTGCCAACGATTCATCCATTCGCGATGAAATTTCCTGTCCCCTATCTTTCCCTTCAACGTTTTGCTCAGAAGTAAGCGCCGACGTAGTAGTTTCTCCCCCATTGGAGATTGTTCCATCTTTAAGATCGGGAGGAGGGATATTGCCCCGTCCTTCACAGAAGGTGGAAATCTCAAAGTTGGCATCTGGCTCGCAGCTCAGAACTTTTGTGTCCGAGTTTTGTTGAGGCTCGGTGAAACGGGAAGAAGACCGACGACGGCGGAGGGACGTCGCTGAAACTTCCGGAAGGCTAGCAGCAGTGCCCTCATTCTCCGGTTGATTTTCAATTGTTCCTGGCGGTGAAGAAACCTCATGACTTTCATTGAAACCTAGCGAAAAGGCGTCAAAAGCATCGAAGAAGAGATCGGAAGAGTCTCCACCATTGTTCATCGCTCTCTCCATGAGTTGAATGTACGAGCCGAAGAGGGCAGGGAAGAAGACCGGTGGTAAATTAGGCTTTCCATATCAAGCGGCCGCACGTTTTACAGCCCGTCCGATTGTAATGAACCGACATTCATACGGAAGTTTGTCAATTAATAATAGACGGAAGCATTTATCGGATAATTATTTTACGCATCATTTACATAATCAATTTTAAATTAAAAAAAAAAAATTGTGATGAACAGCATATCTCTAATAATGATTTTATTTATTTAAATATATTATATAAATAAATTAAATTAAAATCTCTTCATTTTTTCTTTTTAAATATGTTGTGACACCGGACGCTACTCGTCACAAGGACGAACAGATCAGAAGCTACAAGAAGAACCGGGAAGCTCTTCGCTAGCAGCTCCCTTAAGCACCGCCCAAGGAATTAGGCAAGGGGGAAGAGGAGGACCACCACCTGACGAGAGGGTCAGGATACAGACAAACCCACGGGAAAACATGATAAACACCAATCAAATCTCTATCTTATTCAGGAAGTAATCATCTTCTTATATACAAGTATGCAGAATGCAAGAAAAGACAAAAGCAAATAACTTCCAGCTATACAAAAGCTACACAGACAAATAAAAGCTAAAAAAAAGACTAAGCTATAAAATCTGAAGTTGTTAGAATTGTCTAGCAGATATCAGCACTACGCTCCGGCGTCAGGCTACCAGGGTAGGAGGAACTTCAGGTTCGTAATAGGGCGAGAGATCCGCTACGTTGAAAGTGGCGGAAACATTGTAGTCGCCTGGTAGTTCAATTTGATAAGCATTGTCGCCAATCTTTTTGAGAATTATGAATGGACCGTCAGCCTTCGGTGTTAGTTTACCGAATGCGCCAGGAGGAAACCGCTCCTTTCGGAGACGGATCCACACTTTGTCACCCTCGTTGAACTGTATCGCCTTGCGGGTCCGATTGGCAGTATTATGACATTTCTTATTATGAGTGTGGATCATTTCTTGCACTTTCTGATGCAGCTGTTTTATCTCTTCACTGCGTTGGGTTCCTTCTGTGCTAAAACTGCTAGCAGACACTTGAGGGATGAGATCTAAAGGCGATAGTGGGTTATTTCCATAAACTGTTTGAAAGGGACTATGCCCAGTTGCTTGATTGGTAGATCTGTTAAAAGCAAACTCCACTTGAGGCAACACCAAGTCCCACTGTCGCAAGTTCTTTCCCACAAAGCATCGTAATAAATTGCCCAAACTTCTGTTGACGGTCTCCGTTTGACCATCCGTTTGAGGATGGGCGGTAGAACTGAACTGAAGTTTGGTCCCCAATTTCCTCCATACTGTCTTCCAGAAATGACTCAAGAACTTGACATCTCGGTCAGATGTAATGGTCCTAGGGATACCATGTAATCGTACTATTTCCCGGAAATATAAATCAGCGACGTGTGTGGCATCCAACATTTTGTTGCATGGTATGAAATGGGACATTTTGGAAAAACGGTCCACAATGACCATAATCGAATCTTTGTTCCGTTGTGTCCGGGGAAGACCTAATACAAAGTCTAGGCTCACGTCGACCCATGGCCCTTCAGGAACGGGCAGGGGAGTATATAGTCCCAGTTTCTGGCTCTGAGTCTTGGCTGTAACACACACTCGGCATCTTTTAATGAATCGTTCCACATCACGGGAAATAAGAGGCCATTAAAAATTTTCCTTGATTAAAGCAAGGGTCTTGTCTATTCCAAAATGGCCAGCCATTCCTGATTCGTGGCACTCACTGATGATGGCTAGGCGGATAGAACCTTTCGGAATGCAAAGCTGGTTCCCGAAAGACAAATGGTCATGTTGTCTGTGATAGAATTGATAGGGTCCGTCTTGGCACCGGAGCCAAATGCTGCCAAAATCTAGATCTTCTGGGTACAGCTCCTTGAGTAGTTCAAATCCTGTTACCTTCGTTTGTAAGGTTTGGATTAAGGCCAGCCGTCGACTGAGTGCATCAGCAACTTGGTTGCTTTTACCTGACTTATGTTTTAGAACAAATTGATAGGCCCCTAGATACTCGACCCAAGCAGCATTTCGGCCTTTTAATTTCTTCTGACTGTTAATAAATCGCAATGCCTTATGGTATGTGAATAAAATAAATTCATGGGGAAGCAAGTAATGCTCCTAGTGATGTAATGCTCTAACAATAGCATAAAATTCTTTATCATAGACGGAGTATTTTTGTTGTGCTTCATTTAGTTTCTCACTAAAAAATGCAATGGGGTGTCATTTCTGACTGAGAACAGCGCCGATTCCAGAGTTTGAAGCATCACAATCTAACTCAAATACTTCATTAAAATCTGGTAACGTCAGGACGGGTGTCGTTGACACTGCGTGCTTAAGGTGTTCGAAACCTTTGTGGGCTGAGGGAGTCCATTGGAAGCGTTTTGCCTTGAGTAGTTCGGTGATAGGTGCAGCCATCGAGCTGAAGTTCCTTATGAACCTGCAGTAGAAGGACGCAAGGCCGTGGAATTGGCGAACTTCGGTGAAAGACTGTGGTATAGGCCATTGGACAATGGCCTCCACTTTACTTGGGTCGGCCTCGATCCCCGCCGAGGAAATGACGAACCCCAAGAAAGATATTTTTTCCGTCAAGTACTGGCACTTCAATGGGTTAGCAAATAAATGTTGCTCTTAGAGAATGTCGAAGACGTGTTGAAGGTGCCGGAGATGAGCATCCATAGTGGAACTATATACAAGAATGTCGTCGAAATAAATAACTACACATTGATTCATGAGGGGGCGAAATACCTGGTTCATAAGTCGCATAAAGGTACTAGGAGCATTGGAGACGCCAAATGGCATCACAGTCCACTCGTACAAGCCTTCTCGTGTTTTGAAGGCCGTTTTCCATTCGTCTCCTGGTCGCACCCGTATTTGATGGTACCCGCTTCTTAGATCAATTTTAGAAAATATAGTCGCTCCATGTAATTGGTCGAAGTTGTCATCTATACGAGGTATGGGGAAACGATACTTTATCGTGATTTTGGTAATGGCGCGACTGTCGATACACATACGGTAGGTGCCATATTTTTTGGGACCAAAAGCGCGGGGACGGCGCATGGACTGGAGCTGGGACAAATAAACATTTGTCCAATAATTCATCGATTTACCGTTGTAGTTCCTTGTGTTCATCAGGCCGGAGTCAGTAAGCAGGTCGGTTGGGCAAAACGGCACCTGGTAAGAGCTCCATGTGGTGTTGAACCTCACGGAGAGGGGGTAATCCCGAAGGCAACTCTTGTATGAGAATGTATTCATACTTCTGGAGTAGCGGCCGAATTACTTCAGGTAAGCATTGAACAGATGGGTTCTCTTCCAGGAGAATCAAGAAAAACCCTTGCTGAGCGATTCTAAGATCTTGCATGAACAGACCCCTGTTGAACAGAGAAGTAGATGACGAATCTTCTGCTTCCATAACCAATGAGGGTAATAGCACGATCTGTTGATCACGGTGCATAAATGAATAAGTGTTCGCGGTTCCGTGGTGTACAGTATCTTTGTCGAATTGCCATGGTCAGCCTAACAGAAGATGGCACACATCCATGGGAACAACATCACATAAAACGCGATCTTGAAATTGACCGATGGAAAAATCTACCAGACATCGTTTGTTCACCTGGACCTCGGCATTCTTCTGTATCCACGAAAGAGAATACGGTTTAGGGTGATCAGTTGTGGCAAGTTGTAATTTATCCACCATGAGAGCGGCCACAACATTCTCGCAGCTTCCACTATCAATGATCATATTACACACACGATCTTTAACTGTACACCGAGTCCGAAAATACTATGTCGCAACCAGGAATCACCCTTGTGTGTATTCAAGTATTGTTTCAACACGAGTAAAGTTCCTTCGTCCCCTTTTAAATACATTGGCTCAACAAATGTAGAATTCTCAGACTTAAGGACCGTGGATGCATCGGAGGGTTCTTCAGTTTCCGATTCTTCCATAAGAGTGACCACCCGGCGGTTTGGACAGTTCGAAGCAATGTGTCCAAATCCTTGGCATTTGAAACACTTGCGAGCCGGAAAAGAGGGTTGTGACGGAGTAAGGCGTGGTGGTCCTCGTATTGGTGGCTCTTCCGGTTGCCGACTGGGTCCGGCCATATTCTTGTTAGTCTTGATAGTTTCCTTTTCATTAAAAGGGTCCATTGCCACATTCTTGGGGTTAGCTTTCTTGAAGCGTGCTTGTTGTTTCTCTACTTTTAATGCTAAGTTGACAACATCTTGAAAAGTCCAATATGGCTGCAATTGCACCACATTGGAGATGGAGGGTTGTAACCTGCCCAAGAAACAAGCTACAGTGTGTTCTTTGGGCTCGACCACATCGCATTTAACAGACAGTTGTCCAAATTCAGATATGTATTCCTCCACTGTCATCTGTTGTTGTTGCAGTTGTGAAAATCTGAGATATAAATCTTGCTTGTACTGTTCGGGGACATATTTGCGCTGCATTTCTTTCTTCATCTTCGGCCATGACACTATCTTACTTCTTCCTTCTCAACTTCTTGTTCTTTCAAGTTCTCCCACCAAAGGGATGCTGCACGCTTGAGTTTGATAGCTACAAGTTTGACGATTCGATATGCTGGGACTTCTTTGAAGTCAAGAATGCGTTCTACAGTTTGTATCCACCCGATGAATTCATCGAGGTCCATTCGGCCATCGAACTCAGGTAACTCCATTTTGATTCCATAATCGGAGGTTGTCCTCCGGTTGTTTCGGCCCACCGTCTGTTTGTCTGCTTCTTCGTCACTTGAACCTTCTTGGTGAAATGGGTTGATGTCTTCTTCCTCCTGTGGCGGCACCACAGGTTCTCTCTGTTCACATCTGGCCAACCTTTGTTGCAGCTGGGCAATCTCCCTCTGGAGGTCTTCTATCACGACTTCTTGAACCGGCCTTTGAGGATTCCGGCGAGGCGGCATCTTGCCGGCTCTAATACCACTTGACACCGGACGCTACTCGTCACAGGGACAAACATATCGGAAGCTACAAGAAGAACCGGGAAGCTCTTCGCTAGCATCTCCCTTACCGCCCAAGGAATTAAGCAAGGGGGAAGAGGAGGACCACCACCTGACGAGAGGGTCAGGATACAGACAAACCCAGGGGAAACAGGATAAACACCAATCAAATCTCTATCTTATTCAGGAAGTAATCACCTTCTTATATACAAGTATGCGGAATGCAAGAAAAGGCAAAAGCAAATAACTTCCAGCTATACAATAGCTACACATACAAATAAAAGCTGAAAAAAAGACTAAGCTATAAAATATGAAGTTGTTAGAATTGTGTAGCATATAAATTTAATTTTATTATTATCATATTAATTTATTTCTATTTTGATCATTTATAAATGTGAATATTTTATAACATTATTTTTTATAAAATAATTTTTTTTTCAATTTCAAACCAATAATCTATAATAATATTATTATATGATATTTTTTTCCTTAACTGAGTTTAAATTATTTTTATAATTTAAATCTATTTTAAATTTTTAGGCAAGTTAAAGAAATGTGTTATTCTATGACTTTATCTTATATTTATTTAATTTATATGAGTATTATATAAATTTTTAATATATAATATTATTATAATAAATTTAATGCATGTATGTGTTACATTTTCAACAACATGCATCATGTATGTCTTTATGGCATCGCATCTACATCCCTATATATGTATTAGTGCATCTTAAAAATCTGATAAATAATAGACATATTAACTATGTAAAAATAAAACGAAAAAAAAAAATTACATGTATGATACTTATGCCATAAATAATAAATTTTAACTTAATAAATATATTGCATAATAACTTAGATTAAGCAAAAAAAATATCATGTGAAACCTAATAGTGGAGTTTTATTACTTTATAGTTAATCTTGAAAATTTTGAAACATATTGAAAAAATAAACTTTTAATTAATAATTGTATTTTTTATGGCATTACAAAAGTTTCTCACATTATTTTGAAATTATTCAAGTTGATCTAAGGTTGTGACTTTAAGAGGCTTGTTAACATGTAGGGGTTGTTTGGTAGCAGGATTTAGGTCGGATTTGAGGCGAATTTGAGCGAAATCCAGCCAAACGGCCTAAAATGCAAAACCAAATCTCACAGCAAGTAAAATTCGGGATAGACGAAAATTCCGCCGATTTGAGCGAAATCCAGGATTTCGGAAATCCTATATTTTGCGGGATTTACGAAATCCAGGCGCTAGAGTAAGAGTCCTTGGATAAATCCTGCTTTATAGCCAAACAGTCACACATGATTTATCATAAATGTTACCAAACGGAGCCAGCCACATCGATTTGATATAAAGAATTATATCTTCGGTATCCACGATGGAGCCAGCCACATCGATTTGATCAACCAACGACTTGATATCAGTAAGATATTGAGTCATGGTTGATGTTTTCTTGGAGATGTAGTGAAGCTCGTTCTTGAGCTGTATTACTTTGGAGCGATTTGTGGATTGGAAGTGCGTTTCGAGTGTTGTCTAGATTTTTGCTGTTGATTCGAGATGAATGATGTAAGGGAGGATGGACTGAGAGATGGTTGAACACACGGCTGCGGCGAAATTCTGATCCGTCAAGAGCCATTGTGTGTATTTCGGATTTGGAACCAGAGAATGATCGGATTTATGGATTTGTTTTTCGGGAGAAGAGGAAAGAGGGTCAAGAAATTTATCAAACCCGTTTGCACGAAAGAGTTTGAGGATCTGAGAACGCCATAACATGTAGTTCTCTGTTGAGAGCTGTGTTGGCACGTTGTTATTCAGATTTCCGACCACGAACTTCAGAGATGAAGAAATGGTTCCTCCTTCTTCGGTGTTCTCCGGATCCGACTGTTTGTCTGCTTGTGACGTCGTGGAGTTGTTCATCATTGCCGATCTTCCCTTCACACCTGCTTTGATACCATGAAGAAAATCTCTTATTGATTTTCTCACGGTTCTTGAGGAGGAAGAGAAAGAACTGGAAGATAATAAAACCAGTAAAGAAAGTATATTGTTCGTTTGTCTAAATGAGTACAAGGGCTATCTATAAATAGACTGTAGTCTGTCCACCTAGAAGGCTAATTACAACATATTTACCATAGTGCCATATAACTGAAATAATGAAATAGATATATAATATACATTTATATTTTGTCCTCTAACATAAGACATATATAATTATATTCATTTAGCTCAAATTGGAGCTTTTTGAAAGGTCCTTAAAATAATTAGTATGCCATATTATGATTATATTCAAATATTTCAATTAATATTTTTGTTTTTGTTTTAAATATAAATATTATATATCACTCTCTCTATATATAATTATATATATTATAATTAAAGTTATTTTAAATAAACTTCAACCTTAAAATGCTCAAAATTATATTAATGTAAAAAAAAGTTTATTTCATGACAGGCACATAATGCCACAAAACAAATTCAAATAGCTTTACATTTTGAGTAAATTTTGGATTTTTATTAATACCCTCATTATGGGTTTAAAACTTTAAATGAGTCAAGTTAAGTTGGTGTTATGCTTAGCTAGTTCGACTCGTGAGTCAAATCTCGAGCTCGTCTCATGCTACTGCCTTTCACGCATTGCCTTTCGTGTTTCACTAGTTGGCATGCGATTCACCTTCCGTGGTCTGCACACGTTGAGCCGCTCAACGAGTAACGAGCAGAGCATCGATTCGATCTAACTCAAGTTCAATTAAAGCAATGATATCGACTTGAAACTTGATAAGTTCAACTCATGAGCTTGTAAATGAATCGAATTCGAGGAAGGTTGTCAGTGGGCTCGACCCATTTTCATTCCTACGCCCCATCGAAGCTTGGGATCTGGCGATTTGGCGTGAATGAATAATTGGGAAAGGAATTTCGTAAATTAGTGAAAGGTGAGGGGGCATCTGCATTAATGAGATGTGGGGGCCATTTATATACCGTAAAAATGGGTCGAATCTACTTTCCGCGTTGAAAACAATTCACACCGACACGTGTCTTTCTTCGGATAGTCCTCCCGGCTCCCGCACCTTCTTACCTCTTTCACCACCCGCGAACCCTTCCTCCAACAAACACCTTCTGCCTCCCCCGCCTCGCAGATACTGTATCCGCACAAAAGGGAGAGCTCGCTGGCCGAAGCCCCTAGCTTCGTCTTAGCTGAAACTGAAGGGATTCGTTGCCGGAGCTCCTACCGATTCCGATTGAGGCGGCTGATCAACCTTTGGCGGATCGAATGCTGTTCGTTTTCACCGGAGGTATACTCGATCTAGTTTTTTTATCCTTCGATCCAAGCTTTCTATCTTAGCAGCTAGGATTGCGCTAGACTTCCTCGAGTTTTCCAGATCTTCGGGTTTATCGTTGTCTGGAATTGCTTTTGGTGTTATATTTTTCTCTTTCTCGGCGGATCGGTAGCTAGCGTCTTGTCGCTGTTGGTTGATTCGGTATTACGTCGTGATGGTCTCTTTTTGGGTTTATTTTTATAATGGGAATTGCAATATGCCAAAACCAGCTGTAGTTCTTTGAAACTCTAGGTCTTTATGGACTTTAGTGCTTCTTCTTTTTTTTTAATTGTACACGGGAGATTTTTCTTTGTTTTTAGTAGTCGGTCTTGTTTATCAAAGTGGCCCCTTTAAGGATCCTAGGTGGGTGATTGGTGCAGTAGATCTTCCACAAATGATTATGAATTTCACTTGCTGTCTACATTTATTTGATTTATCTTGTAATATGTGAGGTCGTTTTGATATTTTGGTTCTATTTAGATGCAAGAAAGATTTAGCAAATGATGTAAACTAGGATTTAGTAAATCCTGAGTTTCCAATCTAGAAAATTGTTTTGCTAGTCCAAGTTAAATCTAAAAACTTTTTGAATATTAAGTAAGAGGATTATTAGATTTTGATTAGATCTGTGAGTTGTTTTTTTTTCACAATTCAAGCTAAGCATCAATCAATTGTGATTTTAGTGATTACCATTTAAGAAGAAAATTTATTCTTCAGCGTTAGTTGATTTGATTTGGGATTAATTAATTAATACATCAATAAGCTTAGTTGATTTGTAATTTTTTATTAGGATATCATGCTAATTAGGGATTGATTGATGCATGAAGGCTTAGGGTCTCCCGGTGAAACTAGAATGATAAAATGCTTGTAAGTTGTTCTAGGTAAAGGGAATTTAAGATTCACATATCAAACCAAATGATTATGTAATGATTGAATAAATCCGAAAAAATTAAGAAGAGATTTAAACCACATTAAATCATCAAACTTATAATGTAATTATCACTAATGTATTCATAGTTTAGTCAGATTTGAACAAAATTAACAGTATTAGCATTCTAACAAAAAGTTATGTAAAACAACTAGGGTCAAGGAAAGAAGTTACTAGAGTAAAAAAATGACATGATGTAGGTATAAGGAGATGACTTACCCCATAATTAGGCAGTTAGACTATGCCGCACTTAAAAGAATCTGCATCTAATTTCATACATAACATTGAAAATTGGGAAAACAATATTAACTCAAAGATATTTACGTGCCTAAGATCAATTATTTACATATTTCTCATGCCTAGATTAATAGATATGGTTGGCACAAGATCAACCAAATTTAATTCTAGATAGTTTGATTTTTATTTTATCCAGAAAAAAATTCAAATATGCTGCAACAAAAAACTAGTGAATAATTCCACATGTAATAATCAGGCCCTAGCTCAGATGCAAACAAAATAGAGTAGTTTGTAACAACATTCAAAAGAATAGTAAATCGGCAAAATGCTATGGACTTGTAAAGAATATGCTATAGGATTGTGATAGTGTTGCAAATGTAACCACACATTGTCATGACATAGAATTAATAAGCCAATGCTGTATTTAATCTATTTGGTTTGAAAAATTTAACTCCAATAAATTTAAAAATTGATATTCAACAAGGAGGTGAAGGCGTAAATTTTTAAGTTTCGTCAGTGGTGGTCATAGTCTCATATGTCCAAAATAGCTTTAGGAAGAAGCTGTACATGGTTATTTGGCAGAGGATTTTATGCAAATTCATAGGGAGAAGGTGAATAACAAGAAGAATCCAAGAAATTAACAACATATTTATGAAACAAGGTCAAACTAAATTCATTGAAGTTTGGATTAATGCTGTGATTTTTTTTTTTTTTAATTTTATTTTGTAGGCAGTAGCTTCAAAATGCACTACAAGATTTTAAATGGCTTGCTTTTCTCACATTGAATTTAACAAAGGCTCATGATGTAAGTCTTTTGAATTTAAACACTGTGTAACTTGATCACCATGTTTAAACTTCTCATGTAACCTGTTCACATCAACATAAATCTTATGATTATCATTATTAGCAACTAGATTTCCTTGAATATCCTCTTGCAATTTATGCTTATTATGTAAATAATTACTATAATATGAGGTAGTTGCTAAAAATGCTAAAATACTAATAGATGTTCTAATTGATAATGCTAATGACCTATAAGGAACTCTTAGAAAATATGATGATAACAAAATTAACAACCAACAAATCACATTATTATTATATGTCTATGTGAATGGATAAACTCTTTATTGAAAGATAATCAAATGGTTTAAAAATTAGTCATGATAAATTATACACCTTCAAGATTGACCAGATGGATGGCTTTTTATATTTCAATTTTTTTAAAGAGATTTATCATTAATAATTTCCTTGAAATATTGATGCCACTTAGCTCATGTCATTAGGTTTGGCTATAAATTTGTATGCCAGTAAACCAAGAACTTAACAAAAATTCAACATCATTCTAATTATCCATCTTAGAAACAATATCAACAGATAATTCATTAAAATTTTATTTTCATATTGTTCATTCGATTTATTAACTGCATAAGA
Organism: Dendrobium huoshanense; assembly: GCA_016618105.1. Classification (NCBI taxonomy): domain Eukaryota; kingdom Viridiplantae; phylum Streptophyta; class Magnoliopsida; order Asparagales; family Orchidaceae; genus Dendrobium; species Dendrobium huoshanense. The sequence continues at coordinate 10,884,927 of CM028358.1, read as the reverse complement.
TTTGATGGCATCACATTAAAAAATAAATGTAATTCCTATTAGAAGTTTAGATTATAATTTGATCTGATGCTCGATTTCAGTTTCAAATTCAATTGTTGACTTTTGATTTAAGTATAGATTTAGATTCATGAATATGGTCTAGGTATACCTGTAGATTCAACATAATCAAATAAGGATTCATAATTTAACTGTTAAACATATTTTACATCTAATATATCTTTAAAAGAATATTCATGTACTACCATCTCTTCAACTTGATAAACTTTTTAGTCATTTATGATTCTTTTATCAGTATATTTTCCATAGATTTCGGATCAGATGTTATTGAGTTTTTTCTTAGGAATCAATAGGTGCAACTACCCTAATAAAATGCTCGGAAAATGCCCAAAGATTCAAAGATCTAGATAAAGTCTCATATAATATTTTCAATGAATTTTGTCTGAGCTCATTCCTAAACTCACGCCAAAGGTCTTTGATGAAACAAGTAGTGATAATAATATTGTCTAAAGATAAATCATGTGTAACTATAGGATTCATAAACCTTGTATAATATTTAAGTATGCTATTATTTTTTGTCTCCAACTTTGAAATTGATTATATAATTCATCTTGATATTCTACAAATGGTATATATTTCTCTTTAAGTATTGATACATGCCAATCCATGCTAATTATGTTTTACTTGCAAAACTTGCTAAAATAATTGAGCATACCTGATTAAACCTTTCCCTAAACATGTTAGGGTTTCCACCTCTTCCATGGCCACCGATGTTTCCATTGCTTCCGATGTTGTCGGATTGATATTCACTTCTAGCAATTTCTTCAATATCTCTTCCATCACGGCGAACTTCCCTTCCATCCTTTTATTATTGGATGAAATCTGATTTTGAAAATCAGAAATTTTCCCTCCAAATCTGATTTAAGTTGCCCAATTTCTTCTTCTAAAACTTCAACCTTCTTCCCGACCATATTTCTTCCCAAGAATCACGAGAAGATCTTCTTCTGGATGAAATTTCACCACTGAAATTTCAGAATTTGAGCCGTCAATGGCCCCTAGACAACGCTCTGATACCAATTTGATAGGAAATACTTGAGTTCGCAAGTAATCCAAGAGGAAATACTTGAGTTCACAAGCAACCCTAGCAATAATTGATAAAACAATAGAAATAATGCGAAAATCTTGATGAAATTAATCCAAAATGATAGATTGTAATGGTGGATTCAAAGCAAAAGCAAACAAAAAGCAAGATACAATTAATCCTCAATTCGAGAGGAGGGTTGTTCTCTCCCAATCTCTAGATGATGAATCTAGAGCCCAAGACGCCAAAGAAAACTACGAGAGAACCCAAGAGAACAACTCAAAGCATGCATAACCCTCATCCTAAGCAACCCATACTATTAATACATTAACTCCCTAATTCAAAATTCCCTCCAACCCCTAGCTGCCACTCTCTCTCTCTCTCTCTCTCTCTCTCTCTCTCTCTCTCTCTCTCTCTCTCTCTCTCTCTCTCACCTTAATTTACTTCATAGTGGGGTCCACTAGGCTTGGGCGGCATCAATTGGGGGGTGGGGGCAGTTTGTACGCCTCCTGTAGACTAGAGCCGGCCCTCCTTGGGCTGGCTGGGCCGGTTCAATGAGAACCGGCCTAACAGAAAGCTAATATGGATGAGTGGCAAAGTTGGGAAGGATAAATTAAGAAATGACTATTTTAATGGAAAATGCTAAGAGTGACATTTCGATTAAAAATAAGGTGACTGGAAATATATCCTGATGATTTGGATATGCACAATGAAAGGTTGGACACCCATTAAGATAAGCTGATAAAATTAGTGTCAGATTAGGAATGAAAATGAGTAGCCTAAGATTGTATGGATAGAAATTGTTCAAAAAGATTTGCGAATAATAAATTTAACACTTTAGACAACACTCGATAAAATTAAATGAAGAATGAAGATTCAAAATGCCTATCCTAAATAGTTGGGATAAGGCTATTGATTATGATGCTTATTCCAAATATTCTTATGAGCTGTTTGGTGATATTGAAGGTTTATGGTACTTGTAATCCCTTAATCCTACCTGCATCCAACAAATTCATACCATTTATCTTATGAAATTTGTAGGATCTCCTTAGATTCTTAATTTTATGCTATAATTCTACAAAAATAATTTATAAGTATTTCCATTGCAGAGTAACATGTTTCACATTCTAGAAATGTGCTAAATTATGTTGAATTGGATGTCATGTTCAGTGAATTTGTTTTGTTTAATGAGTTAAAGAGATTTCTGGTACTCTCCCCGAATCAAAGTCTTTGCTCTTTTGTACATTTTAATCAAACTTCTGTATACTAGGTTAGATAAAATAAATTCTTCATTAATGTGCCCAATTTCATAGTGCTGGCTCTTGTTATAATTAATTTTTGTTGGGATCACTTTCTGAAGTGCGCTAACACTATGTATCAACCTCGGCTTTCTGTTTCTTTCATTCTAAGTTTTTTTTGGCGCAGTACTAGTTACCATTTGATTCCTTGTAAAGTATTTCTATTTTTTACTGGTGCTATGCTTTAAATTATTTTCTCTGAAACGACTCTTCTACGTTGACGACTTTTAAGCTCATCTTAATTATGCTCTCACATTCTTACTCTAGATTTGAAACCTTTTGATGAACAGCTATTTCTTCCATGTCATTAATTTTAAAAATTTTCCTCCTTACATGTCTTCCTTGCAGAAGTCCTTGCATAATTAACTGAAAGGTGATTGCATTTTATTCACCAGCAGCATGAAGAAAGCTTTTGACCAAACTGTTAGGGAATTGTAAGTTTTGGCATCTTGTGAAATTACTACCATTACAAGTTTTACTATGTAGACAATCCCAAGGTTACTAAGTTGGATGTAGTATGCGATAGCTATACACACTATGTTTTAACAGGAAGATCTGCTGATTTTTTATCTTGCGGTTGTAATGCTTTTATCTGATGTCCTGCAGAAAGAGAGAGGTTAACAAAAAGGTTTTGAAGGTACCTGGAATTGAGCAAAAGGTAATCATTGACTTGCTTGTCTCAGCTAGATCAATGCTGCTTCTTAACATCTCATATTTTAAATTATGTAGAGAGGTAATTCATGATACAACGAGGAAAATGTATAAGCAATAACTAGAAGAAATTATGCTAAATAGGTTAAGTGTAGAATTATCTTTCACACGTGTGCACACATAGTTATATATATATATACACACACACACTAGATAGTGATTGGAGTAAGACAAGGATAATTATTAAGAATGGCTAGAAAAAAGAAAAATACAATTTCACAAAAAGAGATAACAATAAGCATCCTATGGATACAACAACAACAACATCAAGCCTTTGTCCCACTACGTGGGGTCGGCTACATGAATCTTTTTTCGCCATTGTGTCCGGTTAAAAGTCAAATTCTCATTTAAATCTAATAAAAAAAAATCATTTATAAAATTTTCTAACCAAGTCTTTTTAGGTCTACCTCTACCTTTCTTAACATAAGTCAAATCTTATACCTCAACTTTCCTAACCGGGTCATCGGAAGTCCTCCGCTTAATGTGACCAAACCATCTAAGGCGACTCTCTCTAATCTTATCTTCCACTGGAGCTACTCCAACTTTTTCACGTATATCCTCATTTCGTATCCTATCTCTAAGGGTCAAGCCACTCATCCACCTAAGCATCATCATCTCTGCAACACTTAACTTAGTATTATGCTTCTCTTTTAATGGCCAACATTCGGCATCATAAAGCATTGCAGGTCTCTCCACCATCTTATAGAATTTTTCCTTAAGTTTGAGGGGGACTTTTCTATCGCACAATAAGCCAGATGCATTCCTCCACTTCAACAATCCAACTTGAATTCTGCTGATAATATCCCCATCAATTTCACCATCACTCTGAACAATAGATCCAAGATATCTAAAACGTGTACTCTTATTAATGACTTGATCGCCCAAAGTCACAATCCTCTCACTAGGTCTATTGTTACGAAAATTACACTCAATGTATTCAATTTTAGATATATATATAAGCAAAAACCTTTAGACTCCAAAGTTGACCTCCATAATTCAAGTTTACCTTCAACTCCCTCTCTAGTCTTATCAACAATTAGCAAAAAACATACACCAAGGTACATCATCTTGCAAATGTCTAGTGAGAACATCCATGACCAGAGCGAAAAGATATGGACTTAAGGCTAATCCTTGATGTAATCCAAACAAAATAGGAAAATACTTGGTCAAACCACATTGTGTTTGAACACAAATAATAGCTCCTGCATACATATCTTTAATGATTTGAATATAAGCATTATTAACGCCTTTCTTTTCAAGCACTCTCCATAACACTTCTCTTGGAACTTTATCATATGCTTCTTTAAATCAATAAATATCATATGAAGATCCTCCTTATTCTCTCTCTGTTTTTCCATCAAACCTCTCAATTAAATGTATGGCTTCCATAGTAGACCTACCCGGCATGAATCCAAATTGATTTTGAGAAACATTAGTATCACGTCGCAACCTACGCTCCATAACTCGCTCCCATAGTTTTAAAGTATGACACATTAACTTTATTCCTCTATAATTCGCACACTCATGTGCATCACCTTTATTCTTAAAAATAGGAATTAACACGCTCATTCTCCACTGATATGACATCTTTTTAGTCTTTAAAATACTATTAAAAAGTTTAGTAAGCCAAGAAATTTCTTCATCTCCTAAAAGCATTTCCACATATCTATTGGAATATCATAAGGTCCAATAGCTTTTCCACACTTCATTTTCTTTAAAGCCTCTCTGATGTGAAACTAAATGCGATAACCAAGAATTGCAATTAAGATGTTAATAGAAGTGATGAACTTTGCTTTGCTGCCAATAAACTCTTTGTTTGCTCAAGTGAAGGTTTAAGAATATGGCATTGAAAGATTAAGTAATAGCAATTGGTTACAATTTGAGAATAGTAGGACTTGCAAAATAACAACCAATGATTTGTAGGTAATGCAAATAACAAATATAACAAAAGCCTCAAGTTTAAAATATATATCATTCACCTAGAGATCCTTCACTCAGTCTCTTGAAAGTGGAGGCTAGCGGAGGAGAATTGCAAGCACACTTAAGGATGCCACTATCAAACAAGTGACGCCGAGGGGACTAGTCGCTGGGGAAGAAACCGGAGTTGGGGAAGCGGTTGGGCGCCCGGTGATTGTCCAATCGTCTATTGGTAGTTGCTCGTCGATGACGTCCACGAGGGTGGGAAGAATACGGTTTAAGTAATCTTCGACGGTGTGGTCGAATCAGAATCCCAAGTTGAAGAATGACGATCGTATGACGTCGATATCTCCTTGATAGTCAAACACGAATCCATGGTCACGCTCTGGATCGGCCATGCATGACCATGGGGACTCCTTGTTGTGCATAGAATCGTTGAGGAGGGGGAGCCGTCACTTGGGAGGAATCCGGCCAAGAGGGAGGGAGGAGAGGGGGCTCGGGTGGGAGGAAGGGGAGAAGGGGCGGGTGGGCTTAGGTGGGGATTAGGGAGGGAGAATAGAAATCTGAAATTAATTTCAGATTAAGTGGATTTGGCGGGATAAATTTGAATTTAAATTCAAATTTTAATGGGGATAATTAAATTGGATGAAAGGGAATTGTGGGAGATAATTAGGGAGGCTTATTGAGAGGCTATTAATGAAATTGGAAAGAGAAAAGGAGCATGGAGGGGGCCGGCCATAGAGAGAGAGGGGATAGAGGAATTATGGCTAGTTAAGTGGGGCCCACACACTAATCAAGATTTTAAAGAAAATCTGAATTAAATTTTAGATTTTATTTGCGATGGGCGAAAATGAAGGTATTGAGAGAGAAAATATAATAAGGAGTTAATTACACATGATTCCTTACCTTAAAAATTATTGCATAATTGGGAAATTATTGTAAATTCTATATATGAAGGGTTATGGTCTCTTTTATTGAGAAGAACTGAGATTTAGTGATTGAGTATTGAATAAAATTTGAGATCTTGAGTTTATCTCTCTTTAGCCGTCAGCTAATTTGTTCTTCTCTTGTTCTAATCTTGTTGGGAAATAATTTGTTCTTCACTTGTTCTAATCTTGTTGCTCATTATTTTCCCTACACATCTCCTTTGTTTTAAGTGGAATTAGAGCCTTGTGAACCTTGTGCACTCTCACCCCTTGGCGCTATATCCTGAGGAATGAAAGGGGATTGGATGCTATAAACAACAAAATTCATACCTGTTCTTGCAGTGCCACCTTTATCACTAATGCACTTGCTCATGTGTGGGTCGCACGAGCCTTGTTGTTGTTCAGGCCCTTCTTACTTGAGGTCCTTCCTCTACCTCACATGGCTGATACTCGTGTTTTGAGGATTGTTATAATTAATTACCAACATGAATCTACGGAAGCAATTATAGATGGAATTTCACTCACCTGGTCACTTGCAATATTTTGCTATCAACAATTTCTTAAATTTTTAATTTGCTAATATGGCATCAATAGAATCCTATTGTTCAAGATGCATGTCTTACAGCTGGAGGATATGATAAACACAAAAGCGCGCATGAGGAGTTTCAAAATTTGCCAATATTCACTATGGAGTCATCGCTTTTATTTTATTGTCATGCTTCATCCAGATCATTGACATCTCCATGGAAAAAATATTATTTGAATATACTTCATATTTGGATAGAGTTGATTGGGCAAAGTATTTCTAGAAAATTTTAGAAAAAATGGTATCATTCTATCATCAATAATTTAAACAAATTTTTGAATGCCGATGGTTTATAAATCAATATCAATTTCAAAAGTTTGGACATTGGTGTTACCCCCACAAGATCAAAATGATCCCTGATCCGAGTTAATATATGGAGATTATTATTGCAATGATCTGAATTTTGTGGATGAATTTTATAATGATTATAAGCAAATAATGGTAGTTGAGCCTCCTTTGAACTTAAGATTGAGGTTGAGCTTGAGCATGATGTTTTAGTAGAACTTGAGCAAGATTGTGCGCTGCATGAACTTGAGCCAAAGCAATCTCACCTAAAAAGCACCTAAGTTCGAAAAGCCTTCAATTATTATTATTGCTCCATAACCTCGACATATGAATATAAAAGATTTTTCTCAATTATTGGTGTTTGCTCCATCACCGAGCTTGTCTTTCCATCTTCCATCATTAGATTGTGTCATACACAGTGGGGTAGTGTAGGAAGTTATCTATATTCCCCAACATCGATTGAAACTATTATAGATGTTACTTAGTTCGCTATATTCGTACAGACATTTTCACTGGCAAAGGTTTTTTCCATACTACTATCCATCACAATCAAACTGTTATGAGATTGTAACTCATCTAAGTCATGATGCGTTTCAATGTCAAGCTTTGAAGCCGCCAAATTCTTCATAAATTGTTTTGTCATTGATAAACCTACTGGTTTGTCATAATGGTTATCGATCACCTCCATGACCATCAGATTGCAATGCCTGCATACTTTCGGGCATATTTTAAGTTGTGCACGAACCACTTGTCTTCATCACCACCATGGTTACCTTCTTACTACTCGTAAAAGAGTTTCTGTCAGTATGGGTGAAATGATGCAGGATAAATACGGTTGTTAGTTTTTTTCAATCATATTAGTTTGTATGCTTGTGTTTATTTAGTTTTAACATATGAAACTTATTTTAAATATTTCATATATAGATACACACACATAGGTATAAATATACACATGTGCATGATAAAGGCTCATGATTCCTTGATCATTAATGCATTATTAGAAAAATATTGTACGACCCAAGTTTATAGAAGTTATAGTCTTGCATTTAGAAGGAATTGAGAATTACTGAATGAATATTGAACAAATTTTAAGATCTTGAGTTTCCTCTCTTTCTATATTTGCTGGCTACTCAATTTTTCTCATCCTTCTCCTGTTTCTTCTCTCTCTCTCTCTCTCTCTCTCTCTCTCTCTCTCTCTCTCTCTCTCTCCCTTTGCACTATAAAAATTTAGTTTTCTACTTTTTTAAATTTTATTTTTAATGGGCTAAACTTGTTCACAAGTTTAGATAATGGGGTATGCTACTCAACTATTGATTTAAAATTTTTTATTTTTCACCCAGATCCTTGATGCAACAAGCAATGAACCTTGGGGTCCACATGGATCACTTCTGGCTGATATTGCACAGGCTACCCGCAATTAGTAAGCCTGCTGTTTGAATACTGCCTTTTATTTTCGTTCTAGTTCTCCCGTTTCGCTTTTGTTTTATGTTTTTTGTTTCTTCTGCAGTCCTGAGCATCAAATAATAATGCATGTAATCTGGAAAAGGCTCAATGATACTGGCAAAAATTGGCGCCACGTATATAAGGTTTTAGCATTCTGGTTTTATTTTTTTTATTAAGTCATTTGCAGTCTCTCTGCTGATATTTAGAGTTCAATCAGCTTCGCATTTTTTTGTTTTAAATTTTCTGTCCATTGGTCTGCAGTCTTTGACTATTTTGGAATACCTGGTCGGGCATGGATCTGAACGAGTTATTGATGAGATCAGAGAACATGCATACCAAATATCAGTAATAATGTTATTTTGTTTTGTTTTATAGCTTTGCTTTATTTATTTTTAAGTTGAAGTTATTAATTGTTTTATAGCTTTGTTTTTTTTTTAAAGTTGAATTTAATCTAATTAGTGAATCTTCACATGATAATTCAGACTCTTTCAGACTTCCAATACCTTGATTCTAGCGGAAAGGATCAGGGGAATAATGTCCGAAGAAAATCTCAGGCACTTGTTTCCCTTGTTAATGATAAAGAAAAAATACAGGAAGTTAGACAGAAAGCACTCTCAAACAAAGACAAGTAAGTTCACATCATTAAAGGATTTTTAGTTGAGATAGATTTATGTACTCTTAAACATTGTTGTGCTCTATAGGTATCGTGCCACTTATTCTTCAAGTGGATCATATAAGCCTGGTTCTTATTCAAGTGCTAGTGGTTTTGGTGACCGTTATGATGATGATCGTTATGAAGGCCGTTATGGAGATAGAGAAGATGATCGGAATGGATATGGGAGGGGTTACAGAGATGATGATCGGTATTCTAGAGGTGGAGACTTCAATAGGGATGGTGATGGGTTTGGTAGAGATTCTGATGAACACTCTGGACGAGGTAGTTACAAAAATGATGATAACAGAGGTGGTCGGGGTAATGATGATTATCAATTTGGTCCTAGAAGCAAGAGTTTTGATAAAGACAAAGACCATTCATATGAGGAAGATGATAGTTACTCCTATCGGTACATGCCTAACTTTCCCTTGACTCATATTCTCATCTTCAAAATGAATCCCTACACGTAAAAGTTTATGAGTGCCACTAAACTTTGTTATTTTTATTTTTTTCGATCTTATTGGATGTTTAACATGCTCGCTTTCTATTTAAATGCCTTCTTGAAAGAATTTTAACTATTAGTTTGATTTGGAGATCTTTTTGTATTTTCATTTGGATCCAGAAATGGTGGTGATAGGGCCAATGATGCTTCTCCCAATGAAAGGTACTTTCAGAACATCAAGCTGTTTTTTTTTTTTCTAACAATCCATAATGTACAAACCTTTGTCTTGCTTGCGGCAACAGGAACCTCGAGCCAAAGCTCTCTGAACAAAATGCGGGTGCACCACCCAGCTATGAATCAGCAGTAAGAAATGAAAATAATATTGTGCGGGATGAGAGGTATGCATCTGCATGATTTGAATTTCTCTTCTTGATGGATGTAGGCAAGATACTTGACACATTCCTTTACTATAGGGATGGAGGGGTAGGAACAGCAGCTGTTCCCAAATCTTTTTCACCAGCTGCACCAAAAGCATCATCTCCTCAGAATAATCACCATGGAGAGCAACCCGCTGTTAAAGGAGTGCATTCATCGCCTATGAGCATGGATGATACTTCATTTGATGAATTTGATCCCCGAGGTTTCACCCCAGGTAAAAAAGAAATCTTATAGATCACGTGATCATCCATGAATTTGCATCATCCATCTTGTCTTGCATGTTTTTGATTTGTGCTTGACTATTCCTGTAAGTTTAATCTATAGAGTTTTAGCTTTGTATGTAAAAAAAAAAGCGCTAGCCTAAGTGAGATTATGAATTGGATTTCAATTATATATTTGATATGATTTTGGTTGCTATCAATATACTTAATGCCTCTCTTTTATTTCTCAACTTTTGTGGAAAGCAGATTTCAATTTTTCCATCTCCATTTAATAGTGGTATGAGGTTTTATACTTTAATTACCTATCCGGTTGGTGCTTGCAAAAACGACAATTGGTGCTGAGATCTTTGCCTAGGTGCATAGTTAGTCCTTAATATATGAAATTTAATAACATCATAGTCTGAGTAAGTGGAAACGTGCTCCTAGCCAATCAGGATATTTGCATCCTTAATGATTGTTCGCAAGGAACTTACTTTCCATCAATACCAACGAGTTGCAGACCCAAAGGGTAAGAGATTAGGTTTTGGATAAAGGGTGAAATGTAGTGGTTGAAATTGGATCACTAATGCTACTGATGATGATGACTGAAGACAATGCTACAACTTATTTGTGTTTTCTATTTTTAGAATTGTGAGCATCTTGGAAAGCTGATATCAAATTTGCTCCTGTTGGAAAGCAGAGGAGGCCAGGAGATTGTTTAGTGCTTTTAATTTGGTGAGCTTGTATGTGAAATAAAAAAAAAAAGTTTAATTAGATGGTTTGGTCACATAAAATGGCGGCCTTCCGATGACCCGGTTAGGAGAGTAGAGGTATTAGATTTGACTTATGTTAAGAAAGGTAGGGGTAGACCTAAAAAGACTTGGTTAGAAAATATTAGGAATGACCTTTCTTTATTAGATTTAAACGAGAATTTGACTTTAATAGGACACAATGGAGAAAAAGGTTTCATGTAGCCGACCACACGTAGTGGGATAAAGGCTTGATGATGATGTTGTTGTTGTTGTAGGGAATGCTAACACTCTTGATGAATAGTATAACTTGATTTCTAATTAGAGACTATTAGTCTGTGTGGAATCTGATTGTGTAGATCAATCGAATTGTACTGTTGCTTCGTACCTCAGTTCAATTTGTCTTGCTCGCTGGGGGGTCCCTGCTTGCACCTGAATTTTTTCTCGTACAATGCTTGGCGATGTGCACCTGAGTGCCATGGTGCTGTGTACCCGAGGCCTCTGGTGCTCTGTCCCTGAGGGCCTCGACGTTGGGTTCCTGAGCGCCCTAGCATTGATCAATAGAGATATTGGTGCTGTAGTGCTGTGTAACGCCGCAACGTTGCGGGTTTGAGCGCCGCATCGCTCAAAATTGGCGCTGCATCGTTGCGGGGCAAACTAAAGAGTTTTCTTTCTCATTTTTCTGAAGGGTTGTGTGAGATGAACCGGACAGTCCCTTGGTGGTATTAACTTGACTTTTTCTTGTGTTTTGAGAGAGAGAACTGTGTAAGAGAGAATAGAAGGAGAGAGTGGTAGAGAAGATAGATTTGTATTTATTTCTTCCCATTTTCATATTGGATTTCTTGGTGTGGTGTGGCTCTGTGGTTTCTTCCCGATATTGGGGTTTTCCACGTTAAATCCTAGTGTCTTTTATTTTTCGTTGCTTTTATTTTCATGTTTGTTTTCATTGCATGGTTTGCTTCATCCCCAACAATTGGTATTAGAGCCAGGTTGTTATGTTCGAGTGGTAGTAATCGCAGACGAAGCAAGATATAAGATCGAGAAGTTCAACGGTTTGAGCTTTGCATTTTGGAGGATGCAAATTGAAGATTTGTTGTATCATAACAAGTTATATTTAACGTTGGAAGGAATCACCAAGAAGTCAGACTCTTTGACTATGGAGTGGGAGATTCTTGATCGGACTGCACTAGGTTTGATATAACTCACTTTTCTTATATGTTGCATTCAACATTACAAATGAGAAGATTATTGTTGATTTCATGACCACACTGACTAAGATGTATGAGAAGCCATCGACCTCAAACAAAGCGTTCTTGATGAAGAAGTTATTCAACATGAAGATGTTGGACAACACTCCAATAACAAAGCACTTGACTAATCTGAACGCTATGATATGTCAGTTTTGTTTAGTTGGCATCAGGTTTGATGATGAGGTGAGAGAGTTGCTTTTATTATTTTAATTGCCAGAAAGCTGGAATGAGCTTGTTAATTCTGTAACTCTTCAGGAAGTTCAAAGCTAAACTATGAGGACATTGTGGTGTTAGTGTTTAATGAAGAGGTTCACTGGAGGGCTAATGATGTCTCTTCAAATTTTGCTCTTAATGTTGAAGCAAGAGGAAGGGGTTTAAAGGGAGATCTATATCAAGGAGATGAAAGTGTACTGCAGGTTGAGGGAAAGCTGTGTGCTAGAACTGTGGAAAGAAGGATCACTTGAAGGGCTATATAGTTCCAAAAAAGGCTAGTGATGGAGGTCAAGACAAAATTCACTCTGTAAATGTATCTGCAGAAGAGTATCAGTCAGATTATCTAATTTTATCTCTAAATAATTCTTAATCTTAAGTTATAGGTTCAAGTGCTTCTTTTCATGTAAGTCCTAATAATGAGACATTCAAGAACTATACTCATGGTGATTTGGGTAAAATGAATTTGAGAGACAATAAGTCATGTAGTATTGTTGAATAGAGAGATATTGATAACAGAATGCCATATGAGTCAATTTAGAGACTCAAGAATGTTAGACACGTTCCCTGTTTGAAGATGAATTTAATTTTTGTGAGTCAGCTTGCAAATGCAGGTCATGTGGCATCATTCATAGGAGATTCGTGGAAGGTGACAAAAGAGGCTATGGTAATAGTTCGTGGCAATATTGAAGGCACTCTATATGTTATTAACAAAAGATCTGGTTTTATTGGAGTAGCTGATTCAGATGTTGATGTCGGTCTTTGGCGTCAAAGGCTTGGTCATATAAGTAAGAAATGTGTGGATTCATTTCTTACCTTACTAGAGGAATGCTTACAGGTTTAAAATCTATAGATTTAGATTTTGTGAAGATTGTGTATATGGCAATCAACATAGGGTGAGTTTTTTAAATATTGGTTTCAAAGGTTAAGTTAAATAAGTTGGAGTTAGTGCATACTAATGTATGGGGTCCTACTCTTGTTGCTTCTATAGGAGAATCTTTGTATCATGTTACTTTTATTGATGATCACAGTAGAAAGGTACGAGTGTACTTCTTAAAATAAAAGTCAGATGTGTTTGATGTTTTCAAGAAGTAGAATTCATAAGGATTCGATTTCCGTTCATAAAAACTCCTTTGGGTCTACTTGCTTGAAGCCATGCGACTAAACCAGGTGGGCTCATAGGCTGGAACATTTTTTTGTTGACTCATGGGGACTCAATGGACTATCCCCAAGGGTTAATTTTGTTTGGTATGGTTAATAGTATTGAAATTTAATTTTTGAATAGCTTATGCAGGGTTTTGGTCAACCATGGTTGACTTGATCAACCAAGTTTGACCATGAGTTAGGGTTCGATCCAACCAATTCAAAATGATATTTTGAAACTTGTTGGATGCATGATTGAGATTGAGATAGATTTGAAGCTCAAGTATCTCAAATTAGATAATGGTGATGAGTATCGCGATAAGGAGTTCGAGTATTGTGCTTTGAATTGGATCAGATGTAAGTTCACTGTTCTAAGAGCACCACAACAGAATAGTGTTGCAAAGCGCATGAATATAACTATCCCTAAGTGTGCCAGGAGCATGATGTTACATGCTGGTCTACCTAAGCAGTTCTAGGTAGAGGCAGTGAATACTATAGTTTATCTGATAAATTCTGGTACTTCAATTCCTCTGAATGAAGAGTTACCTGAGGAAGCCTAGAGTGAACAGGAGATAAAGTTTATCTTACCTCAAAGTTTTGTGGTTGTTCATCTTATGTTCATATTGATGCATGATCTAGGAGTAATCTTGATTCAAAGTCTATCAAGTGTATATTTATTGGATATGGCTCCGATGAATTTGGTTACAAATTCTAGGATTATCATAATTAAAATTCATTAGGAGCAGGGATCTCAAATTCGATGAAAATGAAATGTACAATGATGGAAATGAGACTCCTGATGATTCCTCTAAATATGTTGAGATAGAGGATGATGATGATCAAGAAGGCAAAGCTAATGAAGCACATAGAGTACCTTAGACTCATGCTATTGAAATTAGGAGATCCACCTGAATCTCAAAGCCAATACAAAGGTATTCTCCTTCCTTGTACTATTTATTGGTGACAGATAATGGTGAATCAGAGTGCTATGATGAGGTCATTCAAGTTGATGGTTCAAAAAAGTGGGAGTAAGCTATGGATGATGAGATGCATTCACTTGAGTTGAATCGGATTTAGAAGTTGACAGAGCTACCAAGTGGCAAGAGAGCACTGCAGAACAAGTGGGTTTACAGGTTGAAAGAAGAACCTGATTATAACAAGTGCTATAAGGTCAGGCTTGAAGTTAAAGATTTTCAGCAATAGGAGTGGATTTCAATGAAATTTTATCTCCGGTGATGAAGATGACTAGAATCAGAGTTGTATTGACTATAGTAACAGTGGAGGATTTACATCTAAAGCAGATGGATATAAATACAACATTTCTTCATGGTGATCTTGATGAAGAGTTGCATATAGTGCAACCTCAATGATATGCAGTAATAGGTAATGAAGATCTGGTGTGTAGGCTTAGGAGGAGTTTATATGGACTGAAGCAGACATCAAGATAGTGGGACAAAAGATTTGATAGGTTTATGCCAGATAATGGGTACACGAAGTGCCAAGCAGGTCACTGTTGTTTTTCAAACATTTGATATATGTTATATTATTCTACTTTTGTATGTACATGACATGATGGTTGTAGGTTCAAATATGAAGAAGATAAATGTCCGAAATAACAATTATCAAAGCAGTTTGAAATGAAAAATTTGTGCCCAACAAAGAAAATTCTCGGTATGAGAATCAGTAGGGAAAGAAGTGCAATTATATTGAAGGGTTCTCATGTGGAATATGTTGAAAAAGTGCTTCAGAGATTCAACATGAAAGAAACAAAGCCAATTTGCATTCCCTTGTGTAGTCACTTTTAGTTATCCAAGGAACAATCACCTAAATATGAAGCAGAGGAAGAATAAATGAAGAGAACTCCATATGCTTTAGTAGTTGGAAGTTTGATGTATGTTATGATATGCACGAGATCTGATATGGCATATGCAGTGTGAGTAGTTAGTATATTTATGCGTAACCCATGCAAACTTTATTAGGAGGCGGTTAAGTGACTTATCAGGTACTTGAGGGATCAATTGACAAAGCTCTTTGCATTGGAGTTGCAGGAATTAATCTACTGGGATATGTAGATTCTGATCTTACTGGAGATCTAGATGGTAGGAGAAGCACAACATGTTATATCTTCACTTTATGAAAGACTGCAATGAGTTGGGTTTCCAAGTTACAGAAGATTGTTACGCTCTCAACCACAGAAGCTGAGTACAGTGCTATCACTGAGGCTAGCAAGAAGATGATTTGGTTGTAAAGTTTCTTGACAGAACTTGGTAAGGGGTGAAGGAATGGGAAGTTATATAGTGATAGCAAGAGTGCTATTCATTTAGCCAAGAATGTTGCATTCCATGCCAGAACGAAGCACATCCAGCTTCGATATCATGTCATCAGGTTGCTTTTGGAATATGGTCAGTTATCTTTGGAGAAGATACACATGATCGAGAATCCTGTAGACATGTTAACGAAGACGGTGACAGTTGGTCTTCATGGACGATAAGAGCAGGAGACTACATGTGTTATGATTGGTGTTACAGATCTGAAGAATGATTGATCGCAATTAGTTCCAAGTGGGAGATTGTTAGTTATGTGTGGAATTTGATTGTGTAGATCAATCGGGTTGTATTATTGCCTTGGATCCTCAGTTCAGTTTGTCGTGCTCGCTGGGCAGAGGTTTACCCCCTACTTGGGTTCGGGTGTTTTGCACCCAAATTTTTTTCTTCTTACAACGCCTTGGCGTTATGTACTCGAGCGACCGGGCACTGTGTTCCCGAATTCCCCGACACTGTGTTCCTGAACGCTGATCTACAGAGAGCAAAGCACCGCAACGCTCTAGATTTGGCATCGCAGTGTTGTGTGACGCCACAACGCTGTGATTTTGAGCGCCGCAACATCATGATGACAGAGGCTTGAGCGCCACAATGTTCCAAATTGATGCCACAACACTGCGAGGCAAATTAGAAAGTTTTCCTTCTAGTTTTTCTGAAGGGTTGCATCCCTTGGTATTATTAACTTGGCTTTCTCTTATGTTTTGAGTGAGAGAATGGTGTAAGAGACAAAAGAAGTAGAGAGTGAGATAGAAGAGAGATATGTACTTATTTCTCCCCATTTTCATAGTGGATTTTTTGGTGTGGTGTGACTCCGTGATTTTTCCCCGATTTCGGATTTTTTCACATTAAATCTAGCGTCCTTTATTTTTCCGCTGCTTTTACTTTCTTGTTTGTTTTCATCCCGTGCTTTATTTCCATCCCCAACTGAGACGCAGGTGCACGGTGCTAGTCATTTCAACCACATGCAACTATTCTTATATTTATGAGATACAGTAAGAGGCTTGAGAAAACATTCTTTTAGAATAATCAAATCCAATCAGTTACCAGTCATTATCTCAATCACTAATATTAGTCTGTATACGAATTTCAAATGAATGCATATATATTCATAATGTCATAATTTCATATAATGTTCTTAAGTGATCGCTTTGAGCAATGTATTCCACCATTGACTCGGCCCCTCCGGCCCTCCTGAGCAATTCATAAAAACTGTAGACCGGTTCTATCAGTAATTAACAGGAAACAGAATCAACCAACTAGAATATTATGCACCGTTTGTCATGCTGTATGTGTTCCAGATCTATTGTAATTTAGGTAGAGAGTTTGAGAAGTGAAGTGCTTGTTTTGGAGATATAGGGGCCATGAGGAGAGGGTATGGTTGCAGAAAGAAAGAGGTGGACATGGGCTAGAGCGGGAGAGCCAGAGGAGAGGATAGAGTTGGGATGTATAGAGAAATAATGTTATGTGAGGGAGGCAGGATCTAATTCAAGGATAGAGAAAATATGTAACTAATATTTTCTTTAAATAATCGAGCATTGCTACCATATAACATAAGGTCATTATAAATAATGACGGGCCTTTATGTACAAAGCATTTGACATCATAACAAAACTAGTCCTGAATATTGAGATTTTGATCCATGATAATTAAAATAAAATAATGAAAAATGCGTGCAAGGAAACAAATTATGACATGACTCACGAAAGAAATTTAAAGCTGCTACTTGTATTTTGTCAGTCTTTTGGTGAGCTCACAGTTTGTTTGAATTCTTGCGATAATGATTAATTTGTGAGGAAATTTTCTGAGTAAGATTTTGAACTCCAACGAAAGTATGTGCTAGCATATTTCCTCTAAGGGTTCAATAGCAGGTCCTTATTTTATCAAGAATTTGTTGCCCATTGTTTAAAGAAAATTTTGCGCTCTGTTCTGTTGGCAGTCATTTTTCTAGACATATTTAAGCGTTCTTGTATGAATAAAGAAAGTTTTTACTGCTTGAATTAAATGCATCAGTAGAAGGTATTTCTATTGTTTTATTTCAGTTGTATTAATACTGAAACTGAAAATACAATGAAATATTTTATTACATGCAATTTAATTTCGATTCCTTGCTTCAACAGCTGTAAATTTTGCTCCACTAGCTGCCAGTTCTGCTTCACCAGCTGCCAGTGGTTCAGTTGTAGATCTCTTTGGGAACTCTTCCTCATTGGATCCAGTGAATTCTTTGGCCTTGGTGCTGACTTCTCCAACCACAACAGCCAATGAATCAGATGTGGCAACAACAAATTCAGGCTTTGGGATGAATTTTGTGGCTTTATCATCAGAATCTCCTGCATTAAGCCTGGTATTTTTTTTTCTGCGGCATTTTTTGTTAATCTTTTGCATTGCTTAAATGTTTTTTCAAATCCGCACTTTTGTCCTCCATATTATGAAATGTCTAAATATGATCATTTACTTTTCACAATTAGTTAGTTTGATCCTTGGTGACTGAAAGTAGAATGCCTCGCCTGCTATTACTTTTTTCAGAAATCATACATTCTACTGGATAGCTTTTCTGAAATAATTCAAGGAGTTGCTTCCAAAAAATTTGATGAGCTTTTTCAATTGTAGAGAAATAATTGCTATCATAATTCTTCTTTATGCTTACTAGAAGATTTGTGCTCACTACTCATCCTAGAATTTCCATTATAATTTGTGCTGAGCATTTGTTTGAGCTTTTCCTGAATACTTCACAGCCTGCAGAAGATCCATTTGGAGATGGTCCTTTTAAGGCTATTCCACATGAGAATTTTCCAAATCCGATGCAGTCCTCGGCACCTGCAGCTTCTGCTGCTTCTTCTTTCCCACCACCTGCTAGCTCAATGTCGACTGCTGA
Organism: Dendrobium huoshanense; assembly: GCA_016618105.1. Lineage (NCBI taxonomy): Eukaryota > Viridiplantae > Streptophyta > Magnoliopsida > Asparagales > Orchidaceae > Dendrobium > Dendrobium huoshanense. The sequence continues at coordinate 10,866,403 of CM028358.1, read as the reverse complement.
GCCTGTCCGGCCTGCGGCACCAATGGTGGAGACTACATTAGACTTCGGTTTTGGGGATTCATTAAGTGGTCTAACCTATATGCCTGCTGTTGAAAATGATCCCACGTATTCTGCAAACCCAACACTTGTTACTTCAGAGTTTCCGCTAGCTCAACCAAACATAGATGGTATGGGCACAAATCGCGGGCCGTCAAATCTACACACGACCAATTCAGTATATGGCCACTCTTCCTTCTTGGTGCCAGGATTTGCTTCTATTTCTTCACCTGCAGCTCAATCATTTGGTTCGACAAATGTACAGATGGAACTTCCACAGCAGCTCGGTCCATCAATTCCACAGGGTGCTCCTTTACCTATGCAGTCAGTGCAACCCATGGTTCAACTGAATATGCCAGCGGCTTCTCGGAATCTCAATCAGCCTGGGTTATCATCTCCTCTAAATCAACGAGCCAATACCGCCATTTCTGTTCCTTCAAGTTCGAAGCAATCAAATGATACATTTGAGACCAAATCATCAGTTTGGGCAGATACATTGAATAGAGGCCTTGTCAACCTCAACATTTCTGGATGTAAGTAACAAATTTTCTATACTTCGCTTCATCTCAGATCCTATGATGCACCGACACATCTCCTCAAAGAGGCGTGCAGTGTCCAACACCGTATCCGAACACGACACTCGTCTGACACGTGTCGGACACGCCGAAAACGTGTCCGATTAAAAAATAATTAAATACAAATTTGACACGCGCATCGGACGCGCGTATCTTAAATATTTTATGATTTTTTTAAATATAATTTCTTGTATTTGGCTGGATTTAAACTAAATTTTTTATTTTCCATCCACAACACCAAATCAGCATCCGCACTAAATACCCAATCATCGAATATTTTCATTTTCATTTCTTTTTTACAATCAAGGTATTTTCATCTCCTCTCTCGGTGACTGATAAACGACATCAATGCCTGACTCTCGACATCCTAATACTAATCTCATTTTAAGCACAAATTCTAGTTAAATGACTTATTATTTTCAAATTATTTTTAAAATTATACTTATTTAATTTTTATACATTAGTTTTTAAATATAAAAACTATAATACCGTGTCCAACCGTGTACGTGTCCTATATTTTCATTAACTGACATGTCCCATTTCCGTGTCATGTCGTATCCGTGTCGCCGTATCCATGTCGCCGTATCCGTGTCTGTGCATCATAGCTCAGATCCTGTTTAATTTGAACTTTTTTGACTTACCAACCTAGCCTTTCATCTCTGTGACTGCAGCTAAAATCAATCCATTAGCCGATATAGGAGTCGACTTTGATTCCATTAATAGGTTGGAAAGAAGGAAAGAGAAGGACAAGGGCTCTGCAAATCCTCTCACTTCCACTGTTACCATGGGCAAAGCCATGGGCTCAGGATCTGGAATTGGCCGTGCCGGGGCTGGCGCAGGGGCCATGGGGATGGGCATTGGTGGTTATGGTGGAGCAATGAATCAACCCATGGGTATGGGTGGAGGAATGGGCATGAACATGGGCATGGGCATGGGCATGGGAGGTTCCATGAGGCCTCAGCCTGAAATGAAATCACCTTCCCCAGGCTTTCCTGGTTCTGGCTACAATGCCATGATGGGCATGGGAGGGTATGGTTCTCATCAAACATATGGAGGTGGATATAGGTGAAGGAGCCAGCGATTATCTAGAGAAAGTGTTAGGAAAGCTTGTGTTCTTGGAGAGATTCTTCTGATAGTTTAGCTTAAGAAAATTTATTTCCTTAATGATCACTATTGTGTTTAAATAAAGGTCAATATCTGATCGGTATCGATCAATTCTAAGTACAATATTGATCATTAAGAACTTTTCTTGAACTAAGCTCATTGAAAAATCTCCTGCTGCAACTATCTCTGTTGTGTCTGAAGCTTCCTACTTGATTACTGCATTCAGATTCGGTCCACAGCGTAAGCAACGTCTGCATTAAGATGAGCAACGGATACATTACTATTTTTTGTTTTTTCGTTATTTGAAACAATGGCGGACATTATTGAAGCTGAGGAAGAGGAGGAATACTATTATATTATTATTCATTTGTTTTTGGTGTTTTGAGTAGCATGAGAGGAACTTATTATTACGTTGGTGTTTGTAAATTGAAGCAGATTACATGTATTTGATATCAGAAGGGTTCTGTGAATTATGCTTTTATTTTTTTTTAAATGGTACTGTGATTGTTCATTTATGATTATTTTTTATTAATTTTCTTCGTTGAAAGAGAACTTTTATGTGGTTAAATGATGTGTGGGCGCAAGTGAGATTTACGTCATTTTGATATGATAAAATCCATTCAAGGCTTATTTAGGTTTTGTTTGGGATGATTTTTTTTGTGCTAGAAAGCTGTTTTAAGAAGCAGTAAAAAAATCATCTTAAATGAAGCCTTAGGCTTCGTTTGGGACGGCTTTTTTAGTGCTTTCTAAAACGGAGTTTTAATACAAAATTTTTTATTTTTGTACTAAAACTCCGTTTTAGAAAGCAATAAAAAAGTCGTCCCAAACGAAGCCTTAGTTAGACTCGCTTTTGCTTCCTCTTTGGTTTGTTTGGCAAAGATTGATCTAAAAGGGACTGTGCATATAGTTGATTCCCCTCTATCTCATAAAGATCAAATGGGAATTAAAAGGGAAACTAATTAGATGAGAGAAGGCTGAGGAGGTCATGGTATTTATGTTAAAAGAGTAACCTCGATGTATTAAGCTTTGTAAACTATTTGTATTGTAGGAGTGCTCATAGGGGAAGGATCTGTTAACATAAAACTAAGAAAACTTTATTGTTGTTCTTTGATTGTACTACATTTAGCTTCTACATGTTTAAATTGTTGTGGTTCTCATAGATTGCTCTCAATGAGATGAACCTTGTGTCACCAATGACTTCAAATTGTTATACTTTTTTCTGTGATTGAAGAGGGTCCTAACAAGTATTTATTATTGCAACATCTTCTATTGATGTTAAACTATTGTTGCTAGCTATTTGAATGATCATTTATACGTCATTGAAAATTGTCTTGATCGGATACGAATGTCGAGGCATATCCAAGTTGAAAATTTTTGAAATTATATTGGGGTCATCCAATCTCCAATTTCAACAAGCTTATAGTCAAATTAAATATCTCGATGAGATGAATCAAATGACACCAAAATCGGTAAAATCCGAGCATAAATGGTCCAAATTAAGGGGCCAAAGCATATTTGGAATGTTCAAAGCATTAATTGGATGACTAAGTGATCTCTAAATATGGCATGCTTATAATTGAATAGCGCGGCTCAACGATACGAATCCAACGAGCCCAATATCACTTAATTATGACATCATTAAGGCACATAAATGCTTGAAAAATATTCCATGATTAAGGGAATCAATATGGATCATCTGATGGAGCACTCTGAACCTAATTTGAATCTTCTCTATATTTAAAGAGTTTGTCACTCACAAAAATCTATAAATTGACTCATACTCTCTACATGAGGGGGACCTCTGGTCAGAGATTAGAGAGAGCTATGAGGTTTCAAGGATCCTAGATCTCTACCAAAACATCATAGCAGGCGAGCTTCTGCCGACCACCGTTGAACCACCGCCCAGCTGCCCGACCACTGCTCGGTCTCCGACAGCCGCTTGAGCACCGCTTGTTTGTCGATCTCCGCCAAACTTTTGCTCGACCATCGTCGGACCACCACCCATCCACCGATCGTTGCCAGACCTCTGCCTGACTACAAATCGTTGCTAGACCTTCTCCCAGTCGCTGCCATTAGCCTTCTGATCTCTGTCATCCAAGGTCATAACAAATTCCCAAGTACATATAATTTTAATTTAACCTCCTCTAAATCAAGGGACGGGTCAACCTTTGTAGCTCACTCAAATATAATGGAATATTTTCACCTGGGCATGGCCTCGTGGGTTTTCCCTTCTTGGGTTTTTCACGTAAATTTTTTTTAGTGTTTTTCTGCTCTCTTCAACTATTTATTTGTGTGCTAGATATACATGCATCGTTAGGACAAAAAAAATTCATTTACTCTACTGCCACGAATATACTAGCTCACAATAATCATGGACTGATCAAATTAAGTAGGATGATGCATCAATTGATAAGAATAAGGAATATTGTAACAAAATTTTTAAATAATTTTTCAAATACCACCCTCTCCTTCCCAAAATTAAAAGTAAATCATAGATCTACCTTTTTTTTAGCATTTTAAACCCTAAAATCATGATGTTGGCATTTCAATGTTTCTCGCTTGTCTGTAGATCACCTACGATCATTGCTCGTTCGTAGACCAACACTACCATCGCTTGAAATCCACCTTCACCAAACAATCATTGGCACCCAATACCATGCAATATTGTTTGATCATCCAGTCAACTTATCATGCTCTAGTCTTAAAAAGCAGCACACAACAACACCAATTGATGAACAATTTCAATTTAATTCCTCAGACGATTAGAATTAAAAGGTAGGATCAATGATCATTTCTTAAAAATATGTATCAAGAAAATTAAACCAAAAAAAAAAAAAAAAGTCCTATAAATATAAAACTAATTCAAAACTCAACATAAGCCAAAATAAAGAACTATTATTAAGAAATAAGTACAAAGTCAATGAAATAACTATTATTGAAGTATCTATTCCTGTGATGGCTATTCCATCTATCAAATTGGTAGGGAAAATAATAAGAAAGAAGGTTTTTTATGAGGCAAAGTCAATAGAACTTCATGTTTAATGACAACAACGAATAGGACATGTATACAATTAATGAAATTGGCATGATGGTCAATACAAAAGTATCATCATTGTTTCATATTAAATAACATTTCATTATATGATAATAATAAAAAATTCAACTATTTGACAATTATTTACTATATGGTGGCATTCATAATCCTTCCCATGTAATCATATATTGCATATTTATATACTTAAAAATAATAACTGATACATAATCAAAAAATTATCTTGATTGGGCACGAATCTCGAAACAAAATCAAGTTTGGAACTTCAAAAATTAATCTGGAGACCATCTCAACTCCGATTTCAACAAACTTATAGTCAAACTGAGCGTCTCGGAAATACGAACCCAACGGCACCAAATTCGACTCAATCCGAGCCCGAATCGGTCCAAATCAAGGACCCGAATCACTGTTGGGAGGTTTAACCACAATTTGGATTACCAAACGGTTTCCAAACATAACAAGCTTATACTCAAATCGAGCGGCACGACATCATTAAGGCCTTCAAATGTCTGACGAACGGTGCATGATCAAGGGATTCAATATCGGTCGTCCATCCAATCACGCCCCATTTACTCTTGATCTCTCACCTATTTACAGGTCATGCTACTCCAAAAATCTATAAATAGACCCCTCATTTCTCTTGAGAGAGGAGGGAAGCAAGAAGAGAAGAGAAGGAAGAAGCTCCTCCTCGACCACCGCCGGAGTTTCGTCGGACCTTCGCCGGACCACCACTTGAGGCTCTCGCCATTGCCGGACCACCACTTGAGGCCCTCACATCCGCCGGACCACCGCCTGACGTCGTTGCTCCACCAGACCACCACTTGAGGCTCTCATCTCCGCCGTACCATCGTTTGACACCGTTGCTCTGCGGGACCACCACTTGAGGCCCTCACTTCCACCAGACCACCGCCTGACGCTGTTGCTCGGCCGGACCACCACTTGAGGCCCTCACCTCTGCCGAACCACCGACGACGTCGTTGCTTCGCCGGACCACACTTGAGGCCCTCACCTCCGCCGGACCACTACCTGACGTTGTTGCTCCGCCGGACCACCACTTGAGACCTTGTGCTCCACCAGGCCACCACCTGTGGCTCGAACTTCTGCAGGACCACCACTTGAGACCCTCACCTCCGCAGGACCACCGCCTGACGTCGTTGCTCCACCGGACCACCACTTGAGACCTTGTGCTCCACCAGGTCACCACATGTGGCTCATACTTCTACCGGACCACCACTTGAGGCCCTCACCTCCACCGGACCACCGCCTGACACCGTTGCTCCGTCGGACCACCACTTGAGGCGTTGTACTCCACTAGGCCACCACCTATGGCCCAAACTTCTGCCGGACCACCACCTGAGGCTCGGACTTCTGCCGAACCACCACCTGAGGCATGGGCTTCTATCAGACCACTGCTTGGGGCCCAATTCTCCACCAGGCCACCACTTGATGCCCAGACTTCTTCTGGGCCACCACTTGATGCCCAGACTTCTTCTGGGCCACCACTTAATGCCGACAGTTCTCCCGAAGTACTGCCCTGCCACTACAATCTTTATGATCCCGATCTCCTGCCAACTACGGTCTTTCAGATCCTGGTCTCCTGCCAACTACGGACTTTCAGACCCGGTCTCCTACCGACTATGGTCCTTCTGACTTCCATCGTCTACTATGGTCGTTCCGACCTCCATCAACAGACAACAGTCTTTCTGACCCTAGTCTCCTACCGACAATGGTCCTTCCGACCTCCGTCGCCTATTATGATCCTTCCGACATCCATCAACAAACAACAGTCTTTCTAACCCCGGACTCCTGCCAACTACGGTCTTTTGGACCCCTGTCTCTTGCCAACTACAGTCCTTCCGACCTCCATCGCCTACTATGGTCCTTCTGACCTCCATTGCCTACTACGGTCCTTCCGACCTATATCACCAGACAACGGTCTTTCTGATCTCTGTCTCCTACGGACTATGGTCCTTCCGACCTCCATCAACAAACAATGGTCTTTCTGACCCCGATCTCCTGCCAACTACGATCTTTTGGAACCATGTCTCCTGCCGACTACGGTCCTTCATACCTCCATCACCTACAATGGCCCTTCCAACCAAACAAACATGTCTATGTTGATTATTGTAACTCCCACCATGTAATGCGCTTTATATGACGTATATTTGTAACATCAAGCCATGGCCTCCTCCCTAAGAAGGGCCTCAATTGTAATTGACTGCAAATAATAGTGGATTCATTCAAACTGGGCCATACCCCGTGGTTTTTTCCCCTTTTTAGGGGTTTTCCACGTAAAAACTTTAGTGTCTCTTATGAATGCTACACCCTCTCACTTATTTGCTTGTGTGCTAGATTTTCGTACAATGCTAAGACGTTAAACTATATATTTCTCTACCGCCACGAATACTCCAGGACGCAACAATAACATTATCCATTTTTCATAAAATATTTTATATGATTTTTTTTTTGGATATCCTAAATAAGAGTAAGATTTTCATTCACCCAATGGAGTCTAATTACCACTAGTAGGGTCAATGTAACTAATCAGTCATATCAATAAGATGGTACGATCAACATTAATTTACATTCAGAACACTCAAGTACATATATTTTATATATCATATCATGAATAATATTATAACAAATATTCTATAAATATTTTCAATAAAAGCTTGTTTTATATGACAAAGTATGATTTTATATAAATCAATTCAAGAGATTTAAATTAATGTATAATTTTTACAAAGGGTATAAGTTGCCAATGTAGGATTTTTTTCAAAGCTCAGATAACATTATCACAACTATATCTATGAAGAGTGTACACATCATATATTCATTAAGTACAATAATTATAAAATCACTATTTTCAAAGGGTATTCCATGAAGAAACATGGAGAGAGAGAAGACAATTAAATGAGAAATTATTAATTATGTGCGGAGGCCAGACAAAAAACGCTATCCGGAGACCAATAAGAATGTGCCATATCAGCGGTACCGAGCAGTACCGAGTCGCACTACCGAACAAAAATGTGATGTGACGCATTCTGATTGGTCTCCGGACGACGTTCGACATCTGCACATAATAATTAATCCAATTAAAGAGCATGCATGAGCTTTAGCCTACTTTGTTTATATGACTTAGTCTATTTATGGCATATTGAGAAGTTTTAATATATATGAATATTAAAAAGAGTTTTCTCACTAAGTTGAGCTCCTCCATAAATAAAATAAAGATAGAAAGAAGTAATATTAATGAGAAGTACACTAATAAGAATTGACAAAGAGATAAGAGTTATAACAATTTTTTAGAAAAATAGAGATGTGAATTGGCCTCTAAGTGGAAGTAATAGTTAATTCGAAGCAATGAATGCACTTGTGGTTAGGTCATCCTCTATTTCTTCTCAATATGATTGTGTCTGGAGAAATTTATTTGCAAGAGCCCCCACTTATTTCATGTGAGATGATATTTATAGATTTTTTTTTTCATATCATAATGTTATCGGCCTCAATTATGATTGATTTACTAAATTTTTAGTTTAGTTCAAACAGTTTCTATCGCCATAAGCGAACTTTGGTGCTAACTCAATTGTATTGCTTGTGCATGTTATCTTTATTCACTACTCTTAAGAAGCCTCTCTAGACCTCTCAATCCTTTTTCTAACTCAAGCATAAAGAAGGAGAATCCCTATGGGGCTACATAAATAGGTTCAACATGGTTTCACATCAAAAATCATTGCTGAAGATAATAATCTGGCACTACAAGAAAACCTTCGATTACCGTCGAAGCTTCCGGCAGATTTATATACGCCGGTAACAACGACACAAGAACCGAAGATTTCTTTATTATGGAGTTATATTTTGAGAATTTGAACATCCCACTAGCAAAAAAATATTGCCTTTATAGAGGATCTTCATTAGGAAGCCTCTAAGTTCATCATCATATTATAATTGATTTGAAAAGCCAAATGACCAACTTATTTTGACACTACAAGCTACAAGAAGAGGAAGAATATAATTGCGAATAATTATTCTCTAATCAAATCTAATAGTGATAATTAGTTGATTAATCATTTATATATTACATTCAATTCAACAAAAAAAAATTAAGAAATTAAAATTTATTTTGATGAAATTCTGATTAGATTATACTAACAATCAATTACTTTATTTTTAATTTAAAATTTCAAAGAAGAAAAGAAATAAAAACACTAATCTTAAAGATGGCAACAACTACCATATACGTCTAATCTCCTCTATACATCACTACTGCATAGGATTCCCAATCCGCTGTGAGCGGTATCGCCTCGACGACGAGGGCGGTGGCCCACAACGTGTCGACCGACAGCTTCACCGCGACGCTAACGGTTCACCCCTCGTTTTGCCCTTTCTATATTTATTATTATCTGACCACAAAATGATTAGGGTTACCATATCTAATTATTGTTAAATCTGATGAGTCAGCATCGCTGCTTCAGCAGCATATACGTGGGTGCCACTTTGGGTGAAAAATCCGGTCTCTAAATCAAGAAGGCGCCAACTACGTTGCAAAATACTAAAATTGAGAAGGGAAAATTTCCGCCGGGCTTTCGCTATTTCCATCGCTATCTCTCACATTCTCAGAGAATTTTGATGGAATGATTTTTTTATTTTCTTCGATTCGTAATTTTTCTTTCGTTCCTGGTATCCTTTCACAATTTAAGTTTGTTCTCTCTATCTTTGTGTTCTGGAGATTGGATTCGTATTGGTTGCCGCCTCGAAGAAGGTGTCCTTAGTTGATTTGTCCGTGATGTTTGTATGTCTGTCTCTAGGGTTGCGAGCACGCCGGGCCTTGTTCTTATTTCTACAGATTTAGGCCAGAGCTCTAGGATTGAGAGAGGAGATCCCTATCGAGATCTGAGGAGATTGTGGACGGGCGGTGTTTTATTTTTTTTTTTCCAATGATTTGAGCTTTTTGATGATTCAGGGAGGCTCAATTTAGACCGTTCTTTCATTGATTTTTCGTTTATAATAAGTTGGGTTTGGAGGTTTTCTTGAATGCATTTGTCATGATGGATCACATTATTGGCGAAAAGTTCACGCTGGGGAGAAAGATAGGCAGTGGATCTTTTGGCGAGATATACCGTGGTTTGTTTTAATTTTATCTCTTAGGATACTGTTTCTTTTGTGAATTTTGAATATTTTTTCTCTCTTTGATGGGTTTTGCTTTTTTTTTTGTTCGGCTTATATTGTTCAGGTGTCAACTTACAGACAGGGGAAGAGGTTGCAATCAAGTTGGTACATTTTTGCCCCTTTATTTGTTAGTATTTTGTAGGGATTTTATTTTAGACCAGATTTTTCTTGGCGGTCTTTCACCGCGAGGTAGAAACTTTTAAAAAGTTATTAGTTGTTATCCAATATTATGTTGGCAGTGGATGCTTGGCTTTTTATGCTGTCTTTAAAATTAGCAAATGTGATAGTGATTTACGGAGAAAGATGACTTTTTTCTTTCGTTCTGGTGTTGTACCAGATGTCTGATGCAACTGAATGTCTTCTTGACAAAATAACATGGCAAAAATGCCTTTTTTGTAGTAAATTATCTATTTTTTAATTTCAACTATAATCAATGTAGATTTAAAGTTTGATCAAAATAATGGAATTTTTTCCATATGAGTATGATTATGACGTGCTCAGAATCATTTCATATCTACGAGAGTGGTTTGGGTTTTTCATTGAGCATGTATTTTTCAAGTTTTACTTTTTTCAATTTACTACGCTTATCTCCATGCTCCTCCTATTTAGTGTGGCAGATAACAAAGATATCGAATTCTTAAATATTGACCGATTTTCTATCAATCTAAAAGTGTTTCGCTATATGCTCCTGCGTGTTTTATTTACATTGAGAACTGATGCAAAAGTACATCTACTATCACTCGCTAACTTGGCAACTGATCCCTTTCCTGCTTGTCACTTATTTTTGAAGAGATTGTGTACATATTATCAGGTTGCATTATTTAATTTTGAAGAAGCTAGATTAATATCTGTACTTAATTTCTACAATTTAGTTTGGATAAGGCAAACCTTGTTGTGGTTATGTTGGTGGCTTCATTTTGGTGCCTCTATATGTCAGCTTTAGCCCGAGAATTCATTACTTTGGAGCCTTCATTTATACTTTCATATTCTTTATGAAGGCCTAAAATTATTTCTTTCAAGTTTTTTTACTTAAATATCATTCACCACAGGAATCTGTGAAGTCGAAGCATCCTCAGCTACAATATGAGTCAAAACTATATATGCTTCTCCAAGGAGGAAGTAAGCCATTTATCTCTAGATTTCAGTGATCTCTAGATTTCAGTGATTGTGTAACTTTTAAATTATAATGTTGTTTCGTTTTGTATTATCCCATTAAAGCTTGATTTTCCAACCAAAACCTTGTCTAAGGAAACTAAGAGCTCCTCATTGTATTTTATTGTTTTAATTTTATCCAGGCATACTGTTTTCTGATTGGCTTTTATGCTATTGTTTTCTTGTTATTTTAAAAAAGCTGGAATTCCCCACCTAAAATGGTTCGGTGCTGAGGGGGACTACAATGTCATGGTTATCGATCTTCTTGGTCCAAGTCTAGAAGATCTTTTTAACTATTGCGGTCGAAAGTTCTCAATGAAGACTGTACTTATGCTTGCTGATCAATTGGTAAGTACTTTGTTTCACTTTTTTTTTCTTCATATTGGATGATGCCTCAGGTGATACGATGCTTGTGATGACTTTTTCTAGCCTTCTCAATCAATTTCCTATAGCATTGAGATATAATAAACACCTTTCAGATTAATCGAATCGAGTACATGCATTCAAGGGGCTTTCTTCACCGCGATATAAAGCCAGATAATTTTCTCGTGGGTTTGGATCGTAAGGGGAATCAGGTAGGTTCATTTTTGGCTATCTTACAGCCAGAGTACTTGTTTCTGTAGCATGCCAAATTCACATTATTTTGAATTTTGCTTCAAATATATTCACTACTGACAGTGTTGTGTTTTCTTTTTTATTATTTATTCACAACTTTTTGTTATGTTCGTGTATTTGTTCATAGTTATTATCTACTCTTTCATGCTGCAGCTTTTAAGTTACAGCTGCATTTGCTGTTAAAATAGTTTCCACTTTTTAAGTAGGAATTTAGAGTGAAAACTTCTTTTATACTGTGCAAACAATTGATTGTGTTTTGTTCATTATTTTGCTTAATTTTAATTATGAACCTGTACTGAGGAAAACAATTTAATTTACGTGCTTAAAATCTTGATCATCACATCATTTATAGCTAATGAAATATTTTCTGATTCTCATTTTGTTCCCTTTCAACATTTGTAAAGTATGACATTCAGGTACCATAATTTTAATTTAACTGAAGTATAAATTAGCTAGATGGAGTTTTTTATTACAATATTTTTGAAAGTGAACTTATGTTTCCATGGCAGCTACAGATACAGGAGAAATGTGGTGTCAATGTTTAAAAGATTATTAAAATCTTAAAATTCCCATTAAAATGTTTTCTTCAATTTAATTTTTTTCCAGCGAAATTTTTAGTTGTTATCTTTATACCAATATTTCTTCAGGATATGGATATCTATTAGCACAACCTAAGGAATCACGATATTATCTGTCATGTATGAATTTTAGGATATCTATTACAAATTCAGTTGCCCTTTGGAATAGACACCTTGGCATTATGGGGTGAAATTTTCTTTGTACTACTTGAAAGATTACATGGCACTAAACACTAAGTTATGTAGGCTAATCACTCATATTTAACTTATTTATATTTCAATGCCTACTTGTGCTATAGTCGATCCTCTTGTATTGTTTCCCCATCTTTTTGTGTAATAAATTCAATATACTTAACTATTTGCAATTGTCTTATTGAATATTTATTAATATTGATTGATAATTATGAATATTTCATGCACCAAAATTACATATTATGTACTCACTTTTTTTACTAAGCTATTTATCTTGAATGTTATGGCACAACCAAGGTGGGTGGGAGGGGGTGAATTAGTCTTCTTTAAAATTAAGTTGAAAACAAAACAAATACTTATTTATCAATTTGTAGAGAAAACCCCTTTTTTGTTTTCTTAAATAGAGTGGCACATTCATATTAATTAATTCTAGATTCAAGTGCTACCAAATCATATTATTTTTGCAAGTATGTTATTACCTATTCATTTTAAGAGATTTCCTCAAATCATTCATCATATGCAATCAATCATTCAAAGCATAATAAATTATTCTAACAGGAGATTGCAATAAGTAAAAGATTGAAAAATAGAATTGTAGAAAAGAAAAGAGAATGCAAATTAAGTTATCATGATTCTGTTACAATGAGCCTATGCCTATTCCCTGATCCTCTTAGGATTTGTTCAACTATCCTCTCCCTTCAGAAAGGTGGAGAAGCTTCTATCCTTCACTAGTCATGGAGCAGCCCCTATACCATCTGTACTCAAAAGCTAGAAGCGAGCTACTACTAGCACAACCCGCTAGGTAATGAAGCTCTTAAAAAGTTACTTTTGAGATCCATTATCTCCCCTTAAGAACAATCAAATAAGGCTCTCAAAATCAATTGTACATGTAGAGGATTTTATGGAACTTACTTTTTCTCTAGCTAGAAACTTCTCTAGGATTTTTAAGTGATAGAGAGACTTTCTCAGCTATTCCTTTCATCTAGGATTCAATATATCTATTTATATCAGTAGCCTTTTTCTATATGTGTTAAATCCTTATTCTTTTTAAGAACAAAAAATTATTTATTAGTTGATCAACTATACGATTCAGGGTGTGTTTGGGACGGCTTCACGGTTGCTTTGCTTTATAAAAAATTGTTAAATGCTCATTTGGGGCATTGCGGCAGAACTGAGTTAGAAATTTAAAGGATCTATACAAAGGATCTATACAAATTAAAACATATGAATTTGAAACATGAAAAAAATTAAGTGAAAGTGTAGATATGTTGCGACTCTGCCGGGGGTCCAAGGGGCGCTGCCCCCTGGCGGGGTTCGACCTGCCCGGTCAGGTCGCGGGGTCAAATTTTTTTTGTAAGAGTAATTTTGAAGTGCTGTTGATTTTTAAAGTTGTTTTTATGGAAAGATACCGAGCGATACCGAGCATATTTTAGCTTCTCTGTGCCGCTTGGTACCATTCGGTACCCCTCCATACCGAGCAATACCGAGCGGTACCGAGTAATACCAAGTTACAGTACCGAGCGATACTGAGTTCCAATACCGAGCAGTACCGAGTTCCAATACCGCTCGATACCGAGTAGTACCGAGCAATACCGAGTTCCAATACCGAGCGGTACCGAGTTCCAATACGAGCAGTACTAAGTTCCAATACCGCTTGGTACCGAGTAGTACCGAGCAATACTGAGTTACAATACTGAGCAGTACCGAGTTCCAATACCGAGCAGTACTAAGTTCCAATACCGCTCAGTACCGAGTAGTACTGAGCAATACCGAGTTCCAATACCGAGCGGTATCGAGTTCCAATACAGAGCAGTACCGAGTTCTAATACTGCTCGGTACCGAGTAATACCGAGTTCCAGTAACGTTCGGTACCAAGCGGTACCAAGCGGTACCAAGTTTCAATACCGAGCCTATGATTAAGAAAACGAAGAACGATGAAGAAAACGAACCTACACTGCTCACGTCGCCTTCACTGTTCACGTTGGCAAGTCGCTTCATCGACGAAGGATGATTCTATCGACTTTAATGCTCGCGTCGTCAAGTCTCTTTGTCGACAAAGGATGATCCTGTTTGCTTCTATGCTCGGGTCATCGAGCCGCTCCTTCAACTATAACGAAGAAGATGAACACGTGCGTGGAAACGAAAAACCTAGCTCTTTGAAATGTTTCAGCCGCATAAATGAATATGGATATTGAACGGAAAAGGTGGAAAGTCGAAAAGAAAAGGGTAAATCGTGGCTCAGTGTTTTTTTTAATAGCACACGCGTATCCGATACGCGTGTCCAGTCAAATTTAAATAATATTTTAATCGGACACGGCAAGGCCGTATCCGATACGTATCCGTGCCGTATCGGAGGCGTATCCGTATCCGACACGTATCCGATACAGCATGCCTCGTAAATAGGAGTATCCGTGCAACATAGCATGCACCAAACTTTTGCTCTTTAAGCATCACGTTGATATAATTTTAAAAAAAAAGATCAATCAAAACATATTTTTATTATTATGAAAAAATGTTTTATTATAAAATAATAACCGAGAATCTAAAAAAACTTTTTTAGATTGATAGCCATAACTACTTTTCTATGTTGTGTAATCAAACTTTCTCCTGGAATTATCTTTCCATTTTTGCAGAAGGATTTCTTTTTCTTTTTAAATAAGGAAATCATGATGCCTCCATTTATAGATGTAATTTAGTGATCTTATTTCTTACAGTGTGTTTGCTATTTCAAAATAATGCAAATTAGTATTTTTATCTCTCCCATTGCAGTACCATGAAATTAGTATTTTTGTTTCTCCCATTGCATATCTCATATTCCTTATCCACCATGAATTATTTCATAGTCCATCTTGCTAAAATCTTATATGTAATTTGACTCATTTCTAGTAATTTATCCTCTATTCTCCAAGTATATATTATAATATTTCTTCTATCTCTTTTCAAATTTGATTTTTCAAACCATCTTTTAATTCGAGCTTAGCATTAATTGCATTTATGATGACATCACAAATAATTAACTTAAAAACATTCACTAAGTCCTTACTTGAATAGGTTTATGTTCTAAATCTTTATCCACTACTAATCATCATTTCTATTTTTAAGTTTTCTCACATATTATAACTTACAACTTATAATTTTCTCTTATGTCATTGGATTTTCTCTTTCCATTTGATCTATTGCATACAAGGATTATTTTTCTTCTAATTATATATCCACCAATTCTTATATCTTCCCATTCAAAGTGATAAAATTTCATATAATTAATCTAATCTTAGTTTTAAACCTCGATATTCTTTTCTCACTTTTCACTAGTACTGGGTTAAGTTGTGTGTTACTTGCTGGAGATGACCCAGCCAACCTTTACTTTTCACCATATTCAGATTAAGCTGTAATGTGTCATTTACGGTTGATGTTTTAGGAATTTTTTTGCCTATTGGCAGGTTGTGTTGGCGAACTCCTCAGAACTAGCAAAATTTAAAAATAAATTTATAACATTAATCTTGATATCAATTTTACAAATGTCTATCTAAAATCAGTATTAAATCTCTCATCTCTGACCAGAGATTGAAAATGACTACTTTTGCTCAGAGCTTTATACTGAACAAATGGAGCATATATACATGATATAGTCTGCTGGCGCTCAATTTTTAATGTATTCTGTATAATACGGCTAAAACGTTTGACTTTCTTTGAGCCATCATGACTGAAACTGCATCTTAGGACAATATTAATTTTTGTTTAATTTAAGAAAGTTGAACTTTTCCCTCATCTTTAGCAAGAGTATTTTTGACTGGAATGCCATATCCAATGCAAAGTTTGCTCATATGCTATTAATTTGCAAAGAGCTATTGCACATATGACTCAAGCTTTTAACATTTCATCTTATTTATTGACATCCTAACGCACTGGAAAATAGCATTTTTGTTCTGGTATTGAGATTAAACTTGAAGATCGACTTTTTAAAGTTAACTTAAATTTGTTTTATATGTAGGTTTATGCCATCGATTTTGGTCTTGCCAAGAAATATAGAGATCTTCAAACTCATAAGCACATACCATACCGGTAACTTCTTGGTTTATTTGTTTGTGATGCGTATGCATTTTAATTTTTTCAGTACTACAAGAGATTTATTGTTAACCACAGTTGCTGTATTACTTATTATTATTTTTTTATGGGAAGGGGAGGGGGTGGGGGTGGTTTGTACGAGTGAGAGAGATAGAGAGAGTGATTGTACCTTGTTTGGCCTTAAGTATTGCAACTTGCTTGTGCATATAGGAATTTTGGGAGATAAGAGGGAATAGGTGGGGTTTCAAAATATATTAATAGTAAGAAATGTTCTTTTTAAAAAAAGATTAAAAACAATGCCCATGAGACATAATAAATTTAAACTAAATGTTACTAATGATTTCTACAATAATTTGAGTACTAAATAGGAGAAACAAGATAATGAAATATTTAAGATGAGGAAAAGGAGATTAAGATAATACTATATGATGACTATATGGATGCTTTGATCAAACTAAGATGATAAAGGTTAAAGGTTGATTTTAGGTCAATAGCTGAAGTATCAAATATAATTTTATTCCAAAATTCATGAATTAAATAAAAATTGAATTTTTTGTTAGTGCTAGGTTGTTCCTCGGAAGTGATGTCCCACAACCTAACTCAATTTTTGTGAGAACTAGTAAGAATTTACTAGGACTTGCTACACAGGTGTCACAATCTGACTCAACTTGATTGCGATAAAAAATAGATGAGTTTGTTGGGCATCACGCTAAAATGGCATCATATAAATTTATCCAATTTTGACAAAAATAGGCAACAATTGATTGGTCATCAAATATGTTTTTATATGGAATTTAGTGAATTTGGATGGGAATACAATAAATATAGTGGGCACAAAGATTATAGGAAGAATAATTATTGCATGTTTACAAGGAGCTACACTGAAAGGAGAAAACATTCATGGGAATTGGGAAGTTGTATGTTGAAATGGGGTAGGGTAAGTATTGCACAGAGAGCTGAAAGATAAGTTAAGTGATGTAAATGGATTTAGTTGTGTAGAAGGATTACTATAAATTTATTACAATGAGAGTATTATAATATGATTAATACTTATGCTCCTCAAAATGGATTAGAAGATAATTATAAAACTAATTTTTGGAATGTATGCATGTGTAAGAAAGAATAATTATTGTAAGGGACTTAAATTACCCTATAGTTTCTTGTCGAATGGGCTATGAGAGGATTCATTGTAGGTGTAAAATAGAAGAAAAAAGTTTCAATTGGAGAATCAATTTGATTTTATGATAACAAGTGCCCCTGAACTCATCAACACTAGCTTGAAACTACTTAGCTGCTTTTGTAAGTGGACCATTATATCACAAATAGATTTTTTTTCTTACTTGCATGGTATAAAAGTCTTTTTGCAGGGGTTGTAAGGTTAATTTCAAGAGAAAATTTGACCATATAATATTTATTAGTAGTCATGGATGTATGTCGTAAGGAGAAAATGACCAAACTGGTCCCTCAACTCTTTATGAGGGACCAATTTGGTCCCTCAACTCCTTAAAATGGTGCCTATTTGATCATACTGTTAACTTTTAACGATAAATTTGGATCTGCCGAACACACTGAGGGGATATAATCGAAAAAAAATTGCATAAGCTTTTCATTATATACAGAAGTGAATTGTTCGAACCCTCTAGCAGCATTGAAACCCCAGCCACACAGGACTCCCACGTCTTGTAGCGTGGCCTGCGTGAACAACATCTTCAACTCAATGTCCCGCAGCGCATGTCGAACGCAGTTCGACCCTAGCACCCCGCGCACTCGTCGACTACCACTCCTGCAACCCTCGCAAGCGTTCGAAGCCAAACGGGATTTGAGTGCTCTGTAAATCTCACAGCGGAATAAATCCTCCCTTTCCCTCTTCTTGTCGTAAACTTTTGATTTACTAAGTCCTGTGGTTAGGTGGATTTATGAGATTTGGCCAAAGAAGCGTGCAAAAGGTATAAAGATGGCAGCAGCTCCCATTGTAACTTCCGTTCTGACGTCGCTGAATGAGATGAAGAAGCTTATTTAGCGACCCTTTCAAAACACTACTTCAACCTGTCAAACTTCATTTCACGCGAAGCGCTTGAGGCTGAAGCAGCCATGAAGAAATGGCGAGGAAAAAGAAAAATGGAGAAGATGAAAGCAAACCCTAGATTAATGAGATAATTAGTAATAATTAAATCATTAGTATGAGTATTAGTAAAATGATTAGTTATTTACTTATTTTTTAAAAAATAACTATTTAATTAAATATTTATTAATATAAGTAAATATAAAATTAATAAATAAATTATTTAACAATTAAGCTAATTTCTAATTAAATTATTTATCATTATAACTTGTTGACTAAAATTAAAATTAAAATAATAAGTAACTAGTACTTGACATGCAATTAAATTAATAAAACATTAAATTTAATTTTTGTTATAGTCAACAGTCATCTCGCAGTACTGTTATTAAGCTTCATGGCTTTGTTGGTTTCGACGCTCTATTTGGATTGTTTATATGTGGAAATGATTAGAAATCTTGAAATTAAAGAAAAGTTTAATAAATTTTTTACAAAAATTATAACTTCTAAAAATTTATATTTATTAAATATTTTAATTAAAAATGATTAAATTATCCTTATACTTAACCCCATCAACTTTACCATTAGATGGCAAGATCGAATAGTTTCCATTTGGAGGTGCTGAGGGACCAAATTGGTCCCTCAAAAGAGTTGGTGTCTATTTTGGTTTCTCACAAAGAGTTGAGGGACCATTTTGATCCTTTTCTCATATCGTAAGCGGTGTTAAGAAGATGATCAAGGAAATAATTAATCTTAGGATAAAATTGTGGAGTTCGAAAGGTGACTTATTTATAACCAATTTAAGTTAAATGTCCGTGCTCGATGTGATAACTAAATGATTTATATGGTTGTTTGAGTACTAAACAATGGAGAAAAATGAAATAACAAATTAGTTACGATGAGAACAAGGAGATTAAAATAACACTATTTGCTTTAATACAGATGTTTATACAAACCCATATGATAAAAGGTTGAGGGCCAAGCATAAATTTTATTCAAAAATTCATCAATATATAAAAAAATTGAATTCATGTTAGTGCTAGGGCATCCTCAGAACTGATTGTCTGCAACCTAACTCAATTGTTGTGAGAATTTGCTAGGACATGCCACTCATAAGCTACGCGACTCAAGTATTGTGATGTGTCTGTTTACTTGTGAGGAAGTCAAAAGAGGAAGACAAGCCACTCATAGTTGGCTACGATCAAGAGAATATGAGGCGGATTTCCTACATAGAAGTGTTGGATGGCCGAGAACAAATATTGGCTTTGGTTCTCATAAATAAGAGAATTGGAGGTATTATAGTTGCATCAAAATAGAAGATGGAAGAGGAGAAAAGAGCCGGTTAGTAGCACTCGTGGGTTTTCATGAACAAAAATAGGAATTGGGATCACATGTAAGCATTATAATGAGCAAGCAATTAAAATTTTTTGTATCATATGTAGAGGATAAAATACAGGATTGTGGTGCGGGCATGAAAACAGACACAACTAAATGTGAAAATAGAAGCATCATAGATGCATGGACGCAGGGACACAAGTGGTTGGGTGCAAATGCAGCGATTTCAATTAGTGCAGTTGCACATAATCAGACCTTGCTTTGGGATGCAATCTGAAATTGATGTGGAGATGTGGGAAAGTAGATTGATGTGAAGGACACCAGATTTGATACCAAATGATGTATAGTTGGGGCAGCATAAAAAAGAAAGACAATTCGAAGTCCACTAGTTAGGAGGGAGTGAGAGGAGAGATAATAGAAGATGAAGCTTTAATTTTATTCATTCAATCAATAAATCTAATATAAACCTTAAACTCTTTTTTATAAAAAAAAGGTTACTAAATGATTTGAAATTATACCAAATTAAGGCTTAGTTTGGTTTTTGTTTTCTACATGACTTTATTGTTGGAAAATCAACCAACAATAATTGGGGTTGTGCGGACGAATAAAAAGAACCAGATAGTTGTTTTCCTTATTTTTTTTTTTCTCAAATTTTTCTTTTCAAAAATTTATTTTTTGGAAAGCAAGATATACATTGTTGCTCAACTTTAAAAAAAATTAACGGTATAATTAAAAGTCACATGACATACCAAATGTTGCCTAAATGTAACCCTAAATATTTTAAATTTAAACCTAAAATTATACAAAATGGAAATTCTTGCTAATAAATCCAATAATTCTCCTAAAACGAAAATAAGTATTAAAATAAGATATTTGTTGATATTTAGATAGTTATAAGTGATTTGATAGTGGGTTTGGTTAACAAGTTTATTTAAAGGAAAATTGAAGTCGTAAGATGATGCAAAATTTTTAGAATGCTCTTTTGTGAAAATATTTAAGAACAACGCAAATGTTCAGGGTTGTGTTAATTTTAAAGGAATTAAATAATACAATGATTCAACGGTGTTGACAAAGTAATGGAGCATAATTTAAGAAAATTACATCAGTAATGGAGAATCAATTTGATTTTATGCCATGAAGATCTATTTTGGAAGTAATATTTATGCTAAAGCAATTAATGCAAAATCACCGATAGCAAAGTAATGATATTCATATGATTTTTTTTTTAAATCTTAAAAGGGCATATGATTGAGTACCATGAGAATTGATTTAGTGAATATTGAAAAAATAAATTTGGAAGGTATATTGAAATTATTCATTATTCATATGAAGAAGCATGGTCATTAATTGGTTACACAAGAGCTCCAGTCATAGTAGCATTAAAACATGGATCATCATTAAATCTATTACTTGTATTAATTATGGTGATGCAACCAGGTAGGATACTCAAGGTGGCGTGCTTTATTGTATATTCTTTAATAGATTACACAGTTCAACCAGCTTGGCATTTACTAAAATCTTGGTTAATAAGAGTTCCATTTAATTATGTATCGATGCAATTTGCTCGGGCTGCTTATATATATATATATAATACTAAAAAAATAATAATTATAATGATGTGAAAATTGATAAGAACTAAAGCAAATTGTTAGAAAGAGATATTATGGGTTGCTAAAATTTTCAAAAATCAACTATGGAAAATATTTCAGTGGAACATAGCTAAATACTTTAAATTACGAACTAGCAGAGATAAAAAGTATTATATCGAAGATATAGGGAATATTTTATCAGGGAAATTTAAAAGTAGAATTTTCCTTTTACTCTTTGAAAGTTTTATTTTGTAATCAACCTTTGTTGGCTTACCTGAATTAACATCGGGACTTGACTTTACAAATCTAGGGCTGTCCAGACATGCAAGCCATTTTTTTAGTATAATTTCTTTCATCGTCTAACTTTATGTGTATAACTCTATTGAATCTTAGTTTAGGTTCTATATTGCATGCGATCCCATCATTTTGAGTAATTTTCAAATAAGAAATCCTTTTCTTGATTTAATTGGGCTATATGCTAGTTAGTTTTGGAACAAATAAAAAGTAAATGGGTATTCTGAAGTTATGTCACTTGAAGTTGTGCAATATAGAATATAGTTACTCTTGCAATGCATAAAAATAATGATCGAAAATAGTGCTGCATAAAGCAGGACTCATTTAATTAGAAGGGAGCAATAAAAAATAGGTTAATTGTAAGCTTTAGCTAGATTTGACTGGTTTGACAGTTTGGTCGGCTTGGATTTGACCTACTTATTAAACTTGTTAGATCTGATCCAACTGATTTTATGGTTACTCCAGTTCTTATTGTTATCCAAATCATGGAGGAGCAGATTCCAAGTTTGACTGCCTGATTTGTTTTCATGTACTTGTTACATCGTTGCTCTATCATGCTATAGTTTTGTGAACATACACAAGTGGAACTTTCTGTTGACAACATCCTTGTGAGCCTTCTGTTCCGTTCTATCTTTTCTTATTTGAAGACTTACTTTATATGTGAAGTCATGATGGTTTTGCCTTTTCCAAAATGTTTTTCGAATTGTTCTTCTGCTAAAGATTTTATTTATTTATTTATTTCTTCTGCTAAAGATTTGGTTAGTCTGACAGGGAGAACAAGAATCTCACTGGAACAGCACGGTATGCTAGCGTGAATACTCATCTTGGTGTTGGTACGTTCCTCATGTTTCAAGTATATCTAACCATTTCATAACCAACCTTAGATTGGAGAAAAAAGTAACATTAATGTATATCTTGTAGAACAAAGCAGAAGGGATGATCTAGAATCTCTTGGTTATGTGTTCATGTATTTTTTGAGGGGAAGGTTAGATTCTTCTAAACTTTTCATTTAGTTTGTTCTCGTAGTTCGTTATTTTTTTGGGGGCATCAGTAGAACAACGTCATCATCATAATGCCTCAATATCTTCAAGAGGAAGGGCATAACATGACTGTTTTTTATCAGTCTTCCATGGCAGGGGTTGAAAGCCGGAACAAAGAAGCAAAAATATGACAAGATTAGTGAAAAGAAAATGTTAACTCCAGTAGAGGTATGCAATGCCCCATTCATTTTCATGCATAATATCTCATATTCTGAAAATGCTGGGAGTATGCCTATCAAATTTACTTAGCATTACGGGAGAGCTAGATTAAAAATCCTTGACACTGATACTTCTGATTCAGGTGCTGTGCAAAACATTTCCAACTGAATTTGTCTCGTACTTCCATTATTGTCGTTCTTTGCGGTTTGAAGACAAACCAGATTACTCTTACTTGAAGAAGCTTTTTCGGGACCTCTTTATTCGAGAAGGCAATTTCAATTCATTGAAATAAACACAGAATGCATTTTTTTGCTGTAGTTGTGGCCGCAGTTAACATTCTTTTCAACATTTACAGGATACCAATTTGACTATGTGTTTGACTGGACTCGTTTGAAGTATCCACAGATGGGTGCAAGTACTAAAGCAAGAGTATGTTATTTATCGTTTACTTCCATGTGTCGATCATTTACTTTCGTTACTTTTATTGAATCTCATCTGTATCCCCAGCAACCTCTTGGAAGAAATGCTCCAGTTGCCGGCCCATCAATGGTGAAGGCAGAAAGGTCATCAGGTTTGTAATGAGTACCAATAAGTTTTCTGCTATTTTCAGCATCCTTTATTCATTTATGTACCTGCAAGAGTTGATTGTTAGTAAATTTCATTTTCAGTTGGCCAAGAAATTCATGATAGATTCGCAGGTGCCGTGGAAGCATTCGCTAGAAGAACTGGTTCAGCTGCTGCTCATCATGGTGAGCATTCCAAGCACAAAACTCTAGATGACGCACCACTGCCATCCAAACAAACTGTAAGTTACTCCTAATGCAGTTTCTCACCTTGTCCTACCACACTGCACGTAGACCCGGAGCCTTGAGCAGTTTTTTATGCATGGCGTATCTCATAGTTAATAGCTCAGTTTTTTTTTTTGAGAAACGGGGCGAACCCTAATTAAATTAAAGTAGAAATTACTAAGTGATAAAATATTTGAGTGATTAGAGATGAATAGAAGTTAACTACAAAGAGATAGATAGGAAAACAATAGAAAAGAGTTGAATTGGACAAGAAGCCAAGTGACAATTGTCTAGGCGATATTAATCATTTTCTTTCCATAAGAATTATGAATCTAAAAGAAAGCTAGATGAATAATTGTGAATTAAAAGCATTATACTCTTTTTTTTTGTATTAGAAAAATATTTAATATTTCTCATAGTCCAAAATGATAGCAGGTGCATTAAAGGACATCTCGAAGTTCTGTAATTTTTTTAAAGGAAGTATTTTTCTGAGAGTTGAAAGGTTTTTATCCAAATTCACAATAGGCAACATTATATTAAAATGATTCCAAATGTTAGATATATAAGCACACCTGAAAAAAAGTATGGAAACCATCCTTCTGCAAGTCCATATTTGGGTCACAAAAAGCATAATTGATGACCCTTTTAGGAAAGAGAGAATTTGTAAGGAATTTGTATCATGAAATAAACTAGAGGAGTGCATTCGATCTTAAGTGGAGCAATATATTTTCAAATTCAAGAAGTACAAGGAATAAGGACGCCTCCGTTAATAAGAAAAGAGTAGAAAGAGATGGAAGAGAATATTATAGTTGATGTCTAGAGTGATGTCATGGTGAAGATTTGGCTTAAGATGGTGATATGAGTGAGAAAGAGTTCCTAGCAACCATTTAAATAAAATGGAATGATGCTTCTCCAAAATCCATATCACTCCTATAAATTGAATGCATGGTTTAAAATTGTGCAATTAGACGCCCGCCTCAAGGCTCTCACCTCAATGCAATTTTAAAAAAAAAAGGGACAATGAGACATGCCTTATGCTTGCTAGATGAGGCTTACACCTTAGTATTGTGATGCATGCCTCAATGCAAGCCTCAACACTATTTTAATGTAATTTTGAAGAGGCAAAAACTTTGAAAATTAAGGTTTAGGAAATATATATAATCATATTTACTAAACCTAAATAAAACCTAACTTGAGAAGAACCACACAACCTCAAAATCATGATCGCAAAACCCTGTCGCCTGCCCTCTTTCCTGTTGTTTTACCCCTACTATTGCATCGTAGCTGCTTCCCCTCCAACACCTATACTCTTATTATTGGGAACTCATCTCCTTATTTTCAGTATGAGGAAGGAGAGAAAGCAATTAACTACAATGATGATTCTAATGTAGATCCTCTAAGTGATGTGAGTGGGGGTGACTTATGAATTCATAAATTATGAGCTAATACTATTTGTTTATATTAAATTTTATGAACTCCTCTGGAAACCACATATCTATTTATATATATATATATTATTTCATTCTGCCTAGTCTCTGCACTTTAAAAGTGGGGTGATGTATCAACTTCTGATTACCAACCATTTCCTTTCATTTGAGCAGAATGGAACTACAAAATACTCCTTTTACTGTCCAACTGGGACGCAGCGCTAGCATTTAGCTAGCCAATGCCATCATCAACACTGGAGACTCTGAAGCCACCATATGATTTGGTAGCTTAGGGTTTTCTGCAGCTACTGCAAAGGCTGGCACCGTACCTATTCTCAGCGTAATTGTTCAAGGCCATGCTACAATGCCTGATTATGCTGAAATTTATGAACAACGTGCTTATTCGTGCAACAACCATGAGCTACTAGAGCTGTTACTGCCAAAGTAGTTCAACAAAATAGGACCTAGGTTTTCGAGAGGCTCTCACATCCTGAAGTTTTAACTGTGAAAAGGGCTGATGTTAAGCAGAAGACTTTGACGATCTTATCAAGTGTCATCACACTACAAATTGAGCCATTCGTATCGGGAAGATATGCTCATGAAGCTTCCTCATTTGGAGGAAGATTATCCATAAGACAAAGAAAAAAAGTCAATGTTGAATTATGAGCCCAAATACCACTACCGGTGCATCCGTCAACACTCCCAACCTTGGAGCCAGAAGTTAACATTTCCACCTAGAATTAGTTTTAAAATCTAAAATGGGTTAAAAGAAATAGCTCTACTGGCCAGCTAAAATAGTCTTTCTAGGAACAACAACAACAAACTCCTATTCCTTAGAAGAAGAAGCACGAAACTTTGTATGCCAGGGTACACAGAGTTCTGAAAGTGGCAAAAAATGGCTTGATGAAGAAGAGATATCAAAGGCCATTAGCAAATAAGGCCACGATAATCCTACCAAGAGAGTTACTATATGCTACGGTAACTCAGAAATCAAAATTAGCTCCACGCGATGAACATTGTAGCATGAAACCTGGACCTCGCATTCAGGAATCTACTTACAAAAGATCTCGGTGAAAGGGTAAAGAAATTTGGAGGTCGAGACATCTTGAAAGAAGATTACTAGAGAAGAAAGTCAGTATAGGCGTGACATCTGGTGCATGCTTCCAGAGATCCGCCTTTGATAAGAAACGTCAACAATGGGTATTCAAGAAAAAGATTCTTATTACTGACACTTGCAAAAGTCAACACCTTGGTGAATCTTTCAAAGAATCTTATTGGCAACCAACTTCATCTTCACAGAAGAAGGTCAATTTTGACCGTACTCCTCCAATCGAAGAACTTTCTATACCACATCTAGAGCTAGAAATCTATTGGAAATGTCGCTCTGAGATTCGTGTACAAGAAAACGATGATGATGAATACACCATGGAAGTTGAGATAGTTTACATGGCAGGGCATGGTGATGAGCCGCCTCCATCACGTGACTACTAACGAAGCAACGAAGCGGGGCCTACTTCTTCCAAAACAATAACCCCTTAAGAAGAGCAAGCTTAGTATGAACAATTAGAAGTTCCCGCATATGAGGAACGAAATGATGATCAAGAAGAAGAAGTGCTGGCTAAGACACTAGCACAAGCACAAAGGCTTATAAAATGCCAGATGAAATGAAAAGATAAAGAGATATCATAGCTGAATAATAAGATGACAGAAATGATGTCACATATGACTACGATCATGCAGTTAATGCGAAAGAACAACACTACTAATCTTGCACTTGCTCAGCCAGTTGATCATCAGACATTGAGTCTGCCAATTAATCATTAGATCGAATAATATTCCTACTAATTTGCCAACCAACCTATTACCCCAGGTGTTTGGAAATGAGGCTGATTGACTTGTTCATCTGCAAAATCTTCAAAATGTTGCAAGTACATCCGAGCCGGTGATGACTCCATAACTTGAATCAATCATCAATGAAAAGATTAAAACTGTCATTACCTCAGATCAAGTAGAGAACTTTGTGAGCAAGGGTCACGGATATCCAGCTGAATACGATCAGCTGTCATACCCTAAAGGCTATTCGGTGCCTAAGTTCAACATTTTTAATTGTAATGGCAACCCTAAACAACACTTGGCCCAATTTAAAGTAACTTGTGGAAATACTAAAGGCATTGATGCTTTACTCTTTTATCAATTCATTAGTAATTTGATTGTGACTGCTTTCGAATGGTATACCGAACTTCCTAATAATTCTGTTAAGACATTTGTAGAACTGGAAAATATGTTAGTGAAAAGTTCGCAGTGCTATTGAAAATGCTACTATTGCTGACATTGCCTTAGAAAAATGAAAAAAAGGGTGATTCGGTATCAAAGTGGTGCAACATGAGTATAAAATACGAACAACATTTGGAAGAGAAGCATGCCGTTCAACTGCTAATGGGGTACATTGATGATAAGATGTTATCATTTTTATGCATGACCTCAATCAACACTTATCAGGAGATATTAGATAGAGTTGCTAAGTTTGAAAAGTTGAATATCATTCAGATAGACCCCAAAAAATAAGCTTATCGACACTAGAAGGGATGAGATATATTATGCATCATATTTAAGAATTGATAAGGAAAAAATAACCTTCTTATAAAGATGATAAAGGAAAGCAGTATGTCAATCCTAAATCTCAGTCAAAATTAGTATTGGGAGAAAACAACAAGTCTCAGACTTTTCGTAATGGAGAAGAACATTCAATGCCAAGAATTAGTGATCGTGCCACATCCTTAAAGAGAAAATGAATAAAAAATATTCTTTTAAAAGGAAAAGTGTGGCAAAACTATTCGAACAAGCAATTAATGCTGGTCTTGAATTACCGGAGTGTAAAAGACCTGAATAAGATGATCAGAATGATAATCCAAGTTATTGTCCGTATCCCCAAGTTATCAGCCACCCTATTAAAGATTATTATGTCTTTAAAGACTGGCTTCAAAAGAAATACAAAAAATATTTTGTAGTTACATTGATCCCTCCACAATATTTTAGAAAAATCGTATCCCGCAAAGTTCATAATATTGAAGAGCTTAAACCATTTTATGTACCTATCCTACGCGGAAGTAGCGGACCTGGAAGCTTATTTTATAAATTTAGAGAATATTGATTGGATTGGGAATTTCAATGAAGAGATAGATAATTCCTAAAAAAATGCCTAAATATTATCCCAAAAGAATTCAACAAATGATATGAAAAATTGGAGTTCATAATATGGTTACTTGACGATGAGCACAGTTCTTTCAAAGAATCTGGTTTCAAGAACTATCAAAGGTTAGAAGTCATGATACAAAAGACCTTGGATTTATTGCAGTAGAATATACTCAGAAAAATGTATGTTATGCGATAATTGATAAATATCTGACTACTGAAGATACATATGAGAATGGAGAACAAGATATGGAAGCTAAACCTACACCAAAAGAACTTGAAGATGGTGGATAGGTCGCTACCATGGATGAGCTGAAGGAAATAAACTTGGGAACAGATGAGGACCATCACCCGACTTTTATTAGTGCTCTTCTTTCCAAAAATAAAGTTGAAAAGTTGAAAACATTACTCGGTGAATTAAGAGACTACTTTGTTTAGACATATGATGAAATGTCAAGCTTATATCCTGATATAGCTGCTTACAATTAGTCATCAAATCAGGTGCAATACCTGTTAAGCAAGCTCCAAGGCAAATGAGCATAGAGATTGAAGAGCAAGTGATTGCGTAAATTAAGAAGTTTATCGAAGTGGGTTTTATTCGAGAAGAAAAATATGTTGATTGTATAACCAATATTGTCCCAATGAAAAAGAATGGATAAATTCGCATATGCATCGACTTTTGAGATCTTAATAAGGCGTGTCTAAAAGACGACTTTTCACTTCAAATATCAAAATTGCTGGTTGACAATATGTCAAAATATGATATATTCTCATTTATGGATGGATCGTCAAGAAATAATCAAATCAAAATGGCAGCTGAAGATGAAAAATATACATATTTCAGGACTCCTAACGGCATATTTTGCTATACAATCATGCCATTTGGCTTGAAGAATGCTAGAGCTACATACCAAAGAGCTATGATGCATATATTTGATGAGCTTATCCATCAAAATGTTGAATGCTATGTAGATGATTTTGTTGTCAAAAGTATAAATCGAAAAGTTCACCTTGAAGATTTGAGAATTGTATTTAAAAGGATTAAAAAATTCAATTTCAAAATGAACCCACTCAAGTATACTTTTAGAGTTTTCTCTGGCAAGTTTCTTGGGTATGTTGTATGACATAAAGGGATTGAGGTTGATCATAACAAATTTAAGACAATTATAGGAATGCCACCTCCAAAAAGTCTTCGTCAACTTCATTCTTTACAAGGACATGTATTTATACGGTGGTTTATCTCAAATTTAACAGACAAATATCAACCATTAGCAAAGTTGACAAGAAAGATTTTCATTTTAAATGGAATGATGAATGCTAAGAAGCTTTTGATAGTATCAAGAGATATCTGTTAAGCCCACCTATTATTGCCGCACAAATTTCAAGAAAGACTCTTATCCTATACACCGCAGCGTTGGAAGAGTTCCTTGTAGCATTACTAGCTTAGCACAACGAAGAAGGCAAAGAAAATGCATTCTACTACATCAGTCAAAGGTTGATTGGAGCAGAAATACGTTATTCTCCAATTTAGAAGCACTATAACGTTAATTTTTGTTGTCCAAAAACTTCGTCATTATATGCTTTCTTATAAATTCACTTTGATATCAAAGATTGATCTGTTGAGGTTCTTGATGACAAGACCAGTGTTGACAGGTCGCTTAGCTAAGCGGACAGTGATATTACTACAAGTTGATATTACATATGTTCCACAAAAAGAGGTCAAAGGACAAGTTTTAGCATATTTTTTTATCGTACATCCCCATCCTGCAGACTCACCGCTCAATGATATGCCTAATGAGCAAATTCTATTTGTTCTAGAATAAGAGAAATTATAAATGTGAGAAATATACTTTAATGTTGCATCATCAATTAAACCTGTCAAACCTCCGAACCTCCCTAAAGTTCGAGCCGATATCAATCTTATCTTCATAGTACCTAATAGAGGGATAATGAGATATTCATTTAGTTTAACTGAACTCAGAACTGACAATGAAGCAGAATATTAAGCTTTAATAGCGGGTCTCAAAATCACTATTTTAATGGAAATTCAAAACCTCATAATTTTTTGGTGATTCTCAATCCATTATAAATCAAGTATAAGATATTTATTAAATCGACAAAGTCGGGTTGATTTATTATCACGAGTTCTCAAACTTATGAAGAAAATTACAAATGTTACACTAATTAAAATTTCTCTAGCTCATAATAGTAAAGTAGATTTTGTAGCGAAATTGGCTAAAGAAATGGTTAGCATGAATGACGAGCCTATGTTAATCAATGTCAACACTCGTCGAGTATTAGAGCCAGCAATTCTGTGCTCCTCGCATGTAAAGGGATAACTAAATTCAAGTCAGTAGGATGCAACTTTGGTTGTTCCTCAACCTCCCAACAAATTTTTCTTAAAAATCAACCAGTTAAATTCCAAATGGTTACAAGAAGAAAATTTAGTAGAGCTTCAGAATCCTGGGTAGAATCCCTAGAAATTAAAGAGTAAGATGACTGGAGACAACCTTTCATTGGCTACTTTAGAGAAAGTAAACTCGCTACATATAAATCATTAGCTACGCAGATCAATAAGAGAGTATTGTGATATGCGTTTTTCAACAATATACTGTATCAAAGATCATTTGATCAAATGTTACTACGATGTTTAGGGAATGATGAAGTCGATAAAATTATTTCTGAAGTTTACGAAGGACTATGCGGTGCATATCAATCGGGTCCTAAAATGACCATTAAAATTAAGAAATGGGCTATTACTGGCCATTAATGGTAAAGGACTGCACCAATCATGCCGATAAATGTCATGAATGTCAAATTCATGGTAATCTTATACATCAACATCCAAATCCTTTACATCCCACTATAGCATCCTAACCATTTGAATTTTGGGGGACATAAATAATATGGCCAATTGATCCGCCATCATTTGTTGTATACCATATTATATTAGCAGCGGTATACTATTTTTCTAAATGGGTTGAAATAATTCCATTCAAAGAAGTCACTGCTAATCATGTGATCTGCTTCTTTACTCATAATGTTGTTTACATATTTGTTATACTGCACTGCATAATCTCAAACAACGATCCAGCTTTTAAAAGTACTAAGATTTACAGATTCATTGAGCGACAAAAAATTGATTGACGATACTCATCGATTTATAATCTAAGAGCAAATGAATTAGTAGAAGTCTTTAATACAATGCTAGTAAAGCGGCTCAAGAAAATTTTAACTAAGAATAAAAGAGAATGACTAACTAAGATGACAAAAGTATTATGGGCATATCGTAATACGTATAAGACACCAACAAAATCAACTCCTTACGCGGTGGTGTTTAGAGCTGAAACTGTATTGCCACTTGAAATTGAATTGCCGTTACTTTGAGTAGCTGTCCAGTATGACCTCACTGAAGAACAAAATGATCACTTAACAAATGGAAGAGCTTAACGCATTAGATAAAATTAGACTTTAAGCTCAACAAAATTTAGAAATTTATCGAGCAAACGCATTAGATAAAATTAGACTTTAAGCTCAACAAAATTTAGAAATTTATCGAGCAAGAATGATAAAATCATTCGATCGTATGTTACACCATCGAGCATTTCAAGAAGGATAATTGATCTTGGTGATGAGAAGACCAATTATCCCACACCAAAGAATTGGTGGTAAATTTGAACCAAATTGGGAAGACCCTTTTGTCATCAAGAAGGTGTACTAGGGAGGAGCCTATCTTGGAAGGTCGACGACCTATGCCCTCGATCAATGGGAGATATTTGAAGAAGCGCCATTTTTAGAAACGCAAGCTGAAGATCATTCTATTACAAAGAAAGAATACATTTCTAAGATGCCTTAAAAATTCTTTTACAAGATAAGTTAAAAATACCAAAAATTTATTGACAGTTGAAATTCTCCTATAAGACAGGGTGCATTTTAAATATTTATTTGGATTAACATGAATCCTCAAATAAATAGTTAAAATCATTTATGGTGCTATCACTGCATAAATACTGGGCAGAATCCAGTACGTTCAATTTAGCAAATATGCAATCATTATAAAAATAGAAGATTCATATTCGAATTTGCCAAAATTCTAGAGTTTAAATGAAGAGTCATTTTGATCTACAACCTCAACGAATCAAGTTTAAAAAAGCACAAGCTGTTAAAGTATAAGTCCAGCACTCAAACAAGTATAATCTAAGTTTCAATAAGCCTATATGCAGCCGAGTCACTGACAACTTCACATACTCAACAAGCCATAAAAAGAGGCCGTAGTAGGAAAGCACCTGTTTTGTTAGCCCGATGACAAATAATATCATGTTCGATATCTATCATGTTCGATATCTATCATGTTCGATATTTGTCAAATTTAATAAATTAAAGCAATTCAAGTTCAAAAAATTTTCTCAATTAACAAGAGGATTGAGGCAAAATTCAGAAGAAGATTCTCAATCAACTCAAAGGCACTAAGCCTCCATTAAAACTCTTATCAAGTTAGAGGCATTATTTCTTCATTAAATCTGTCAAGCACAAAGCTAATATTGAAGGAGCTTCTCTTCTTTAGTATGTACGATAAAACACAAAGCTCAGGACTAAAGAAGTCATTATGCAGTTCTCATAAAGCCATTGGCCAAACTAAGAAAATATTGGAATCATCAAAGTCCGTCATGCATAAAGCTTTGGATTGATGGTTATGCTCTATTGACCTAATGAAAGCCCAGAGGGTTTAGGTCACATGCATACACTCCTTCGCCAAACCCACCAAAGCATGAAGCTAGGGCTTTTATTAACCTCTAATTGCCGACCACCCCACGACTCAGTCGACCGCCAACCCCATGACGCAATCGGCCTCACCCACGACCTCATGATTATGTAACCACCCACACTCACGACACGTAACAAAAACCTTCCCCATTTGCACTCTCACACACACAGACAGAGAAAGAAGGATTTTGAAAGCTTACCTCAGGCGAACAAAGTAAATCCAGCGATCAAGCTGCCGACCGAACTCTTTCGTCTACCGCCCTCTACTCTTCATCACGCCAACCACCTCTTCATTGTCTCTACGCAAGCACCCCTATATCGAGCCACTCTGTTGACTCCAGTTTTTGATCTAGGATTGCGACCAAGTCAGACCTAAGCCTGTCCCCTATCCAACTTTCGGCCTGACCCGCCCCGACCAAGGATTTGCTGTTGAACTCGCTGACTGTTGAAGTCCTGCTGCCTACCGACTCGAACGCCTCCGATCGGTTCCTGTGCCCTAGTTGTCGTCGAGTCCGTCCCTGGCGCCATCGCTCTCTCTGTTATATATATATATATATATATATATATATATATATAATGTTATTATTCTCCATTTGATCAGGTGATTTTGTCGCAAAATGGCACAATTATATTACGATTATGGCTAAAGCCTGTATGTTCCCTTACAGCTTCAAACCCTTGAGTAATGAATCATGGGATATATTTGATAGGCATTAAGCTCTCTGTCGGCTAAGGTGGATTATGATTTATCCCCTTAGAAAAACACATACCCAAGTCTGCAAGGTATTCTTAGACAAAGTAACTCATGACTGCCAATAAGGTGTCTTCTGTCAAGTTGGGTCGACTATCTCCTCTTACTATGTAGACTAGTGAACATGACAACCCGGGACGACTGGACCATAGGATCTTGATCAGGTTAGTCTTCATTCCCCCATCACCAGTTTTAAGTTTATGGTGATAACTCTTAAAGTCTCAAACTACTAAATCATATCCAAAATTCAAAACCTGAAATTGTTGCTATTATATGGGATTTAAAACCTATGCGACCTCTTTAACAACTAGCCTTAATCGAAAGTTCTCTCTCATTATCGGGAGGGGTAATTAACTATGGGGGTTTGTGTCTATAGGAAACCAGAACTCAGATCATAAAGTCCTTGTAAAATGAGGATGAAACCTCTGGGTAGTGTCTTATCTAAAACCCAATCTAACTTCTGAAAATTCACCTAGAACTTAAGCTCGTTAGAACTCCCCGTCATCATACACAAATAAGAAAATAGACGGTGCGGAGAGGCCGAGGCGGGAAGCCTGGAATTTTCGGAGTCCACAAACCAATGGCTAGTAGGAAATTAGATGTTTTGGAGGGAGAACTTGGGCAGCTCAAATCAGATTTTGAGGAGAAGATTTTTTATTTTCAAAATCAGATCGCATCTGTCAATGAATGAAAGGATGGAGGAAAGTTCGCCATGGTGGAAGACATGTTGAAGAAATTGACTAAAGCCAAACCAAATCCGGCGACATCGGAAGTAAAGGAAACTATCGGCTGCCATGGAAGAGGTGAGAACCCTAACACGTTTAGGGGAAGGAAAAATTCAAAAGTGGAGATCCTGGAGGGAGAAGATGAAATGTCTTATTTAGAATTACTTTCTAGAGAGGAGAAGAGCATTGACTATGAAAGGTGTGTTGAATTTGTAAGGAGAGCATTATTTCGATCGCTGGGATGACTGATTTTAAAAAAAAAAAGGGATTTGGGTATGAACGCCGAAGGGAAGAGCGTGACAATTGGGGGGCACCTCCTCTTCGAGAAATAAGAGGTTATGTAGGATTAAGGGGAAACGGGGGTGACCCTAAGGTAGGAAAGTTGAAGATGCCCATCTTTGAGGGCAAGGATGCACATGAGTGGATCTACAAGGTGGTGCGTTACTTTGCAGTCAACGGGTTGATAGAGGAGGAGAAATTGACAGTGGTAGGACGATGCTTGGAAGGAATGCACAAGTATAGTATTAATGGAGAGACATGAGGTGACCCATTCGGAGTTAGGAGTTCAAGGATTGTTTATTAAAACATTTTCGAACCTGTAGGGGAGGAGACTTCTATGAGTCGTTCTTTGCCTTAGCATAGGAGGGGACCATAGCAGAGTACCGTGACAGGTTTGAGTATCTGGCCAGCAGGCTAGACTTATTTTTAGAGACATTACTAGAGGGAAATTTTATGAAGGGGTTTAAACATGAGATCTAAGCAACAGTTCGAGCGATGAGGCCACGTGACTTGGGGGAGGCCATGGAGATAGCATATTTGGTGGATGACCAGAAGTATCTGGGAGGGGGATAGGTGAAGCAACTCAGGGGATCATACATGATGATCACCACCTTTTTAGCTCCCAAGAGGGACCAGCACCAGGGAGTTTGAGGGAAGTATCAAACGAGAAAATTGGAGGGGTATATGGGGCAAATTTTAAGAAGCTTACTGAGAAGGAGATACATGAGAAGAGGTCAAGGGGGTTTTGCTTCAGATGTAACAAGAAGTATATGTCAGGGCATAAGTATTATGACTGAACTCTTCAGGTTCTCACCGTCTATGATGACGAGGAAGCTGAAGAGGGAGGTAAGAGTGGGCTAGTGGTGGAGGAATAAGAGAAGTTGTATTTGGATGTTGTGGAAGTCTCTCTAAACTTAGTGGTGGATTTACTCCGAATCACACCATGAAAGTGAAGGGAGAAATAGCTGACAGAGAGGTGTTGGTGTTAATCGACAGTGGGGCAACCCACAATTTCATCTCCAATGACATTGTAGAGTTGTTAGGGGTAAAATTAGTGGATATTGGGGGTACAGGGTGATGATGAGTACGGGAAAGGTGGAGATGGGTAGAGGAGTATGTAGGGAGTAATGCTGACTATTCAGAGGATCTAGGTGAGGGAGGATTTTCTCTCATTAGAGTTGGGAAGCACTAATGTTTTCCTAGGGATAAAGTTGCTACAGACCTTGTGGGATAGCAAGGTCAATTGGGGAGCACTGAGGATGTAGTTGGGGGTACGGGGAAGGAGGATGTTGATTCAGGGTGACGCCGGGTTGTCCAAGGCTGGAGTATCTCTTAAATCTCTGATCAGGGCCATACAGGAGGTGGGAGGAGGATTTTTTGTGGACTTGTAGCGCTTGGAAGGGGTCAGACTAGAGGATGAGGGAGACATTCCTCCTTTAATTTAGCCGCTCATACAACAGTTCAATAAGGGTTTTCAACCTCCCCAGGGCCTACCTCCATAGAGAAAGCTAGAGCATGCCATTACCTTGAAGGAAAGGGTATCATAGATCGGTCTTTGGCTGTACCGCTATCCCCAGATTCAAAAGGATGAGATTGAAAAGTCTATCCATGAGATGTTGGAGGCAGGGATCATCAGGTCAAGTGTGAGTCATTTCTTTAGTCCAGTCTTATTGGTCAAGAAGGATGGGAGTTGGAGGTTTTTTGTGGATTACAGAGCTTTGAACAAAGGGACAATCAGTGCCAGATAAGCTCCCTATTCCTATGATTAATGAGCTCTTGGATGAGGTGTATGGAGCAGAGGTGTTTTTCAAGTTGGATTTGAAGTCAGGTTATCAATCAAATCAGAATGAATGATGTAGATGTTTAGAAGACGGCTTTCAGAACACATGAGGGGCACTCCGAGTTTTTGGTGATGCTGTTTGGGCTTTACTAACACCCCTTCTATTTTCCAGTTCTTGATGAACAAGATGTTCCGCCCGTACCTCCGGAAGTTTGTCCTGGTTTTCTTTGATGACATACTAGTGTATAGCAAGACTGAAGAGGAGCATCTAGAGCACTCAAGGGTGGTTTTAAGAGTATTATAGGAGCATCAATTGAGGGTAAACTTAAAGAAGTGCAGCTTCGAACAGGCTAGTGTGGAGTACTTAGGGCATGTGGTATCCCAGGAGGGAGTGACGGCTGATCAAACCAAAATTGAGGAAATGCAGAAGTGGCATCTGCCTAGAACCTAAGGGAGTTGAGGAGTTTCCTAGGATTGACTAGTTACTACCGGAGATTTGTGAGGGGATATAGTACCATTGCTTGGCCCTTGACCGAGCAACTGAAGAAGGATATCTTCTTATGGGGAGAGGTAGTGACATAGGTTTTTGAGAGATTGAAGGAAGCCATGACTACAGTCCCAATTTTAGCTTTCTCGAATTTCAGTCAGATTTTGTAGTGGAGACCGATGCGTCCGGATATGGGTTAGGGACCGTGCTCATGCAGAACTATAGACCTATAGCATACTACAGTCAAGTACTGTCAGCTAAAGCTAGGCTGAAGTCAGTATATGAGAGGGAGCTGATGGCCATTGTGTTGGCTATATAAAAGTGGCGCCCTTATATGCTGGATCGGCATTTCATTGTCAGGATAGATCAGAGAAGCTTGAAATACTTATTAGAGCAAATGATGGTGATCGAGGAGCATCAGAGGTGGTTGTCCAAACCACTAGGCTATGATTTTTGAGATCCAATACAGGTCAAGTTTGGAAAATAAGGCAGCAAATGCCTTATCAAGATGTCTTGGGGGGCTCCAGGAGATGTCAATTTCAGTACCACTGATGGTAGATTGGGGGGTTATCAAAGAAGAGAGTATGCAGGATGAGTTGAGGGAGATTATGGAGGATTTGATGAAAGATACGATTAGCCATCTAGGGTACTCACTTGAGGGAGAGACTCTTACATCAAGAGAGGTTTGTGATGCCACAAACTTCCATCCATATTTCCCACCTGCTGTAGGAGCTCTCTATGGGAGTGCAATTGGAGGCCATTTTGGGATACAGAAGACATATTGGAGACTGACTGTTGAGTTATTCTGGAAGGGGATGCATAAGAATGTGGAGGAGATAGTGGCGAGGTGTGAGGTGTGTCAGAGGAATAAGTATATGGCTATGGTTCAGAGGGGTTACTACAACCCTTAACACTTTCAAACAAGTTGTGGGAGGAAGTGTCCATAGATTTTATAGATGGCCCGCTACAATTGGAGATTTTTACAATCATTTTTGTGGTGGTAGACAGACTGAGTAAGTACGTACATTTCATTCCCTTACGATACCCCTACACTGCAGTGACAGTTGCAGCAGCATTCATCAGGGAGGTGGTTAGACTGCATGGGATTTCAAAGTCGATAGTTTCTGATCGAGACTAGGTATTTCTCCTCCAGTTTTAGAGGGAGCTATTCAGGTTACAAGGAATAGTTCTTAAGAGAAGCACTGCTTACCACCCACAGACTGACGGACAAACGGAAGTTGTCAACAAAAGCTTGGATACTTACTTGAGGTGCTTTGCTTATGAAATACCACGGATGTGGGCCGTGGTTAGCATGGGCCGAATATTGGTACAATATCTCGTACCACTCAGCTTCTCAAATGACCCCTTTTAAGGTGTTGTATGGAAGGGACCCCCCACTTCTAGTGCACTTTGGGAAAGGAAGCACACCAATTTTCTCAATAGAGCAGTACTTGGAGGAAAGGGATAGGGTGTTGGAGGAGTTCAAGAAACATCTGTTGAGGGTATAGCAGATCATGAAGAAGCAAGCAGATGCACATAGGAGATACATCCAATTTGAAGTGGGGCAAAAGGTGTTCTTAAAACTACGGCCATAGACAGAGGACAGTGTCCAACATGAGAAATGAAAAAATTTTCCCGAGATACTTTGGCCCTACGAGATATTGGACAAGATTGGAGCAGTGGCGTACCATTTGAAGTTACCCCCATCTACCACCATAACCCAATCTTCCATGTGTTACAGTTGAGGAGAGCTCTTGGGGAGTATGCATTTAGTCAGTTAGTGCAAATTTATCACAACTTTGATAGAGGAATTGGAAGTGGTCTTAGAACCACTGGAGTCCAGAGAATCTTTTGTGCAAAAATCCAGAGAATCTCCATTTCTTATATTTAAAGTGATTAATATAGTTATAAACAGGAGATAATTTTGTGGAGGATATGGAAGGCTTTGCGTCCAATGAAAAATAAGTAGCATTATATGAAACGGCAACATACATTCTTACCCACATGTTTACTGTTTGAATTGGCAGGAAGTGGAGATATCAGGGAATTCAGAGGAGCATTAGTGTTAGTAATAATAGAAGATGAACCAAGAGCTTTAATGGTTGTAATATTAGATGATAAATCCGAAGGGAAAACCTCTGCAGCAACCTCAACTGAGTTGGAATTATTCATTTGGAAATAGAGCGAAGAGTAACAACTGCAGCTTAATAGTTGAGGAAATTGACCGAGTCCTAGACTGCCAAAATAGAATTATCTTCAAAAAATTATTTCCCTGCAACATTCTTGCCAGCTTTGGAATTGGAAGAGCATTCAGATCAACAACATTATCAGACAAAAATTGAAACTTCACATTGATCGAAATGTTGTAGCAGAACATATTGGAATGCATAAAAAAACTGGAAGTTCATTCAGATTGGTAACATTATCAGACAAAAATTGAAACTTCACATTGATTGAAATAGTGTAGAACATATTAGAATGCGTCAAAAGACTCTTTGGAATATCATTGATCCTAGCATAATACTTTTCTAAAGTGAAAGCTGCCGAATGAGAGTTCTTCAACTAGATGGTATTCGTTCAACAGTAATGCAGAGTTGAAGTCAAACACAATTAAGTTCTCACTCTTCATTTTGATTCAGCAGAAATTGTCCTGTATTATTATTATTATTATTATTCTATCATCTGCAGAGTTTCCAGCAAATAAGAAAAGTGGTTTTGGTGGTAGAAGTCATATATAAGATTGTGCTTCTCATTGATAACATAAAAATTGTCCAGTTTCATCAACCTGTATTTGCTCTTAGCATACAAAGTGAAAGATATAATTCTTGCATGTTGCTGGGCACAAGTGATTGAACTTTTTTATGTCCTTAAGCAGATTCTCGACGGCGAAAGAACACGTGCATCATCCTCTAGGAATGATAGCATATCGAAGAGAGCTGTAGCTGCAGGCTCTCGACTTTCATCCTCGGGCGAGCTCAGTGACCAACAACACAGCCGAACAAGCCGGCTTCTTTCAGGTGGCAGTAGCGTCAATCGTCCCATGCAACAGAGGCTTCACCATTCTGGTGAATCCAGAGCTTCATCCCTCGCTCGAACTGCAGGTGGCCCAAAAGCTTCCCGTGGCGATCCTCCTCATAGAAGCTTTGAACTCCTCTCTCTCAGTGCTGAAAGGAAGAAGTAACAGTAGAACCTGCTTGATGCGAAGAGGCAGCTGCAGCTGCTATATGAGAGTCCGTGCCATTCTTTAGTTTTATTTCTAAATTTCTTTTGAATTCTTATCATTTCTGCCTTGGTGTTCTGATGATCAACCAAAGGGAAAAAGAATGAGAACATTGACCGATTCTTTTCAGCTGGTGAATGTGCAACATATCAACAGCAGGGCGTCCCATTTCAGCCGTTTTAAGGCTATATTTTTCTTTTAATTCGTCAGAGGCCCAACGTTCCTTCTGATTCCAAGCCATCGATATTTTATAGCATGAATTTAAGCCCAGAATGGAACACTATTAATGAATTTTATGAAGAATTAGTCATAAATTTTATGAGTCTGTAACAAAATTTTGGTTGGAGCGATTGTCTTACTGAACAAAGCATGGCTAGCTCTTGTGACCAAATCTCCTTCTGGGTTGAGACAGTTCTATAGCTTGTTACTCTCTATGAGTTATGGGATTCAGTGTTTGTTTATATATAAAATATAATGGAACTGATATGTATTATAATTTATTCATTGGTATGGTTATGATTATTTATGGATGGATTCAGAGGCAACCATTCTTTGTAAGTGGTTCTTATTCTGTAGAAATTCTTTTTAAAAGCTATGGTTGTGATTTTAAATTCTAATCAAACATTTTTTCCACTTTGTTTGTTTAAATAAAAGATACATGATTAGTAAAAAAAATTTGGATGTTAATTTTCATTGCCTTTTTTCTTACAAAAAAAAAATGAATATTTTTTAAAATAACAGTTTTAATTTTAAATTTAAAAAAAAAAACAACTTAAATGCAAAATAAACAGTTTTTTTTTTAAAACAAAAACAATATAAATAAAAGAGATCCCAAAAAGCACCTAATTAAATTCTTGTTCCTTGATTGATTACAAATTATAATAGAAATATATTACAATGTGATATATATATATATATATATATATATATATATATATATATATATATTACATTCTTTAAAAAACAGTTTTAGTTGCTTGGTAATTGATTGAATCTCAATGATCCTAATATAAAAAATTATAAAATCTTGCAACAACCAATATTAAGACAATGCAAAACTTAAACAACCAAATACAAGATTCCTCCTCAAGTTTAATCAAATATAATCATAATTATTACTGACAGAGTAACAGTACAACATTACAAATCCAATAGCAAAGTCTTACAGACTTGCTTACACTATGTGACAAACAATCTGCATTTGTAATTACCATTTGTTCAATTACCCATTTCAATTCACGAATTTCACATCACCTGTAATATAAAATACATAGTAAACTAGTTATTGTCTCTGCTTGCAATAAATATTTTAAGTTCAACGGTAGTATGCCATATGCCTTGAAGATCTGAAGGGAGACGCATCAAAGGGAGAAGAAGACCCAGTAGATTTTGCATGGAAACCAATAGGTTCCTTCTTGGGTAGCTTGGTCTCAGACCGAAGCCATGATTCAACAACAGAGAGCAAGTTTTTGGCATCTTTAAACTCTTGAATATCAGCTACTTTTGCTAATCTTTTCAACTCCCCTTCTTGGATATAGGCCAAGTCTGTTGCCCATGTCTCCAAGCCATCAAATATATGGGTGGCATAAACGATGGTAGCTCCTCTCTGAAGAATGTTTTTCATCAGTCCATGGCTCAACATATGGTAAAAACAGCTTTGATTAGAGAAATATTCGCTCCTACCTGTTCACACTCTTCCTTGAAGAAATCGAGCAAATCCATTCTTGTGACGACATCGAGATCGACCGTCACCTCATCGAGCAACAATACCTGTGTTAGCTCGAAGTAAGATTACCGTCATCCTCATCATTGTCATTAGTCTTATTCTAATTATCTAGAACTGGTTTCAGAATCCTCATCCTTCGTTCATTTATGTTGTGTTGTATGAGATGTTAAAACTTTTCTAAGCATATCTTGTTGCACAATATCCACATTATCTTTGGCCTCTCTCTTTTCTTTATAATACTTCGACATTAATTTTACATACTCGTCCTACCAGTGCATTTTCTATCTTTCATTACATAGATTCAAATCACTTAAAACTATTTTTATTACCATACCTTCAGTCCACTCACAATCCTTTAATCATTTCTCAATCTATCATTCTTAATTTTGACACATCATCTTCACATTCATATTTTAATGCTACAACTTATAAATTAATGATTTTTTTACCGCCTAACATGATCCATATAATATAGCCTATCTATAATCCAAATAAGATGGAACCCTTTCAGATTCATAAAAGACTTGAAATTCCCACATGCAATATGCATGTTGTTTGTGCATTTAGAATTTAAGCAGCTATTAAAACTACATAAAAACTCTTGCAAGAAGAAAATTCATATTTCACTATTTGTCCATTTTGATTGTAAGTCTTATTTACTTGAATCTATTGCAATCAAGAAAGCAAAAACAGTGTAATTTTAAAGAGATCTGAAAGAAACATAATAAGTTTGATTTCAGAAACAACATTCCCCAAAACAAGGCAACTCACAGCAAAAAAAGTAATCTCTGCTTCATAGAGTTTATGGGTGGGAAAAAATGCATCCAATGATGTTTACCTTGCATGGGTGAAGAAGGCCAATGCAAATTTGGACACGGCGGCGCTGGCCATCTGAAACTTTATGCATCCTCCATTGCAAGTTAATATCAAGCAGGTCAATCAGTTTCTCCCTCCTAAGTGGATCAGCCCCTTCAACTATGAAAAATCATAAAAATAATAACGAAAAAAGCATGCCTAATCCTTATACTTAAGTCCCATCTTGACTGCTTACACAATTAGATTATTTAAAATATCATGTCAAACTTAGCATCATATCAAGCTTAACTTCATACAGGAATCGTCTTCATTAACTTCATCCAAACTTCGCGAAGAAACCAAAAACAATGTTTAGATTGACTCTATTATGAATATAGAGGAGCAGGCCCAAGGAAACAG
Organism: Dendrobium huoshanense; assembly: GCA_016618105.1. NCBI lineage: Eukaryota > Viridiplantae > Streptophyta > Magnoliopsida > Asparagales > Orchidaceae > Dendrobium > Dendrobium huoshanense. Next base: position 10,823,035 of record CM028358.1, on the reverse strand, counting down.
CCTCTTTGCATTAAAAGAGGTAGTGTTGCATGCATCAACCTCCCCAACATTTACATTATGGGGATCTTATGATTTGGGGATAATCTACCTTTAGCATTCATTCTTATAGAGTGCTGCTAAGGGTCAAACTCTAATTCACACCAACTTGACTACTAATCATATTATATTTGATCAAATACTTTTTCTTCCTATTCCTTCTAATCGGTATTAAAATACAAACAGGATGATTCCATCAGCAAATCAAGTTCTCTGATAAAACATGAATGAGAGCATTAAGGCCTCAGCGTGATTTTTTATATGCAATGGTACCTCGGCCAAATTTAAAGGGAGAAACAAACCTCCAAATATCATGTGCTCCGCTGAGAAATCACCTTGGAGTGGAACATCACCCTGAAATTTGAGCAAAAAAACAGAAAACTACCTTAATCCATGAAATACCAAAAGTTTTTATGGCATTAATAATCTAAGTAGGTTGACTGAGCAAAGCAATAATGCATTTCAATGAACATGGTTTTGGCTCATGATCTGGGTCTACATTACACCAACTAGTTTGGTATATTCAGTGTGTTGATGTGGTGACTGTAGCGCCCTACTATTGCGGCATTGTAGTGTTTCTTATTTATTCCTCTCCAAAACTCTGGGCTGTAACGTGGGCTATCTTCCATTTGAACATATGATGTATTGATTTTTCTCCTCAAAAAGGTAGGCAATGTCTGACGCATATCAGAAATAACACACATCCAACACGCCTCCGACACTTGTTAGATGCATCGAAGATATGTTTATTAAAAGAATATTAAAAATGAATAGGGCATGCATGTCCGACACGTCTTAAAATTTTTAAATATAATTTCTTGTATTTCAAAATTTATTTATTAAAATAATAAAACTAAATTTATTATTTCCAATCTACAACCTCAAATCAATCGCCCATATTCAATACCAATTCCCCGTTGCACAATATCGATGTCTGACTCTCAACAACATTATCGACTTCCCTTTCGATATCATATTCAAATTTGGAGAGGGAGGAGGAAGGAAAAGAGTCCATTAGATGTTGCCGAGGAATTGCAATGACTGAGGAAAAGTTTTTCTCTATGACCATGATTATTGTCAGTTCAACTATCACGATGTTTAGTAGAAAGGATAGATTAGTCAAAAATTGGTTGAGAAAGAGAAGAGCTCAATGGCCTGAAGAACTTGGGAGAAAGCATTGTAAATATTGGGAATAGTAGAGTAGGCCATCATCTGTGAGTGAACATATTGGAGGGAATGATGAAGCGCAGAGAGAAACCAGGCAACAAGAAACCCTCCTTTTTTTTTAGGTAGTTAAATTTGTGGCAAGGTATTGTAATATATTTGGAGAGGCAAATCATTTTGTTGAAGAAAGAAGATAAACAAAATAGGGTATAGATATAAGAAATATTATTTTTCTGAACATAAGGGAAATGAAAATTCCAACATTTTCATCATAGTACAATGGAACATGATAGTAAATATAATAACAGGATCAAGACTATAGAGTAATCAAATGAGAATAGCTTGATCACATGCCTACCATTTATAAAATTTGATCACAGGTCAAAGAAGTTGCATCGATCTAATGAAGTTTGTCATGAGAACCACCAAGTAAATGAAAGGCACTTAGTAAAAAAAAAAAAAAAAAAGTTCCTAACATTAAATTTGATGGTGATACACTGATACTCATGGTGAAAGGTTTTGTCATAGGAAACAACGGAAAAAGGTCAAACCATTGTGAGAAGGTAGGCATAACAAATCTAAGAAAAACTTGGGTCACGGAGATGAATGAAAGCTCAGAAGAACACGCCACAAAAAAGAAGAAAGAAATACAAAGAAGCAACAAGCATGGACTGCAAGTGAGGTTGCATGCATTGTTTATGGTACCAATAGTGGAAGCTGATAGGAAATACTTGAGTTCGCAAGTAATCCTATCGAATTTACTTGAGTTCGCAAGCAATCCTAACAATAATTGGTTCAAATCAGCGAGAAAAATAAGAAAAACTTGGACAAATCAATCTAGAAATGACAAATTGCGATAGTGGAAACAAAACAAAGCAAAACTCAAAGTAAGATACAATTGATCCTCAATTCGAGAGGAGGATCGTCTCTCCCAAATCTCAAGACAAGAGAGTCTAGAGCCCAGCCAAGAAACCCTAATTCCAATCAATCAAAACATAATCCCCCTAATCCTCTCATGCTCTTTAATACAAAAATTTTCCTAATCTAATTTCCCTCCCAAGCACTAGCCGCCCCCCTCCTTTTCAATTTGAATTCAAGTGGACAAGTGGGGCACGCCCTTTGGGCGGACAAAACCAAGGGAGGCGGACTGCTTCCGCCTCCTGTAGAACAACTGAGCCGGCCCTTGGGCCGGCTGGGCCGGTTCACCCTGAACTGGCCTAACAATACTGCCCTCCCAAAGAATCACCTTGTCCTCAAGGTGAAAACAATGAAACTGATGTTTCATCATCTTGTATGGCTCCCACGTGGCCTCGTAATCAGGAAGGTTTTTCCACTTGATCAACACTTCCTTAGTTCCATCTTCTTTTTGGCAAACCCCCATTAGCTCTAAGGGTTCCAGAACCACCTCTAAATTCTCAGTAAGTGTCGCTAGTAACTCGGGGTTGGCTGTATAGTCACCAATGGCCTTTCTCAATTGCGGTACATGAAAAATCGGATGTATAGTCGCCGTTGGTGCTAGTTTCAGCCGATATGCTACTGCTTTAATCTTCTCCAGTACTTCATAAGGCCCAAAGTACCTTGGAGCAAGCTTCTCCTGTTGGCGATTGTCTTCTGTCTATATGGTCAGAACTTCAAGAACACCCTCTCCCCCACTTCTAGATGTCCTTCCTATGTCCATCAGCTTGCTACTTCATAATCTGTTGAGCCCTTAGCATATGTCTCTTCAACTCTTCTAGCACTCTATCCCTCTCCTCCAAGTACTCCTCTACTGAAGAAACTGGAGTATTGCTACTCCCAAAATGCACCAAGTGGGGAGGATCCCTTTCGTACAACACCTTAAATGGGGTCATCTGAGAAGTGGAATGAAAAGAGATGTTGTACCAATACTCAGCCCATGATAGCCACTTAGCTCATAGCTTGGGTGTCTCAGACACAAAGCATCTCAGTTAAGTCTCCAAGCTCATGTTGACTACTTCCGTTTGGTCATTCGTTTGTGGGTGGTAAGTTGTGCTCCTCTTTAGAACTATCCCCTGTAACCTGAACAACTCCCTCCAAAAGTGGTTGAGGAACACCTTATCTTTATATGATACTATCGCCTCTGGTACTCCATGTAATCTGACCACCTCTTTGATGAAAGCTGAAGCCACTGTCACTGCTATGTAGGAGTGTCGGAGGGGAATGAAATGTACATACTTGCTCAACCTGTCCACCACCACTAAAACCACCGTGAAACCTTCTAAACAGGGCAACCCATCTATGAAGTTCATGGATATCTCCTCCCATACTCGTCTCGGTAGAGCCAACGGCTGTAGTAGTCCTTATGGTGACATAGCCAGGTATTTATTCCTTTGACGGATCTCACATCTGGCTACCATCTCCTCTACATCTTTATGCATCCCCTTCCAGTACAACTCCGAAGCTAGCTTCCAGTATGTCTTATGCATACCTAAATGGCCCCCAACAGCGCTTCCATGAAACTCCTGGAGTAAGTTTGGGATGTGGATCGAGGTCTGGGGCATCACAAACCTCCCCTGATATAGCAGTCTGTCCCCCTCCAATGAGTACCTTGGGTGGCTACCCTCTTCCTTCAGTAAATCTGCCCTGATCTTTCCCAAATCCTCATCCCTAGCACTTTCTTCTTTGATGGCCTCCCAATCAAGCATCAAAAGAACAGATAGTGCCACTGTCTGCAGCTCCCTCATACATCTGGACAAGGCATCTGCATCCTTGTTCTCTAGTCCTGGCCTATACTGAATCTCAAATCATACTCCAGCAATTTGGACAGCCACCACTAATGCTCCTCTATCACCATCCACTATTCTAGCAGGTATTTCAAGCTCCGCTGATTTGTCCTGACAATGAAATGCCTCCCAAGTAGGTAGGGCCGCCACTTATGGATGGCCAAAACGATAGCCATTAACTCTCTCATAAATTGACTTCAGCCTTGCTCTAGCAGTCAACGTCTGGTTGAAATAGGCAATGGGCCTACGACTCTGCATAAGCACTGCACCCAGCCCGTATCCGAACGCATCTGTCTCCACCATGAAGATCTGAGTGAAATCTGGCAAAGCTAGGACCGGTACCATAGTCATAGCCTTCTTCAAGCTCTCAAATGCTGATGTGACCGCCTCCCCCCATAAGAAATCGTCCTTCTTCAACTGCTCAGTGAGTGGTCATGCTATGGTGTTGTACCCCTTTACAAACCTTTTGTAGTAACCTATCAGTTCTAGAAATTCCCTCAGCTCCTTCAAATTTTTAGGCACTGACCACTTTAATATTGCCACAATTTTGGACTAATCTGCTGCCACCCCTTCTTTTGATACAGCGTGGCCCAAGTACTCTACACTGACTTGTGCGAAGCAGCACTTCTTCAAGTTGGCTCTTAGCTAGTGCTCCTGCAGCACCTTTAACACCCTTTTTAAATGCTCCCAGTGCTTCTCTTCTGTCCTGCTATATACTAAGATGTCATCAAAGAATACCAATACAAATCGTCTGAGATAAAGTTTGAAAACTTTATTCCTAAGTGCCTGGAAAGTGGCTGGAGCATTGGTGAGGCCAAAAGGCATCACCAAGAACTCATAGTATCCCTCATGAGTTCTAAAGGCCGTCTTCGGTACATCCTCATTCTTTCGGATCTGATGGTCTCCTGATTTCAAGTCTATCTTGCTGAGGATCACTGTTCCACTCAATTCATCTAACAGCTCGTCAATAACTTGTATAGGAAACTTGTCAGATACAGTTTCCTTGTTGAGCGCTCTGTAGTCCACACAAAATTGCCAGCTGCTATCCTTCTTCTTCACCAATATAATCGGACTAGAGAAAGGACTGACGTTGGGTCTGATGATTCTTGCCTCTAGCATCTCTCAAATTAATTTTTCAATTTAATCTTTCTGACACTAAGGTAGCAATAAGGTCCTACGCTAATGAGTGACACACCCTCCCTCAAAATGATGGCGTGCTCCTGCTCCCTCTGCGGCGGCAATCCCTGAGGTGGCTGAAACACTTCTTAGAACTACTGAATAAGCGGCTGTATAGAGGGGTATCTCCCCTATCTCTTCCAATCTAGCTCCCTCCAAACTGTGCAGCTCCACCAAATATCCTCTATTTGCCAACTGTATATCCCTCGCCATAGTTTTAAGAGAAACAATGGATTAGGGAAACATCAGCCAGATCCAAATGCAACTTCTCTTCCATCTCCTCCTCTGTCTCCCCCTCACCTCCATCAGTTTCTTTGTCATCACAGACGGTGAAAACCTAAAGAGTTCAGTCGTTGCACCGATGCCATGGTGTATACTTTTCATCGCACCTGAAGCACAACCCCTTAACCCTCTTCTCCTGCATCTCTTTTTCCGTGAACACTTGAAATTTCTCCCACTCCCTCCTACTGTCTTCTCCTTAGTGGTCTTCAGACTCCCTCTTGTTGCAGGACCTTTAGATGCTAGATGGGTGGTCGTCATCCTATAAATGTCCCCTGTGCTGCTACTCCCGGTTCCCTTCTCCATATTTCTCTGATTTTCAACCAACTGGGCCAACTTCATGGCCTCCCCCAAGTTACGAGGCATCAGAACCTTCATTGTTGCTCGAATCTTCGCCTTCAACCCCTTCATGAAATTCCCCTCCAATACCATATCTGATAATCACTCCACCCTGCTGGCTATGTGCTCAAATCGCTCCCAGTAGTCTGCTACTGATCCCTTCTGTGTCAGAGCAAAGAACTGCTAATAGAAATCTCCTCCCTGGTCGATTTGGAAGCGTTCTATTATGCAGTCCTTGAATTCCCTCCAGTTCCTGACAGGTCTTCTCGTGTCTCTCCACTGATACCATAACAGAGACTTTCCTTCCAAGCACAAGCCTGCCGCTATCAGCTTCTCCTCCTCTGTCAATCCATTGACGGTGAAGTATTGTTCCACCTTATAAATCCATCCATACGCATTTTCTCCTTCAAATATGGGTACCTTCAACTTCCTAACCTTCTGATCGCCACCATTCCCCCTTATTCTTCCAATTTCAGAATTCATGCTTTTTCCTTCCACCCCTTTTGCCACAAAAGCCGCCGTTTAGTTTTGGATTTCCAACATTTTCTTCATTATGTCCCGGAAATTGGCTACTTATCCTTTCATGAAAGAAATCTTTTCCTCCACCATTGTCTTGATTTGATTCATCTCCCCTTCAAGCCTTTCTTCCAAAGCATCCACCTTCTTGGCCGCTATCACTATCCGAAGTTTGTAGATTCACAAAATCTAAATTTGGGACTTCAAAAACAGCAATTTTCCTCTTTTCCAACCAAAAACCACTGCTGGAATTTGCCGAAAATAACCCTTACCAGTCCCAATACTTGCTTTGATACCAATTTGATAGAAAATACTTGAGTTCGCAAGTAATCCTATCGGATTTACTTGAGTTCGCATGCAACCCTAATAATAATTGGTTCAAAACAACGAGAAAAATAAGAAAAAAATTGGACAAATCAATCTAGAAACGACAGATTGCGATAGTGAAAACAAAGCAAAGCAAAACTCAACGCAAGAAACAATCGATCCTCAATTCGAGAGGAGGATTGTCTCTCCCAAATCTCTAGACAAGAGAGTCTAGAGCCCAAGTCGCCAAGAAATCCTAATTTCAATCAATCAAAACATAATCCCCCCTAATCCTCTCATGCTCTTTAATACAAAAGCTTTCCTAATCTAATTTTCCTCCCAAGCCCTAACCACCCCCTCCTTTTCAATTTAAATTCAAGTGGACAAGTGGGGCCCACCCTTTTGGCGGACAAAACCAAGGGAGGCGGACTGCTTCCGCCTCCTGTAGAACAACTGAGCCGGCCCTTGGGCCGGCTGGGCCGGTTCACCCTGAACCGGCCTAACATAAGCTCAATGGAATGTGTAGGTGCAGGCAAGCACATTCATAATGAAGGAAGGGACAATGGATAAGCACAAGCAATGTGGGTTAAAAATGTGTAAGAAACATTGGCAAGACAATAAGCACACGTGAGCATGAATAAGTGCGCGATGCTGAGTGTATGAGATAATGGACATGCATGAGTAGAAGAGAGGGTGCATAGGCTGAGCGAGCAAGCGAGGGTGTGAAGGCAAGAACAAGAGGGATAAAAAAGGGAGAATGGGGTCTAGGGTTGAGATTTACCTTGCTCTGATGCTATGTTGAAAGGAAGAGAACTATGTTATGACTTATTAATTAATTAGAATCAAGGCTTTGAAAATCGGACCGAACAATGAATCGAAAAAAGAAGAGGTTAGCGGTTCGATGGTTCGACCGAGGTCGAACCGGAGTCGAACCGGATGACGTAATAAATAATTATTATATTTAAAAAATAACCCAATATTTAATTCTATCATAGGATAAAAAATCTATAAGTTTATAATTGGCAATATTTGGTCTTCATTTGAGACAGTGTATTGGCTATTCTCATATAATATAATAGAAAAGGTAGTTGTAGCCTGTAGCTAGAGTTCTGTTTCATATAATATAATAGAAAAGGTACATGTAGCTAGAGTTATGTTTCATATAATATAATAGAAAAGATAGTTGTAGCTAGAGTTCTGTGACTTTTGTCCACGCCGTTATCCTAGAGTACTTCTCCGACATCTTCTCAGCATTCATCCTTATATCCGTTTTTTTCCTCCCAGCAACAAAAGCGACATCAAGCTCCCAGCTTTTATCAGACGAATCGTTACCCGATGGCGCCACTCTCGTCTCCTACGGCGGCATGGCATGGCAGAGCTCGATTTCTTTTCTCCTGTAACTCTGCCAACAGCTATGTCGGTATTTGGTACCAAGACTACTCCGCCTCCTTGCAGTCTAATATATCCACAGCGGAGCTATTCCACAGCGGCATGAATCGGGCTCGACCTCATCACCAACGTGAATCAGGCGGGAGACGTCGAGGAAGAAGATACGTCCGAATGAAATGATTTATACGACGGGCCGGTTATCAGAAACCGGGACATGTACGACGGTTGTTTTAAGTACTTTCCTGCATTGTTGTTTCGTATCCTGTACTTACAAAAATATATGTGGATAAATGCATAAACTCAATAAAACTACTCACACTGCTTGGGAAATGACTCAACTAATTCTTAATCATATATTCTGATTTTCAGAAGATGCTAAGTAACCTACATATAAAAATAGATAGAGTCAGATGTCCAACTAAACAACTAATAAGTAACTTCGTATAGCATTGTTTATTATCTTGTCCTTCCCGACAGAGTATGTGTAAACACAATAAAACCACTACATTGCTTGAGCAATGCTCAAGCTAGTTCTTGATCATATATTATGATTTAGAAGATGCTAAACAATCAATATTCTGAACAAGCGAATCTATTTCTGATAAGATGAAAGTATACTCATGGTTCGAATGCCAAGATTTCATGTAGAAAACTCACGGCTACCAAAGGCGCATTTTCTACTTATTTGTTTTGCTACTTAGAACAAATTAAGGTGTCAAATAGAGAATAACTGGGTTGAAGATCTCTGTCTAGTATAAATACAATAACAGCTATAATGAAATTTTAAATGATATAAACCATGAACTCATGAAAACTCACAGTGGAACCAACAGTTTTGCTCCAAGATTCTCCCAAGTAAGCAAGATCTCCACTACAAACAAGGTGTGTATCATGAAAAGCTGAACAATTAAGGACTCTGACAACATCCCTTCCTCCTACCATGTGTTTTCCTGCCAAAATCCTTAGCAGAGTAGTCTTGCCTGCAGTGTGCATAAAATAGATAATAATTGAATTAATTAGCTGTAGAGAACCAAATCAGAAATTCAAAACATATATATATTTGGAGAGGATGATGATTTGCAAGCTGAAGTAAAGTGTCAAAAGAGAAGTGTGAAAAGCCATGTCCTCATAATAGAAATTTTAAAAGTGAATAATGAAATTTGTTGATTGAATGTATTTAATAGCTCGAATATGGTATATAACCAAATTGCTGAGAGATCTAGATGGCGACTATCATAAATCATTGAAATTCAGTATATCGTTATCGATGTCACACTGAGCTAGACTTGATTCGATGGTTGATTTTCAATTTTATTCAAATTTAATTTGTTTTTATATCAGATGGAATTTATGTTATTTTGTGTGATTGGTTCTGTGCTTTAGGTCCATCATTATTGTTATCGATTGTTTGAGGCATTTCATGCAAATTGCAATGACGGTAATCTGATATTTTGAGTTTACGATTTACAATAAATAAGCCAAATATATGTTGGACAATTTCTATAAACCAAAGAGTGCTGTAAAACTGACACCATGGAATCCTATTATCTCCCTGCATTATCTTATTTGGGTACATCTCTATCCCAACAACCTCTCCTGCCACCCTAAGATCAAAGCTTGCAGCTTACCCTCCATCTAAAATGTTCGGTCACATCGACCTCTCTCTCCAAAACTGCCAGACAAATAGATCAAAAGTACCTTCGTGCTTCAGTGCAATCATTTTTTGTATTGAAGTGGGTTCTTGCACATCTCAAAGAACATGCAGAAAGAAGCTTGCAACTGAAAGATATCACCATCCTTTGAATCAATTCATTGTCAACATTTACTAAACCAAAAACCACTTCCAAATGCATCACCTCCACAAACCACCCCCAAAACATATCACCTCCACAAACCACCCCCAAAACATATTACTGCTGGCTTTAAAGTCGTCTAATAAAATCGTCTAATAAGTGTTCCATAGTTACTACAATCATCTGACACCTGCGACTGTTAAAGCTTTTGACCTTATTAATGTTAGGACTGAAGCAATAGTGTAAGAATTCCTAACTATAATCTCTCCTTGAAGTTGATTGTCAAACCCCTAGAGTCTAGAGTAGGCGTAGGTTGCATTATTAATCAAGAAAGTCATCCTACTGCTTGCTTTCATGAATGGTTGATTGAGACAATGGTATTTTCTTTTTTACTTAGATCATCAAGCCTCAAGCTATTTATGGTCCCACGAGAAACTAAATGAATGCTAAGTAAATTATTTAACTTTAAAAATATGTTTCTTTTAGTGAAGCATCAATTTGGATTTGAAAATAAAGTAGTTAATTCTTTAAGAAAAACTTATATAATTTTAAATTCTTTATAGACGGATTAAGGAATAATTGTTAACGTCCTAACTTTAGTACATCTTATGCGTTTAGGATATGAATCATATATATTCCCCATATTGATTTATTTGTTATTGTTCACAGTAGCGGATCCATAGTGGGAGCCCTGGGAGCACGGCCCCACATTAACCAATAAAAGCTCACAACATACAGGCAATAAAGACCCAAAACTTACAACAATTTATTTTTAAAAATATATATTTTATTATTAAAGGAAAAGGAGTTGTTGCTGAGGATCGAATCCGGAACTTCTAGGCTCATTAATTAGCACTTTATCCATTAGGTCGCCGAACTAATCAATGCAAGATATGTAATGTTTTTACTTGAATTATAATTAAATCTGATCATTATTGCCTTGGCCTAAAATCATATATATATCTGTGTGTGTGAGAGAGAGAGAGAGAGAGATAATATTTTTATATAACTAACAACTAAATATTTAAAGTGAAATAAGATAATCATAGATTTGTTTATAATATAACTAATAGAATATAAAATATAAATTTAAATAATTTATTAAAATAAATATTGATATTCTTGAAAGATTAAAATGTTATTTTACTATGGATTATTAAATAGAAAGTCAAAAGAAATCATCCAAAAAAGATTAAGGGTATTTAAAAATCATCAATGTTTGCTCACTAATAAGAATTTAGAATTTCTGCCTGTGCTCCTGATTGTTCACTTTTTAAAGGCGTCAATTCATGTATCCCTCATACTTCCTCATAAGATTTTCTTGTATTGGAGTTGAAGGCTAAAGATATAGTCAATTAAATTGGAAATGGCAAAAACATCTATGCTAAGCCCTATCAGCAAATGCTAAACATTTTAGCTAGAAAAGGTTGCTAAAGAAAGATGATTTGTATACCCTTTTATTGTACCACATGTATAATGATAAGCTGTAGGACGAGTTAGCAAAGTCAGCCAATTCCTCAAGAGTAAGAGGATCTGATGTGAAACCAGGAATTTGAATCTCAAAAAATTAATAAAAGTTTGTTAAAGTAGTAAAAGCTCAATCTAAAAGATTTTCTCAATTGATACTTCAAGAAAGATCTTAGAATTCAACCAAATCTAGGCAAGTTATTACCGCTAAATTAGCAAGATCTATAAAATAACGACAACAATAAATAGTAAAGCAAATGAAAAGACAACGAGAATCCGGCGGTTAACAAAGCGATTGTCTCACCTTGAGGCTACCCTCATTTGTCTACTTCTAGGGTTGGTGGGAGAAGAAGAACCACACAAGAGATGAAACCAATCCGAGAGCGACGGTGCCGGCGATCCGTAGAGAAGGAGAGGAAGGTGTAGGATGTGGAGGAGGCGCGGAAAATCGTCCGTCGATGGTCCACTCGTAATCCGGACGTTGTCTATCAATGACTCGGATGAGGCTCGGGAGGATCCAATCCAAGTAATCTCCCACGGTGTCTTCGTCGGATTCAAATCCCGCGTCAAAGAACGGCGATCGTAGTACGTCGAGGTTACCTTGGGCATCGAACACAAGCCCTCATTCTAACTCGAGCTCCGCCATGCGACATGAAGGTGAGAATGGGTGGTCGCCGCAAGAGGCTCTCCAATGAGAGGGAGAGAGGGACGGCGGGTTGGAGAGGGGATGGGAGGCCGGCGGTAGATCTAGGGTGAGAGGGGAGGGTTTTGTGTAAAAACTGAAATTAATTTCAGTTTAAGGGAATTGGGAGGGAAAATTTGAGGGATTTGAATTTCCAATTAAATGCAATTAATGCATTAATTGAAATGCAATTAGGGTGAGGTTAAGGAGGGAGCCGGCAGTAGAGAGAGAGGGGAGGAAGGGTTTAAAACTGAAATTATTTTCAGTTTTAGTAAAATTGGAGGGAAATTATTTTGCACTTAATTTGGGATTTCAAATCTCATGAAGGAATTAAATGCCTAATTAATGGGGGGGGGGGGGGGGGGGGGGGACCAAGAGAGGGGGGCCGGCGGCATTGCTAGCAGGGGCGGAACCAGACATAATTTTTAGGGGGGGCAAACATATAAGTGTTTACATATATGTCGGGGGTCCAAGAGGGCAGCGCCCTCTGGCGGGGTTCGACCTGATCGGTTCAGTCGCGGGGTCAAGGGGCAGCATCCCTGCGGGGGTTTCCGGGGGCAGCGCCCCCGGAACAATTTTTGATTTATTATTTCTCTTTATATTTGGTTCATCATTCTCTAACAATAATACATCTACACAATAAATTTAATTATATTGGGGACAATTGCCTTTTGACCACAGTATTTAACATTTTTAGGGGGGGCAATTTGCTTAAAAGCCCTTGTAATAAATGTTGCGGATCTATGATTTTGATGATAGCAAACATTCCTTATTTCTCTATGATTGCCTTATGTGCTAACGTTTCAGGTCCACACGATCAGACTGCAATCTGGAACCAGCTCAAGATTGGGTAGACTAGGTCTGTGTCAGTTTGTAATCTTTTTCCTTTCTTGAGTCTATTGTATTTGGTGTGGTATCTGATGATTTGTAACTTGGAAGATTTTCTGTTGTGCCCTAAAAGATTTCTATTTTTGGTAACATCGTCCGGGACGATATTTATATCGTCCTGGACGATCTGACAAAAGTAGAAATCCTAATTAGGGCATTCTCATTAAAGCAGCCGTCTTTTTGCAAAACACATCGTCCTGGACGATTTTGTATCGGCCAGGACGATCGGCTCAATTCAGCAAGAATCTGCCGCCATATCTACTTAGGAAAATCTTATTTTTGGATATCGTCCTGGTTATCGGCCTGGACTATAAAATATCGGCCTGGCCGATCCAGGTCAATTTTTCCAAAATTTCTCAGGCAGTTTTGGAAAGCAATTAATGGGGATTTCGTCCAGGCCGATCGCAAGATCGTCCGGGACGATTAGACATCGTCCAGCTTCATTTCAGGGCGATTTTCAGGACGATTTTCCTCATATTTGTGCTAATCGGCCAGGACGATTTGGCTATCGTCCTGGACGATAATGACGGCAACTTGCATTAATGAGCTCGTTTTGAGAGCCTCTATTTAAGCTATGGCAAGGCACTTTGTAAGTGTCTTGGGCAGCCATTGTAGCTTCGTTCTTGTGGGGAAACTTGAAGAGAGAGCTTGAAAGGGAGAGAGGAAAGGGTGGAGTTTGAGAGAGGGAGAAGATCCTGTGAGGGGGGACTCAAGGGAGTGTGGAGGGGGTTCCACACGGTTGCTCCGGCGAACTCGCACCTTAGTACCATCGGATTCAAGGCTTGTCTCGAGGTAAGTTCACCAAAGAAGAAGTCTCTTTGGTGTCAAAGGACCCGGCAACTCCGCCGCACCGGGAGAGGTGGAAGTGATTTTGTAAGGGCTTCTCCGCCTAGCTGTGGGGGCTAAAGGAGAGACACTTATGTTAGTGCAATACTTGGAGGGTGCCTCCAAGGAGTGGACGTAGGTCAAGGTTTGACCGAACCACTATAAATCCGGTGTGTTCTTTTCTTATTATCGCTTCCGTATTTATTTTTCTTCCGCACTTTTTGTGGTGATTTTGGTTTAGGTTTTTATCTTTGTTTAAAAGATTCTTCTTTTCCAAATCACCTCTCTCTTAATTAGCTTTGGGAATAAGTTCATAAGGGCTTAACATCCCCATCGAACTTTCAAGTGGTATCAGAGCAGTTTTCATAAAATAAGTTTTTAAAAGCTTTTGAATTTCGATCCATGGCTAATATTTCTAATCGTATTTTTGCGGAAGGATATTCAATCACTAGACCACCATTGTTTGAAAATATTACATTTGATTTTTGAAAAATTCGCATGTCTACTTTTTTGCAATCGATTGATTTTCGTATGTGGCATATGATTTTAACTGGTTATTCATCACCATCACGTATTGTTAATGGAATTAAAACTGATATTCCTTTTAATCAATGGAATAGGGATGAACGAATGGATGCTCAATTAAATGCAAAGTCTTTAAACTGTTTTTTCTGTGCTTTAAGTTCTGATGATTTTATATTAATCTCCACGTGCACTACCGGCAAGGAAGTTTGGGATAAATTGCACACCATATACGAAGGCACTAGTGAAATCAAGCAATCCAAGTTGAATATTTTAATGCATGATTTTGAAATGTTTTCTATGAAACCTTTTGAAACAATTTTAGACATGTATACAAGGTTCATTCAAATTACTACATCATTGCATGCCTTAGGAAAAGATTTTTCAAATTTTGAAAAAGTTAACAAAATTCTTCGATGTCTACTGGATAAATTTGATTCTAAAGTTGTTGCTATTTGTGAGTCTAAAGATTTGAATGATTATTCTATTGATAATTTGATTGGCTCACTCATTGCCTACGAGCAAGGGTTGAGTCAAAGACTTTTGGATGCAGGTGAGATGATCGTTCTAAAAGCCGAAGATACGGAAAGAGGAAGCTTAGTTGGTGACGACAGAAAGGAATTGTCAAGCAAATCACAAAGCTCACCAATGCATAAGCAGAAGTGGAAAAAAGGTAAAATTGGTAAGGATGTTAATATTTCCTCTGACGTTATTTGTTTTAAATGCAGGAAACCTGGACATATGAAAAATGAGTGCCCTAATTTAAGAATTCTCCCTGCAAAAGAAAAGGGTAAGGCAAAGTTAAATTTAAACTGGGGAAATAATGAAAAGCAAAAAATCTCATGGGCAGATCTGGTCTCTGAAGCATCGGACCAGGAGAGAGATAATGGTTAAGAGCCTTTCGTATTTTTTTTGTGTTGTGTTTTTATGTTTCTTTTTTGTTGTGTTTTTGTTTTTATGTTTTTTCATTTTTATTTTGCGTTTTTGTTTTGTTTATTCTTTGAAATTTTTTTCGTAAAAATTTTTCTCTGATCTACACACACATTCACTTTTCTAGAAATGAAAAATTTACTTCCTAATTTTTCTTGAAATCTTTAGTAAGTTGTGATTGACTTCTCTAAAAACAATCAAAGGAAGGAAACTCATGTTTTTGACTTTCAATCTCTGTTTCCTAAAAGAGGTTTTTCTACTTTTGATTTAAAATCTTTTTCATCTTTTAAATTGGTTTTTGAAACTAAATTTTTTATCTCCCTATATTTTATTTATCGCATAGGAATCTTTTGCAAGTTTTTGAATCTAATTCAAAATTTTCTTAATCAAGAAATTCGCTTTATCAATAGTATGGGTTTACTTTTGGTATTTAAGATTTCAGAAAGGTAGCATAATAAAAAAAAAATTGGCCAATGATGCCAAAAATAAAAGAAGCGCAAAGCGCCAAAATTGAAAAATATAGAATACACAATGTGTATCAAAAGATGCGCAGTGCGCCAACCAATTGTCAAGAGGCATAAAATGAGCCCACTAAATTTTAATGCTTACCATTCTTATACTTCTTAAAGCTTAAGAAAACCCTTGATTTTCGATGCTTGGTTTTGAAAATCTTGATTCATGATTCAAATCGTGCATTAATCTTCTATTAGATATATTTTATGAAAGGAGTTTTGAAAAATTACTGTTTCTTTCTCTAATTTATTCCTTGATTTAGATATTGAATTAAAAAGTTTTTTAGCCTTTTTAAAGAACTTGAGTTTGGATTATCAATTCTTGATTTTCTAACCTTTACTGGGCTATGTGTTGTCAATCCAATTCTACTAAGTTATTTTGATTAAAACCCAGAGGTAACTTTCTCATTTTAAGAACATTTGTTTTTTCACTTGATCAGGGAATGTTTTTTGTTCGTTTTGTTTTTTGTTTGTGCCTCCTCTCTTTTTGATAATGTCAAAGGGGGAGAACGTTGTATCTTTTTTCTTTTCAAAATTTTTAAAACAACAAAAATATTTTCATCTCCCCTATTTTTTTTAAAAGGATTTATTCTAGTGAGGGGGAGATTAGGAGGATTTACTTTTATGAAAATTTAAATTGAAATGTTTTGCCATCATCAAAAAGGGGGAGATTGTTGCGGATCTATGATTTTGATGATAGCAAACATTCCTTATTTCTCTATGATTGCCTTATGTGCTAACGTTTCAGGTCCACACGATCAGACTGCAATCTGGAACCAGCTCAAGATTGGGTAGACTAGGTCTGTGTCAGTTTGTAATCTTTTTCCTTTCTTGAGTCTATTGTATTTGGTGTGGTATCTGATGATTTGTAACTTGGAAGATTTTCTGTTGTGCCCTAAAAGATTTCTATTTTTGGTAACATCGTCCGGGACGATATTTATATCGTCCTGGACGATCTGACAAAAGTAGAAATCCTAATTAGGGCATTCTCATTAAAGCAGCCGTCTTTTTGCAAAACACATCGTCCTGGACGATTTTGTATCGGCCAGGACGATCGGCTCAATTCAGCAAGAATCTGCCGCCATATCTACTTAGGAAAATCTTATTTTTGGATATCGTCCTGGTTATCGGCCTGGACTATAAAATATCGGCCTGGCCGATCCAGGTCAATTTTTCCAAAATTTCTCAGGCAGTTTTGGAAAGCAATTAATGGGGATTTCGTCCAGGCCGATCGCAAGATCGTCCGGGACGATTAGACATCGTCCAGCTTCATTTCAGGGCGATTTTCAGGACGATTTTCCTCATATTTGTGCTAATCTGCCAGGACGATTTGGCTATCGTCCTGGACGATAATGACGGCAACTTGCATTAATGAGCTCGTTTTGAGAGCCTCTATTTAAGCTATGGCAAGGCACTTTGTAAGTGTCTTGGGCAGCCATTGTAGCTTCGTTCTTGTGGGGGAAACTTGAAGAGAGAGCTTGAAAGGGAGAGAGGAAAGGGTGGAGTTTGAGAGAGGGAGAAGATCCTGTGAGGGGGGACTCAAGGGAGTGTGGAGGGGGTTCCACACGGTTGCTCCGGCGAACTCGCACCTTAGTACCATCGGATTCAAGGCTTGTCTCGAGGTAAGTTCACCAAAGAAGAAGTCTCTTTGGTGTCAAAGGACCCGGCAACTCCGCCGCACCGGGAGAGGTGGAAGTGATTTTGTAAGGGCTTCTCCGCCTAGCTGTGGGGGCTAAAGGAGAGACACTTATGTTAGTGCAATACTTGGAGGGTGCCTCCAAGGAATGGACGTAGGTCAAGGTTTGACCGAACCACTATAAATCCGGTGTGTTCTTTTCTTATTATCGCTTCCGTATTTATTTTTCTTCCGCACTTTTTGTGGTGATTTTGGTTTAGGTTTTTATCTTTGTTTAAAAGATTCTTCTTTTCCAAATCACCTCTCTCTTAATTAGCTTTGGGAATAAGTTCATAAGGGCTTAACATCCCCATCGAACTTTCAATAAATACTAAAAATAATATAAATAAGAGCATTAAAAAAAAAATTTTTTGAGGGGGGGCAATTGCCCCCCCTACCCATAGAGGGGTTCCGCCCATGATTGCTAGAGAGAGAGGGAATTGGGGAGAGGGAGAGGAGCTTCCAAATTAGGATGATGACTAGGAAAATCTTTTTCTCATGAATCCAATTTAATTTAATGTGAAATTGAATTTAAAATTCAAAAACTTTCCTAAAATAGAATTTCCGAATTTGGAAAGAAATTCAAATTTCAATGAGGGGTGGAGAGGGAGATGTGGGAGGTGGTGGAGAGGGAGGAAGGTGGGGGAGCCGGCGGCAAGGTGGCCGGTCGGTGGGACTAAGGTGGCAGACGGGTGGTGATCCCCAAGGAGAAAGCAAGGTGGGCGGGTTTGCCTCTTCTTCTTCTCGTGAGGATAGATTGTGGTATCTTGTGGACGAGGCGATGAACTAATATGTAAAAGAAAACAAGAGAACTCACAAAGAGATCTCATGCAAGAACTCACTAAGAGATCTTCTGAACTCACAAAGAGAACATAGTAGAAAACTTTCATTCCATCAATAATCTTCTACAATACAATGATCAAGCCCTTATATAGGCTCATTGAAAATAAAGAAAATAAAAGACGACATTGCCCTTGAGCTACAACAAACACTAATTCACTCATAGGGGTACAAATGGAAAAACAAGAAATAAAATGACATGACTAAAATAAAGCATAAAAAATAAAGCTGCTGAATCATGGTCGTCGCTCGACGACCCCTCCGGTGGTACGTATGTCGGAATCTCCTACGGATGTCCTCATCATGATCCCATCTTGTTTTAAGTTAGATTTCGTGTTGGAGAAACCGAATAATGATTATTTATTGGTATTAATGCTGGAATGGCCTTGTGAACAGGAGAAAGGCTAACAATGCTTGCAAGGAAATCATGTAACATCATATTAATGCGCTTCTCCATCTATCATAGATGTTTGATGATCATATTTTGAAGGCTGAATTTCTAATGAAAGTTAGCCTTCATATCTTGAAGCTTGGTTTTCTTCAAAATTAATGATTTTTTTTTTCTTAGGTGTCATACGATCCACATGCATGAACAAAGATGTTGTAGCCTAAGAACCCAAAAAACTATAGCAATCACTAGAATTAGAGACTAAAGAGTGATTAAGAATAATTATGAAGGCAGTGTAAATAAATTCTTATTTCATCAACAGAAAAAAAAGATTACAACAAATTAAGCCTAGATAAACATAGATAATAAGAAAGAAAATTGGATACAAAAATGAAGTTTTTGCCAAACTAAGAGTCTCCTTAAAGCTCAAAGAGAACCAATGACGCCAGAGCTAATGCTAGGTTCTTTGTCATAAACTTCAGTCCATATATTAGCCACATAATTAGATAATTTGGCTTTTATATTTTCATTAGGCCTATTACCTTTTAAGTAGCCTACAAATTACTATAAATAAGGGTTGTTGTCTGATTAATAAGATTTGAGTTGAGCTTTGTTTCATTTATGTATCCTGAAGTGTATTCAAGTGGTGGTTTCTTTCCAAGGAGTTCTTAGAGTTGTGCTTAGCTACAGTCACCGGATCATTGATGAGGAGTTGTCGAGCCCCCTCTTCTCCGATGTCATTTGGTATCAGAACCCAACAAGAGATCGCAAGAATGCCACCAAGAAGAGGTGGTGGCCGCCCTCTTGCTTTCCCCTTTCCACTGCAACAACCCTGACAATCTTCTCTTTGTCGCTAAAACCAAGAGGTCTTCTTCTTGATGTAGTGCGAATTACTTCTACCAAGAAACCTTCCAACCTCCTCCTCTGTTGTCCGCAGTCTTTAACCTGAGACTTCCGCCTCTCTTGAACAACAAATCTACCTCCCCTCTCTAAGGTGTATACAAACTGTTGTAAGAAGTCATCCGCCACTTTTGTTCTCCAATTTAGATGGACTCCTACAAGCTTGAAATTCATACCAGCATTTAGACAGCTTGCTGCCTTTTAAATTCCAGTACAACCTACTGCCTTCCAAGGCTGAAATCAATTTTCTAGCCTTCAACCAAACCTTCCTCCAACTACACTCCAGCTTTCCAGCCACATGTAATCTCCATTTTGCTTTGCATCTTGTTGTTTCATCCACAAGATATCTTTCTTCACCTCAAGAAGACCATTGTCCACAATCTGTTATCTAGAAACTATTTCTCTGGCATTAACACATGTTGTCCTGTCTTCTATCATCAAAGAAGTTGCAATACCTTAAAAATCTAAACCAATTGCATACTCCAAGAAGGCCTCTAATTCCTAGTCCAACCAGCGACAACCCTCCAACCTCCATTCACCAGATTCCACCTCCGCAACAAGCCAGATCTTTCCTTGACAGCAACCAAGAAAGCTACTATCAGCATATTCTAGCCAACAAGAACCATAGAATTCTGATTCTTGGTCCATAAATCAACAGTTAAGTAGAGCAAGATGTGGCCTCGTCAAACTCGGCAACGACCACTTCAAGAAGCAGTAATTGAAGATATTCGATGGGAAATCACCCAACACCAACAGCGATTGTCAAGGCTCGAACGAAGTAAAGACTCAGTCCACCTAGACCAGGATTTTTTTGGCATCCGACCACAAGGCAAGTATGATTCAATTGAAGTTTATAGATCCTCTGTTCAAATCGAATCCTTACGAACCGATGATGAGGGAGAGGGTATCTTAGAAAATCAGATCCCTTCTTCCTACAAAAACGTGTTTGAAGGATCAAACCATATATCATTCTCTGCACCATCGATCGAGTCCAACTTCGATGGGTTAAAAGATCCGTTGTTGAAATCGTATTTACATGTCTATGATAAGCTCGTATATGACGTGTATAATGACGACATATTCGTTGGAATTCTTTATCTTGATCAGCCCACAAATGATGATGACGAGAGCAAGGTGGATGCCTTGCCAGAGTTATTCATGCATATCACTCCTGATAAGGCAATAAATACGCTCTCCATCATTAAGAATGGAATTGGTATGACCAAACCACATCCTAGCAATCACCTTGGTACATTCACGCAGCCTGACACAAAGTTCATGAAGGCGCTCTCTATGGATGCTAACATTTGCATGGTTGATCCGTTTGGTGTTGAGTTTAATTCAATTCTTGAAGAGTGCAGTTTGAAGGTGCTAATGAATATGCATTCTAAGTTTGTCAGCTATCTCATTTGTCATCGACTCCAACTTATGTTCAAGTCTCTTCTAGATGGGGAGAATGACTTCGGGTGGACCTACCCAAACCGGTTTAGCCAACCAAACGTTTAGTTCAGTATGTTTCTGTCTTCTAAATCTAGCATCGCAAATGTTTGAACCAAGAACTTCCGCCATATGTTAGGTTAGAGATTCGATTGCCAGAGGCTAGGTTAGACTAGTTTTTCTATACAGATATTGAATCAGACGTATCCTCTAACAAAAAATTTCAGATTTTTTGACTATATTAGAGATTCCATTGTAAGGAAGAGGTTTACCAACCAGATCCATTAGCTCCGATGAGCAGACAGCGAGAACCAGGAGAGATCTCGAGGCTGAAGCGCGCAAAAATCGGTTGTCGGCCAACGTAGGCGAACTGCATGCTCGTCACCTCGATCCCACCGCCGGATTCCGCCATTTCTCTGGCTCCTTCGGCCCGGTGGCCGCCCCCACGCTCGCCGAATAGATCTGACGTGCTACTCTGCTAAACCAGAAATTATTCTGTGCGGTCCAATACTCCAATCCGAGGTTGGGTTAATTTATTTTGTACAGCCACAGACATTTTTTTATATGGCGTGATCCGAGCACGTAGCGCGGTCCCGAGGAAATCGCGCGGATAAAAATTTTGGATTTTGCTGTTGGAAGTTATTTTTTTATGGTCAAATAAGAATTGTTAGCTTCTCAAATGGTTATTTTATCTTCAAGAAATCAAGCTCCATTATTCTTTTTTTATGTTTAGAGTTTACTATAAGATTCAAATTAAGTTTATATTTTTTTTATTTCATGTAAATTTAAAATTATTCACCGTTTCTATTTCTAACTAAACGTTGAAAGTTTTCAAAAATGAAAAAAAAAGGGTGAGACAAACATTATTACGCATGCCTATTCTATTTAAGGCATTCGTCGTAAGAATAAAATTGAAGAATACATAATAATCCCTAAAAATTTACCAATAAGTTTAAATCTACAGCTTCTCCCTCCAAATTAACTTCCCCGATCAACCAATCTTGCAATCTTCGCACTATCCTGTAAACTTCATGTTCTTCTTATTTGAAAGTTTTTAGCCTTCACGTTTTATGAGCATATCATCTCATCAAAAAATTGAACGTTATCAAAGTCAAACTCTATCTTCTTCATCGGCTCCTCCAAAATTTTGAGGATGATTCGTGAAAAAGTTTTATTAGGTGAAAACGCTGAACTTTGAGAACCAATCTCGCGGTTTTTTTTTCAACAAAAGGAGCCCCAAATAAAATAGCAGGGTCGGGTCGTCAGGTCACACCTTAGTAAAAAAAATCCACGTGGCTGCACAAAATAAATTAACCCAAAAAATAAATGTTAACCACATATGGAACCGAAAGTAGAGCTACGTTCAGACTCCGCACAAAATAATACATGTTCTGCTCCATTTTCCTATAGAGGCATTTCGTCGTGTTCATAGATATCTAAGAAGCGAGTCTAATTTATTTTTAATATTTTTTAATCAGACACATCTTCGACGTATTCGACGTGTCAGAGGCATGTTGGACGAGTATCATATTTAATACGCATCAGACACTTAGTACCTTTTTGAGGATAAGTGCCAGCACATCATAGAGTTATAGAAATCATAAATGATGTGGAAAAGAGAACCATCTCATGGGATAATAAGGAAATTCAATTTATAGGATTTACTAAATCCTATAGGCTAAATTTTTAAAAGGAACGTGTTAATTATCATAATTAGCAAAAACAGCATATTTATTTAAAAATTTAAAAAGAAGCTAATTCGCTGATTACATGAGCGCATTTAGAATGCGCTAAAATAATTAGCTAATTCATAATACGTCAAGCATCTTGGCGTATTCATAAAAGTGACAGAAATTTCATAAATAAATGGAGAAAAAGGTAGAGAGAGAACGGTAGAAAAGAGAGAAAATGATATATAAGGTGGGCTGCTTCTCTCCCCAATATATATTTTATATATTATTTTTAATTCATAAATTATGATTTATATGTTTAATACATTTGGTTAAAATTTTTTATGAAAATATTAATCATATAAAATTTTTAAAATATTATATTTAAATATTATTTTAACTATTATTTTAAATATAAAAGTATCATTTTTCATATTATATTAAAATAATATATATTAAACAATAAAATTCATATTATTTTTAAAAATTAGTTAAATATTTTTTTGAATGTCAAAAAAATTATTTTAAATATTAATTTTAAAATTAATTTAAAAAATTTAAATACTCATGACACTTAAAAATTTTATTTTTAATATTAGTAATTTAATAAAAAATTTTCAATGTATTTTTATAAAAAATTTATTTATAACAAAAACTTTTATATTTTTATTCTAATAAAATTTTGATAAAAATAATATTTTTAAAATAATATTTAACTAATATTAAAAATAAAATTTTTAAGTGTGATGAGTGTTTAAATTTTAAAAATAAATTTAAAATTAATATTTAAAATAAATTTTTGACATTCAAAATAATATTAAACTAATTTTTAAAAATAATATGAATTTTATTGTTTAATATATATTATTTTAATATAATATGAAAAATGATACTTTTCTATTTAAAATAATAGTTAAAATAATATTTAAATATAATATTTTAAAATTTTATATGATTAATATTCTCATGAAAAATTTTAACCAAAAATATTAAACATATAAACCATAATTTATGAATTAAAAAAATATATAAAATATATATTGGGGAGAGAAGCAGCCCAAGTTATATAGCATTTTCTCTCTTTTCTCCCGTTCTCTCTCTACCCTTTTCTCCATTTATTTCTAAAATTTCTTTCACTTTTCCGGTTTTCCCCCATTATTCTCTCTCTACATCTTTTCTTATGAATACCCCAAGATGCTTGACGTATTATGAATGAGCTAATTGTTTTAGCGCATTCTGAATGCGCTAATGTAATTAGCGAATTAGCTCTTTTTTAAATTTTTAAATAAATACGCCGTTTTTGCTAATTATGATAATTAACATGTTCCTTTTAAAAATTTAGCCAAATCCTATATATCTGCAGCCAAACAGCCCCTAAAAATTACAATCAAAATTACTCATGAAATTGTATTTACAGCAGCAGCTATTAACATTGCTTTCACTGAAAGTTGGTCTCAGCTTCTTTCTGTTATATGCAACACCCACAAAAAGGAGCTATTATTCTGTGCGGACACTGGACGTCCGGTTAAGTGCTGGGTATCCAACGATATTGAGGGGTACCGAGCTCGGTACCAAGCAATGGGATGACGTTGCACATTTTTATTGGTCTCCGGACGCCCTCAGGACTCCGCACAGAATAATAAGGCCACAAAAAGGGGCAAAAAGAACACCTCCATGCCAGAACAAAATGGAAGAGAGAATGTATGTATTCACACATCACCTACCCATAATTTCCTGTATTTCTTTGGCTACCAAAATCTGTCTCTATTGACACTTAGATAGCCAGCCATCACTTTTCCTCCAGTATTTCTCATGCCATCTATTAGAAAACACCAAGTTGAGCCCAAGGCTCCAATGAAGAAATCTGCATCAGTTGCCATAAGGAAGTTAACAAGAGGATAATTGGTGCTTGTTTCTCTGCCAAGGCTGGCCTCATATGCGGCCATCGACATGTTTCCAATCTGGCGTGTTACATTTGTGTAGTAAAATTTCCAGTGAGGGTATAATCTTGTTTTGTCAATAACTTCCTGCACAAAAAATTATATTAAATTTTTAAAAATATTATATAAATGCAGCAACATTGAAGTTCATATAAGCATATGATTATCTTAGTTTCAAATATCATATTTCTCTAATTTAATCCCTCATGTATAAAAAATAATCCCAAATGATACCTCAAAGATTAAATTATGATCAATATTATATCACAATTTCCATCAAGCACTTTGTGAGATACTATTTGTGATCAATTTTCTATAATTGAGGGACTAAGGTTTCGTATTAGAAAGCTACTTTAAGAAGCAATGAGAAATCTATCCCAAATGAAGCCTTAATTTCAGCGTATCATATTTATGTAATTTAGGCTTCGTTTGGGATGGCTTTCTTTCTGCTTCTTAAAGAAACTTTTTAGTAGAAAGTTGCTTTGTAAAGCATTCAGAAAGCCATCCCAAACGAAGCCTAAATTGACCAAATATGAATAGTCAGAGAAACATTTTAGACTTTTTGCCAACTATAAAGATCAAGGAAAAATGTACCTGCATCTCTGTGGAAAGCCATATGCTGTTAAGATTAGGGAACTTTCTGCGAATTCGCTCAGCAAGATGCATATAGTTTTCAAATTCAACCACCTTCATTTCACAAGCTTTATCTCCCATTCTTACATGAATGCTAAGAATTGGTCTTGGAATCCATGGTTTGTGGTTTGACCAAACAAAGTTTTCAATATCAGAAAGAGAACTGTCCACACTTTCCTGGGTAAGTAGAAAACTGTTACGAAAAATTCTGAATAAGGACATAAGTGTCTACAATGATTTGTAGTGCAGAAGAATTTTATGAAATGCGCAATAAGAAAGCAAATTATTCAACCAATTCCTATAAAAGTTATGTAAAGTTCAAAACGTGGAAGACCATTCAACAAAAGTAGAACAATCCGCATAGCTTCATTAGCTATTTCTTAAAAGATACAGCATTTATTACAGTTCATAACCAATCTATACACGTTTTAACATTGAGATTTTGATTTTGTTTGGGACGGCTTTCTTACTGCTTCTTAAAAAGGCTTTCTAACACAAAATTTTTAATTTTTAAACTATAAAGCTATTTTAAGAAGCATTAAGAAAGCCATCCCAAACAAAGCCTTTGTTGACATTTCCTGATTTCCTACATATTATTGTTTCATACATGAAATAAGTTTCCATTGAGGACATTAAGGTTTCATTTGGGATTTTTATACTAAAAAGCTGCTTTAAGAAGCAATTAAAAAGCTATCTCAAAGGAATTCTAAATTAACTTTTTCAGAAACATAAGTGAACAATATCAACAAAGAATTTAGAAGCAACAAAGAGTAAACTGTCAGATTTTCATCCGTTATGGAAAATTTTGTCAGATTTTCTTCAACAAAATGTTACGACTGAGCTTTATTGTCTTCGAGGAAATGCAATATAAGTTTATTGATCAGATTTGTATTCAAAATAAGCATTTCAAGATCAACAAATCTAAGCATGGTCAAGTTTTAGAATGATAATTAAGCCATATGATATGCTAACTGTGAAATGCGGAAAAGATGGGAAGTATAGCAAAGAATGGACATCATTTGAAACCTTTGGCCAACTCGGAATAGTTCTAAGAACCATTTCAGCAGCTTGCAAGCCAAAAGCTGAGTGCCGGGCTACATTAAGTAGTCTACATGTATACTCGCTTTGAAATCTCATTAGATACCGTAGTGCCTGAAAAAGAGGAATCAGCCCATACTAAGAGTGAAGCAAAGAAGATAAGAGATTTTAAAAACGGTTAAAAGAATTTTTTAAAACAAAGCCATATTAACCATTAGTGAAATTTAACATTGAAGATCATACATAGCATCTCAATGGAACCAAAACTGTAATTGAGTTACCTCACCATTAGTGCTCAAATTAGATATTGCATGAGAATGAGATTCAAATTTTATGATAATAATTTATGATTTCATTCCTTTTAATGTATAGATTTTAACGTCAATAGGCAGATGTACCTTGGTTAGTTTAGAGGATAAAATAAACTAAAAATAATAATAAGTGATGCAAAAATATAAAAAATGGCCTTTCAAGGTTCTGAGTTAAAAAAATCTTTATATGCAGGTAGAGCATTGCAGCATGTTTAAAGAAAAAGAGGAACAAAATTACATAAAATAGTAAACAGAAGCAAAAGGGGTGAAAAAAGAAACAAAAATAGAAAAACATTTTTTTAATTAAAAAAATAGAAAAATAATAGAAACATGCATTTCTCAACATTTCAAAAGCATGTTTGATTACATTTAGCTTCTTTAAGCCATTCAACTAACCAGATGTATCTAGGAGTGTAAGTGAGTCCAGCCGGCTCGAGCTCGACTCGTTTATGGGCTTGCGAGCCGAGCTCACTAGTCGAGTTCGAGCTTGAGCCAGCTCGGCTCGTGAGCCGGCTCGAATAATTATTAAATTTAAATATTAAAAAAATAATATTAAATGTTATATAAATCCTGCTGCAATTTTAAAGTTACCACGTGTATTACAACCCAAAATTTCGTGATATCTCAAATCCGGCGAGTGTATTTCAAAGTTCCCTCCTTTCTCTCTCTCTCTCTCTCTTGTCTCTGACGTATTACAACAGTCCAATAAATGATGATGTAAAGTGTTCATTTATTACCGCTGAATAATAAATGCCTATTATTCATTATGCTCTCTCTCTCTCTCTTTGAGTTCGAAAGGTGAACCAGAAGGCGAACCGGACTGCGCCGGAGGCTCGACGAGCGGTACGAACTCGACTTTTGAGCTCAACTCGAGTTCGAGCTCAAGCTTCGTATTTTGAGAGTTGAGTTCGACTCGAATACCCTTGACTCGCGAGCTCGACTCGACTCGTTTGCACCCCTAGATGTACCAATATCATATTGTTCAATCCAAGTATAAGAACTCAGTACCAAATAAGATTCAGATTCAACAATACCTGTGCCCGCCACCAACGCCGGTCCATTTTACGGTGACGCCGGAGTAAGTTCCCATCTACATCCGTTGTGGGTTGCAAATAATTCCATGGTTCACCCCACACTCTGAATGCCAATATTCATTCCAAGAAATTTTATCTGAATTCATACTTAAGTAGACAATTTCATAAGCAACAATCTGAGAAGTGGGAACAATACCTGGGAATTCGTCCACCCCATATCTCCTTTGATGTGTAGTTATCCTTCACGGTAATGATATGATCGTCCCAAGCTTCCTTAGTCTTCATAAGTTCATTGACACGATCCCGGCATTCTTGGGCGGCCTCAGGGAAAAAATAGCAAGACCAATGAGCATGTGATGAACCTAGTACATGAATGACGTTAATCAGGTAGGCCTATGTTTCAAAATCAAACAGAAATTGTGTTAGTCAACATCAAAATTTGGGGCTGTTTGGTAGCAGGATTTAGGCCGGATTTGAGCTGGATTTGAGTGAAATCTAGCCAAAAGGCCTAAAATGTAAAACCAAATCTCACGGCAAATGAAATCCGCTGTAGAAGGAAAATTCCGCTGATTCGCTCTAAATCCCAGATTTCCGAAACCCTGTATTTTGCCGAATTTATGAAATCAATGGTGCTAGAGGAAGAGTCCACTCGGTAAATCCTGCTCTATAGCCAAACAATCATATGAGATTTAAGAGGATTTATTATGAATGTTACCAAACAATTTTCAGGATTTAAGCCCCTCAGGATTTCTAAAATTTGGATTTAGAGGATATACGAAATCCTACTTAAATCAAATTCAGGATGCTACCAAACAGCCCCTTCAAGTTAAATATTTTAAAACAGATGAGGCAGTATGGTGGGATTAATGGATTATCCATTGATGCTAACGAAACATCGAGTATAACTTGTAAGTGGACAAAATATGACACCTTGACAGCCGCCATGGTCTGCTCTATTATAATAGCCAGTAACAAGAATCCTATTTTCATTGATGGCGATTGAAAGAAGCCCTGCCATTCCTGCTAGTTGGGCTCCTATACCAAATCCCGGAAGCCTCCACCAGTCAGCGACTAGAAAACGCAGGTTGGGTTTATTGCAGTTTTGCGGGTGCTGATGAATCCACAAGTGCCTTTGGACTAGACGGGTGAGAGGAAAATTATCCTCATCTGATCCTAAAACCTACAATAAATCAATATCATAGTCATAGTGAAATTATCATGTGAGAAAATTATCAGGACAGCAGAGAAGTTATCTTTCAAGAATATTGACAGTAGTAACATTAGCTGTTCATGGAAGCAATTAAAAATAGTAATCACACAAAATAACCACAATATTCTGATTATGGACCACGAAATGACTTTGCTTGGATTGAAGGAAAGGCATCCAAATGAAATAAAATCCAAAAATTCTGTATGTATATTGTAAATCTGCGGCCATTGATTTGGCCTTTTCAACACTTTTTAGATTCCTCACACTCAAATGCCCAGGGTCCTAACACAACCAATATGCAATTCAAATAAAATAAAATGTTTCTGAATGAAATTTGGGAAGAAGAATGGAAGACCGATTTATTTAGAAATACCAGTGATACGCCAAGGACCAAATTATTTATTATGCACAAGCCATCAGCTTTGAGTAAAACTTCTTATTTCTCATAAAAATTATCGCTCGGGTCAGAAGCCTTAAATTTGAGTAAATTCTATCTAATAAAATACTATATCTTAGTAAAAAATGATACATACAACAAAATCAAATATTTGGATGAAAGGCCTTATGTTTATGTAACTATGTCAATATTATATCTATCTAAAAAGGATAGAATTAATGACAATTGATGTGGCCCCATTTAAATATGGAACTTTATATGCCATAAAAAAGTTTTCAGATAATCAAGCACAATGTTTAATGCAATTTTCATATCTCAAAACAAAACGTATTTGAGTCAAAAACCTCAAAAATTAATCTGAGACCTAAATTCTATTTTTAGTAAATATATAATCAAGGTAATGCAGTTCAATGAGACAAACTCAATGATGCCAAGAATCCTTGGATCCAAGTCCCAATGGCCTAAATCAAGCACACAAACATAATTGAAAAACTCTCAATGTTTATAATCAAGTGTATTGACAGAACAAATTTGACTAAGATCACTCGATTATGAGTTCATTTAGACATTGAGTTATCTCGAATATGTGAAATGATAAAGTGGGGCTTATTAGAATCATCCAATGGAGTGTATAATATTCTTATAGAAATGATTATAATGTCTCTCAAACAATCTACAAATTAATCTTATTCATACACATTTGAGGACTGGGGTGAAGAGAATTTGAGGACAGAGAGAATTTTAAAGCTATAACTATTGTTTGGAACCTCCAACCCGTTCACCTTTGGGATTTCACCAATCAAGGCTTCTCCCTTTCCTTTTCTGGTCGCCAAGTTTTCTATCCGGTTAGGAGGACAATTGTGTTGACCACCTTCAAGCACTTGCTTCCAACCTTTTCACTTGTCTATCATCAATTGATGCCTTGGAATCTCTCATTTACCTCCATTCATGTTTGCTCCTTAGAACTTAAGAGTTCCCTCATTGTACTAAATCCTTTACACCCTTTCGTCACTCGCATTGTTTATCAACTACTAACAAGATCAACCCTAGGCGTTCCTAATCAGAGTTTGTTCTCCATGGTCATTTCTTCTATCATTGGTACACTATTATTGTCTAAGTTGACAATCATTGGATGCAACATAGTCACCTCAGACGTGGAACAACAATTACATCACTGCACTTATGCCATAATGAGGGGCGATCCCTTATTCTTACGTCTCCAAGGCATGCCTTCTATGATGTCCAAATCATCAGGACAAGTGCACCATACCATTTTCATTTCTCTGAAGGATAGGCCATCCTCCAATCATCCAACTTTTTGATGACTACCATATGGCAACTGTCTGTCTTCAAGCCTGTCATATGCACTACTTTCATTACCACTTTCAAAACTACCTCAAGCTAAGAAGCTAAATATAAATTCTTTCTCCCCGTCTTCTAATTGGTTCTTTGGACACTATCCAAACTTGAACTCATGTATGAAAAGGAGTCCTCAATCTCCCTTCTTCCTCTTTTATCCCTCACCTTATGACACCATCGGATAAGATGAGGTGGACCATCCTTGTAAGTTGTACAAAGCACATTTTATAATGGACGACTCCTCTTATTGCACTATATACATAAGCCACAAAGATGAACGAAGAACAACTTAGCCTTGGCATGTTCCTTCCTTCCTCTTACTTCCTCTTGTTCATAAGGTCACCTCACTTACCCTTCAAAGGCCAACTGGTGCTACCTCCAATAACCATTCGATGTCCTCACTAACTCGAATGTTTTTATACTTTATCTCCTTCCTTTGACCAAAAGTATCTCAAGTTACATGCTTGATCCTCATTGTCTACCTTTTCTCCTTATACTCCCACCTCTTTCTCCCATCTGACATCAACCCAATGAATGGCATCAATATCTTCCCTTGCTTGTCAACCGACGCAACTCATCATCACTCTTTCTCCAACATAGGTGCCTACCATCATAGTCAAATAATGTTGATGACCATCGCCACCCGTCCATCATTGACTAAAACCAATAACCATATTTTCAAAAACTAACACCAGGAATTAACATTTCTCATCCTACATAGACCAACATTGCCCATACTCCATCATTCGTTAACACTAAAAGCCATTTATGCCCGTCTTTTGACACCTTTTGTTGATCGATGCCAACATCCATAATATTTTCCATTGGTTATTCTCCAATATCATCATTGACCACAACAAACATCCATCACCATCCATAGTCTATGCATCAATATTGTTATGTCCAACATTCTCATTTCCATTACAGAAGATAACCCCTATGATTCAAACCTTCTAATGCTGCCTTCGTCAATCTCAAAGAGAGGCGAATCATTGTAGTTTCCTACAAAAAATGGAATTGTTTTAACTACACCGGACCACATGATTTTTCTTTTCTCACACTTTCTACTTAAAAATCTTGTCACCACGTGTTTTGGGCTATTTATTTGTATGCATATGAGGTTCTTGTAAAACTTTAAGAAGAGAAAACTTGATATCTATTATTATGAATGTTCTGGCACACAACAGAACTATTTGGAGAGTTTCGTATTTGACATTCCTCTTTATCTACTTCACCAAGTAATGAGTAAGATAAGAAATAAATTTATGTAATCTCTTTACAAATTAGAGTTTTACCAAACATACTACTTAATCAAAAAGTTGGAAGCACTGTAGATTCTACAAACGTTCATGAAAATTTGACATACCCAAGGAGGACTGGCATTTTGGAATGCTGCCTGGAGCTTCTGTTCCTCTGAAGGGAAAGCAACTCTAAACAACTCCAGGCCTAACTTCCCCTTCCATAATGACCATCGAGGCAAGCTTCCATTTTCTCCACGCATATCAAGAATTTTATTGATTTCTACATTCATTTTGCAGTCCTCCACATAAGGAGGTCTAGGCAAACTTGTTCTATTTGGCCCTCTATTGAAGAACTCTCCATAGGAGTCCTTTGAGTCATCAAGCACGGCAGTCCAAGCAGAGTATAGCAAAGCTGCTTTATTCACATCACTTGGTTGATTAGAGCCCTCAAACTTTGCGGAATTTCCAATATCTTTGCTCGAAAAATCACATCCAGCATTTTTATCAACTTCTGTAGCAATCGCATGTTGAATCTTGTCGATAGTTAGATTGCACAATTGGATAAGCATACAGATCATTATGATAATACTTCTGTAGTAAATGATGATGAATCAAGCCTAACACTGAAATTGGAAATTCAGTTTCCTTATCTAAAAAACAATATTTCGGAAATTGTACAAATATAAATATATAAATTTAATAGCTTATCGCTCAAAACTTTAGTAGTTTTCCACGCAAAACTATAGGCGTTTTAATAATTAGAAACCCATAACTCACCAGGTTTTGAGTCTACTCAAAATCAACTTGAGTCTTTAACAGTCAAAAAAAGCCATTCTATGCTAATTAACTGAACTTTGTGCAGCTCGTCACAGTTTGGTTTGCAAACACATATAACATCATTCTATGAAAAATATAATTTGTTTTGTTTAGTACTTCTGTGAATTTACTTTCGATTTCATATTTTAATTGGAAGCACATTTTTGAAAAAAAAAAATTGTATTACTTTATAAAGCTTTTTTTAGTTTAAAAATTTTTTTGAGTTATAAATTTTTTACTAGAAAACTGTTTTAGAAAAGCAATAAAAAAGTTATCCCAAATGGCAAGCATAATTCGTTTACCTAAACTGAAGGAGCTTGAATTTGTAGAATCTGCTGCAAGAGAATTCGTAAATCCAATTCCAAATTCCGCAGCCTTGTAGGGATTGAAAGCAAACAGAAACAGATAAGCAATGCAAATCCCACAAAAGAATCCCAGAACCCACGTTTTGCACTGTAATGAGGCGCTCATCTGCACAGCTCTCTGAGAAATAATCCTCTCCAAGCTTTTCTGTGGTGTAGGTTCCATTCCTATCCCTTCTTCTTCTCTACTTTCCCCAAACCCCTTCAATAAATCCACAGAGAAATCGTCTCTACCAATTTCCCAAACTCCTCATCAATTCCGATTAGTTCTTCCCTCCAACAAGTTCAATTATGCTGCATGCATTCAGTCATCTTCTACACCTGGAAAATCTGTGAATTCATGGAACCTATCTCCACTCCCCCTCTTAAATGAACCTAACTCACCTGCTTCCACCTGTAAATCACATGATGGTTTCCCTTTTCTCAGCAACATTGCATAAAACACGAAATCTTTCTAAAATCAAAGAAGAATCACAGCACAGTAAATATATTAACATTAGACATCATTTAAACATGTTCTTATCATTGCAAAAAAGTTCACAAAACCTCGAGAAGAAAAGAGCACTTCTGCATGCAATTAGAAAGAAAAGGTAAGGAAGACGACATCTCTTATTATGCAGGGAGCAATCATCACCGATCTGAGATATCTCTTGTTGTTACTTCATGCAGGAAAGAAAGACGACAGAGCAAGGAGGAAAACAGAGAATCACCTGCCATCGGTACCTTTCCTTCCTCTGTTCTGGCAGCTTCAATGCAGGAAAGTTCCTTCAAACCCCACAATGCTGCAAAGAAGAAGAGAGAGAGAGAGAGAGAGAGAGAGAGAGAGAGAGAGGAGGTGCGTACACTGTACAGTGGCGGTAGGAACTGAGCAATTATTATGTATGATGAATAATTGAGCAACGTAGTTACAGAAAAAAATTTATCTAAAAATATTCTCATTAAAAATTAATTATAATATATTTTTAAATTATTGTGTTCGCCATTAAAAAAAAATCATAAAATTAAGTTAAGTTGGTATAGAGATGAGGATGCTCTAATAGATGACAGCTTTACATTTAGAGAGAATACAAAATGAGTATTGTTACGTCCTGGAGTATTCACGGCGGTTGAGAAATAAATAGTTTAACGTCTTAGCATTATACGAAGATCCAGCACACAATCAGATAAGAGAGAGGGTGTAGCATTCATAAGAGACACCAGAGTTTTTACGTTCATAAAAATTTGGAGTAGCTCTAGTGGCAGATAAAATTGGAGTGAGCCGGCTTAGATGATTTGCTCACATAAAGTGTTGGTCTTTTGATGGAGATTATTATGTCCAGATGTATTTGGGGGCTAATTTGGATGCAACACCAGTATATTGGGTGACATGACAGGTCTGAATTAATCTTCTGAAGCGTTTAGACATCACACCTAATAATTTTTCTTTTTAATGGCCCGATTAAAAGAGGTAGATGTATCATTTATTAGATCAGACCTATATTAAGAAAGATAGAAGCATACATAAAAAAATTTGTAATAAAATAATAATGATAATTCTTTTTTTTGCAAGTTTTGGGTTTTTTAAAAAATAAATAAATAATAAATAATGATGTCATAAAACAATTTTAATCATGATATTTTCACTCTAATTTTCAATAATTATGCATGGCAATAGAGTTATGCACGTATTATTTACGCTTATTTTGTCTACGTATATTATTCGCATTTCGGAGTGACGGCTCTCCCTTTCGTTGGTGGGCCCCATCGACGGCTCATTTTAATTGGCAGTTAGCTTTCCATACTTCTTTTATAAAGAAAGCTATGCTGATTGTTACGTCGAGAAAAGGACAATTACTCCAAGCTGATATGTAATTATTTAATAATTAATTAGCTTTTAAAGAGATAATAATTTATTATTTATTAAATATATTATTTTTTCAACATTATCTTAAATAATAAATTTTTATTTAAAAATTAAATGACATAAAATTTAGATATGATTAACTTTAAATGACGATTATTTGTTAATAAATTACAAATTAAATATCATATATAAATTTATTATTCATAAATATGGACATATTTTTAAGCTTTAAAAACATTTTAAATGAATATTATATATTAATAATATGACATAAAAGAGATAAATTTGGATTTTTTTTTTATGGTAACAACAATAACAATATTATTCTATTATTTATATGATTAATATAAAAAATTAGATATAATTTAATATGATCATATTAAATTTAGAAAAACTAATTAAATATAAAATTAGGTGATAGGTGGGGCCAGGGGTGGGGTAGGCATTTTTAAGTGAAGTGGATGAGAAGCAAAGGGACCAGCATTCATGGGGTGAGAACTAGGTGGAGGTTTTTTCTAAACAAAAGGAATTATGAAAGCTAAAGTCTTCAACTGGGGAATTATCATGGAACTATGTGATAATTAATATACATAGCTGAATTGAGTAGACAACTAACAACTTGCAATATATTTTAGTTGGAATTGTTAGAATTTGCATATTGAATGTTTAAAGTTTCTATTTAATTAACTATCACCCTCTTTTAACTTCTCATTATAAGCTGGCAGGTATGCACGAGACCACTGCCTGTACAAGTGCCCTACTATAACAACATAAACTCTAAACCATCAAGTAACTACATGTTTTGGTATAATGGTCTCATGATTTTGTTCCATTGATGTAACTTTTAGGAGGCCATACATCATAGCAAGACTCCACTATGAGCACGCTTAACTTTAGAGTTTTTTATGAAATTATAACCGTTATACCAAAAAACACTTCAATATTTAAAAGTTTAACTTTCTTTTTTTAAGGGGTTTCACACATGCTACCCAGACATGCATGCATGACATATACTACTGCTCACCTCTTTACCGCGATCATCCTTATCTATGGAAGGATATAAATAACCCTATGAAGCAGCACACTCTTAAATGGCTCATGCGTTCGTGTTGGACAATGGTCAAAAGCTGACCCAAACGAAGCCTTAGTTGAGCTAATTTATTTGTGAGTTTGATTGTATGAGTGCTTGAATTTGTATTTATTCTCATGTGCTTTATAGGTATAAGTTAGCAAATTAGACACAATAGGAGTGATTGAAGTGGGAGGCAAAGGGAACATATTCAAATGTCTAAGCTCACTTGCCAAAAAAATTATTCTTCTTTTATTATTAATTGTGCTAATTTTTATTTTATTATTAGAATTTTTTTTAATGATATTATACTTTATTATTATATGATGTTCTTAGTTTCACCTATATACCTTTTCACTAAGAAAGTTTGAATTTAATTATGAGTATAATATCTGATTGATACTTTGATATGATAGATAAGGATATGATAATGATGAAATTTTGTAGTATTTTTAAAAGAATAAATTTTGTGTGTGTTTATATAACCACCACCTTCTATCTCAATTCATCATCAAATTTTCACATAAATATTGAAATTCGCAAAATAAATTCTAATACATAATTTTATTTTTATTAAATTTTCAACAATTTGAGCATATCTTTGATAATGTAAGTATTAGATTTAGGCTTCGTTTGAGACTGCTTTTTTACTGTTTATTAAAGTAATTTTTTAGCAAAAAAAATTTAATTTTTTATTAAAAAAAAATCAAGAAGCCTTAGAAATATGCAATAATATGTACATATATAATTTTGTCATTTTTCAATGAATATTATGTCATCTTCAATTTGAATTAAAATCTCTAATTGAATTAATTGGAACCTAATATTTAAGGTATTTATTTTGCTTTTAATGATAATAATTATGATTTCACAATTTATTTTAATTTAAAAATAAAATTATATATATATATTTTTTTCATAAATAACACATTGAAAAAAATTTATTACACTATTTTTTCTGAACCACATAGAGTCAAACAAATGATTTGTATATTGCGGACAGGAGAACCATCCGCACACTAGTATAAAACTGTGCTCGGTACCGTTCGGTACCAAGCGATACCACTGGATACCGCTTGATACCCTGTATCTGTGCAGACGGTTTTCACCCCGTCTGCATTCCGCACCTAATAATTTTAACTTGCTGGCCTCCTGCTGATGGGACAGCTGAGGGCGGCAAAGCTGGACGCCAAATCATTTATATTATTACGCCAAAGAAATATCCTTTTTGTTTTTTTGCAGGCTGGGCTTTCGTTTCTGGGAATCAGAATAACAATGGATATAATTAAATAGAATATCTTCCTGCAAATTGAGTATTTTAAATGCAGATAAGTTATACTATTCTTCTATGGTTTACCAGCAATTCCTATCTCTTCAGGTTGGTGGATCTGAATTTTTTTTATTCATTATACGAGTTAAAATATTAAAGGATTTACATACATGCCATTTTAAGCTATCCTAGTTACATAATAAAATAATTAAAATTACATATGTACCAATTTATATATTTTAATATTAAATATTTTACTCATATTTCATTCCTATCATTTATATATTTCATTTATACCATTCATATTTGATATGAAAATGAACTATGAATGATATTTATATAATATTAAAATTTTAGATGTTAAATATATAAATAAAAAATTACTTTAAGAAGCACTAGGAAAATCTTCCCAAACAAAACCGTAGCTGTTGATTTTGCTGTATGAGGGAGAACTACTTATGTGAACGCATTCGGCTCTTAGGATAGTGTTTTACTTAATATAGCCAAAATATGCAAAAGAAAGTGTTTAAACAATTAATCAGGCTTTTCTTTTTCTCTTTATTTTGTTGTTTTACTGTATAACTCTTCATATGTCACTATATAACAAAGATATAGATTGAGGCTTCATTTAGGATGGCTTTTTTAATGCTTCTTAAAGTAATTTTAACATAAAATTTTTTATTTTTGTATTAAAAAATTACTTAAAAAATAATAAAAAAGCCATCCCAAGTAGAGGTGTCAATTTTTGACACGATCCGAAACACGACCCGAATCCGACCCTGAAAAATCCGGGTTCGGGTCAACCTGAACCCGAAACGGGTCGGGTTTGGGTTCAACAAATCAACCCGTTTTAAAAATCGGATCGGGTTCAGGTTGACCCAACAATCTGAAATTGACACGAAAACTCATTTTTGACCCGAAAATCCGAGACTGACCCGTTTTTTACCCGAAAATCCGAGATTGACCCAATTTTTGACATGAAAACTAACAATTTTGGATCAACCCCCGGTCATTCGTGTTGGGTCGGGTTGACCCGGACCCGAATCGGGTCAGGTTAGGGTCCATAAACTTGACCCGTTTTTAAAAATGGGTCGGGTTCGGATTGACCGAAATAGTGTCGGGTCA
The DNA here is from genome assembly GCA_016618105.1 of Dendrobium huoshanense. Classification (NCBI taxonomy): domain Eukaryota; kingdom Viridiplantae; phylum Streptophyta; class Magnoliopsida; order Asparagales; family Orchidaceae; genus Dendrobium; species Dendrobium huoshanense. The sequence goes on along the minus strand of CM028358.1, from coordinate 10,784,912 downwards.
GTTCCGAGTTCGACCCGAACCCGACCCGTTAACCCGAATTGACACCCCTAAATTTTCCAAGTAAAAACCGAATAAAAAAACCAACGGTACTAATTATGTTTGTATGTGCAGCAGCCATATCAATCCATTCATGCATGATGGTGGTTGGATCATATAAGCACCTTCGCTCTTTATCTGATGCACATAATATAAAAGGGGCATTTTGACTGTGTGGCATAATTGAAAAAATATCTCTACTATTTGCCTCTTTAGATAAATATATCATAACAAATTATTTTCGATGAAATTATTCATAATGAGAGATGCATTCTTATATTCAAGGACTACTCAATAGACTAAGTCATTTGAAATAGTTTGAATTTGGATTTTGGTTTAAACCTCAATTTAAACCTTTTTTGAACCGGGTTTAAACGAAGTTCAAATTGAGATTTCATGGCTGCGACGTGTGAAGAAAAGAGGATTTCGTGATAGGAGTTCACTAAGCGCATTGATGAGAGTGATGTGCCAAGGAGAAAAGTATTTCATGATGAGAGCTCACCGAAAGAATCGATGGGAGCATGCGGCATGTGAAGGAGAAGCATACTTCATGATAGGCACTCTTTGAGGAACTTTTATTTGGTCCGGTGCAAGGACCTAGAGGAAGGTTCGGTTTTGCCTAAAAAAGTGCAAATACCGAGTTTTTTGAAAAAATACCGAGTTTTTCAAAAAACTCGGTATTTGCACTTTTTGACCTATTTTAGGCAAAAACCGAACCTTCCTCTAAATCCAGTGAAAGGACCTAATAATTGCTCCTCTTTGAGGGCATCAACGAAAGCGATGGCGTGTGAAGAAAAGAACATTTCTCAAATAGAGTTCACAAAAGGAGACGATGGAAGCGATGATGTGTGAAAGAGAAGAGCATGTTACGATAGGAGCTCGATGGAGATGGCATTGCGTGACCAACGACTTGTGAAGGAGAAAAGAAGCCAGTGATTAGAGCTCATTGTGACATGCTCGATGGGACCAATGGGGTGTAATGGAGAAGAGACATTCAAACAAAAGTTCGAATCAGATTTGAACTGGCCTTGAACAAAGGTTCAAATTAAATTCAAACAAAATTTGAATTCGAACTAATTTTATTCATGACAGATTTCAATAAACAATCCGCATATGCAAAAGAGGATGATTTCATCAAAAACAAACTTTCAACATATTTAAAAAAAAAAAAAAAACAGATCTCTCTTCAATTGCATGTAATGAGACATAAAATCAAATTCCTCGCTAATGAGTGAAAAAATTATCTAAGAATATTCAAATACAAATTTTTTTACATAGAACTAAAAATCGTTAAATTTATTTTAAAATCAGTATAATGTAATTATTAATATAAACTTTAAAACAAATCTAAAGGAGCAAAGCATTTAGCTTGCAGATCTCCATTCAGCTTCAGCTTTTCTGTTGGATGGCATCAAAAACATAGAAATTATTCTGTGCAGTCACCGGATGCCGTCCGGTGGCAAATCATGACGAGTCACGTCACTTTTTTGCTGTGTACCGTTGCATACTGGGTGACGTGGCGCATTCTGATTCGTCTCCAGACAGTCCGGTGACCGCACAGAATAATTTCTCCTGAAAACAGTACATAAACTAAGCGTGGAAGCTAAACATAAGTTTTGTGGTTCCATGGCTGAATCTCATAAACGCCATTTTTTTTTTCTTGAACACCCGGTTTTCATTTGGGTATGGAGTGTAGGCTAACTATAAAGAATGTGCTCCCAAATAAAAATTCCTTCTCCCCGAGTCCTCTTTGTAAATCATATAAGACTGATATTTTTTATGCTTCTTTCTTTTGTCTCTGTGTGCAAAATTTTTATGTGAAGGACCTTAAATGATCTCTCTATTGTTACACGATTTCTAACATCTAACAAGTCTAATATGAAACAAGTGTTCCAAAGCAGTAAAATACAAGCAAAAGAATTAAGCTGCTTATTACTTATAGTAAAAGAGAGCCCTTTATCGAGCCAAGTTTATGCTGGCTCAGAAGCAAAATTGTCTCACTTACACCCCTAATTCTGCTGTGATGAAATCCAAGCAAATTGTCGACTTATTAACTGAGAAGGTAGATATTGGAAGATGCGATTAAGGTCAAAAATCTATTATTTAAATGGAAAACTGGATGTAGAGGGAAGGGCTTATGAATTAAGAATTAGTTTCTTAATGAATTCATCTAAATTGTCGGCTGTTTTAGTGTCAATTAGTACTCTTTGGTTTAGCTGTTCTATTTTGGGATCTTAATGCTGGGCTGCGTCTATTTACAGTTAGTTATTCATTTCTTTCTTTGTTCCAATTTTTGGTGATTTTTCTTTTGTGATGGAAATATTTTGGATTAGAAATATATAGGATGAACGTAACGAGTTAATAGAGCGCCTAAATATCAATGAAAAGTGAACCGTCTGTAATGCCGAAGATGAAAAGTGAACAGTGAACCGACTCAAATGCCGAGTATGAAAAAATTGAAAAGTGAACTGACTCCGTAACTTTTGATTGTCCATGAACTCAAAATTTTCACTTGTGGATTGGGCCGGGTCGGTCGGGCTTGCAAGACAAAAATAATAATAAATCTATACTAAATATCCATGTGTCACAATTTCATTAGAGTCCGGTTGAAAAGCAACATCTGGACTCCGCACGTAATAATTTCTCCCCTTCTTGAGCTCATCCAAAACTGTTGATAATCATGCTAAAACAATATGATAATCAGCTAGTGGTAAACTCTTGGTTCGAACCAAGATGAAATCACCAAAATAGATATTTGATTGTCAATAATTAAAAAAATAATAACCTGATTTAATCACATATGAAGATTTGTACTCATCATTGCCTCGAAAAAAATATTATTATAATATCTAAAAGTCAACTGCAACTAATTAATCCAGCGGTCCGAGACCAATCTAAAAAGAAGAGCAAAGAGAATAACATGTTCCGCTTATCAAAATTCAGAGCAAAACATTGCCGCCAGCGGATAGTTTACATGCGGTGAATCAAATTGGCCATCATATGATTGTTGCCAGTTTGTTTCAACACAAATATTTGTGAAGACGTGCTTAACTAATGTTTCTACGCCCCCTATTAACGTAGTTCTTACATGATAACAATGTCACAAATTGTAAATTCAATAAATATTATCAAAAGACGTGCATGTCTACTGATTTTTATGGTTCCTCTTATAGGGTTTAAATAAGCTGAGCAAGTAGAACTCAACTAGCTAATGAACTCATGAGTCTAACTTATCGAGCTCAGTCCAAACTCGAGCTCAAATTTTTCTATATGCTCGAGTTTGAGTTTGACAAAACTTGGCTCATTTGACTTGTGAGCCGGCTCATATCTTTGAAAAAAAAAAAAACAGCGTGCTGTTTTTGGTCTTTTCAACAAATTTAAAAAATAAAACCTACTGCATTTTTTGGAAAGTAATGTTATTCTCATTTCCCATATAAAAGTTGTTCCGCCTGTGACATCTTCTCCAATGAGTTACTTCCACAACTCCAATCCCGACAAGCTACCATGTCTTCTCCAACAAATAAAGCCTGTGATGTCTGCTCCAAATGCCTTATCCAAAGCACTATATAGTCAAGCTCAAGCTTACAGTTATTTTAATGAGTCGAGCTCGATCTCTAGTTCAAGCCTACACTTGATTGGGCAAGCTAAACTCAACTTCGGTGTGAGCTGAGCTCAACTAGACTTATTTACACCTCTATTTTCTCCTATATAATATCTGACTAGAAAATTCTATATTTGACAAAACAGATCTTTTTTTTTGTTTTGTGTTGGGGGGGGGGGGGGGGGGGGGGGGGGTTCGGGAAATTGGGGATCACAACTTTATATTTGATATAAACCTATCTATGAATCTTTTATCCTTATAAAGTTTATATCTAAACAAAAAAAAATTCCACACATTTTCTAATACTTAACGACAACTGATCTGACCCACTTCAAATAATTGCATGCAACCTTAAATTTAAAAATCTCTGTTATTTCCCCAAATGATAACCATACACTCATACTTGGATAGTGAGACTAGCACTCTAAATCAATTCTCAATATGAAACTGTTTCAAGATTAGCATCACTACAGCTTATAGTAGATCTTTCATTCGGCAAAACTAGCAAGTCTCTGTTAGACCGGTCCTCCCTGGACCGGTCCAGCCGGCTCAATCCAATGGGCCGGTTCAGGTTTACCGAAGGAGGAGGGCGGGCGGACATGAGGCGGAAGCCGCATGAGGCTAGAGGCGGGGTCCACTTGAAATTCAAGTTGCTTCTTGGAGCCAAAATGAGGGGAAGTGAGCGCAATTAGGTCCTTTTGTATCTATTTTGAATTGTATGCATTAAGTAGGGAGTAAAGGGGAGGTTTAGGGTTATGTGTGATTTGGTTTTGAAGTTTCTCTAGTTCTTCTTGTTGATTTGGGCTCTAGATCGTATTCTAGAGATTTGGGAGAGTGCGATCCTCCTCTCGAATAGAGGATCCTTGTATCTTTGCTATTTTCCTTGCATCTATTAGTAAAAATACAAGATTTTCCTCAAGTTTTCTCGCTGTCTTTCCCAGATTTTTCCCTGTTTTTGCTGTTTCTCTGCTGTGAGCAGCAGTTTTTGCTTGGATAATTGCTAGAAAGTGAATAGGAAATACTTGAAATCAAGTATTTCCTATCAGTCTCATTCACAAATAGTAATATAGGAGGCGTGTTCTTCAGCTTAGTATTCCTCCACTGGGAGAAACCAAATAGTTCTAGAACAGCAGCCAAAACTATATAAGATTATTCTCTCTCTCTCTCTCTCTCTCTCTCTCTCTCTCTCTCTCTCTCTCTCTCTCTCTCTCTCTCTCTCTCTCTCTCTCTCTCTCTCTCTCAATATGAATACACAAGATGATATTTTTTCCATGTACAAGATGATATTTTTTCCATGTTAGGCAGCAAAATCAAGCTAAATTCTGAAGGTTTGAGCAATGAGTTAAGCTATTCCCCTATGGCCTACAGGCCAACAAATTTGCTAACATGAAATCATAGTAAAGCCTCATTTGTGCATTTAATAGCAGGAAAGAAGAGATCAATCAGCACATGTTTTCCAGCGATAAAGACATGTCTACATGTATATATTGAAATGTAGACTTCTTCAGACCTGGATTTGAAAAGACAAGAGACCATTTTCCATAGCCATTGAGTCACTTCCAACTCGTTGGGAAGGCAAGAGACCTTTACCAGGAGAGTGGCCTTTGGAGTTCAGTGCACATGGACATGTTCAGAGTAAATTTGAGGGAGGATTATGAATGACTGATCAATTGTCTTAAAAGACCGAAAATCAGTTGAAAATATAATCAATTTTTTTGCTTGGAATGAGTTTGGATTAAGGTTAATGAGCCAAAACAAGCTCCAATCAAGAAGGGTCAAACAACTGTATGGTTAAACCTAACTCAACTTGAGGTAAGATTGAATAACTTTGAGTTGATGAAGAGCTAACGTCTGATTAGCTCAAAACTAAATTTGTAGATACAAAAATAAATAAATAATAAAAGTTGGAGCAATTGAGATCAATCAAGATTAAGAACCTTCCATAACTGATTATGTAATGAAGCAAGTAACATGATAAAACAGTTGATCAGTAAAACTTTGTGAGTTCATCATCAAAACAGTTCAAAGCTGACCAAAGCACCAGTGTGAGGAAATGCTGGGATGAACAAACCAAAGATAACACTGGCACAGCTTAATCAAAGAATATTAACTAAAAAAACTGAAAATAAAAAATAAATAAATACAAAATAATGCCGAGTTTATTAAAGTTCAAATAGGATGCTTTTAGTAATCCGATTTGATTTAAAAGAGTAATCAGCTATTAATGCGAGAACATGGAAAATTTATATAGACAGAAGTGCCAAGCATATGAAGGCACATTGAACATTACAGTATTTTTCAAAAAAGAAAATATTGAGACAGCATATACTCACAAAGTTTATGACTGACTCTCATTGATCAAAAGATTATTCTTTTTCATACTTCATAATGCTCTTAGTCCAGCTTGACATTGGAGTAGAGAAGAGTGTCCCTTGTAAGTGGCATGTTCATCAAGAAGCATATCTGCATTGGAATTCAGTTAGCATCGAACGCTGGGTAATAGCAAGAGCAAAATCCAAGAAGAAATTCCTCACAAAGATTCTGTGGAAATCCTCAAAATAATGATAAGCGGGTATATTTCAAATCAATTTTATTAATTCTTTACAATCAAAACTATACAATAGATTAAGATTTGCTGGTGAATGCAGAAGTCTTGAAAATTCACATATTATTTAATTTATTAGAAAAATTCCCAAAATAATACCTGAATATTCATATATTTGGCCAATTTAGTCCCAGAGTATCATGTTGCCTCAATTTAATCTCTTGACTACACTAAATTGATCCAAAATAGTCCCTCACGTTGTAAATGTAATATAAAATTGATCACAATTTAGTCCCAAAATCCAAATAGATCATTTTGGATCAATTTTATATACTTGAGGAACTACATTGGAGCAACATTATATTCTGGGACTAAAATGATCATATATGAATAGTTGAGGGACTATTTTGAAATTTAATCCTTTAATTTATCTTCCAACTAGATATCTTTGGTAGAAACTTACTATTGTAAATACAAAAATTTGGATGTAAGAAAAGATTGGCTAGATGTTATCGAGTTCTTGGAGAATTTCTGTAAGGTTGCTTCTAGGTTTTCTTTAATCCCTAAAAGCACAAGGGCAGGAGCAAAGTGCCAATTGGAGTAACATTAGCAATCATTTCTTCTAACAGATGCTTTTCACAAAAGCCAATAATTTTCATCTATCAATTATTCCTATGGTCATGAATTCACGTAAAATAATGAAGCATGACCAACAATTAATTCTTGCAATGCGTAAGCAAATCACATGAAAACATTTCCAAGTGAAACTCCAAAGCACACATTCTTAATTGATAACAGAAGCGGTTTCTATTTTAAATCACTAATGCACGAACCATGATTGAGAAATCAGACATGTAGTTAAATAAGCACACAACGATCGACTGCACATCAACAGCTAAACTTTGAGAAATAATGGCTTTCTAATTGAAATCTTCTTGACCCTGGACATGGACGGCTTACAAGATTAATAAATCGAATGAAATGATGAATTGCTTGTCAGTACTAAAAATTAACAAAACCTGCATTTAATTCATATGGCTTTTAGATGTCGGAACCATCACTATTAATTGAGAATTTTAATTGAGAATTTTATTTTATTTCATAACGCATTATCATGTTGAAGTCTTTGCTGTCCTTCGGCCAATTTTTTCATCCACTACCAGCAATGAATTCATACCTACAAACAATATAAATAACTTCAACTAGTGCACCTTAGTAAGAGATTCGTTAGCTTATCCACTACCAGCAAGGAAAATGCTTCACTTTATAAATCATTTTGTTATGCAAAGCGCCATTTCTGTTTCTAATGAGTTCTTGGCTTTCATCAAGGGAGCATGATTCTTCTCTATACTAGGTTCGCCATCTAACGGTGCATTTAAACTAATTCCTCTAAAGCTCCTCATTAACTTGAGCAAGCCGAAATTAATAATAGGCTTTGTTAGGCTACCTATTAAGGCATGTTTAAGCCTATCTAAAATATAATATATTTCTACAATAAAAACTGACGAAATAACCCACTCAATTTTTCGTTCGAATCATAACTAACTCGCATATTTGAGTCAAGCTCCAAGTAAAGAATGTCAAGCTTGAAAACCATTGAATTGCTTTTGAATTCATAGTTTCTTGATAAAAATTTGATTAGAGATCAAAAAATAACATTAATATATAAGCAAAGGAATTAAAAGGCATGCCAGTAAGAGTTTAGTAATGTTTATAAAATGTTATGAGTTCAGACCATATATCTCCAATATTATTTTTAATTTAATTTAAAATCTTTTAGTGGATGTCAAAGATGAACGTGTTGGGGCTTTCAAATCATAATTGAGCTTATGAGATAGCCCAAGCACATTAGGTTAGCTCATGTTGGGCTATCTCATGAGATGACCCAAAGCACATTAGGTTATGATGAATCTTGGCTAATTCGTAAGGCCCTTGAATGAATGCTCCAAGAAAGGAAAGAAAAGATCAAGCTTCATGCAAAATGATCACTTCATCCATCAAGTTCAAAGTTTCATTAAAGTTCGATTTCAATTGACTCTGCAACCCCCTTTCTGCTAGGATTCATGCTATCTGTTTATCAAAGTTTTATTACAATCAATTTTAGAATAACCTTAATTATCCTATAAATATGATGTCTCGGTCAACCAAAAACATCTTCCAAATCCACTTTTGTTGTAAGAACAAATAAGGTCTACCAAAGAACACTCAAACCCTTGATAAAGATTTAGAGGAGGATCATAACAACCTCATTTGAAATTCATGTCACTATCATCAAGATTAAAGGATGACTCGCAAGTACCCTAAATCTCACGAATGGATCTAGAATGACTTATTTGATTATAATGGCTAAATATAACCAGATCATATTAAATTCAAAAGCATATCCATCCCCATTGCTTTGGGTGACCAAACATGCCAATAAATTTACAAACAGAAATCTAAGCATGCTAAAACTCTTGACCCAACTGAAGCATTGATCAATCTCCCTCCAATCAAAGTCTTTAAAGTCATTGGTGATCTCTCTCTATTTTAATTTATCATTACCATCGGTGCTCTTTATCAATTCATTTATCTAGAGCTTAGCAATCCCTATCTCTATCATTTCTTTCCTCACCTCCTCAGAACAATCAAATCTGTGGGCTCCGAAAATTCGGCCTCGGCCTCCGCATCGCTTTTCTTATTCTTTGGCGAGGGAGTTTTAACGAACTATGTTCCGGGGTAAATTTTGGAAGGCAGATGGGTTTGTAGATAAGACACTACCCAGAGATTTCGCCCTCATTTTGTGAGGACTTTATGATCTGAGTTCTGGTTTCCTATAGGCGCAAGCCCCTATAGTTAATTACCCCTCCCGATCACGAGAGAGAACTTTCGATTAAGGCTAGTCATCAATCAGATACGTATAGAATACGTGTTATCTGGCATATAGTAGCAGCAATGAATTTGGATTTGGAAATTGGATTTGGATTTGAGAATTTGTGAAGTTTGGATATTTGGAAAGATTTAATATTTAAAATAGAAATTTCACCATCTTGCACTTAAAGCGGATGGTGGGGGAATGGATGATGGGCCCGATCAAGATCCCATGGTTCCGTCGTCCCGGGCCATCGTGGTCCCTGGTCTACTTAGTCAGAGGAGGTAGTCGACCCAACCTGACAGAAGGATCCTTGTCGGCAGCCATGGGTTGCTTCGTCCAAGGGGACCTTGTAGACCGGGGCTGGATGTTTGTCTAAGGGAACAAATTTGAATCCACCTTAGCTAACAGAGGGCTTTGTGCCCTATCGATCATATCCTATTGATTCATATCTCAAGGATTTGATGCCAATAAGAAGCGTATTGGCTCTGGCCATAACCGGTATTTCGTGGTGCCATTTGGCGGCAAAACCACTCGGTTCAGAGGGCCCCGGGTCATAACCGTTTACCTGCAGTGCCATTTAGCGGCGAAACTGCCGGTTAGAGGACACGTACCACGCCCTTACTGGCAAGAGATTGTTTGAGAATGGATCCTAGTGATATTTTCGACTAGGCATTTCGCTCTTTGTGAGCTGAAGTAATATTTCACATTTGTCCGCCTTGACAAACTTTTGCGGAGGGCGGATGATTTTTGCTTTAAGTGCTTTGATGGATTTATTTCATTTTTAAATATATTTTTTGGATTTTTTGGATTTTGAGATCTTTTGGATTTTGGATTTTTATGAGTATTTTGGGTGGAGCTTTGAAATATGGATATTTGGGAGATTGAAAGTATTTGGGAACCCCTCCGGTTGAGATCTGCATTCAACACGGCCATCATCGGGGTGTTTGGGGGTTATTTCCATTTGATTGAACCTTGTCGACCCTATCAACTTATCGATAGGGGATCGGGTTTCTCGTAGGCTTTGTGCCTTTTGTTTAGTGAATTCTCTTGATTTTAGGCTTTGAAGGCCTAAAAAGAATGTATTTAGACAAATACACCGGTCGCTACAACCGTGTATTTTGTTAGGTAGTTCGAATCTTGTCGACTTCTATTGATCCGTATAGAAGGATCGGATTCGAACTTGAATTCACTTGTCAACCCGCGCAGCATCCCTAAGCGTCACGTGTGTACCAATAACACGCTCGTCGGGGCCCATACGGGTTGAGATTGTATTTACCCCTTGTGTACCTATGTGTATACAAACTAAGGTGCACGTGCAGGGGTACTTTGAAATAATTATAGACGCCTTCTGTCCGCTTGTACGAATGTTGCAGATCCGATGGCGTAGATTTGGTCTTGATGTTGACCCCCTCCCCCTTTCTCAATCACCGGGGAGGGACTTTCTTTTGGACTTTGAAGTCTACTGATTGCTGCTTTGCTTTGAAAAGATCTCCTTTCGAGATCTTTAGTGTAGTAGAGTTTTTTCGTACATCGGGTTGCTATTGTACCCGAAATACTTGAAGATCTTGATCACCGTTGTCGTAGGTGATATTCGTACTTGTGTCCACAATGGTTCGTTATGCTTACGATGTACACACTGTTGTTATCCACAAGTCGTTTGTAGCCATTTGCAGGGGATTGTTGTACTCACTACGACCTCCTGAAGATATTTGTAGGAGACCCATTGTTGCCAACATCATACCCACCTATCACCAATCTCAGATGGGTGTTTTGATGTATTTGCTTGTAGGGAGGCGGATCCTCCATCATTGGTCTCCTGTGTCGCCATCTCAATCAACAGGCATGGCGCATTTGACTTCGTAGGATTTCATGCATTGAGGTCTTGTAGTTTAAGTTTCCCATATGTGGTCCAAATTTTGATCTTTGCATGTGTTTGGATCCAAATTCAGTTTCATTTAGACTTGAATTCATCAAGTTTACAAATCCCCACTTGATGTCGTATAGCCTGAGTTCAAGTGCGAGTTTGAATGGTCTTTTATTCATCCCATTTTCAAATTGAGTTTAAGTCTGAGTTCACTCGAGTTTGAGTTCTATATTCGGATCCCCTGATGTTGCACAGTTCGAGTTCCAAGAACAAGTTCAAGTGCTTTCAAAGTCTTCTGGGATCTTTTGAAGTCCTTGCAAGTTAAGTTTCATGTTCAAGTTGATTTGATTTTGATTTCAGTTTGATTTTATTTCATTTGAATTTGGTCTTTAGAAATCATTTGGATTTTGGTTCTGATTTAGGTCCACAAGTCCTCTGTTCTTCGTACAGGTCCTCTGCTCATTTTAGTTCGAGTTCTGTACATTTTTGTTCAAGTACAGGTCTTTTATATTTTTGCTCAGCTGAAGTCTTCAAATTGTTTAAGTCTCGTGTACTTCAGTGAAAATTTCGGCAGCACCCCGGCATATCCCCCATTTGGGGGAAAATTGGGGAGCTGGGCCTTCCCACCACGCTACTAGAGCGTGTATGGTAGGTGTCCTTGGACACCGCGGCCGTACAAAATTTCATCCCACCACGCTACAAGAGCGTGTATGGGGCCTTCAGCAGTACCCGTACAGTAGAACAGCAGTAGCGTACCAGAACAGCAGTGACTCCCCACCACGCTACAAGAGCGTGTATAGGGCTCTCCCACCTCGTCGTATGCTTCGCACCGGGCTCCCTCCTACCGTGCTACAAGAGCGCGTATAGGTGGTTCCCCGGTCCGCTGCAAACGTCGAGGATGGGATTTGGAACATCATACCTTTGCGTAGCAGTCGTCGGCGGTGTCGGTGTCGAGGTCGAGGTCGAGAGCCGTCCCCACCACGCTACAAGAGCGTGTATAGGGCTTACCCGCCTCGTCGTATGCTTCGCACCGGGCTCCCTCCCACCGTGCTACAAGAGCGCGTATAGGTGGTTCCCCGGTCCGCTGCAAATGTCGAGGACGGGATTTAAGTTAGAATTTTATACCTTTGGGCCCGGCGACGATTGTCGGCTGGAGGAGGTGGCTCGCGGATCGAGGTAAAGGGGAAGGCATGCTTCTACATTAATATTATTATTATTATTATTATTTTAAATTAATTTTAATTAATTATAATTAATTACTCTTTTAAAATAATTAATTATAATTATAATAATTAATTTTAATTAAAATAATTAATTATGCTTAATTTTAATTAATAATAACTAATTAAAATTAAAATAATTAATTTTCATTAATTTTAATTAATTATAGTTAATTATTATAATTAACCATAATTAAAATAATTAATTAAGATTAACTTAATTAACTTTAAATAATTATTATTAAAAATAATTAAGTATAATTAAAATATTTAACTGTAATTAATTATTAATTATAATTAATTATTCTTAAAATAAATTAATTATAATTAAAATAAATTAATTTTAATTAATAATAACATATAATAATAATAAAATAATAGTAATAATAAAAACTTCTCTCCCTCAATCTCTCGGTTCAGGGGATTACAGGATTTGGCCGGAGTAGCGTGCAGAAGGGAGAGAGTTACCTTCACTACCAGCGGGTTCCCGTTGTTGTTCCGATCAAAATGTCGTAACTTCCGGTCCGGCTAGAAGGGGACGGCGTCGGACGAGCGAGTGAAGTCGAACAGCTACGAAGGAGGTGGGGAAGCACCTGACAGCCAGCGAGCCCCTGTCTTGCTTACGATCAAGCTGTCGTAACTTCCGGTCTCACAAAGAGGGGAAGTCGTCGAGAGAAGTCGAGTAGATCTCACGAGGGAACTGCGAGAGGGAGAGAGAGATCGTGGGAGCAGGAGTCGAACAAACTTCACTGCCAGCGAGCTCCAATTCTTGCTTCCGATCGAAATGACGTAGCTTCCGATTCGACTGGAAGAGGAAGTCGTCGAAGGTGCTGAGTCGAGCGGCCACACAGGGATAGGAGGGATCGGAGAAGAGGAGCGAGAGCGACAGATGGAGAGGGAGAATGAGAGACCGAGAGAGGGAGAGATTCATGTGAAGTCGTGTATAGACCCGTCGTTGACGCACGAAGCCATGATGCGGGATGTCCGAATGCAGGATTTACGGGATTTCAGCGGCGACGTGCGGAGTTCGGCGCCGAACAGGTACGAGAGAAACATTTTTTTTCTTTTTTTTTTGTTTTATACGGCGGCAGGTCAACAAAATCGTCTGCCGCTAAATGCCATCGGTAGCCCAAAATGCATGACTTAGTCATTTTTGCAGATCAAAAGCCCTCCTCTAATCCCCACCACCTATCACCATATCAATCTTAACCGATCTAAATTGTTTACTCTAACCTTAAACAAGACTAGTTCAAGTCACTAGTTTAATGCGTGGAAAGAAAAAAAAAAGTTTAATGTATGAAATGAACGAGTCAGGTTACCATCAATTCTAAATAATTTGTGTTTGGCTGAGATAGGGCATACATCTGACCAACTGGAAGAATGTAAACACAATAATCCACTCCAATATGCGCTTATTTATAAAATGGAGGCTACAGCAGCTTATCCTGACAAAAATTATAAACATACCAGATGGATAAGGGAAAAAAACTATAAATTGTCGATAATCTAGTGGCTCCTTGCACTAAATAGAAAGTTGAAAAGAATGTAGTAATAGAATAGAGGTCATACAAGTTAAACTTTTAGCATAACAGGAACCTTGATCCACTAACATTGTAACATTTTAATGTTATTTCTAAGGAATCACCATATGGATAAAATCAAATGAGCAATTTTATTCATTATCACCATTAGCCTTATCCCAATTATTTGGGGTTGGCTTTATGAAGCTTCATTTTCAACTTTTTAACGCTATATAAGGTTGCTGATCCGATCATGCAAATATTTTTCAATAATTTCTATCCAACTTACCTTAGATCTGCCCTTATTATTACATCCAAATAACATCAAATTTCCACAAAAATATTACAACTGTGGCAGGTGTGTTAAATCGCAACCAAATTGGCCAACCTGACCACTATTCCACCTAAGGTATCATATATAAATATGGTTCAAATAGGTTAAGGTCAAGTTCAGACCAGCGAGAATGAAACTATTATAATTAGAATTGGTCAATCTTTGAACTTAAAGACCTATTATCACTTGAATAAGAGTCTGATCAATCTATCTCATACTTAAGGTCAACCAGATCGGCACCTATCTAACAGTCAACCAAGTTACAAATGGCACCACCATAACTCGCTAATTTGAAAATACTATTTTATACTAGTGCTACATTCTAAATGCAAATTAACAAGATATTTCTGCAAACGCAAAATTAGCTAGAAAAAACTCAATTTTGCATGTTTTTATTCATCCTACAACTTTTTTAATGAGTTCAAAATAATCTTCTAAAAATTAGTAAGTATCAAATTTAATCTCAAAGCTTCGCATTGCCTCAATTTACTCCCTCGAATCTTAAATATCGATCTATTTGGCTCCTCTATTAGAAAATATATTAAATTTAATAAAATATTTGTAGATCTCTGGTTTTTCATAATGTGAGGGAGATATTTTAGTAAAAACATTTAAGTTTCATTTTTTTAAAATGCCTGAACTCATCCCATTCCAAAATCATCCAGTTTGAGTCTGAGATCGAGTGGGGAATGATTGCAAAGCACTAACTAAAAGCAATGAGTCACTGAAGCAGTGTGCAGTGATCTTCAATGACTGTGTGGGTGCAAGCAGCAAAGTCTGAGCAACAAATCAGTATCTTGAAGGGTTGTGAGCGGAATTTTGGGCAGGCGACTGTGAGTGGCAAAGCACCGTCTCTAATGAAGACAAAGGGGCGCAAGCGAGACTTTTTGTATACTTAATCAACAATATATTTTACTAATTACTCATCCTTATTAATTAGCGGATTAACTTTCATTTTAGGTTTTATATTTATCATAATTTATTAAATAAAAAATAGAGCAATATAAGCAATGTAATCATACACTTACACTGTTTAAAATACCATAACGTTTAACATTGTAACTACCTATTATTTTTTGAACTAAAACAAAATTGGATTAATTTTCAACAATTGATGAATTAAATTGGGGCTGTTGGAAACTCTGTGACTAATTTGGGTACTTGCTAATAGTTGAGGAATTATTTATGGTTTTTTCCTCTTTTTATATTAACAGACTAAAAAACAATGATTATTTAATTGAGAAATAGAGATCCTCCCCCACAAATACATTAGCATTAACTAAACCACAGCCATTAAACTACTTCATCTAAAAATAGCTAGTCAATCAATTTTAACATAAAAAAATGAGATGATGGCCATTTCTTTTCTTAAAATGGGCTCAGTACTCACTACCAGAGTAGAAATACGCATATTGTGGATAAGATCATGTAAAACCTAGAAAATATGAATAAAGTACATTCTATTTCCATAAAGTGTTATGACAGTTAGTGTAAATTTCTAGCAATTTCAGGGAAAGAAATTAATCAATTTTTTTTTTAAATCTCCATATCCAAAGAAAAATAAGCATTAGCAAGATTGAACAAGATCTTAACAGTAAAAGGGAGTAAATAAAGAAGGTGCAAATTTAACCCTACCCTAATAGCTACAACCCCAACATACACAGACTATAGAAAAAAATAAAGATTTTCAGTTCCTATAAAGAATGACCATTGTGGTAAGGGCTTAACCCATCAAGAATGACCACATTGCCAATATCTTATGACCCATCAAGCAATTTTTAGCATTCTTTACCATTCTTAACATCCAGAAGCATCAAGTCCATCAACTTTGGTGAACATGACAAAATTAGCATTAATAAATAAAGGGAACTATTCTAAATGGTTAAATCAAATCAATATGAAACTTTACCCCAATTAGAGTCGAGACAAGAAGAATAATAGCAGTTATCCATGCCAAACTCCGTCTCACTAATAAAACCCGTTTAATCTCTGCACTTGTATCATTATCAGAGCTCATTTCATCCAGCCAACGTGCCAACCGAGGTAACTGTATAACTTCTAACATATTTTCTGTGCTTGGATAGGCATCCTTGCTAGACACCACGACACAGACAATTCTTCCTGTAATAGCATAATTCATTAAAAAATAACCATAAAAAGATGTTATTAACAACCACTTATGTACTTCACTTCAATGAAAAAGAATTAAAAGAAAAAAAATGTAAAATAGGACGCCATAGAAAAATCTAAAAGAAAACCATCGTTAAATGAGAAATTGTGTTCAAGCCCAAAAAGTTGGCCAAGGTCTAGGGAGGGTAGAGGTTTAGAATTTTAGAGCTGATCAAGTCAAATAAAAATTATGGTTTAATTTTGAAAAGTTCATTGTCAGATTAAACAAATACTTAAAAAACTATACCGACAGATGTTGAATAACTCATGTTAGACTGAACTTTAGCTTGAGTTTGACATGTTCGATGATAAGTAAATGATTGAAACTTTAACAAAGACAATGCATGTTTATCATACTTGCTGAACATAAAAAAGAGCCAGCTAAATTAATTTTGACTGAATAAGAGTTCAATATATAAAATTATTTATATATCCGCAAAGATTTGCATATATTTTAATATTAAAATTTATTATTAAAAATCATGAAAAATAATCTAAAAATCATGGAAAACTTGTTTTCTAATTCTTTCAGACATAAACTGGACCATATCAATTACAAACCTTATTTTATGCATACTTATTAATCAAGAAACTGTCAATGCATTTGATGTTCAACAACTTAGCTTATTGTTAATGTTCATCTTGATAATAAACAAGCGAAAGATAAAAAAGATTTTTTAACTAGTTAATGAAATTTTGGCTTTTTCATGTAAGACTTGACCATTAACAAATCGAGTTGAAGAAAACCCTAGTAGTTAAGTGAACCAATATGCTCAATGAATAGCTTGATCCTCGATCATATAAGTATAATTTATTATTCTCTATTATTGTACATTTAGACAAACAAACAAGTATGCAAAAACATTTAGAAGCGTTGAAATAAATTGAACATTGCCCATTGATCAACTCATTTATATTTGTGAATTTGTTCATTTGTTTTGGGGACTTTTGTTGACCCCTAATGCACATTCCACAACTAATTCGAGTTTGTCATATGAGAATGCCGGTCAATTGATGCAACACCACACGAAATAGGTTCGACATGCACTGATATCGCACAAAATGATCCGAATGGGCTTTGCTCACGAAATAAATCACGCAAATGCATCCAATACATCGAAATTACTCAAGAAATATCTCCCGCGATCAATTTGAGCAAGTGCAAACAAAAAACAACAAATTACAAGCACAATGTTACATGACAATGCCTGAATGATCTCCATTCGTTAAAAGGATCTCTCAATTCCATCCTAGACGTAAAAATTACTTAAAGAGGACACCCAAATTGCTCGGGTGATAGCACGAGATAAATGATGAAAAGTCAACCCACACGCATGAATTAAGAATGAATTCAACACACGTGAAGTGAATCAACGCATGTTTAAACAAATATCTATTTATTATAATAAAAATATTGATTTGAAAATTATGATTAAATTTTCAATATCTAAATTACTAAAAAAAACATATATAATAAATATTAAATAAAATTAAAATAATAAAATTTTCAAAATGGGAATCATGATACACTTATTCATGTCCTTTTGCTGCTATAGCAAAAGTACAACCTTGTTCTTTTTATTTTATTACTTTTACTTATTATTTAAAAAAAAAAATACCTAAACCTAATACCCACCTCACTCCCATATTCCCCTCATTCACTCAAACCCATCTCCCTAACACTCTTGTTATCAAATTAGGTTTAAATTTCAAATTTTAAAAATCCAAGGTGATAAATTTCAAATTTTAAAAATCCAAATTTGTTGCCACTATATGCTCAAGAGTTAGTGTCTACTTGACAAATAGCCTTAATCGAAAGTTTTCTCTTGTAATTAATCATAAATGCTTGCATCTATGAAAAAATTGGAGCAATATCTTAATTTCTTTGCAAAATGAGGGTGAAATATCTGGGTAGTGTCTTATCTTCAAATCTAATTAGCCTTCAAAAAAATTGGCCCAAAACATTTTCGTTAAAGCTCTAAAAATGCAAGCGAGGTCAAAGCATAAATTTTTTAAGCCCGCGACTTTGAATGAGAAGACAAGAAAACTCGTGGAAATAATAATTATAAGAATAATAAATATTTCTTGTTTATACAATATTCGGAGGAAAATCCAATGAGATCGGAGAAGTTTACAAGTTATAATAATGTTAAAAAGGCAAAAAAAATGAATGTGGTAAAAACTTATGCTCCTTATGTTGGATTAAAAGACATTTTATAAAAATTAATTAGGGAAAATATAGAAGAATTGGCATATACGTGAAGAAGAATTGATGTTTTTATTAGAGTTGATTTAAATGGGCTTATAGGTTATAATAGGATGGGCTATAAGAAGATTCATACCAACAATAACTAAATATGTAATAAGAGATAAAAATGCAAAATTTCACTTGATTTCATAATAGTTATTATCTTGTAATATTGAATAAATAGTTTAAGAAACAAAAAGAAGATTTAGTTACTTGCCAAAGTGGCAACAAATCACAAATAGATTCTTTCTTATTTAAAAAAATACAAATATTATAGGTGATTCCAGGGAAGGGTTTGCCTATAAAACATAGAGTAATAGTTATGAATGTGTATAAAAAATAAAAAATAAAAGTTCTAGAACAAAGTTGTGAAACTTTAAAGATTAGAAATTATTATCCTTTTAGGACATGCTGCTATGAGAAGTAAATTGGTAGTTAGGCCAAACTTGAAGGTTGTCATAAAAATTTCAAGGGAGTAGAAATAGATAGTACAATGATAGGGAGACTTAGAGGTGGAGTAAGAAAGTACGAAAGATTGTTGATGATAAAAAAAATGTGCTATTAAAGAGCAACAAAAATCGAATATACTGAAGCTTATAATGATTATGAGAAAACTGCAAGTCTAGCAAAGAGTGTTAAAATAGGAGGTGAAATGAAAAGGTACAAAAAATTAAGGATAAAAAATATGCTTTTAAAGAGTAAATGAAACAAAATATTATTGAGGCTTATAATGATTATAAGAAAGTTAAAGTCTTGAAAAGAGTGATAAACAAACCAAAAGCTGTAGTATTTTATGGTTTATAAATAAGCATAGTATTATGGATGGAGAAAATGGGATGTATAGAATAGCTACAAGGCTATTTGGTAGCAAGTATCTAGAATTCAAGGTTATTATAAATGCAGTGCTATTTGGAATTAAAGAAATAATTTTTTTTATGTGTAGTTTGAACTAATAAAAATAGAAATTAAAAGTATAAAAGGAAACCAAACTAGGTCATGGAGGACAGAGGTAGACATGGTGGCGAGAGTCTAGAGACCTAATTAGGATGTAGCAGAAGCAGCTTTGTGTGACAAGTGAAAATGATACTTGATATAATCTTACTATACTTGGAAACTCTTTGATCACTCCCCAAGTATTTATAATACTAGTTAGTGTTCTATCATACATCTTGTCTTAATGTACACCAAATCATTTGTCGTAGTATTTAATATATGCTTCTCACTGAAGATTCTTTCTTTGCTTATTACCTTTCATCAATTACGTTAATACAAAAAAACTACCTTAATACTTTCCATCAATTAGCTTAATGTACACTGTCGTTGCCATGTCTCAAGCCCTGAACGAAAAAAATAAAGTGTTGCATTAGGTAGTTAACAACCAGCGTAAAATTTATTGAATAATCATTACTAGAAACCTTTAATATATTGTAAATATTTTGTTGTTGATTGTCTATGAGTGATTGAGATTTTATCAATTTTGTGATGGATCTGCCGATTTGATTGGGAGGGAATTAGAAAATTTATAATCAAGAGGGAGTTGTTTAGGAAAGTTTTTAATCAAAAGGAATAATTATGAGATGTTTCCTAATTGAGGAAAAACATTTTTGGGGGTTGATTTAGAGGAGATTAATTATAAAATATTTTCTAATTGAAGATGACATATTTAGAGGCTGATTTGAGGGCTGATTTGGGAGGGAAATAATTAAGGAAATATGAGTGAATTAGGGGAGGGCTGTTTGGGTATTTGTTATTTATTGTTTGCTTTAAATAGGTGATTTTCCTAGGATTAGGGATGGATGTCGTTTGCCGAAATTAGAGTGTTCTTAGGGTGTTTGGGCTCCAGCCGATGGCTAGAGATTTGGGAGAGCCGGATCTTCCTCTCCAATTGAAGATCCACTTGTACATTATATTTTCTTTCATAAAACTTTCAATAAAAAAAATGCTTGTGTTTTATTCCTGATTTTCTTTTCGTTGATTTTTTTGAAATTGCTGAAATCATATTTCAGCCAAGGCTTTTCCTAAATTTTTGCAAGCACTTCCTATCACTTTGCTACTGATGGGGACATCGGATCATCATGGAGAGTTTATCAGAGACGCGGCCGACGATCTACGGCCACGATCGAGTCTTTATATTTTTGAGTCGTTGATGTATTTTATTTTCATGTAGCTTGTTATTTGCTTATGTGGCATTTAGAGTCATTGTATTTTTTTTATTTAGTTGCTTATGTGTTTGATTTCCCGTAGTACCCCTCTCATGAGAAGTTATCGTATGTAAGCCCAAAGGGCGTTTATGTCTTTTGTTTCGAGTCATGTTGTAGGAGGCTATTTAAAGCCCCGTTTTATTCTATGATGGTTAATGAATGATTATTTGAGAATTTTGTTTTCTTGCTTGGAGCATTGTGAGAACTTGTGAGTTCTAGTGGAGAGAGAGCTTCCTTGGAGAGGAAGGAGATAGCGCAATACCCACCAACTTGGATAAGTCGGGTTCGTGGTTCTTTCTTGATCCTCTTTACTCTTTTCCCGTATCTTCTTCCCCACCTTTGCTCGCCGGTTCTCCCTCCACCTCACCCGACCTCCTTCCCACCTAGACCTCACGGCCTAGCATCCCACCCGAGCCCCCATTGTGCCGGCCACTTCTCCTTTGCTCACCCTATTGGGTTTCCTAATTTGGATTAGATTTAATTGGGAATGATTCGAATTTCAAATTCATTCAAATTTGAATTCAAATTATTTCCTAAATTAAGTCAACGTATTTTAGGAAAGTATTTATTTCAAATCTAATTGAATTTCAAATTCAAGAGGATTTAAAAGAACTCTTTCCTAATCCTAAAATCCTAATTTAAGAAACCTTAATTGCTCCCTTTAATCTCTCCCCAATCCATGGGCCCGCCGGCCATGCATGAATAGCCGCCGGCCCCACTTCTCCTTCCATTACCTTGGATTTCCTAAATTATTTTAGGATTAATCTGGAACAATTAAAATCCCATTTGATTTAATTTCAAATTTTAAAACCTTTCCTAATCATCTTGGGTTATGTTAGGAAAGTTTCCAATCTTGGATTCAATTTAATTTCAAATTAAATTGGGCTCTTTTAAAACCTTCCTTAATTCTTTCATCCAAAGATAGAAGCCTTTAATCTCATCATAACTCCTTTCTACAAGCTTCACAAGCCGCCGGCCCCTACTCCCTGACCCGTCCAAACTCCCTCCTAGCTTATTCTCCATTGGTTTCCTCCTACTTGAGGAAAAATCTGAAACTTCTTTCAGATTTTGGGTTTTGGTTCACTATTCCTTCAAGGCCAAAGAGAAACTTCTTTCTCTTTGATTGTTTTGGCAAAGTGCTCCCTCATTATAAGAGTTGATCTTCAATCATCCATGAATGGCGGATCCCGAGACTGAGTACGGAATCACGTGGGACGACGACGGTTACACCGACATCTTCCGTTCTACATTCTTCGACGTGAACCCGGAGATCGATCATACAATCGAAGAATACGTAGATCGTATTTTGTTCCAATTGACGGAAGCCATTGAAGAGCATTTCGAGGGACTTGAGTGGAGGATTTCAAAGTCTTCTTGACGAAAGGTTCTTTGTCTCTCTACTTGACTTCAAATTATTCTAACTCCAAATTCTCGTTTGGTTAAGATTGTACTCGCTAAAGGCCACTCCGAATGCTCTCGCTAAAGCTTAGTAAATCATAGGGATTGAGTGCGCTTTCTATGCATCCTAGATCTCACTGTTAGATGAGGGATTATGTTGGAAGCTACTATTCTGTGTTATTGCTATTTTCTTAATTATTCTTGAATGTTCAAAATTTGGCGCGTGTAATTTAGCCTATGCAATATTAACTCCTTCATTGTTTTACTCGCCGTGGTTAATTACTAGTAATTTTATTCCGAACTTATTCTATACAAAGAGTTGTGCAAAGCCTAATTGGAACTCATAAACATTGCATCTAAGTAGTCCTGCATCATCTGGTATCAGAGCATGGTTTGCTCTAGTTTTGCATGCTAGACTTCATCCTAGGAGTTATTTCAATTAGCGTATCTTGTTGTTGCATGCATGTCATCAGTTATATTGATTTATTTACATGTTATGTTTGCTGTCAACTGTTTTCTGCATGCATTTAGGGATCGTTAAGCTTGTTCACTACTTGTTTAATTGCTGTCCTCAAGGTACCCACATCACTAGTTGTCTAGGTAACTTAACCTTTCTTTGTAGTTCGCTGTCCATGAGTTTCCAGCACCATTTAGAGTCCCGTTAGAGTGTTTTCCCCTGCTGTAGTTTGCTGTCCACTTCTTAGAAAACCCTCTAAGTATCCCTTTGTGTTTAGGAATGGACCCGGAACAACTAGGAAGGACCTTAGACCTCTTGGTAGGTCAAATGAACACTATTAGCCAGCAACTCAAGGAAAACCAGGCAGATCTAGCTGAGCTTCGTAGGAACACCACCGAAAGATTCGATACACTTGAGCGAACTAGAGACCACCCCACTCCTTACACCCCATCTAGACCCACTTCTATGTATGGGGATGAAACCTACCCGGATGAGAGGCCACATCGGGCTAATCATCGAGCTCACTATCATGGACATGATCCACGTCATGATCCTGATTTGGATGAGAGGCATCACCGTGCCAATCATCGTTCTACCTACCACGGCCATGATCCCGATGCACCACTTATGAAGAACATTAAGGTTGATGCTCCTACCTTTGATGGCACCCTCGATCCCCAGCTCTTCCTGGACTGGGTCAAAGGTATGGATAGTTTCTTTAAGTGGTATGATATTTCTGAGGCCAGGAAGGTTAGTTTTGCTGCCATGAAGCTTACGGGTAGGGCGAGCCAGTTTTGGGCGAATTTAGAGAGTCTTAGGGAGGATAGGAATGAGTACCCTATTGTAGACTGGTTGTCCATGAAGCGGGAACTCAAACAGAAGTACTTGCCCTCGTCGTACTTCCCCCGCCTATTGGACAGGTGGAATAGGTTGACCCAAGGCAACAAACCAGTGAAGGAGTACATCGCCTCGTTTGATGACTTCTTGATTAGATGCAAAGGGGAGACCTCTACCACCCCCGCGCAAATCTTATCTATGTTTCGAACCGGGTTGCGTGAGGATCTACGCAATGAGTTGTTTGCCCGGAACGTCACTACACTGGAAAATGCCTACAGCTTAGTGCTTGATCTAGAGGAGTCCCGTTCTCAGCACCCGAGTCGTTCCCATGATTCTAGACCCTCGTATAGATCAGCAGGTAGTTCCACCCCACACCCTCCTGCTTCACGACCCACTCCGGGGAGCACGACCCGACCACCCACGGGTCCACCTGCACCTAGATCTGATTTTAGAAGTAAACCTCCCACCCCGGATGCCCCTCGGTCCAGTCCCGGGACCAAGTGCTTTCGATGCCAGGGGTATGGGCATATCGCTTCTCAGTGCTCCAGTCCTTATAAGGTTTCGATCGTTGAGGAGATGACTGAGGACAATCTCGAGCCCGAGGTTGATCAGATCCATCAAGTCGAGGAAGAAGGCGAATACTTCGAGGAGGAGGACGACACTACGGTCCTCAATTGCCTTCAAAAGCCGGATACCTCTCCCATCTGCGTGGTGAGATGTGCACTATCACACCCGACACCCACTGATGACTGGCGTAGGACCACGATTTTCCATACCTACACCAAAATCAAAGATAAGAACTGTAAAGTCATAGTGGATAGTGGTAGTTGCATTAATGTTGTTTCCTCCAGCATGGTTTCCCAGTTAGGTTTGTCTGCCGTCCCTCACCCCAACCCGTATAAGGTATCTTGGGTCAACTCCAATGCCTTGGAGGTGAAGGAACGAAGTCACGTACCCATCTCCTTTGCCACTTATAAGGAGAATGTCTGGTGCGATGTGTTGGTCATGAATGTTGGACAAATTTTGCTAGGTCGCCCCTGGATCTACAATAACGATGTCCACATTTATGGGCGTTCAAACACCTGCGTGTTTGAACATGCTGGCAAAAAGATTAAACTTTTGCCATCACAGCCCCGGGTTACGGATGCCACGAAATCCAACCCAGCCAAATCAAAAAAGGGCGTGAACCTTGTCACCGCCAAGGTTCTGATTACTGAGTTTGCCCAAGGCGCCCCTCTGTTTGCCTTAGTTGGCCGTGAGATTTCCACTGAATCTGACGAGCCCATTCCTGAGGAGGTACAGCCTATTTTAGAACAGTATGCTGATGTCTTTCCCGATGATCTCCCCGATCAGTTACCTCCACTTAGAGACATCCAGCATGCTATAGACTTCGTCCCTGGAGCCTCCCTTCCAAACCTGCCACACTATCGCATGAACCCCACGGAACATGCTGAGCTTAAAAAGCAGGTTGACGAATTACTGCAGCGAGGTTTCATTAAGGAGAGTCTTAGTCCCTGCGCGGTGCCGGCCCTTCTTACACCGAAGAAGGACGGAACTTGGAGAATGTGTGTTGATAGCCGTGCTATCAACAAGATCACCGTCAAATATCGATTCCCCATTCCGAGGCTCGATGACATGCTCGATATGATGACGGGTGCAACATTGTTCTCCAAAATTGATCTTAAAAGTGGGTACCACCAGATCCGGATCCGACCCGGTGATGAGTGGAAAACTGCCTTCAAGACTAAGGATGGTCTTTATGAGTGGTTAGTCATGCCATTTGGGCTCAGTAATGCCCCTAGCACCTTTATGAGAATCATGACTCAAGTGCTGCGTCCGTTTATGGGAAAGTTTGTCGTCGTCTACTTTGACGACATTCTTATTTACAGTCATTCCATTAGTCAGCACTTGGACCACTTAAGGCAAGTTTGTGAGGTCTTAAGGAAGGAGCAATTATATGCAAATCCTAAGAAATGCACCTTCCTAGTAGATCGCGTCATCTTCCTGGGCTTCATCGTATCAGCCCAAGGGGTTTCCGCTGACCCCGAGAAGGTGAGGGCCATTGTAGAGTGGCCTATCCCTCAGACTATCCGGGAAGTCCGCAGCTTCCACGGATTAGCCACCTTCTATAGGAGATTCATACGGAACTTCAGCACAATTGTTTCTCCTATCACTGACTGCCTGAAGAAGGGTGATTTCCACTGGACCTCGGCCGCCACTAGAGCTTTTGATGAGATTAAGCAGAAAATGGTGGAAGCCCCAGTGATGCGACTTCCTGATTTCTCCAAAGTCTTCGAAGTAACTTGCGATGCTTCGGGGGTCGGAATTGGAGGAGTCCTTTCCCAGGAAGGTCACCCAGTAGCTTACTTCAGTGAGAAATTGAACGATATCCGGCAACGTTATTCCACTTATGACAAAGAGTTCTACGCTGTGATCCAATCACTTCGTTATTGGCGACATTACTTGCTCCCGCAAGAATTCGTCATTTTCTCGGATCACGAAGCTCTGCGTTATATCAACTCCCAAAAGAAATTGAATGCACGCCACGGTCGATGGGTTGAGTTCCTTCAGGAGTACACGTACACCCTTAGACACAAGGCGGGAGTTGAAAATAAAGTTGCCGATGCTCTCAGTCGTCGTATGATGACCACCACCGAGATGAGAGCAGAAGTCGTGGGTTTTGACCAAATAAAGAGGGATTATTTGGAATGCCCCGACTTCAAGGAAACCTACACTCTCTTGTCCACTGGCAGCACGCGCTTGGTGGACGATTTCCTACTGGAGGATGGTTATCTTTTCAAAGCCCAGAGGCTTTGCATCCCGAGTACCTCCCTTAGGGAATTTTTGGTCTGGGAACTCCACGCCGGAGGCCTCGCTGGGCACTTCGGTCGGGACAAGACTATCAAAGCCGTGGAGTACCGTTTCTTTTGGCCCAGCCTTAAGAGAGATGTTGGTCGGCTGGTCAGTCGGTGTCACACCTGCCAACTGGCCAAGCAACGTAAGCAGAACACTGGCCTTTACACGCCCTTACCTGTTCCCAGTTGTCCTTGGCAGGACGTTAGTATGGATTTTATCTTAGGCCTGCCTAAGACACTTCGTAGGCACGATGCTATTTGTGTGGTAGTTGACCGATTTTCCAAAATGACACATTTCATTCCATGTTCTAAAACATCTGATGCCTCTCACATTGCGAAGTTATACTTCAATGAGGTTGTCCGTTTACATGGTTTACCCAAAACCATTGTGTCGGATAGAGATGTGAAGTTCACTAGCTATTTTTGGAAAACCCTGTGGATGAAAATGGGCACCAAACTTCACTTTTCCACTGCCTTTCACCCACAGACTGATGGTCAGACCGAGGTAGTCAATAGGAGTCTGGGTAATCTATTGCGGTCCTTGGTTGGTGAACACATTAGAGACTGGGATTCCATTCTTCCTACTGCTGAGTTTGCTTATAATAATTCAATTAACCGAACCACGGGTCGAAGTCCTTCTGAAATTGTATACGGGTTCAAACCTAGACAGCCGTTAGACCTGATTCCCATGAGTTCTAGGTATAGGATTTCTGAGTCTGCATCAGCATTTGCATCTCATTTGCATGAACTTCATAAAGACATTGCACAACAAATTGAAAAGAATAATCTGGAATATAAATTACATGCAGATTTAAAACGGCGATTTAAAACTTTTGAGGTTGGTGATTTTGTTATGGTGCGGATTCGTCCGGAACGGTTCCCTCCAGGAACAGTTAAGAAATTACATGCAAAGAGTGTTGGACCTTTCAAGATTCTTAAGAAAATTAATGACAATGCTTATATAGTAGATCTGCCTGCAGATTTCAATATAAATCCCTCTTTTAACATAGAAGACTTAGTGGCATACGAAGGTCCTGATTTTAACCCACAAAATCCACTTTCAAAACAGCCTTGTGTGAACCCACCCTGTGAGATCCCAAACCTACCTCCACTACCAAATATCCCCAAATTTCCTATGGCAGAGCAAGTGGAAGCAGTCTTAAGTGATGAAATCATATCCACAAGAGAAGGAGGACGAAGAAGATATTTGATCAGGTGGAAAGGCAAGCCCGAGTCAGAGGACACATGGCTAGATCGTGAGGAGCTGCAGCAGATTGACCCAGATGCACTAGAGATCTACGAGAGCGCCAGAGATTCCTACTCGACGGAGTCGAGTTTTCTCCCACCCCGGGAGAATGATGGGGACATCGGATCATCATGGAGAGTTTATCAGAGACGCGGCCGACGATCTACGGCCACGATCGAGTCTTTATATTTTTGAGTCGTTGATGTATTTTATTTTCATGTAGCTTGTTATTTGCTTATGTGGCATTTAGAGTCATTGTATTTTTTTTATTTAGTTGCTTATGTGTTTGATTTCCCGTAGTACCCCTCTCATGAGAAGTTATCGTATGTAAGCCCAAAGGGCGTTTATGTCTTTTGTTTCGAGTCATGTTGTAGGAGGTTATTTAAAGCCCCGTTTTATTCTATGATGGTTAATGAATGATTATTTGAGAATTTTGTTTTCTTGCTTGGAGCATTGTGAGAACTTGTGAGTTCTAGTGGAGAGAGAGCTTCCTTGGAGAGGAAGGAGATAGCGCAATACCCACCAACTTGGATAAGTCGGGTTCGTGGTTCTTTCTTGATCCTCTTTACTCTTTTCCCGTATCTTCTTCCCCACCTTTGCTCGCCGGTTCTCCCTCCACCTCACCCGACCTCCTTCCCACCTAGACCTCACGGCCTAGCATCCCACCCGAGCCCCCATTGTGCCGGCCACTTCTCCTTTGCTCACCCTATTGGGTTTCCTAATTTGGATTAGATTTAATTGGGAATGATTCGAATTTCAAATTCATTCAAATTTGAATTCAAATTATTTCCTAAATTAAGTCAACGTATTTTAGGAAAGTATTTATTTCAAATCTAATTGAATTTCAAATTCAAGAGGATTTAAAAGAACTCTTTCCTAATCCTAAAATCCTAATTTAAGAAACCTTAATTGCTCCCTTTAATCTCTCCTCAATCCATGGGCCCGCCGGCCATGCATGAATAGCCGCCGGCCCCACTTCTCCTTCCATTACCTTGGATTTCCTAAATTATTTTAGGATTAATCTGGAACAATTAAAATCCCATTTGATTTAATTTCAAATTTTAAAACCTTTCCTAATCATCTTGGGTTATGTTAGGAAAGTTTCCAATCTTGGATTCAATTTAATTTCAAATTAAATTGGGCTCTTTTAAAACCTTCCTTAATTCTTTCATCCAAAGATAGAAGCCTTTAATCTCATCATAACTCCTTTCTACAAGCTTCACAAGCCGCCGGCCCCTACTCCCTGACCCGTCCAAACTCCCTCCTAGCTTATTCTCCATTGGTTTCCTCCTTGAGGAAAAATCTGAAACTTCTTTCAGATTTTGGGTTTTGGTTCACTATTCCTTCAAGGCCAAAGAGAAACTTCTTTCTCTTTGATTGTTTTGGCAAAGTGTTCCCTCATTATAAGAGTTGATCTTCAATCATCCATGAATGGCGGATCCCGAGACTGAGTACGGAATCACGTGGGACGACGACGGTTACACCGACATCTTCCGTTCTACATTCTTCGACGTGAACCCGGAGATCGATCATACAATCGAAGAATACGTAGATCGTATTTTGTTCCAATTGACGGAAGCCATTGAAGAGCATTTCGAGGGACTTGAGTGGAGGATTTCAAAGTCTTCTTGACGAAAGGTTCTTTGTCTCTCTACTTGACTTCAAATTATTCTAACTCCAAATTCTCGTTTGGTTAAGATTGTACTCGCTAAAGGCCACTCCGAATGCTCTTGCTAAAGCTTAGTAAATCATAGGGATTGAGTGCGCTTTCTATGCATCCTAGATCTCACTGTTAGATGAGGGATTATGTTGGAAGCTACTATTCTGTGTTATTGCTATTTTCTTAATTATTCTTGAATGTTCAAAATTTGGCGCGTGTAATTTAGCCTATGCAATATTAACTCCTTCATTGTTTTACTCGCCGTGGTTAATTACTAGTAATTTTATTCCGAACTTATTCTATACAAAGAGTTGTGCAAAGCCTAATTGGAACTCATAAACATTGCATCTAAGTAGTCCTGCATCTGCTACATTCTAGTTTTCTACTTTGCAATGTGAATCCTAAATCAATGCATGCTTTTTATTTGTTCGATGATTTCTAACAAAGTTTCAAATTTTCACGACATCTAAATGACTCTTGGGAATAAATTATAATAATTTTCCTATCTTTCAAAAGAAATTAATCCTAAACTAAAAGTCAGCAAATTGTGAATCATGATTTTTTTGTATGTTTGTTCGTGCATCTCACCTAGGGGTGTAAACAAGTCGAGTCAAGTCGAGTTTTTGCACTATCGAGCTTAGCTCGTTAGTCGGAAAGCGAGCTTGAACTCGAGCTCGTCCTACTATAAGCGAGCTCGAGCCGGCTCACAAGCTTTAATAAGCTTGATTCGTTTTCCAAAAAAAAAAGCTGCAGCATTTATCACAAAATGCAATTTTCTGAAAAGCTGCAGCATTATTCAAAATAAAGCTGCTTATTTTCCCAAAAAACTCCCTCCGGAACTCTTTTTACCGCCCAAATACCACCCAAATCAAGTTTTTTAATTATTTTTTAATATTCAAAAAGCTGCAGCACTATTAAGTGGCCGGCTTGCAAGGGATTTGACTAAGCAGGCAAAAGTCACCAACCTTCGGTATTTATTATTAAGTTTTTTTTTTAACTATTTAAATAAAATAAATATTATTTAATAATATTAATAGTAGTTCGAGCCGGCTCGCGAGCTCACGAGCCGAGCTGAGTTTGAGCTCGAACTCGAGCTCGTTTAATAAACAAGTTCGAGTTTGAGCTCGAGCTCGTGGCTCGATAAGCTCGGCTCGCGAGCTTGTTAACGAGTCGAGCTTGAGCCGGCTCTCTCACTTACACCCCTAATTTCACCCTACATTTACATTAGTAAACCTAAAATCCTAGACATCCTACATAAAAAATTTAAAAAGAGCAGAAATTTTCAGATAACAATAACATGACATAGTTAGCAAAACTATGGCATTGATACAGCAGGCCTCAACATAGTTCAAATTTACCAAATTCATACTTGCAATGGATTGCCAATTCATCTAATTGACATAGTAAAAGACTGATTACTTGTCGTAAAAAACACAGAGACCCTGACTGCTATAAAAACGACAAAAACAACGAGGGAAAAAAATGAAATTCTTTCATACAACCAAAACATAACGGTAATTAAATGAATTAGAACAATAGTAGAGAAAATGAGGCAACCAACCACCAGAAGATTCCTGTAAGGTGTTAAATAACTTGATCAGGGAGTCCTTCACCAATTGTGCTCCAAGTTTAAAAATATCCCCCTCACCATATTCCACCTCCAGAGCCTACCATAGATTTTAAAAGTCTGTAAATAATTAATCAAAAAACCATAATGATGGCACTGATGTCTAATACTTGCATAAACTAAATGAAGTTGTATGCAAAGCTAATAAGACTCGATGACAGCGATGGCAAGTTCAAAAACATTGCTGATATCACTATAAAAATCAAACAAATATGACATGCAACTTTGGGAAAGTAAGTAACGTTACCAACACTTAATAAATCCAACTTTTAAGATGGCCTGTAAAAGGAATTTTTGAACCAAATTAGGTGTAAGAAAGAAAAAGACATAATTTGATTCTAATAACACCAAGTTTCAAAGTATAATTTTCCAAAAAGTGAGTAAACTATTTATTATTCATCGAAAATTCGATACTTCTTCGTCACCAAACATGTACACTATATGGAGCAAGGATGGGAATCATATTCATGTTCAAAAGTCAATGCCATTGTTGATTGCATTAGATAGTGCCTTTTCAGTTAGTATGTTGTTCAAATTCATCAAATATTCAATATACATTCAATAACACTTAATTGTAAAACATGGCTACAAGAATATCCAACAATAACAACAAGCCTTTTATCTCATAACATGATGTCAACTTCGTAAATTCTTTGTTCTACATTGTATCCTATTATAGTCAAATTCTCATTTAAATCTAATTTTTAAAAAAATATTATTTTTAATACTTTCTAGCCATGTCTTTTTATATCTGCATCTACCTTTTTTAACATAGGCTGGATCAAAAACCTCTACTCTCCTAATATGGTCATCAAAAGAAAAAGTTTTATGTAGCCAAATCATCTAATGCAACTATCTCTAATCTTATTTGCCACTGAAGCTACTCCAACGTTTTCATGTATATACTTGTTTCACATTTTGTCTTTATGAGTAAAGTCACTCATCCACCTAAGCATCCTCATCTCTGCAACACTTAACTTTATGCTTCTTCTTTTTTTTTTTTTTTTCCAACATTCTACACCATAAAGCATCGCTAGTCTCATCCCCATCTTATAACATTTTCCCTTATATTTGAGGGGTACTCTTTTTAATCACACAACAAGTCTAATGCATTCCTCCACCATCCAACTTGAATTCTACTAATAATATCCCCATCTCACCATTAGTTTGAACAATAGATCTAAGATACGTAAAATGTACACTCTTTCCAATGACTTGATTACCCAATATCACAATCCCAACACTAAATATATTACTACTAAAATTACACTCCATATATTTGATTTTAGATCTACTGAAATGAAAACTTTAGGCTCTAAGGTTGGCCTTCATAATTTAAGTTTTTCATCAACTCCCTCTCTAGTCTTATCAACAAGAAGAATATTATTAGCCAAAATCATACACCTAGGTAAATCCTCTTGCAAATGTCCAGAAAAAACATCTATGACTAAAGCAAAAATATATGAGCTTAAAGCTGATTTTTTACGTAATCCAATTGACATAGGAAAATACTTAGTCAAACTACCTTGTATATGAACACAAGTAATAGGTCCTATATACATATCCTTAGTGGCTTGAATATAAGAATTATTGACTCCCTTTTTTTTCTAAAATTCTCCTAATCACTTCTCTTGAAATTTAGGGTGCGTTTGGGACGGCTGCAGCTATCGATAAAGTAGATTGTGAAATTGTTGTACAGAAAGTTGCTTCCTGAAGTTACTTTATAGAAATCATTATATTTTGTTTGGATAGTATAAATGTAGAGCTGTTGTGCTGCAGCTGCATGAGAACAAATTAACTTCATACCCTTATATATACTTAGATGAAATATATAATTTTTTCAAATTTTAAATTTTTTTAAATGTATATGATAATCAACTAACAATTCTAAAAATCAAAATTGTATCCCTTCTTTAGTTGGTACAACTTTTTTTAAATATATTAAAGATGCAAATTTTTTTTTTTAATATTGTTGTAAAAAATAAAATTTTAACTTAAAAATATTTGTAAGCCGTACAAAAAATGAAAAAAATTAAAATTATATCTAAGATTTCAAAAGCTACGTAAAAAAAAATTATCCAAGTCTTAATTTTAATGCTTTTTATAATCTTTGAATAAAATAAGTTAAAACTTTTTTATTTTACTTCTACGAAGTTGACAAAGACATCTAAGGATACTTGAAAAATACCTTTTACAAGAAGTAATAATGTGCTGATTGCTACAGAAAACTTTAGGAAAATATGAGACCACATTCAAAATGGAATAATTGGAGAGAAAGGAACTTTTAACAAGTAAATCCATCATTCATATGCTGAACTTGATTGTAACGTCACTGGTGCCATTGTCAGAATGCGATGAGGTTGAGGTTCAAGAGAGGGCGTGCAATGTGCTTGGTTTGGTTCTCTTCTTGAATGGGATTGAGGAGTGGAAAACTGACGATGTAGACTGGAGGCTTGATGGAAAAATTAGGGAGATTGTTAGAGTTATGAGTGATGCTTTCTCTGAAGAGCTTGGTCCTGTATCAATGCATGCTCAAAAAAGAGTCCTTGTGCCTGAGGGGCTAGAGCTTAAGGAAAACCTTAGTGATCTTGATATGATGCTAAGGCAAACAGCATGTATAACCTTTGGGGAGGAGAAAAAATGCAGCAATGCTGGACCGGAATTCAGTCCAGTTGAAAGCTCTTGCATATCAACAATAAGTTCAACTTATTAATCAACCAACGCTTCAGTATTGCATAGCATATACAATTTTAGCAGCAGCATTGTTACTTTCTGACAGAATTAATACAGAAATTATATCCTCATGCTCTCTTCCCCCTCTTAACTACAATCTGTAATCCTAATCCCTCAGACTTCTTATCCCTCTAACTCAAGCGCATACAATGATTAACAGAAAATCCACATAACACATTTATAGTTTTATTATAAGTATACTTGACAGGATTTGCTTAATACAGTTTTTGTATAAACATGCCGACACCATTACTTAGCTGAGTTAATTAAGTTTTGACTAGTTTTGGAATTCAATAATACATAACAATAATATTAGATATGCCAATATACATGGAATATAGGAGTCACAGACACAAAAACTCAGATGAATTTACTTCAAAATCTTCAAAAATATTAGGCCTGACTCGAACTATAATATGAAGGTTGGAAGAGACAAATATATGTAATTAATATTTACCTCTAATTTCTCTTTCCACCATTCATCATGTGCGTCAATGGTTTTTTCCTAGGATCCCAACCAAGTCCAGTGGATCCACGCTTCAATTCTTTTCATAATTTTCAATCTTTTTTTAACTGATCCCGTTTATTTTTTAACTGATATTGTAAAACCTGTTCTCACGAGCAGCCCGAACTCACACATGGAATAATTCTAAAACAACTTCTGTATTAAATTGTAAGTTCAGCAGCTTCAATTGTTCAATGTAGATGTAATTTGCTTTCTTAGTTATATCATATTATCATCTACTCAACAGCTTCACAATCTTGTGTCTCATAATTTGTTACATCTTCTACTTCATGTTTGGTTGAAGAAACTATTATTACGACAAGAAGAAAACAACAAGTTATTCGATGAATTTATATTAACAAATTAGTTTGAAAGGGGCCTTCAACTGCCAAGTAAAGTAACAAATTACGATCAAGCTCAACATAGAAGAAAAAAGTTCTCATTGAGCAGCTTTCCAAAAAAAAAAAAAAACCCAAGATAACTGTTCATACATCAAACATAGAAGAAAAAAAGTTTTCATTGAGCAGCTTTCCAAAAAAAAAGAAAATCTTTCAAGCAAGCTTTCTTAAGGTTAACTAAAGAACAGAGGATTTTTTTTTTTTTTTTTTTACTGTAAATGTATTCATCAATTAGCCTAATAATGAGTTATATTCTTGGTAGAGTAAACAACTTTGATTACAAATAACTTGAATCCAAAAATGGTCTAATTACATTGCAAATAAGCTCAAATTTAGTGTACAGAGAATATGAAAATATTTAAAAATCAAGTCCATTAATTGATGTATATGCTCTGTAAACAAATAACCTTTGGCCACAAACTCACGAATCATTTTGATTTCAGACATCATTTTTTTTAGAAAGCATGCTCGTGGCAATAAAACTTAGATGAAAGAAGCAAGCCTACACCTTTATGAAAGCAGAGCAAATGAACAAAGGCAATAGAGATTTTTTTTTTAAATTCTTTTTTAATTGCTTCAAGTATCGGATTGCCTTCCACCTACAAATCTTTACTTCTTTCTGTAATAATTATGATAAGGAATAAGTTCTTCAATACCAGTCTGTGCTCAGTCTTGGCCTCAATCACATGCACAAGACCCTTTCGAAGGTCGCTTCTGCTCTCTCTGTCTCTTGAGCTCCAATTGCAGGTAGTGTCGAAGGAAGATGATAATGGAAGAGCACTTTTCTACAGCTCTCATGCACACCAGGATCAACTATTAAGGTAGAATAACTGGAACTACAGATTTTTTTTTTTAGAAAAAAATGCCCTAGCCCCTACTGTTCATCGGCCAGATGGAAGACATGAATGCCACCAGCCGCCCCTTGCCCCCTCTCTGGACCAAATAGAGAAGCATGCCGCCTATGCCTTCCATTCGCACGCCCTGCACACCGCCTAGCCCTAGGATCGGGATTGATCGGCCAGGGAATTGGGGCTCATTCGATTGAGAGGAAGAGCTCGGGGATGGGAATCGGCGGATTGATGAAATTGTCGGGTCGAAAGACTTGGAGCAGGTCGGAGGCGTAGACGTCATGAGTGGCGGCCTGGCAGGGAACACGTGGAATTTGAACTTACCGATGTAGAGGCGGGACGGAGAGCAAAGGTCGGGAGACTGGCGTGAGCTTTTGGAGAAGATGAGTCGAAGATGGATGAGCTTAAGGAGTCGACGTTGGTCTGCAGCGAACATTGAACATTGCAAGTGGGGCATTTCCATCATTTATGTGATTCAAAACAGCGGAAAGCAGCGACCAGCAGCGGACCGCAGAAGGCCTTCTTAAGATGGCAAAAGTAACCACGGGACGCAAAAATTTTTACAACGGAGCATGAACTCGGCGCCCCAAACAATCCTTCGGTTACTTTACATAACGTGAAGCAAGAAAAACGTTGTCCCAAACGCACCCTTAATCAGATGCTTTCTCTAAATCAATAAATATCATACGTAGATCCTCCTTACTCTCCCTAAACTTCTCAATCAAAACCTCTCAACAAATGTATCACTTCCATAGTAGACCTACTCGGCATGAATCCAAATTGATTTTGAGAAACATTAGTATCATAACATAATCTATGTTTAATTACTCTCTCTCTCTCTCTCTCTCTCTCTCTCTCTCTCTCTCTCTCTCTCTCTCTCTCTCTCTCTCTCTCTCTCTCTCTCTCTCTCATAAGATGACACATTAACATAATTCCTCTATAGTTCACACTCTTGTGCATCATCTTTATTCTTAAAAAATAAGAACCAATACAGTCATTCTCCACTCATCTAACATATTTTTATTCTTCAAAAAAATATTAAAAAGTTTATCAAGCCAAGAAATTTGTTGATCTCCAGAGCATTTCCACATTTCTATTGAAGTATTATTAGGTCCTACTATTTTTTCACACTTCATTTTCTTTACAATCTCTTCAATTTTGGTTTTACTACTAGACGATAAAATAAAAATATCCATTTTCACTTAGAGTGCTAAGGTCATTGAAGTTAATCGTACTCTGACGATCTTCATTGAAAAGTTTATTGAAATATCATTAGGTCCTACTACTTTTATACTCGTCTATTAGCAGCACAAATATAAAGCATAAAAAATCAAAGTTAGAATGTTATCTTACATTTGTTTACTTAGCTTAAAGTTCCATTCTTTTACAATTTTTAAATGCTGTGAAGTGCAAGTTATTCTCATTACAAAACACTTAATATGCTTAATCAAACTTAGAAGATTGAGAGCTGGTGCATTACCACACACATTGTTAAGTGGAACAATCATATTGCTAGTATTAACACATAAATTTCAAGCCTATAATATGCAAAATTGTTTTGCAATTCAATTCAGAGCAAAAGAAGTTTGAGCTTGGGTCCTCGCATATAATAGTCCAGAGTTTCAACACCCATCTACCTTCAGCTCTGTCCACAATTCTTAAATGAATTTCCCATCCGCCTATTCAATCTAATTTCATTACGAACAATTTATAGACACTTCAACAATAAAACCGGCAATAGCATAAAATAAATAGGGACCCTTCATAGTCCAGTTTAAAATCATTCCTTCAATCCCCGACCAGTCATCAGGTTCCATGACCGTCCAGAACAAGGCAATAGATCAGCGCAACCCCCATAAATGGACTTGAATTTGCTGAGACTAGGGTTTTAAGTAAATAGTGGAGCTTGAACGCTCTGACCTCATTTTTGAGATCCTAAAAAATGAGGTCATAGTGTTCAAGCTCCACTATGCACACACGCATGTTGAATGTTGAATATCTTGTCATTAATGGTATTAACCTCGATGAAGGAAAATTAAACATATAACATAATTTGGTTATTATAACATAAAAAATAAAGTGCCTATAATAAAATCATCAAAAGGGAAACAAACTGGGTGAATACGACAAAATTATTCAATATCACAAGCAGGAAAAATATTTAATGATGTTTTTGAGGCTTATGATTAAAGGAACATGCAAAAGTAATCAGGAAATATTTATGAACAAATAATTTCACTTGGTATTTGAAATGGCGAAGGACTAAAGTTGTAAGAGCTATATATGAAAAGAGGGAAACATTTATCTGGTGTGTAGAGTGAAAAGAAAAGATAAAAGTGAGTTGCGATCACCTCAAGTCCTCTAAAACGTCCAATGAATAATTCTGCAGATCTTATACTGCTTTGAGCAACTTCATTTAATACTACAGTCCTCCTTGTATTTTCAACAAGCGATGCAAGACTAGCTGCAAATGTTCGGTCAGATTCCTGTCGGAAAAGGCAGAATATTAACAACAATCAACTTGCATTACAGAAAATGTTATGAGGTACATAATTCCTTAAAATGTCTAAATTGAAATGCATACAAGTTATGGAAGAAACCAGAAAAATACATCAAAATTGCACCGCATAGCTGTCATGCCAAAAATTTCAAAAAAAAAATTACAATTAAAATTTTATCTAAAATTATACCTTATTTTTTGCACATATTAAATATCGTCAAAACTATTATTATATATTTAATTTCGATCATTTTGAGATATATAGAAGAAAAAGAGGAAGAAAGCTTAGTTTGGATTTTTGTAATTTCTCCAAAGAATTGAGTGTCTTCGAGTTGTAGGGATTGAATGAGAAGAAAGAATTTTAAGGTAAAATTTTATTTTGAGGTTATTTGATATAAAAGTGTGTTGCTAGGTTATAAATTGATTTTAACTGAGGAACTTGATGATTTTATTAGAATGTATACAAATGATCAATATTTTGGTGTGTCAACTGGAGATGATCCATCCTGAGGAGAATCCAGTTAATTCAATGGGATACTCAATCTCTAAACAAACGGTCAAATTATTCCTAGGTCTATTATTCATAAATTATTGTAAATTTTATTTATCTGTTGTGTATTGGCATAGAATTTCTTCATATTAGGCATACTACCAGTTCGTGTTATTAAAAAAATCAATGCATTTTGTGTGATCACAGGTTCAAAGAAAATTTTATAATATTTTTATTTAACTCAAGCCATAACACTATTTAATAAAGTTTGATGCATATTTAAATATTGAGTTTTACATGCAATACTTTACCTTTGATACATGTTAATACTTTATTCAAATGGATTGATAACAAGTGCATAGTTTTAGATCCTTATGAAAATGATGTAAAAGTAAAGAAAATAAATGAAAGACCATGTCATGTGGGATAGGTTGAGAAACTATGATGACCTATGCATAAGGCAAAAGTTTAGATGAGATGAGCCTCATTAAGGAAATAAAAAAGATTTCCGGCTCTCTATTCTAGCAATTGGAATGGGCCAACTTTGAATCAAGGGGTTGTTGATAATTATAATGTTGAGCTAACTAAACTTTATCAATAGTTATTAAAGCCATTGGGCTATGTGAAAACCAAGCGATATAAATGAGTCAAAAGCTTATACCAACATTACATAACATCACTAAGAAAAAAGATATATATAAATTAAGAAGAAAATTAAAGTTAAGCAAGTAATCTAATACTAGCAATTGGCTAGCATGGTTGATTAAACAATTTGACAATTCCCATATATTCATGTTCATTGCTTATAGTCAAGTCTTTCATTTTATCAAATCATTTGATTTAGAAATATTGCACAAAGTTAGTTAAATTTATGAAGATAAAATATATTAATTCATATGATCAGCATAGCGTGTTTTCTTGTTTTCTTATATGTTTGAACATTACATTATAATTGTTTATCCCACTGAGCAGGTAGCTCATTTGATATTATAAATATGTTTTTCAGGCAAAGGGAAAGAGTAGTTGGGGTTGTAGGCAAGTAACAAGTTATCTTGTACCATAGCATTTGGGTGCACAATTTTGAAAATAGCATATAAGAAGAATTATATGATGTAAAGTAAAAATTTTGGTTCATATGAATTTATCTTTAAAGTTTATTTAAAAGTTTTATAGTTCATTTGATGATTTTACTTATGCACGTTTCTGAATCAATGCTTCTGATAAATCTAATAGATAACTGTGAAGCATAAAGTATTTTTTTGTGACAATTTAGAAAACAATTTTCTTTCATTTGATCTTGAATTAAATAAGAATAGCTGTCAGAAAGAAATGTGTCAGAATAAATTGTTCGTCTATGTTACAGCAGCATAGTTGATTGGAGGGGTCCAAAATGGGACGCGACAAAAGCACCATTAGTTTCCAAAATTTAAGAAAAGGTCTCATAAATGAAAGTAGCACTAGAAGAATACAAAACATCTAAACATAACATACCTGAGAATATTCATTAGCACCAAACAACTCGATGACAGTTGCACTAGTTAATTAGGAAGCTCATGATGCCCACTTAGCATGCAGAGCAGAGACCAAGAATAGGTTTTTTTTCTCATTCATTTGGAGTGTTTGTTTCACATGTCAACATATCGAATTTTGATAAAAGGATTTTACAAATTAAATAAAACAACTTCATAAACATACAATGGCGCAACGTGTTCATGTGTGATTAAAGTAAGGATATGAGAACAAGGGTCCTGACTTATATGGCCTGGTCTACAAATGTGGTGAGAAGTAGCATGAAATAATACAAAATGGTCTGGAGTACAACCTCATGATTCAGACATCGTGAAGCTCTACCTTAGTAGCCATAGGATCAAAATTATTTGCCTGAAAGCTCCGGATACAAAATATTCAAAAGATATGTTACCTAAACCTCAAAGCCAAGATGCAAAAATAAAAAAGTTAAGAGGCTGGTTGGGCACACTTTCTTTTTTCTTTTTCTTTTTCTTTTTTCATTTTTAGATATGAAATAAAAACAAGTTTGGTATGCTAAATATAGACGGTTTTCATTTTTAATGAATATCTCATAAGTCATATGCATCACACACGTGGCGATGATGGGGGATGGTGGCGACAACCCATGGTTATGATGATGGCGAAGTAGCAATCAATGGCAAGGTAGGGTGGTGGTTAGTGGTGGCAGCAACAGCCAACATGGGGTGCCTAAGAGTTAAAATTGAGAAATAATGAAAACACCTAACAATTGTTTTGAATGTTTTAAAAAAAATATTTATTTTTACAAACAAAATAATTACTAAATGCTTAAAAAATATTTTTAACAACAAAAAATAAAAAGCGAGGCCAAATGGCCCATAAGCTCTCTAGTCTATTTTTATGATGTGGTGTTCAAACCAATAAAATATGCATTGCAAACTAGATGCAGCATGGGGTCCTATTAAGAGAGATGATAAATGACAAATTTAGGTTTTCAAGCTAATAAATGATTCATATTGTACCTTTTGTAATCTTCGAAAGCATTGCATTTGCTGTAGATAAACTTTTAACAAGTTTAAAAGGGCATCCAATGTGAAAGTTAAGGAATTCAATATTTATAATATTCTTTTTTGTGATCAACTTACCACATTATTATCATCATTAGCTTTATCTCTATTATTTAGGCACACCTTTCTAAGTTTTCCTCCATTCTATCTTGTTGATTGTTATATATATAGCTTCTGATCTATGAATTCTCTCCCATTCTTTCTTATTGGTTGCTATATGAGATGATAACTGATGTAAACTAGTTAGAGCAAAGCACAAGAGAAAACAATAAAGAGATTCAAATCATATTAAGACATAACTTAGAGAACAAAATGGGTTAGAGAAAAAAACCACTAGCTTTTGAAAACAAAAGAGGCAACTTCCAACAACTAAAACGAGAGAAGACCAACAAAGAAACAATATTTTTTTTAAAAAAAACTATCCTCAGAACATCCTTCAAGAGGACTCCTCACATGTACCGATTGTAGGAATATAACTTAAAATGAGGTTTAGATATGCAAACCAAGGGTCCACCACTGCTAGGGTATCCAGAGTCCTTTCAACTTCTCCAAACAGCCAACAACCTTGCTAAAACAGCCAGCAAAACAGCCCACGGCTGTACCAAAACAGCCAACAAAAACAGCCCACGGCTTCACCAAAACAGCCAACAATCTTCCTTAAAACAGCCAACAAAAACAGTCAACAACTTCACCAATAGAACTAGAAGAAAGATACAGGTGGAGTGGAACTTGCGTAGAGAAGAAAGAGGTTAGAAGCCGAGACGAAAGAGGAGAAGCTCGCAAGCCTTCCAGAGGGGAGAAAGAGAAGGTGGACAAAGCTCTCAAGCTTTTCCAAGAAGAACCCGCAGGTTTAGCACTTTGCTCTCAAATATTCACCAACCTTTCTTCACAAAATACCTCATATATATAGGCCAAAGAGGGGGAACATAACAGCCAAAAGTTCCCAACTTTTTAGATAGAAATGAAAAGCCAAGAGGCACATTTGCTAAATCCCAAGAGCCAAAGAACAAAGCCACGGAACCAGCCAGGGACAGCATACACCGTGGAATCAGCACAGAAAACCAGGCGGCTGGTTAATGCTCGGTCAACAGAGGGAATTCCAAGGTGGAAAAGAAGACAGCACCCGAAGAGGTACCACACGCCCAAAGCAACAGCCGTGAGGGATTTTCCCAAAGGCTGCAGTAAATGTGAAAGAGTAAATTCCATCCACCAATTCTCTTTCCACAATTTAATAGCAAGCCATTAGCTCATAATGAGCTACTTCTCCACTAGATATTAATGAGCTTGGCACAACTAAAGTTTTAACTTCATAAGCTCAAACCGAAACAACCAATGCTATCATGAAACCAACAAAATTCCAAAGGACAAATGGACCCCAAGCCGGCAAACCCAAGGAAGCAAAAACCAAACCTCTTCCTACCATGATCATTGGATTTACCACCATCATTGGATAGTATAAAATTAAAAAAAAGAAAATATAACTAATATTGTTCATAACAAAAAAATAGAGCAAGAAATCTAAATGCATCAATTCCCCCCAGGTAGGGAATTCTCATCTCCTGAAGAGAAAACTTTAGCAACTCGTTTATAAAGCTCCAAATTTCGCTTTTGAAGTTCAGCAGCATCAATCCACGTGCAATCAATTAATGGTCGATTACTCCATTTGACCAAAAATTTCTGGTGTTCTCCATGCCTTGTCTTTGTTGTTTTTATGTCAACAATTTCTTCAATCAGATCATCTTGGTTCAACGAAGGAGTGGAAAGTGGCAAAGTTTCAAGATCCACAGAATCACCTATATTTCCTTCATACAAAGAAAGATCAGAAACATTAAATATAGGAGAAGTTCCAACTGTGTTAGGTAGATCTAAAAGATATGCATTTGTGCCCAATTTCCGGAGAATGCGAAAAGGTCCGAATTTTTTTCTGCTTAATTTTCCAAAAGTACCAACGGGAAAACGTTGGCGACGAAAGTAAGCCATCACCATATCCCCTTCGTTAAAAACAACCTCTCTCCGATGCTTGTCTGCAGCAGTTTTGTATTTGTCATTTGAAATACGGAGTTTTTCAAGAACTTGTTGTTGGACTGATTTGATATGATCAAATGTTTCTAATGCTTCAGCACTTATTTTGCTAGGTAAAGACAAACCATTTCGATCCAAAATGTGAGGAATTGATTGACCATATAAAATTTCAAAAGGAGTTTTTCCAGTAGTTCTATTAATAGAATTGTTATAAGCAAATTCAGCTTGTGGTAAAATCAAATCCGATTGAAAAGGTTTCTCACCAGCAAGGCATTCTCAAAAGATTTCCCAAACTTCGATTGACAACTTCAGTTTGTCCATCGGTTTGAGGATGGTAAGCACTGCTAAACTGAAGAGAAGTTCCTAACTTAGCCCAAAGTGTTCTCCAAAAGTGACTCAAAAACCTAGTGTCTCTATCAGGAGTAAATGTACGAGGAATACCATGAAGTCGAACAATTTCTTTAAAAAATAAATCAGCCACATGAGATGCATCAGAAGTTTTTTTGCAAGGAATGAAATGAGCCATTTTACTAAAGCGATCAACAACAACAAAAACAGAATCATGTTTTCTTACAGTAACCGGCAAGCCCAGAATAAAATCCATAGAAATATCTTCCCAAGGTTTATTTGGAATTGGAAGAGGAGTGTACAAACCAGAATTTTGTGAAGTCCCTTTAAAAGCTTGACAGATTTTACATTGTTTCACAAACTTAGCAATTTGTTTTCTCATGTGAGGCCAAAAATATTTTTCTTCCACCATAGCAATAGTTTTCTCTTGACCAAAATAACCACTTAACCCACCACCATGAAGTTCTTGCACTAACTGTTCTCTTAAAGAATTATTTGAAATGCAAAGTCTAGAACCTTTAAACAAAAAGCCTTGGTGAATAACAAATTGACCAGACGGATCAGTTCCCAAATTAAGACAAGCCTCCCAAATATCTTTAAAATCAGAATCAGAAGCATAAGTATCTTTCAAGCGAGTAGAAGTCTTGGAGACCGAGATGGGGCAACTTAAAGCGGATCTGGATGAGAAGATGGCCACATTGAGCGAGAATGTGGAAGGGAAATTCGTGGCGTTGGAGGAAATGATGAAGAAGTTGCTGGAAGGGCAAGCAAGGGCTGTGCCGGGGGAGGAAAGAGGAGAAGGGAGTGGGAGCAGGGGGAAGGAGAAGGTGAATCCAGACGAGGAAGAGGAGGTGGAACTGTTTAACAGCAGTGGGAGGATGCCACCT
Organism: Dendrobium huoshanense; assembly: GCA_016618105.1. NCBI lineage: Eukaryota > Viridiplantae > Streptophyta > Magnoliopsida > Asparagales > Orchidaceae > Dendrobium > Dendrobium huoshanense. The sequence goes on along the minus strand of CM028358.1, from coordinate 10,740,954 downwards.
CGGGAGTCCATCAGGCGAGAAGAGCATGAAAGAAGGAGAGACTTCAGGGAAGAAAGAGAGGATGATTGGCGTCGCCGGAGGCCCGATCCAGTGGACCGGCCATGGGGGATCCAGAATCACCATGGCGGAGCGCGAGGGGAAGATGGCTATCGGCGGCCGAGGAGGGATGATGAGCCCCGATATGGAGAGAGGGGAACTTGGGAAGACCCCATTGCATGGGACAGAGGAGGTCATGGGGGGAATAGGGCATACGGGGTGGACACGAGAGCCAGAAAGCTGAAAATGCCCGTGTTCGAAGAGGGAAATGTGGATGAATAGATCCACAAGGTGGAGAGGTACTTTGCAGTGAATGGCCTGATGGAGGAGGAGAGATTGATGGCGGCTAGCATGTGCTTGGAAGGGGCGGCTTTTGCATGGTTCAAATACATGGATAAGTGGGATCCGGTGAGGACTTGGAGGGACTTCAAGGAGGCTATCAGGGAGAGATTCAGGGGGGGGCAGCCCATGGGAGATATCAGAACAGTTCTATGCCCTCACTCAAGAGGGAACAGTGGAAGAGTACCGGAAGAAATTTGAGAGTCTGGTGGGTGACATGGAGGGATTATCGAACAGCACTCTGGGGGGAAACTTTATGAAGGGCCTTAAGCCAGAAATTAGAGATGCGGTGAAGGTAATGAGACCGAGGGACCTGAGGGAGGCCATGGAGTTGGCTCAACTGGTGGAGAACCAGAAGACCAACGCCCGAAGTTGGTGGAACAACCACTCAGGGGGTCCTACCAGGACAACTACCACTTACTTGGCTCCAAAAGGGCCAACCCCTAGTGTCCTTAAAGAAAGTGGGAAGGAGAAGAGCGGGGTGACCAGATCAGCTGGGAGTTTCAAGAGATTGACCGAGGAGGAGATGCAGGAGAAGAGGGCCAAGGGCCTTTGTTTCAGATGTGAGGAGAAGTTTGTTCCAGGGCACAGGTGCAAGGATCGCGCTCTTCGGGCTCTCACCGTCTATATAGACGAGGCGCCTGAGGAGGGTGATGCTTCAGATGAGGAGCAGATTGATCCCCAGTTGGAGGTAGCCGAGGTATCCCTAAATTCTGTGATGGGATTCACTCCTAGCCATACGATGAAGGTGAAGGGGAAAATCCTTGGGAGGGAGGTAGTAGTGTTGATTGACAGTGGAGCCACCCACAATTTCATATCCGCTCAGGTGGCGGAGGAGCTGGGAATGGAGCCTACTGAGACAGGCAATTATGGGGTGATGATGGGGACAGGGAAGATTGAGTCCAGCACTGGGATCTGCAAGGGGGTGGAGATGAGACTACAGGAGATCAGGGTGGTGGAGGACTTCCTACCCCTGAGGTTGGGTAGCACAGACGTCATTCTGGGCATGAAGTGGCTACAGACCTTGGGTGAAACCAAGGTAAACTGGGGGACCATGGTGATGGAACTGATGGTAGAGGGAAAGAGGGTGAAGCTGAAAGGGGAACCAGGATTGTCCAGAGCTGGAGTGTCTCTCAGGTCGATGGTGAAGATGATCCATGAGGAAGGAGGAGGTTTCCTTGTGGAGTTGCAGAGCTTGGAAGATCATCAGGAGGTGGAAGACAAACACATTCCTGTGTTAGTTCAGCCCTTTCTGAAGGAATTTGAGGATGTGTTCCATACTCCGGTGGGACTACCACCTGACAGAGAACGGGAGCACCAGATTGTCCTGAAAGAGGGAGTATCCCCTATCAGTGTGAGACCTTACAGATACCCTCAGATGCAGAAGGATGAGATTGAGAAGTTGGTGGGAGAAATGCTAGAAGGAGGGATCATTCAGCCCAGTGTGAGTCCTTTCTCTAGCCCAGTTCTGCTGGTAAAAAAGAAGGATGGGAGTTGGAGGTTCTGTGTTGATTACAGAGCCCTCAACAAGGAGACAGTGCCTGACAAGTTTCCCATCCCTGTGATTGACGAGTTGATGGATGAGCTACATGGAGCCGTTTTATTCACCAAGATTGATCTAAAGTCAGGCTATCACCAGATCAGGATGAGGAAGGAAGATGTGCAGAAAACAGCCTTCAGGACTCATGAGGGCCACTACGAGTTCCTGGTGATGCCTTTTGGCCTCACCAATGCACCAGCCACATTCCAGGCATTGATGAACCGGATCTTCAAGCCGCACCTTCGCAGGTTTGTTTTGGTGTTTTTTGATGACATTCTCATCTATAGCAGGACTGAGGAGGAACACTTAGAGCACCTGAGAGTGGTTTTGGGGGTGCTGAGGGAGCATCAGCTGAAGGCCAATTTCAAGAAGTGTGACTTCGCTCAGGCACAAGTGGAGTACCAGGGGCACGTGATATCGCAGGAGGGAGTGGCTGCGGATCAGTCCAAAATAGAGGCAATGTTGGCCTGGCCTCAACCCAAGACCTTGAAGGGGCTCAGAGGATTTTTGGGACTGACCGGCTACTACAGGAGGTTCGTGAGAGGATACAGCACCATAGCAGGACCGCTGACAGAGCTGTTGAAGAAGGATAATTTTTTATGGGGGGAAGCATCTTCTGAGGCTTTTGAGAAGCTGAAGAAGGCCATGACGACGGTGCCCGTACTTGCTTTGCCAGACTTCAATCAGGTGTTTGTGTTGGAGACAGATGCTTCAGGCTATGGATTGGGAGCAGTGTTGATGCAGAACCATAGAGCCATAGCTTACTTCAGTCAGATACTGTCGTCCCGGGCTAGATTGAAGTCGATCTATGAGAGAGAGCTGATGGCGATTGTACTGGCCATCCAAAAGTGGAGACCTTATTTATTGGGCAGACATTTTATTGTCAAGACTGATCAGAGGAGCCTGAAATACTTGCTAGAGCAAAGGATGGTCACAGAGGAGCATCAGAGGTGGTTGTCCAAGCTGCTCGGATATGATTTTGAGATCCACTATCGGCCAGGATTAGAGAATAAGGCAGCGGATGCCTTATCACGATGTATGGGGGAGCTCCAGGAGATTGCTGTATCAGTACCGGTTCTGATTGATTGGGGAGCCATCAAAGAGGAGAGCATCCAGAATGAGGAGCTAAGGAGAATCAAAGAAGAGGTGCTATCAGATGAAAACAGCCACCCAGGCTACTCAGTAATGGGAGAAAGACTGTACTATCAGGGAAGGAGTGTGATCCCTAGGTCTTCCATTCATATTCCCCAACTGCTACAGGAATTTCATGGGAGTGCCATAGGAGGGCATTCAGGAGTGCAGAAAACCTATAGTCGGATTGCTGCTGAATTGTACTGGAAGGGGATGAGGAAAGACATAGAAGAGATGGTGGCTAAGTGTGATACCTGCCAGCGGAACAAGTACATGACGATGGCACCAGGGGGATTACTACAGCCCCTTGCCTTACCAGAGAAGGTTTGGGAGGAGATCACTATGGATTTCATTGATGGGCTTCCAAAATCAGAGGGATATACAGTTATATTTGTAGTGGTAGACAGGCTGAGCAAATATGCTCATTTCATTCCCTTAAGACACCCGTACACAGCGGTGTCGGTAGCAGCAGCCTTTGTGAGGGAGATAGTCCGTCTGCATGGGGTACCGGAGTCTATTGTGTCGGATAGGGACAAGGTGTTCCTGAGCTATTTTTGGAGGGAATTATTTAGAATGCAGGGCACAGTATTGAAGAGGAGCACAGCATATCACCCACAGACTGATGGGCAGACGGAGGTGGTGAATAGAAGCTTGGAGACCTACTTGAGATGCTTTGTGTCTGAGACACCGAAGCAGTGGGCCAAATGGCTGGCCTGGGCAGAATACTGGTACAACACCTCCTCTCACTCGGCTACCAAGATGACACCTTTTAAGGTGTTATATGGAAGAGACCCCCCACACCTGGTACACTACAGCCATAGGAGTACTCCAGTATCTGCAGTGGATCAGCATCTGAAGGAAAGAGATCAAGTGTTGGACGAGCTCAAGAGGCATCTTCTCAGAGCCCAACAGATTATGAAGAAACAGGCGGACAGTAAAAGGAGGGATATACAATTTGGAGTTGGAGACAAGGTCTACTTGAAGCTCCGACCATATAGGCAGAGGACTATATCCCAGAGGAGAAATGAGAAGCTAGCAGCAAGATACTTTGGCCCTTTCGAAGTGGAGGAGAAAATCGGGGAGGTGGCATACAAATTGAGGCTTCCTTCAACAGCCAGAATACACCCCGTTTTTCATGTATCACAGTTGAGGAAAGTGGTGGGGGAACATGCAGTAAGTCCAGAGCTGCCCAGCACATTGAGGGAAGACATGGAAATGACATTGGAGCCTCTAGCGGTAGAAGGAGTGCGCATCAATGAAAAGGGGGAAAAAAAAGTGAAAATTAGGTGGAGCGGCCTCCCAGATTATGAGGCCACATGGGAGCCATTGGAGAGGATTGCAGTGCAGTTCCCTGCCTTCCACCTTGAGGACAAGGTGGTACTTTGGGAGGGGGGTAATGTTACGCCGGTCCACCTTGGACCGGCTCAACCTGGACCGGCCCAGCCGGTCCAGTTTTACCGAAGGCGGAGACGGGCCAGAGACCAGGCGGAAGTTTCAAAGGGGGCTGGGGTGGGGTCCGCTTGCAATTCAAACATGGTTTAAGTATTTTTGGAGGGAGAAGGAAGGGTAGAGAAGTCCTTTTGCTTTTATTTTTGAATTAGATTGTATTAATAGGGGTTATGAGAGCATTAGGTTTTTATCTTGCATTTGAAAAGAGTTTTGAGTTCTAGGTCTTCTTGCTTGGGCTCTCGGCGTTGCCGGAGATTGTGGGAGAGTTGTTCTTCCTCTCGAATTGAAGAACATTGTATCGAGCTTTGGTTTTGATTGCATACTAGTGGAATACAATCGTTTGCAATTGTTTTTCCTACAAGTTTCTTCCCTATTTCCGTTGTTTTTACGCTATTTGTGTGCCGATTTGGGTTAGGTTTGCTTGCGAACTCAAGTATTATCTTAGGGTTACTTGCGAACTCAAGTATTTCCTATCAAAATTCTACCCTTATCATCTATTTAATATAATTCAACTCACATTTTTTCCTTACAAGGTTTACAACACATCCACCACTTAACATTATCATTATTTTAAATCTTGATGTACACAAAAAAACAATTTTCAGTATGATTATGATGCAGGACCTGCTATTTGCAATGGCTCCTTTTACCACATCATCTTCAGTTGGCTTTGAAGCATTTGCACATTTCCAGTTGTACATCATGCAAGCCAGGGACTAGATCTGAAGCCACTAACCCGCCCTTTTTTTTTTTAAGTTTCCTGCATTATAAAATTTCTTTCAATTTTAAAACCTATATGCATATTTTAAAAGATTGTCAGTTTTAGACTTGTTTTAGACGTTCTTCAAAAAGGTTAAGAGTTGATATTAAGCCAATAGCCAATCATCAAACATACGAAAAAATAATGAAATTAACCCAAATTTAAATTTTTCTAGTACGAAAATGTTCCCCAGACGTAACATGCTAGACCCAACTCAAATGTGGTCAAAAGGCAGGGTTTGCCAGGACTTCACCCACAAGAAAAATGACATAACTTACCATGATTGTCACAAAAAAATTAGCAAAATTTGGCTAGCATGTTGAAAGCAAGTGGTGTGCCACAACTTAATCCAACTAGGGTGAAAAATGGCAAAAAAATTGCAAAGAATTGACTAAGTATAAAGTTACAACTATACTTGCTATATGGAATTTAGAACTTTGAATGAGAATATGAAAGAATTAGTAAAAATAATGATTAGAAGAAGAATTAGCAGTGTATGTTTGCAATAAACTAAATAGACATGAAAAAATTTGAAGACAATGGGAAAAATTGAGTTGATGTATGTTAGAAAGGCTAAACATACAAGAGGAACAAATGATAATTATCAAGGTGACTTAGATGGATATATATTCTGAAATGAGATAGACATGTAATGGGAGAAACTATACTATATTTTGTATTAGTATATGATCTTGCAATTGGGAATATACCTTAAGAGATAAACACTTAATTACTGTTGAAAATGGAATTATAGAATAACAAAGAGGTCTTTTTTTTTTAACTTAGAAGGGGGGAAAATTTTGCAAAGATTGTAGTTATTTCAGGTGAAACTTTTGAGCATATAAGATAGAGTAAATCACAGGACTAAAAGGAAAACTATTAGAAGAAATATTTGCTCAAATAACAAAAAGGTAGAACTTGAAAGGTAAGATTGTTTAATAAAAATTCAAGAGATAGATAAAATAGAATTATTTAATTAAGTCAATCTTGATGTGGGATAAGATATATAATTCCATTAAGAAAACTGTAACAGAAGTCTTAATAAAGTCCATAATTATATCATATACTAAAGAATACATAATGGAGCCATGATGTAGTAAAGAGGTGCTAAGGGCCATTAAGGAAGAGAAATATGCTTTTAAGAGTGATAAAAGATAACTGCTACTAAGGCTTATAATAATTATTGAAAAACTACAATGTTTTACAAAGAAAATAATAAGCAAAGCAAATGTTACAACCATTGATTGTGGAAGGAGAAAACACAACAGCTCAGATAAAATGGCCATGCCAAGAGAAAAAATGTGAAAACATCTGATCATGTTAGACCAAGGTTTAAAATTGTGTAAATAAGCCTTGAGATGGTTTTCGTCCGTGAGGCGAGGCGTAAGCCTCGAGGCGGTCTGGGGCGTAAGCCTCACGGATGCAGAATTGCGTAAATGAGAATTTAAGGATTTTAGCAGTTAAATAATAACAAGATTCTATCATATAATAAAAAGCATCTAAATGACAAGTGGAATTAGTGAAAATTAAGAAAAGAGATGCAATAAAAGCATATTCCAAAGTACAAAACCACAAAATTATAGTCTATCAGAACTCTCAAAATACAATTAAGAAGAAACATATAAAATCCAATCATATCTAAATGGATCTTCAAGGGAATATTTTTCTCCAATTGTATCTATAAATGTCATATCTTCATCATCTTCAATATGACTCACTTTTATCTTCCCTGTTCAATAAGAATGATCATTAATTCATTATCATGTTAATTGCTCATTTGATATAAATATAATACAATAACATATAAGAAGTTGTGAAATACCTTTACTTGATTATTGTGCTGCAGAGCTAGTGGATGTGTATGGTGTGGTACTAGTGGATGTGTCCACTTGATCTGCTTCGCCCCTCAAGACATCCACACTTAGATCCTCTAGCTATAAGTCTGATGGCAAATCTATCTCATAATCTATGAACCACTCATTATCAGATGACACATCATCACACACTAACGGGTCTTCATCATCCTTCAACCCCTTATTCCTCAACCTCCTATCTCTTAATCTCTTGTTGTGCATAATATATATAAGGGAGTTCATTCTGAGTGTTAATAGCCGATTTCTTCTATTTGTTTGCACTTGACTATATGTATTCCAGTTTCGCTCACACCCATAAAAAGAACAAGTGAAGCCCAAAACTCTTACAGCAAAATTCTGTAACTCAGGGGTGGAATCATCAACTTGGATCCACCATTCAACTGTTTTCAAGAAGAAAAATGATAATCAGAACTTAATAAAGTGTCTTGCATTTACCAAAATATGTATACCTCTAGATCGTTTGGCAAACGTTGATTTTGTTGCATGCAGACCGAAAAAACCCTCTTTATTCAGAAAAAAAAAAAAACAAGTTGTAAATCTGCAAGCTCCCTATATGTCTGCTCCGGTATTAGTCGTTCCATGCAATGATACAGACCAAGCTTCACCTCTGGGTTTGAAGATTTGCACTCTCGCTCCCAAAGTAAGCACCATGTTCGATCCTTTCATCAAATTGCTCCTGTTGTAAATGTTTGGCCTTAGTACTCTTTTTCATATAAGCTGTAATTTCCTCCTTCACCTTATCCGGAACATTCGCACAAGGTGCTACATTCTTATGTGAGCCGGATAAGTGTTCCTTCATGCGAGTTACTCCTCCCTTCACCACCTTATCACAAAAATTACATTTTAAATACACATATGTCTTATTACCGCCTCCTACATCAACTTGCACACTGTATTTCCAAGAAGGGTCACGCCGCAATGACGTGTTTGTCTTTTCCTTTCCCCTAACCATATTTCCTAAAGCACAAATGCAAAATAAAACACAAAAACATAAAATAATAAGCATGAATATGAAGAAGTAGACTAACACTAACAACTATTACTAAAGATGATGAATAGAACAATATGTCGAACTGCCTGGGGTCCAAGGGGGCGCTGCCCCCTGACGGGGTTCGACCTGCCCGGAACAAAATTTTATTGTAAGAGTAATTTTGAATTTATGATTGTTTTTAAAGTTCGTAAGTTGTTTGTATGGGAAGATACAAAATGTTACCGAGCATGTACCTAGCAGTACTGAGCATGTACCTAGCAGTGCCGAGCATGTACCTAGCGGTACTGAGCGGTACCGAGCATGTACCTAGCAGTACCGAGCAAATACTTAGCTTTACCGAGCATATACTTAGCGGTACCAAGCATATGTTAAGCGGTACCGAGCATGTACATAGCGGTATCGAGCATGTACATAGTGATACCGAGCATGTCAATAGCGGTACCGAGTATGTACCTAGCGATACCGAGAACTATGACCCTAGCTTTCCTATAAGTTGAAAAATCAAACCCTGAACTTAAAAAGAACCTTAAGAACACTTGAAGAAGTGATGTAGAGGGGAGGCCGGAAACAAATGACTCACCGGCGAGAGACGGCGCCGGCAAGAGAGGTGGCGGAAACGTTCGGGAGAGCCGAATCGGGCGTCTGCGTGCTTCCTGCGTGGCTTCGATTGACGTCTTTGGTCAGGTAAGTGGGTCTTTGGAAGAGTAAGTGGGTATAAGGAAGAATTTAAGAGGTTTTTTAAGTAAGTGGGCCCCATTTTTGAGGCGTACGCCTCAAAGGAAATTGCGCAATAAAGATAGTGAGGCGCGTCTCACTCCACCTAAGGCGTACGCCTCATGATGCCTAAGAATTGCGTAGGCTTTGAGGCTATTTTGAAGCAAATTGCGCAAAGGCGTGCCTCAAATTGCGCAATTTTAAACTGTGTTAGACAAATTAAAATGAAGATGATAAGATCATATAATTAAAAATGAAGATATTAACAAAAGATAAAAAAAAATCACTTTGAGAAATTATTAAATAGAAGATTTAAAGAATAAATTATTTTGAAAGAGAGAATACATAAAATAGTAAGGTATTTTATAGATTGTTCTAAGAAAATGAAGTAGAACTAACTCAAAAGAAAATGCAAAAAAATATCTAGATGAGACGCCTATTGAAATTTGTTGATAGGGGGCAACAATGCAATAGGTTGGTTAATAAATCTTTTCAATGAAATTTTGAAGACTAATAGTTTTTTTTTTTTTTTTACTAATAGATGATAAATGATTAAACAAGTATTTTGACACCAATATTTAAGAATAAAGGAGATGATCAATATTATAGTAATAAAAAAATAGTCATACATTAAAGTTATGAGAAGCAATGGAACATAGACATTAAAAAAAACACGTTTAACAACAACAACATCAAGCCTTTATCCCACTACATGGGGTCAGCTATTAAAAAAAACTACATTAATAACATAAAATTAATTTGATTTCAAGCTAAAAAAAATCTTTATAGAAGCAAAATATAGATTTTTGTTTTTTAACGTCTATTAGAAAAATCAAAATTAGAGAGGCTTTAAAGAAAATGAAGAGCGTAAAAGTTGTTGGACCTGATAATATTCCAATAGATGTGTGGAAATGTTTAGGAGATGAAGGAATTTCTTGGCTTATGAAACTTTTTAATATTATTTTGAAGACTAAGAAGATGTCCGATGAGTGGAGAAAGAGTGTGTTGGTTCCTATTTTTAAGAATTAAAATAATGCAAAAGAGTGTGCGAATTATAGAGGAATTAAGTTAATGTGTCATATATTAAAACTATAAGAGAAAGTTATTACTGATTAATGGAGAATTTGAAATGACCTTTGTTTATTAGATTTGAATGAGAATTTAACTCTTAACATGACACAATGGAGAAAAATGATTCATGTTGCCGACCCCACATAGTGGGAGAAAGGCTTGATGTTGTTGTTTTTATTGCTTTAAGCAAAATTTATGTTAAAACAATTAACAAAAAATTAAAATGAGCAAATAAAATATCTTCATGTGTTTTATCAATCTGGAGAAAACATATGATTGAATATCAGGCGAGTTAATTTGGTGCACGCTAACAAAAAAAGTATATCAAAGGAATGCTAAAGTTATTAAGGATTTATATTAGAGGGCATTGATTAGTAAAACGTAGTTGTGGAGTGACAAAAATTTTCAATTATAATATGACTACATCAAGTATTAGAAATAAACATAAATCATTTGCATTGGTTATGGAGAAGGATATTCAAATAAGGTTTATTGGTGCATGCTTTTGAAAGTATCATGGTTCTAATCCATGAGATATATGCTAAAATAACTAGAAAATTAAAATATACATGTACAAGAAATGTTTACATGATTAACAAAACACAGACGAATTATACAATATGCAATATTAGTTGGTGAGATATTAACAACAACAACATCATCAAGCCTTTGTCCCACTACGTGGGGTCGGCTACATAAATCCTTTTTCGCCATTGTGTCCGGTTTATCAATAATAATTATTAGAAGATAAAGTAATACTTAATTATGTAGATTAATTGTCTCAGATCTACTATATAGATGAATAGGATATAACAATAAAAGTTAAGATTAAATGGTTAAAATGAATAATACCTCAGAAATATTATGCAGTAAGAGAATTTTATCAAGACTTAAAAGGCAAATTTTATAAGCTATAAGTCTATAATTAACCAAGCTATATTGTATAAATTAGAGTATTAGGTAGTAAATAAGTCGATGACAACCAAGTTGAGCTAAAAAAATGAGAATGTTAAAGTTGGAGTTGAGCTAAAAAAATGAGAATGTTAAAATTGGATGTGTATGAAAAAACTATGAAGGATAAATGATTCTATAAGAGGAACGATGGAAATAACATCTATTAAAGATAAGGCAGAAGAAAATAAAATTAAGTAGTCAAGTGATTTGGAATCTACAACGAAGGTGAAAAATATATCTTTAGACGAATGGATAAAACTAGTGCTAGAATTAAGAAGGGTAAGGGAAGACCTAAGATAACATGGATAGAAGTTGTTCAAGAAAATTTATAAAAAATAAGTTTAACATCTCATGTAGCACTCCATGGGAATAAATGGAAAATGGGAAGTCATGAAGCCGACCCCAAAAGTTTAGATAAGGATAATGCTGATGATCATATGCATACTTCTGCCTGTTCAACTCTAGAGGTTTTTGATCATCATAAGCTCGTACAAAAGTTCAACAAAATATCTAAGAATTCATAAATAATTAAATAAAAAGATAAATTTAAAACATTAACCCTATAAAACGGAATGGCATCCCCAGCAAAATGTCGTATTTGATGGTTGCTGTTAAAAGTGGGGCTTGCTAGCGGCTTGAGTGGTAGGTATAAACATGTGGCCTAATGCGGGCAGGCATATTTCCATCAACTAAAGGCAGTCATATCAAGTGTGGTGTACTATTTACAAATGGACAGCTATCAGGGACGCAAGAGTATTTAAGTGCATGTTTGATTTGCATGTCTTAAATAGAGACTGATGGTTTAACAAATGTACTTATACAAGAAACGTGTGGATTCTTCGTGAAACCAACCTGACTAAATTATGGAAAATTGCATGTTCACATGCACGTAAAAGTGTGCACATATAAACTACTTGTGTTAGAGTGATTGAGAATGGAAGAAATTTTACCTTAGCAACATCCAGATCTAAAGAGCTACCCGTGGACAATGGAATGGTCAACTTTCCATCTTGCGATTTCAAGCTTCCTGTATATGACCCTCCAAACCACTTTGCCTGCACAAAACATCAGAAATTTTTCGAAAGGCAAACGAAGATTCACCAAACAAACAATCATACACAGAAAAAAAAATAAAAACAAAAACTTAAACAAAAAATAATGTTATAACCAAGTGAAAGATGATAGTTAACTCACAAGTTCGAATAGCTCTTTATCAACACAAGAATCATCATCTTCAGCACATGCATTTTCATCTACATCAACAACAAAAACATCTTCCTCACCTGCACCACATACAATTTCCAAGAGTTTAGGCAACTTAGCTAAACTTTAAAATTGCAAATTAAATGAGAAACCAGCTGGAGCTTATGTTCCGAAAAAATAGAAATACCATAAAGTTCAAACCTGGAACGTGAATTTTAGCCTTCTTTGATTGAAGAACAATACTGCTAAAAGAGTTGCCCACCTTGAAATCAGAGCTACGGGTAGAAAGAAAAAGACCTGAGGGCAAATTACAGAATTTCAAAAGCAATCAATCAATGGAAAATGCCCCTTGTTTGAAACTATGCAACTTTGTAGATACTGACCATCCATTCCACCCACTTCTAGCAGAAAAACGGTAGATGGTCTCTCAAATGGATTGGGGAGAAGCATCTCATTTAACTATGGTAAACACAACCAGAACATTAGAGTTTAGAACTCAGGAGAGTTTACTAAACCATTGCATCTAACAAGATATTGCTCATAGAACAAACCTTAGAAGATGATTCAACTGGAAGTAAGGGTGGTGCCAAACCAAGTAAAACAGATATAGCTGCAGCAACTTCATCCAATAAAATAGAATTTGTCTGTGATGAAAGAATGATTAGGCTAAAAATGATAATACCTATAGATGAAATAGATGAAAATTCAAATATAAGAAGTATGCAGCATGACTGAACGTTACAGCACAATCATCAACTATAAGGTTTAATTAATCTAGCATGTTTAAGTCAACAGTGGCGTATAATTATAAGAAACCTGAATTTTTTTTTTTTTCATTTTTCCTTTACATGCCTCATATTATTCTATTTATAAGCACTTAAAAACTTATGAGTAATTTTGTATTTAAGCTTTATAACAAAAAACATGAAGCCCAAGTACATCTGTGTACTCATCCATTTGAAACCTCTATACATCCATATGCAACCTCTATGAAAAATCATTGAATTTCCTTAAGTTGATATTTACCTTCCTAGTTCAGGATGTCTTGATAAAATCAATCATAGATATGTAAATATATATAAATTGAAATGATAAATGAATGATGAGTCATATTTTGAGAGGTATGATTATATCTATTAAGGTTGCATATGGATGTATTAGAAAGAATTTGTATTTATCATAGTTACCATACATGCTAATCAAGAACATAATTACCATATTAGTACAAGCCTTAAGACATGCGCTATTTTTCATTTATACATTGGAAAATATTATCATAACCTCATTATAAGATGATACTAATTACCTGTTGTTATATAGTTACTCGTGCCCTTCTAATGTTTATATTATATGCCACATCTCTTGTTGTTTATGCTTTAATAAATAATAGTCACTTGCTGGATTTTAATTGTCAAATTCACTTGTTGTTAACCTTTATCATAGCAGATTCTACCAGAGTGTTTGATGGTCTGTTCATTATCTCAAGAGCCAACTTATCAACAGCAGGATCTCATTTGATATTTTAAATTTTTTTCGGTAGTTTATTTCTATTTCATGTTAGAATTGGCTAGTTTTATTTTTACAGTTGTTTCTTTGTTTCTTTTTTCATTTATTGTTGTTCTCACTTCATACATTCATAGATGTACTCTCATTATGATTTATAGTAATAAAATGAAATCTTAGTTTATTTTTCATTGCTTAGTCTGGTATGCTCTATTTAAATAACAAATATATCAACTTTATTTTACGAGTACAAAATAGGTTTCATATCCCTTCATCACATTCACTGTTGCCGAGATATACCACCTTACTTTTGGATATGAAGTGTGAAAACCTAGTAGTTTCAAGAACGATTCAACTTTTCGGGTTTCCACCAAACAATTTTGAATCCAATAAAAGCACAAGAGGATAAAGATTAAGAAACCAAAATATGAACTTCTAAAAGATGAAAACACAAAAGACACCAAAAAAACGCCTAATACATGGTGCCCTGCCATTCTGGTACTACTTTTTTTTTCGAAATTTCCAGCACGAGTTAATACACAATAATCATTAGACGCCCAAGATCCGAGTTACTTCGTAGTTCCACTTTTACAACTGCAGACTGAATATCAGATTTTGCCCAAATCTAACACATGAATTCCATACCTTTAAGGGTAAAGTATCTCAAGCTTTAATTCAAAAACAAAATGTCATGTTAGAGATAAACAGAAAGCCATCGATGAACATACCTCGCCTGTGATCCCCAATGGTTGCTGACGGATGTATGAGTGGGATGGTGAGTCAAAAAAGATGACCGAGAGACTACTGCTCTCTTCCTGAAATGATAATCAAACCAACAAGAAATTTAAGAAAATGATGTTTGCATTGCAATTCTGGAGTTTACCGGTCGATTAGGAACAGTATGGGATCGAAATGGTACAAACCCTAGCTTCAAAAGAACTAAGCCACACAGAAATCAACAGAGCTAACTTAGCCAAACCGCGAAGATCCATGTTGGAAGAGATCGGGAAGCAGAAATTCACAGGAAGCACGAATTAAGGCCCCCGCCGGTAAGAAATAATCTCCTTTAGTTCAATTGAAAGAAACTTGTTAAGCTACACCACTCATAAGTAATTTTACATCATATCATATCGAATTAGGCTTTTTGGGGATTTTTTTTTTCTTCATAAAACAGTTTTTTTATAAAAAAAAATAAAAAACTTTATACTAGAATATTGCTTTAAAAAGCAACAAGAAAGTTGTCTCTATTGAGATGACTTTCTTATTGCATCTTATAACAACTTTCAAATACAAAAATTAAAATTTTTATACTAAAAACTATTTTGAGAAACAGTGAAAAAGTCATAAAAAAAAAGCCTTAATTGCAAGATTATAAAGTATAATTTTATTAAGTTATGTTAGTGCTTGTAAAGAAAAAAGAGAAATATATATATATATATATATATATATATATATATATATATATATATATATATATATATATATATATATATATATATATGCCTCATTTTATTTAAGATTGGATAATAAGCATGTCCATTTTTTAAGAAAAACATATTTAAAAGTTCATTACAAATCATATTATCTTTGTTGTTATAGTAATAAAGTTCAATAATTTCTCTCAAAAGTGACATGAATTTTCAAACAAGGAGTGGGAACATTTTGTCACGACCCAACCCGATCGGAACGAATCCCATCGCGTTGAGTTACGACGGATGAATTTAGGATCTAACTTTGGAATTTGTTTTCAAACTTTCTTCCAATACATAAACATACAGAAAACACAGATCTACTACAAACTTTCAAATATACAAAGAAACTCATCCATAATTTTCTTCTCTATCATTCATCAAAATAATCATATACACTACAGTATATGGCTTTAAACAGAAAGAACATAACAGAACAGAAAAAGTCATGACTGTACAAAAATCAAAAGAGCAAAAATACATATGACTTCAAATCAGATTCTGAACGGCTAGTCCACAACTTTGTTCCCTTTCCCAGAACCTGAAAATCATGAAGATTACCACAGTGAGCTAACAGCTCAGCAAGACTACACTAGCCGATCAAAATCTCCAGAAACTCATTCCAAAATACTTCATCGAAATCTGAAAATAGTTCACTCAAATCACATAATCACATAACGAATCACATAAGCACAGAACTAAAATCTAAGAACGGAAATGCATATTCATTCATTTACTGATTGAAACCGTCACACAGAATTCATATATTCATACAGAAATTAAATAATCAACAGAATTTAGTTCGTCGTACCTAATGGATAATCAGATAATCAAACAGAATTTAAACATTATTACATAACAAATACTCATATAAAATCAAAGAACAAAATCGTACAAATCACATATTCAAATAAGATTTCAAGTCATGTATCAAAACACAAATCCCTGACACATACAGAATCTCAAAGGATTCTGACCCCTTATGTCTCCCTTCCCTGACACAAATAAAATCTCAAAGGATTCTGACCCTTATGCCTCCCTTCCCTAACACAGACAAAACCTCAAAAGATTCTAGCTTTTATAACTCCATTCTGATATCATTCAAATCACATCAAATATCAATTCATATCAAATTCAGAGAAATCAGATTCATATCAGAATATCGTCAGAGAGTATAACGACAGACAATCAGAAATTTAACGGATCATAAATTCACAGTTTCAGAAAATTGCTAAATTACCAGAGATAGGGTAAAACATCATTTCAAGACTTTCATTGTACTGAAGCAATATTTTTCAACATCTGGATAATTTTCTATTCGATAAAAACCTCGCATAATTCAAAATATCTGGTGAAAATTTTTCCAAAAAATACTCAAAACGTGTAAAATCATTATCTCAAAAACATACAAAAAGTTACGCGGTAAAAGTTTAACCGGTGCAAAGTTATACCTATTTTTCGCTAACAGAAAAATCGTCAAAAACCACATTTCTGAAAATCGAGATAGGCATAATGTGTCTTACTTCGAGTCGATCAACTTTTCCAACTACATCGACGGACAAAAACGGACCGATGATGTCCAAAACGCGAATTTCCTCCTTTACCCTTCGTTTCTCTCTCCTGCCCTTTCTCTTTCTTCAAAATATCTTATTTTGGATACTTAAAGAACTCGATCGTCCGGACGATTTCCATGGTTCATCCCGGGATGATCTCCTCGGTAGGCTGATCTTACAAACGATAATTAATTTCGTCCCTGGACGATCCCCTGAGGTTGCCTTCATATGAACGATAATTATTTTCGTCATGGGACGATGCTCTCGGGTTGCCAATGTTTCAACTATTCGTCACGGACGATCCCAACTTCGTCCGGATGAACCTGAAAGGAAATCTCAAATCAGACCGAAACATAAAAGAAAAGAAAAAAGAAGGCTTTCACACATTCCTCCTCACCAAACCATTTTTATCATTAGAGGTTTCTAAGTGTGTGTCTACAGACGAAAGTTTTGATCTTAATATGTAGCTATAAGCATGAGATTAGATATATTATCTATTTGCTTATTTAGTTTCAAAACAATATTTGTGGTTGAAATCCTAGTCCAATATTGACATTAAACATCAAACATAGAAGAACCTTCTTCGAAACTTGCAATGAATAAGACATAAAATATTATTCAAATAGTGTTTGAAGAATGTTAGAGTATGATTCAGATAAGATTTAACAGGAGTCAAATAATACTTTGAAGAATGTTCGAATAATATTTGAAGATGGTTCTATCAAGATTTGAGAAAGATTTGAATACATTTTGAATATGATTTAACATGATTTTAATAAGGTTTAAACATGATTCGAATAAGGTTCGAACATGATTCAAATAATCTTCAAATAAGATTCGAACATATTTCTAGCATGATTTGAACCTTGTTCGAACGTGATACCGGGAGTTTTGAAAATTGTGATTATGAATATTTCGAATATTTTCTGAAAATTTTATATTTAAAGTTTTGAAAAATATGTTGAATAGAAAATAATATAGATTCTGAAAAATAGTATTGCAATATGATTAAAATCTTAAAATAATATTTTTCACAATCTCTAATAATTCGGTTATATTTTAAAATTATAAATTTTTACTCGGTAGAAATTTCTATTGCCAGCTATTATAGAAAATTGTACAATTATGTTATATGCTCAAATATAGTTTAATTGCTATAATGTGATGAAATTTATGGTCATGTTATTGAGTTATGTTCTTTATTGATTGAATTGAAAAGTTTTGAAAAAATTATTATGAAAGAATAAGATATTCTCGTATGTATGAGCATATTTTTGGGGGTAGGTACGAGCGTGTCTTTGTAGTAAAATATCAAGTTTTTGTGCATACGGACATGTTCTGGAGCTATAAGCACAAAGGGTGTCATAATGTGCCAAAATCCTGTGAGATTCTATTTTGGACTAAAAAATATGTTATGCTATATTATGTAATATGAATTTTAGTTTATTTGATTGCTCAATGTACTATTTGAATCCTGTATGAATGTCACTATCATATTACTTTACTCAGCATAATGATTAATTATACTTCATGTAAATATTTTAGAAATTGTTTAATTAAAAATTTATTTAAAATTTTAGATCGATGTTTATGACATGTTGAACTGTTTTAGCTCACTACAGTTTTACATTCTCTATTTTTGTGGTATGGAAAAGGGGAGAATCTAGTTAATTATTTGTTCAAGATTCGGTCTGAGTCAATAAGTACTTCTTCTATTATTTTTTTTCACAATCATGTCTAGTTTTATTAAGCAGTTCTTTAGCTTTTGTTTATAGCCATGTAAAATGATTGTATGTAAACATTTTGATAATGAAATAAAAAAACTTTTGTATATGAGTTTATTTTATTAGTCTTGATGTTTTAGTAGCTCTTTAGTATTCTCTTGAAAATTTATTTGTGTCTATTGGATTATTCCCATCACCTCTTACTTAGAGGGCTCTGGAGGCTACAGAAAAGTCTATATAAAAAAAAACATAAAATTGATAAAGCTACATAGATTACATGTACAATACTATACACCACAGTTTATATATGTCTCACCCTCTAATTTGTGGGAGAGTTGGTATGAAACCCCTTAAGTAAAAGAAGTTAAAACTCTTAAACATCGATGTGCCATTTGGTGTAATAATTAGAATTTTATTTAAGAAACTTTATAGTTAGACGTGCTCATTATGAAGAAATATTAGAATGTGTGACATCTTAGGAATTTACACCAATATGATAAAATCGTGAGGCCCTTTGGCCAAAGCGAATAATATATCGATATTTAAGAATTTGGACTATTACAAATGGTATCAAAACAATACACAAGCTGGAAAGATGGGAATTAAGTGTCAAACAAAAGATAAAGTGATACGTCATGGGAGCCACCTCTTGCACCCTATATGGAACAAAGTGCTACGTGGTGGCATGGGAGTCACCACTTGAATTCTATCTTCTTTGTGGATGATTCTAGAATAGGGTACTGACAAGGACATTAGTTACTTAAGTTGGAGAGATTGTGAAACCCCTTAAATAAAAGAAGATAAACTCTTAAACATCGAGGCGCCTTTTAGTGTAATGGTTAAAATTCCATCTATGAAACTCCACAATAAGTTAAGTTTGCTCATATCAGAGAAATCCTAGAATGGGTGACCCCCTGGGAAATTATACCAACATGATAAAATTATGAGGTCATCAGGCCAAAGCGGACAATATCTCAATAGTTAAGAGTTTGGGTTGTTATATATAGTTGGGATGGAGGATTAATCTTTGGGCAAGTGAGGTTGTGTCGTGTGAGCATTGGTGAGCAGTGTAGGAGGTGAGCTTAATTCATGAGAACTAGCATATGCGTGAGCTGGCGCAGAGTTAAACGGACTATATGTCACATCCCAAAATCAAAATTTGATATAATTGTATCATTCTTTATAACCAGTAATCACGTCTTACAAATTCATATAAACTGAAGAAATAAATATAAATGCATTTATATTCATCAATATATTCCTTACCTTCTCCCATTTCTTCCTAGCCAAGTAACGAAGTGAGGGGGGAGGGAGGAGGGTGGCAGAGATTTTTATAATAAAATATATTAAAAAATATTATTAGTGGCCTAGTATCGTAGCGGTCCGACCCAATACTGTTGTGACATATGTTGAATTCATAATTACTATAGAACAAAGACTCAAACGGCATAGCGGCAATTTCTGACGCTATTGTACTCTCAAGCTTAGCGTCACAGCGCTCCAAAGTATAACGCCAAAGCGCTCTAGTTCAAATAGAAATTTAAATTTTCATTTTAAAATACGTTTCAGAAATTCAAACTTTATAATGACAAGACTGGTTAGGAATTAATGTCATCTCATGCTAAGTCTCAGACCATCGTGAGAGAACAGACGAGCATATTGAAAAAGTCGAGATTAGATGTAGCTAGTGATGAGCATTTGTAGGTTTAGTAAGGCACCTTAGGTGATAGTCTTCCTATTGCTGAGTTTGGACGATGAGATGATGGTTCGGCGATTGGTCTGTGGGAGCTGATGACTAAAGTACCAGTGACTGGCAAGCTGCTTCCCTGAGGGACCATCCTCAACTCGCCCTACTTATTAGGACAAACTCATTCGTTGGTGGTCCTATGAATCTTCCTTGAGGATAAATCTCTTCATTACTCCCAACCACTAACCGTTAAGACACCTGTGAAGATAGTTATGCCTTTACACTCCTAGCTATAAATATATAATGATAAGCTCTTTGCTTTCATTCCTGAGATAGAGAAAACTTCTTCCTTTCTACGTAGTGGTCGGAGGTCATAAAGTGGAAAGACTTAAATTTTTGTCTTCATATGCCTGTAACGTTTCTATGATTTCCCCATACAATCTCCAGTTTTTCTGATTAATAGTATATTGATTTTTATAAATTAAAAAAAAATTATTAAATTTGTCGTTAAATAATTGTAAAGGCAAGAATGTCATTTTATCAAGTGGAAGCAACAAAATAATAATTTCTATCACATAAAAAAAAATTCCTTTTCAAGCTGCATCAATATTCCTAACTTTACTAATCCTGCAACAGCTTTCAAATAAAGAACTTTTCAACCTTCATCATCAATAATAGTATGGCACCGAGAGAGAGAGAGAGACAAGTGATGGCTACAATAATTACTGACAAAGATGCTGACAGATTTGTTGGTGACACACCTGATTTCCTGAATCTATTGAATTTAGGCTTTATTTGATGAGAAATTATTTTGTGCAGTCACCGAACGGTGTAGAAGTAAATCAGAACGTGTCATGTCATTTGATGCCAAGTGGTACATATCAATGATACACATCCAAAAAATGACATGATGCATTCTCATTTGCTTCTGGACACCATTCAATGACAGCACAGAATAATTTTTCTCATTTGAGATGATTTTTTTACTTTTCTTTAAACAACTTCTTAGTAAAAAATTTATATCAAAAAATTACTTTAATAAGTATTAAGAAAGCCGTCCCAAACATAGTCTTATTCATTGGCTAGATTGCTTTTTTAGGGTCAAAATCAGAAAAATTATTTTGTGCGGACACCGGACACAATTAAAGTCCATAGCCCAATGAAAATGCGTCACATCACTCGGTACCGAACAATGTTGAGCCTTGATATTAACACCGAATGACGTGACGCATTTTCAATGGATTCTTAATGGCCGCGTCCGAACAGAATAATTACTCCAAAATCACTATGTTGCCTTGCACTCCTATTTTTTTTTTTTTACGTGAATAGCACCACGAGCAATATCTTTTTTTAAACTAGTTGTTATGCACTGAATACACAACTCGGTACTGAAGCTGTGTTCTATTTTTTGTTGGAGTAGACAACTGTGTTGTTTACTCGTTGTATACTTTGATACTCCGCCTGTAGAAATTACATTCATCTATCAGTTCCAGACATTCATCTTTAAATATCTGGTTCTCTTCATCAATAATACTCGCTCTACTCATTTCTCAAATCCACATCTCAATCCCAAATGAAGATCACCCCTTTCTTCTTCTTCTTCCTCCACCTCCTCCTCTCAGTCTGCTCCACAGTAGAGTCGAAGCTCTCAACAAATTCTCTTTCCAACAACCTGCAGCATCTCTCAGCATCTTCCTCAACCTTCCAGTCTATGAAGTTTCCTCCACCACAAAGCCACAGCTCTTTCAGTGATTTTGAAGCAAGCAAGCATGAAGTCCCTCGTGGTCCAAATCCAGATTCAAACTAGATAGGTAACTTCCATCAGAAGCACCAATATATATATCTGTCATTTTATAAGTTTCAGAATCAGTGGCTCTTATAAATGTTAGTTCTTTGATTTATCCTTTGTTTAAGCGTCTTATCTGCCATTAATGTTCTTTCAGAACATTCTTTGTCGGTTTCAAACCTGAATAAAATTTGCATCAGAAACATGTAGAAATCTCAGCTGGAAGAAATGAATGATGATGATTTGCAGAATATGAACTCTCATAGGTAATAATGATGATGGTTTAATTTGTGAAACAGAAGATGTTTAAAAAGTGAAAAAATGAGCTTTCTATTGTTACTCTGCTAGTTCCCGAGGTCTTTGGATTCCTGAATAGATGGGGGCAATGGGACCAGTGGCCATGCCTTTACCTCAGTGGTATCTGATGCATGAAATATGACTTTGTAGGAGTCTGTTGGCCATTGCCTTTGTCGACATTGGGCAGTGTGTATGGATTCATTCAAATAATGATCGGATAAATCATTTGGTAAGAACTATTTTTGACAGATTTTTTTTTTTTTTTTTTTTTTGTGAAAATGTGAACGATCTAATCGTAAATGTTAATAGATTATGAGTTAGTGTGTACTTGGAATGCAGGGCTCTTGATTAGGAGAAATTGTTCTATGAGGACACCGGATCACCGTCCGGAGGCAAATCAGAATGCGCCACGTTAATCCGGTACATAGCCATGGTCAGGGGCGGAACTAGCTTCAATTTTGAGAGGGAGCAAAATACAACGCAAAAATAATTAAATATTAAAAAAATTATATATCTATATATTACAAAAAAAATTAAAAAAAAAAAGCAAGAAAAAGAAAGTGTAATTAAACTGTCATGAAAAGCATGAAATAATATATTAGAACTAAATGTAAAGAAATATATATATTTTTTAGGACAAGTTAGGATAACATAGCCTTTTAGGGAGGCAAAAAAAATGTTAGGAGGGGCAAACAAATTTTTTTACTCTCCTATAATTTTTTTTTTTAC
Organism: Dendrobium huoshanense; assembly: GCA_016618105.1. Taxonomy (NCBI): domain Eukaryota; kingdom Viridiplantae; phylum Streptophyta; class Magnoliopsida; order Asparagales; family Orchidaceae; genus Dendrobium; species Dendrobium huoshanense. The sequence goes on along the minus strand of CM028358.1, from coordinate 10,718,144 downwards.
TCTAAATTTTTTTTTTTAGGGGGGGCAATTGCCCCCTCTAAGCAACACGTGGTTCCGCCCCCGACCCTGATACACAACAAAAATGTGACATGACGCGTTCTGATTCGCCTTTGGACAGCGTCCGTATCTGCACGGAATAATTTGTCATTGATTAATATAGAGAGCTCTCTACCAACCTCTCTAGTGCTCATGTACCACGGAATATATTTTAGTAAATGGATGTTATGTTGATAGAAACATATCAATTGTATTGTCATTTATTGTCCCCCCAATAGTGAAATCTGAAGAGGAAGAATATTTGCCATGGAGTGAACTTAGTCAGCATGTTTTGAGCTTATTTAAGGCTTTCATTTAGTTTTCTTCTTTCAGTATAGAAAAAAAGTTGTATAGTATGTTGATTTTGCACTTAAAACTCTTTTGTGATTTTATGATTATGTGAAGCAATTTATGAAATAGTTTTATAATATAATAATTACAATTTAGCCTTATTTGTAAATATAACCAATGGGGTTTCATAGTATGCATTCAACTCTAGTGTGCTTTTTACAAAAATTTAGATGCTAATTTTTATTTTCCATTAAATTTGATAGACTGTAAAAGACATTTAATATTCTTATTATTGTAAAAATAAAGTCTCATATATTATGTAGTTTGAGTGAGATATCCACATTATCTTTCTTGTGCTATTAGTATTATTGTGGTGAATCTCATGTGGCCAATCACGTTTATGTGTGTTGTGAGATGGCCGATGACAATGATGATTGAGGACATTAGTTGGGGGCCGGGGTTTGGGCAGGGTTTGGGTCATGATTTTGAGAGCTGTGAAATGAGTGAATCATTCCCTAAACTGACTTTTAAATGCTCAAGAAATTACTAATTATTTAGGATATGTTGATATGGCTATAGGTTTTTTGTACAGGTAGTTATAAAATTATTATGAAGAAAATGACTTTTTTAAAGCTACGGTAAAAAATAGCTTCTTAATATTGAAATTTCTTAAAACTAAAGAAAAAATAATAGTCAAATAAAAAGTATAGCAACATTATGAAAAATAAAGTAGTAAGAAAGCTGTCTCAAGCAAAGCTTTAGTTGATCAACAATTTTTGAATGTTTTATCTACCACAAAGTTGGTAAAAAAGGTTGAACCCAATACAACCATGGGTAGGAATTGTTAGGAAAAGCCTACCTTTTTTTGTCTTTCAAAAACATTAAAAGAAGACATAAAAAACTATTTGATATCTAAAATAATAGCTCATGTCCATGTTCTATGAGGGAGAACATATTCATCAAATTAATCCCTATGAGATGCTCCAATTCTCTTTAATCAAATAAATGAATATTTTTTTTTAAAATAAGAGTAAAGCATAACTTTTCAAAGTGAACTAAACTAAGGTTTCGTTTGGGACAGTTTTTTTATTGCTTCTTAAAGCAGCTTTTAAGTGCAAATTTTTTAGTTTTTATACAAGAAAGATGCGTTAAGAAGCAGCAAGAAAGTTGTCCCAAACGAAACCTAAATCTACTAGAGAGAATTGCAAGAAAACAAGTAGTCTACAATTATACCTAGAGATCCTCTCTCTCTCTCTCTCTCTCTCTCTCTCTCTCTCTCTCTCTCTCTCTCTCTCTCTCTCTCTCTCTCTCTCTCTCATTGCACTAATGCTTCTCTCCAAATCTCTCTATATGTTTCCATAAGAAACATATAGAGCTTTTTAAGCACTATTAAGGCCTCTATGAGGTTCTTAAGTGAACAATATTGAGGGATAAGCTCTATTATATTAGAACAAGAGTTTGATTATAAGATCAACCCATTGAATGAAAATGAAAAAGGAATCAATAGGAGATAGAAAATGTTGATTGGAAAGTGTCCATAAAAAAAATGACAGATGTTGATCTATTGTAACAAAAAGAAACTCTTGAACCACAAATTCACAAGAATACTCGTGTGCAAAGAAGAAGAATTAAACTCTTAAATCACATAACAAATATTAATTACATATTAAAAACCTTCTTGTACTTTCTTTAAAAAACTTTGATCTCGTAATGGTTCCCTTTTGATCCCTCTCTTTTTCTTTTGGCTCCTAAAATCACCCATGAAGATGAAGAGCTTAGGTTAATTAGCTCAAAACGAGGGCGAATGAATAGCCTTGCCAAAAGATTATAAGGTGGAGAAATATCACGACCCGACCCGAGACGAGACGGATCCCGTTCGCACCGGGCCGCGACGGAAAAGCTAACCAGGATCTAGCTTTGGAATTTGGTTCGGAACTGAATCTTCCAAATTATTTTAAACAACACAATACAAACACAGAGCTACTAAAAACATCAAATGCAGCGGAACAAAACATCTATCATTTCTTTTCCTCAAAACAATCATCTACAAATACAGTACATGGCTTTTAGACAGAAAGAAAGACAGAACAGAAAAGCCATGATTGTACAAAAATCAAAAGGTACAAAACAATACCTATACTGATCAAACTCTGAAATAATCCTGGACTTCCTTCCCTTTCTCAGAACCTGAAAACCACCAGAAAGCAAGGGTGAGCTCAACAGCTCAGCAAAGCAACAAACCTCCAATCAAAATTCTCAGAATCTCAAAACCAACACATCAGATAAATCCGTACAGAAAATCAGAACAAAATCGGACAGTTATCAAATCGGATAAATCAGAACGGAACAGATCAAATCAAACAGAACTGTACGGAAACAGAAGTCATATCAAATCAGAAACAGAACAGATCAGACATATCATATCAACATAATCAGAATCGTACAGATCATATCGGAACAGAACAAAATCGTATCAGAATTATATCAGAATCATATATCAGATATTTAATTAATAGCTAAATTCCCTGACACTGACTGAATCTCATAGGATCCAGGCCCCTTATGCCTCCCTTTGTGCTCACGGCACCAGAACAGATGAACTTATAGCACCATAATACATATATAGTGCTTATAGCACCTAAACAGATTTCCTCGGATCCGGAACAGAACATATATCATATTTCATATTGAGCTCATTTCAGAATTCTCAGACACTAACTGAATCTCATAGGATCCAGGCCCCTTATAACTCCCTTTTTATAGCATATACATATAGCATATACATATAGCATATCAAATCAGAAGAATTCCGGATAAATCAAAAATTACCCAAAAATCGGGCAGCACAACGGCAGTATACAGAATTTACACAATTTTCCTGAAAATAACAATTTACCAAATTTGCACAGAATATATATATCAACATTTCAGAACATTTATTCTACTGCACAAAGAATTTTCAAGTTCACAGAAAAATCCAGTCGACTAAAAACACAGTCAAATCAAAAATACCCTGACAAAAATCTTCAGAAAATAACCAAAATGTGCTCACTCGGCACGTCAACAATATACAGAAACTTACGCGATAAAAACTGAACCAATCAAAAGATACGGACAAATATCACGAACAAAAATCAATTTCGGACAGATAATACCGCCAAACACGACAGTTCTGAAAATTGAGAAAGGCGGAATGTGCCTTACCTTGCGTACAGCAAAATCCTCAACAGTCTCTTCGAACAAAAACGGCTCCGCGTCGTCCGAAAATCAACTTTTCCAAAGTTCACCTCGACTTTCTCTCTCCTCAAAAGATATTTTATAAAAATCTGATTTTTCTCTCTCCTCAAAACGACAGAATTTCCTTAAGTAATCTTTAGATCGGCCCGGCCGATCGCCACATCGTCCCGGGACGATCCGACCAACTTGATCGTCCTGGACAGCTCCCAGGGCTATTGTCCGGCCGATATTTTATACAGTACCAATCGGCCTGGCCGAAGTCCTCGATCGGCCTGGACGATGCCTACAGGAAAACACCTGGAGCAAATCTGGGCAAATTCTGGAGCAATTTCTCACCTGATCGTCCCAGGACGATTCCAGATCGTCCTGGACGATCCTGGAGCAGATCTTGATATTACAAGAAATCACAACCTTTTCAAAGAGATTGAAACTATTATGTGAATAGCAAGTTTAAGCCAATTAAGTTGGCTTGGTTAAGGTTAAGAAAACTCATTTTACTTGGCATTAGCAAAAAAAGAACTTGTTAAGTCTACAAATGAATTCACCTAAAGTAGCTGACTAGATCTACAAACACATTCCAAATAAATGAGTACGGCATGTTAAGTCATCCTTAGCAAATATGATCTATCAATTTCACCATAGCAACTGCTCGAATGGACATTTTTTCATTAGACAAGTCAGACATTCTAATTGGGCGACACAATAATAATATTTTCTTTCTTATTTTATGTATAACCAAACATATAGTAAATTTTATAGTATTAAAGTGTCAATCCAAATCTAGAAATGATAGATGAAGGAATGATCTCACTTAGCATAATTTTCAATACCCAAACTCATTTTATAGAAATCTTAGAGCTTCTCATATTTTTATAATGGCCACTTATTTTTGCATGTGAAGCATATATACATCTACTGATTAAATTTTTAAAAAGACAAATAGATTTAAATGGTCTTTTTGAATCACTTTTTTTTATTATTTTATTTTATTATATTTTTATATTTATAAAAAATATGTTTGATATATTAAAAATATGCATGTTTTTTTAATAGAATATCAAATAATTTGATTTATGTGATGGTGTTGGCTACGTTTAGCGGCGGTCAGCAAAATAATGGCAAGAATGTTGGTCGGTGATGGCCGTGGTGGCAAATCGATCATTTTGATAATTATTTTTAAACCCACTAATCTTTGTAATTTTAAACCCAAATGACTTTGTAATATTTTCTTCAGATTTATTATCAAGTTGTTGAAAATTACTTAGTATGATACTACCTAAATTCCTTCATCTTTTCCAAGCTAATTTTATTAAGGATATGAATTCTCATCAATTAGATGAAATTCAAGGAAAGGACATAGTTCATTTGTATTTATTCTCCTCTCTACAATTACTCCCCTCCACCTTACTTTTCTATAAGTACTTTGATCAAGTTTAAATGTTAGAAATTTGACTGAAAAATTATAATAAATATCTTGAAAATTTTAATATGACAATTCACTTAGTTTGACATATTATTAAGTTAGCCATAATTTAAATGGTTCGAAAGGTAGTACATCTAGATGGTGTGGGACATGGTGAAGGAATCGACCTCAACTCTTAAAATAAAATTACGTAATCATGTTCAACTAAATCTATTTTGTATTCAAAAGAAAAAAGTTCCATGTTCAAATAATTATAAATAGCTAGAATGTGTAAGAGTAAGACTTTGGTTGGGATAGCTTTCTTACTGCTTTTTAAAATAGCTTTTTAATTTTTTTTAATTATAAATTTTATATTAGAAATATGCTCAGAAAACACTAAGAAAGCTGTCTCAAATGAAACGAAAGTAAAAAAAAAAACTGAAATATTTTATTGCATCACTAAAATCTTAAGAATAAATTAAAAAATATATATAACATTAAGGAAAATACACGCACATCATATATATAAGTTTTGAACTTGAAACTTCTTGGTTAGCAGACAAAACCCCCAACCAACAGATCAATATGAACTACGTGCATGTGGTAAAATTTTGCTTTAATGATTCATCAATCCTTTATTATATCATATTTATATATCTACATATTTATAATCATTTTTTATAATAATAGCTAAAACCAAAAAGATATTTGATGAACTCTCAATTGATTATAATTGTGCAAATAAAGGCATTATAAAGTATAAACTAATAGCTATTGAAGTAAGTACAACCTAATCAAATTTAGGTTATCTTATAATCAATTTAATTTGATAATCTTTATAATGATTTGGTTACAAGAGAGTGAATAATTAAATTATTTAAGAAAAAAAATATGAAATTAAAAAAATATAGAGTCAAGAGGGGTGATATTCTTGTGTTTAAATTAAATTAAAAAATTATGAAATATATTTTATATCTAATTATTAGAACGTATTTATATTATTTTTAATATGTACAACAACAAACTTGTATTCCCGATTACATGAATTTCTTTTCTCCTTTATGTCATATTAAGAGAGTCAAATTATCATTTAAATCCAATAAAAATATCATTTATCTAATATTTTTTAGTCAAGTCTTTTTATGTCTACCTCAACCTTTTTCAATATTGTAAGATCTAAAACATTTACTCTCCTAAACGGTTTATTAGAACGTAAACATTTTATGTGACCAACAAATCTTATTTGCCATTTGAACCACTCCATCCTTTTCGTGTATATACTCATCTCACATTTCTATTACTTTCTAATCAAGCCTTTTTAGATATATAACTATCTTTTTTAACAAAGGGCATATCTAATATATCTATTATCCTAATCGAGTTATCAAAAGGTCGATGTTTTATGGTAACCAAATCATCTAAGGTAGCTCTCTCTAATTTTATCTGTCATGGAACTACTCCAACATTTTTACTTCTATATTTGTTTCGCATTGTCTTTAAGTGTAAAGCAGCATATCCACTTGAGCATCAAAATATTTTAAATAGGTCTTAGATTTAACTCCTGTATTTTATTTGTGACTGCCGAGCCTATTTGCATGCTTCTGAAATTAATTTAATTATTTCCTTATATATATATATATATATATATATATATATATATATATATATATATATATATATATATATATATATATATATATATATATATATATATATATATAGTTTTTGTTACATGAATACTTTGACAAGTGTGCAAGGACCGCTGCACCGATGCCCGAGTGCTGTATTAAATAGGCAAGGGTTCCACATCAACAGATGAGGGCAAAGAAGCTAGTCCATGGATTTATATTTAATATCTAAAATTTTAATATTTCATTTCTGCCATACATAAACAATTTTAATATCAAATATATCACACATATATTTTATTGGTATCACCCATACCACCCTACAAATTTTAATATTTTATTTCTTGCACCTATATTTATCTATGGATGGGTGGTATACTTGAAATCTTAAAAGTTTACATGTTAGATATTTAAATAATATGATATAAAATTGTATATATAAAAATCCATTTATTTTTTTACATTTAGATCAATTAACTCTCTCTGTATATATATATATATATATATATATATATATTCACATGTATAAAATTCGAACTCAAATTCTTTTATTAAAAATTAAAATTTTCAATCAAAAGAATATAAGGCATCATTTAAAATTTATTTTTACTATTTTTTAAAATAATTTTTTTAGCATAAAAACTTTTTATTTTATTAAAAAAATTATTTTAAAAATCAATAAAAAAGCGGATCTGAAGCTTAAATAGAGTTGCGTAATGCTCCAACGTCAAAATAGTCTTTCCTTCGCCACCAATCCATCCTTACCGGGAACTGTAACGTTGTACTATTGCCTATTTGGCTGCCTTTCCTTCACCGCTAATCTTTATATCGGGGAACTGTAACAACGTGTACGATTGCCTGATTAGTGCTATCCTGCTGTCATTCATATTATTTATTATTTATTATCAATATAATTTTTATATAAAAAATTGTTTTAAAAACATTAAAAAATCCGTCTCAAATGAAGCCTAAAAGAGAAGCATAAAATTAAATTAGGTATTTTAGAGATTGACATCTTAAGGTGGATAAGTGACTACTGTACTCGTAGAGACAGAATACGAAATGAGTATATATATGTGAAAATATTGGAGTTATTTTAATGGCAGATATATAAGATTAGAAAGAGTTGCCTTATATAATTTGGTCACATAAAACACTGATCTTCAGAGAATCTGATTAGGAGAATAGATGCATTTGGCTTATGTTATATAAAAGTAGGGCTGCAAGCGAACCAAATATTCGACGAGCTACTCGTTGTTCGGTTCGATTAAAACTCGTTTGTTTTCGTTTAATTAACTAAACAAACAAACTTAAACAATATTTTAAATACACGATTCTTAAATAAGCAAACTTGAACACTAATGTGTTCGGCTCATTTATGTTCGCGAACAACATCATTTGAAGTTAATGAACAAGCTCGACATTAAGCTCGATAAGAAGCTTGATTCGTGTATGATTTTGAACTCGTGAATAAGCTCGATAAAAATAATTAATATTTGACTATAAAATTAATAAATATAAATAATCATTGCCTTTGTTACATAGACAATTACTTTTATTATAAATGTGTTTTTTCATAGATATGTTAATGAACGTGTTTGTTTGATAGTTAAAAAAATTCGTTAAATATGTTCGCGAACAAGCTCGATAAGCACTAAACGAACGAACATGAACACTCATTAATTTAAATGAATCAAACATGAACACAAACAATAAAGCTCGAACAAACATAAACCAAACTTGAACAAGCTGATATTAAATGAACACAAACATGAACACTCACATACTCAGCTCGGCTCGGTTCGTTTGCAGTCCTATATAAAAGGTAGTGGTAGGCCTAAAAAATTGTATTAAAAAATATAAAAAATGATATTTTATTATATTTAAATGAGAGTTTGACTTTTACTATGACATCATAGTGAAAAAGAATTTATTCACCCGATTTCATGTAGCGGGATAAAGGCTAGATATTGTTGTATGATCCTATTAATTTTTTGAGATCTGATACAAGTTGATCTGAAAACTCAAAATTAATTCTATTATTATTCAAATTTGTGTTACACGAGTAAGATTCCTATATTATATGGGATCTCACATATCACCTATGTACTCAATTCAACAATATTAAAAATTCATAGACATATATATAGTTGATACTTGTGTTCATAATGATAAATTTTAATTTTAAAACTACATATTATATAAATAGTTATAGTTAAGTCATATGTTCTTTTTCATTAAAATTTTATTTAAATAACTTAATAATTATTTAATTATCTTGCATGTCATAACATTCGCTGTGGTAGAGAGATGGAGTATTTAACTTCCTAAATTTATACGAAAATCCAACACACACACACAAATAATAAAAAGAGAAAGGCACAAGAGCCATAAGAGACCAAAATTTATACATGAAAATATTGAAAATACGAAAAATCACGAGGCCTTATCCAGTTGAAATGATTACACTCCGCCATAAGCGAGTGGTGTATTTGTTGTTGATTACAAATGATGTACTTTCTTGGGGGGAGGCGTTGGCACAATGTAGCAAATATACATCATATAGAACAAATTACATAGTTGGATTTAAGCCCATTTGACCTCGGATTGAACTGATTTTTGATGTTGTTGGTAGATATAATATTATAATATATCCATGTTCAATACTTTTAGTAATAGATGCATCCACTTCTTTTTGTTATATTTTATCCGCATCCCCTAAATAGCAAACCCTAAATCCAAAACCGTATTAGCGCATCCTAGCCTACAGCTTTATTGCCCTTATATCTATCCATCAAGCTAATATATTTAGAATAATCAAATGAAAATGATAAATATGTTAAAAGTTTAAATTAATAATTAAAGCTTAATAATCAACTTATAAACTATCAAAAACATATTATATACATATATTTCTTAATTTTATTCAATCAACATAACGCCTTAGACTCCAACACTTCAATCACACGAGGTGGTCTTTCAAAATATCCCGATGCATTCTGCATCAAGGTGGGCTTCAAAGCTCTAGAATTTATTTTGAGATTAGTGTTGTATATAATATTCAATAACTGCACTAATCTCAACATAAAAACTAAGAGCTTTGAAACCTTCAACATTTGTATGCAATATTTTTTCAACTCAATATGCTGACTTGTGCACCAACTAGCATGTGAGAGTCTTTATATTGCATCTTATAAAGGATATTGTAGAATGAGTGCGTTGAAAGTAAGAATTTAAAACAAAAAAAATTAAGTACTTTGTAAATGAATTTATATGATAATAAGAAGGATTTCTCTTAGTTGAGGCTAATAAAATATATCATTGCTTTAATCACCTTGTGAAGATCTTATTGTTTATTTAGAGGTGGATCACAATCACATGTAATGAATACTATTAAAATCATGAAAATAATATGTTTTATTTTTTGTTTGATTTTTCATCTATGTAATTATAAATGCCATGAGATGACGATCAAGGAAGAGATTATTATACGTGGAGCATAATAGAAGATGGCATAGGAACGCATGAGAAGAGAAACGAATAAGACGGGCATTTATGTTGAGGGGAGAAAATTTTACATAATATATGTTAAGTCCATCTCATTTTGCAATATACAGAGCTGGCACAGAGGGTTGCCAAATATTAAATTAAGAAGAGACTCGAAGAGCACTCTCTTAATTAAACTACAAGCTTTTTGACTATCTTTTTACAACACCACAATTAAAGGCGTTAGATTCGGAGGTTGTTTAGTTCCTCAAATAGAGTCATGAAAATTTTAATTATATATCCATAGTTTATTTGAGCTCATTTGTATTAGAATAAAAAAAAAAAACTTTTACAGACATTGAGATCGCCTTGTCAAAAAATTCATTTCAATTATAAATTTGTTGAGATCAGAGTTCTAATGATCGTAGAATTGATTAACTATTAGCGTTTAGATCTTAATTTTAAAAATCAAATCTCATTGAAATGAATTATAGTGATATTCATTTATTTTATGAAAATCACTTATTATGAACATATTTTTATATTTGTGTGAATTTAATTTTTATACACTCTCATATTATATTTTTATTTATTTTCATTAGAAGTAATTACAATATTTAGATTAATCATTTTATTTGTTATTTATTTTATTTGATTGTAATGAAAGCAAAACACTAATATTTTAATAATTTTTAATTGATTTAATAATATTTTATTAATACTTTTAAAATGTCCTTAAATGCCTAGATTGTAAGTCCTTTTAATACTTGCACATACATTTCATCTTATAAATAATTACTTAGTAATTTTTTTTCTTGCCTTCGCAAAGATCAATCAAATATCTTCATATAATTACAAAACTAAATCTATTATAACTTGTTGCGGGCTAGAATTTACGTGGTGATAAAGTTATAATCCTACGTCTCAGCGTTGTATGGATATCCAGCTCACGCATAGAGAACACAAGATGTTTTATGTGGAAAACCCTGAAAAGGGGAAAAACCACATGGCCTGACCCAATTAAAAATAATTCCACTAGAATTCGATTAGACTACAATGGGCGGACTTGTCCTTAAGGGAGATCATATTACAAATGCCAACCATATGGTTGAAATCTAATGACAAATAAGGATGAAAATTTAGCGTCACTTGGTGGTATATCGGAAGTCCGGAATTACTTGGAAATTCGGGCGTTAGTTGGTAGTCCGATGGTTGTTTGGCACAACTTCGGCGACGGGCGGTGGTCCGACAGAATTTCGATGTTGGGCAGTGGTCTAATAGGACTCTAGCGTCTGGTAGTGGTCTAGCAAAACTCTGGGCGTCAGGTGGTGGTCCGGCAGAACACCTGGCGTCATTTGGTTGACCAGCAAAACTCCGGGTGTCAGGTGATGGGCCGGTAGAACTCCGGGCATCAGGTGGTGGTCCTACAAAACTCTAGGCGTCAGGTAGTGGTCCGTAGGAGCTCAGGGAGTCAGGTGGTGGTTCGGCGGAACTCAGGGCATCAGGTGGTGGTCTAACGGAACTCACGACGTCAGGTGGTGGTCCTGCGAAACTGCGGGCATCAGGTGGTGGTCCGGTGGAACTCAGGGCGTCATGTGGTGATCCTGCGAAACTCTAGGCATCAAGTGGTGGTTCTGTGGAACTCCGAGCCTCATGTGGTAGTCTGATAAAGTTCAAGGCGTCAAGTGGTGGTCCAGATGAACTCAGGGTGTCAAGTGGTGGTCTGACGAAACTCCAACGAGGAGGCAAGAGCGGTCTCCGATCTCTCTCTTTTCTCCTTAAGCTTAGGGGTCCCTTTCCAAGAGAAAGGAGGGCTCTATTTATAGATTTCCCAGAGTGGAATGGCCTGTGAATAAAATCAAGATCAAGGGTAAATTGGGAGTGGTTTAAATGAATGGTCGATATTGAATCCCTTGATCATGTATCGTTCGCCAGACATTTGAAGGTCTTAATGATATCAAAATTCTGTGATCTTGAGCTCGTTAGAATTGTCTAGTCGAGCCACTTGATTTGATTATAAGCATGTCACATTTGGAGACCGTTTGGTTATCCAAATTATGGTCCAAACCTTCTAGCAATGCTTCGAAACCTTGGTTTGGACCCATTTGGGCTCAGATTGAGCCCAATTTGGTGTTGTTGGGTTTGTATTTTTAAGATGTTTAGTTCAAGCATAAGTTCTTGAAATAAGAGTTCAGATGATCCCAATTTTAATTTCAGAAGTTTTCAACCTGATTTTGCCTCGAGATTTGTGCCCGATCATGATAATTTTTTTACGATGTATCATAACTAGTAAAAATACTTCGATGAATTTTAAGAAAATAAAAATAAAAAATAACTTCACTTGAATGACAGAGAAACGTGCGACTACTACAAAATTGAGCAAAAGAGACCTGCGTAGGGGGTAGGGGTGTCAATATTTGTCTCGACCCGAAATTTTTGGGTTAGGATCAACCCATGTCATAAATTGGTCTAGTTTGGGTTCCAGGTCAATTTGCCAACCTAGAATTGACCCAGAAACCCGCATAGCGTCGGCGTGTCATTCACGTCAAGTCTCTTGCGTCGTCTGGTCTCGTCGCATTGCATCAGCTCAGCCCGACAAATTGTCTGCGTCGTCTCGTCTAGCTCGTACGCGTGCCGCCCTCCATCGTCTGCGTACCGTTTGCTAGCCACCCTTCGCCGTGTACGTGACGTCTGCCAGCTGACCTTCTCCATCTGCGTGCCGTCTGCCAGTCGCCTTACGCTGTTCGTGTGTTGTCACCATCGTTCTAGCTATTGTTGTCGCTGATCCAAGTTGGCAGGTCGAGTCGGGTTGACCTAGGTCCAATGTTGGTCATGTTCAGGTTCGAAAAAGTGGCTCTTTTGCACAAAAAAAAAAAAAGGGTCGGATTCGAATTGGGTCAACTTGTGTCGGATCAATTCCGATTTGGACTCAAACCCAACCATTGACTTACTGTTGACATCCCTAGGCCTATGCTTGTGGCGGGAGAACTCAAAATAGTTGGAATCAATAAGCAGATGGCAAGGAGAGGACCTGCTTTTAAGAGGATAACTAGGAAAAAAAAAAAAAAAATTAATTGAGTCGTCTTTTTTAAGGACGATTAATAAGCTTGGTATTGAACGAGCGACTGAGCCTAATCTTTCTCAAGTTTGATATAATATCATCTTGTTTATTATAAATTAAAAGTTTTTAATACCATTTTGCAAATTTGTCCAAACCTTATTCACTTATTACAATCCAACGGAAGATTTTGTAATAAAATCATGTAAAATAAATACTTCGGCCAGTCTGGTATTCATGCGGCGTCAGTGCCGACTTGGTAAATAAATGCCTGCTTCCTGCGGCGCGGGCCCCATCGCTTTCCCCAACCACTTACCGCCATGTGGCCCATACCCGCTCGCTAGCTGAGCGGCTAAAGCTGAAGGAAGAAAAATAAAAAAAATAATAAATAATTATTTGGTTGAAATAAATATATTTATCCGAATAAATCCATTGCATTTTTTTAATGCAATAGTAATCTTGATTTATTTTATAAATATTTTTTTTGTTAGATTCCTTATTAATTTATATTTGAGATTGTAAATTTGGATTGGCCTTTAATTGGTTTGACTCAGCCTAATAAAACAAATTTTGTTGACATAGGCATTCAATGTTAGACATGAAATTTATTTGGGATGACTATAATTTTTTATAAATTGATTATAAAAATTTTATGGAGAAAATATTTTTTTTGGAAGTTGATGTAAAAAAGCAACTTCTTAATACAAATAGAAATTATGATTGTGATCTGAAAAGCAAAGCAGTTTGAAAGCAATCTTAAATGAAGCCTTCGTTTATTTGATCTTTTAAGATTCTATTGCATTTGCCACTCTTATGTAGTGATAACGGTTACATTATACCAAAATTTTTCTTATTTGATTTTTTATTGACTCGAATTCTTGATCTATTTGTTTAGAATTGAATATGGATTACTCAAAATTATTTAGGCTTCAGTATGACATGGTAACAAAATCATGTGGCTGACTAATATAAATTGATCCAGCTTTAGATTAAGTTGCTTTATAAGACACCACACCATGTGTAAAAGCATATATATAAGCATTGTAGGTTGCTATTAGGAGTGCCCCTTTTGTTAGCCCAATTGAATGAGGAATAAGAATTCATGTGCTCCCACTCTTCCCTTTCCCTCTGTCTTCCAACAAGCTCATGATCAGAACGTGAGCTAGCCACGTTTGATGCGCACATAAGCAGGAGTGGAGGGAATCAAAGTTCCCGGCAGGTGACCCTGGGTAGGTCATACTTAATCACAATTTGAGTAGGAGCGGGCGGATTGGGCTAAAGTGACTCACACGGAACATACGGATGGGTGAAGGTGGCCGGGGTTGTACAGAAGTGAGGGCAAGAGGAGCGGTTCACACGACATGGTCTTGAATCGTGATCGCGGAAGACAACATGTTTCATTCATAAAAGTCAGAACAGATTGGAGTGGGCTCGTTCGTATGGTGAGCAAGTAGAATTCCACTCATGTGGACCCATTCGGTAGTGGAGCAGGCAGAAGTGGGTAATTTGTGTGGAGCAGGCGGAGTAGAGGTGGGTGTGAATGCATGCGAATAGGACATGCTAGATAGCCGACTCGGGTCGTACATGATATATAAGCGCTTCACACAATAAGCTAATTAGCGAGGAGGACGTTCAGTGGCCCCCTTACGACAACAAGAATAATGATCCACTCATCTTGGATCTTACACATGAACATAACGGTAGCATGTTCAGACGTTAGGAGGATGGACACGAGCATGGGTGGTGTCATTCAAAATCTTGTGCACAAGAGCGGGTTGGGTAGTGCATCGGAGGAGGCTAGAAGGGGTTTTGTACAGCCAAAGTTGTATTGAGCTCGTGTGTAGGTGTTCACGAGCAGGTAAACAGATCTTTAAGGTGGAGCCTTAGGGTCATTGAAATTGGTGTGTCAGAGCAATATATAAAGAACATCATAGTAGATCACGTATGAGTGCACAAGAAGTGGGCACCAAACTCGGGATTAGATGAGTAGATTGTGCAAAGCCGCGGGTTGGAGTGTTCACAAGTACTTGTGGAAGGCAGGCGAGCTGGAGTGTGCTCGATGCTGGAGCACAAGTGTGGCGTGTGGGACCAATCAATGCATAAGGCACTAGTGTACATATCACAAGAGGAAAAGCTACTGGTGCAAGCGCGCGTGGTTTAGAACTCATAGGAGCATGAGTTGGATTTGTGGATTGGAACACACATTAGAGGTTGAGCGCAAGCGGGGTTGGGCTCAGCTCGTTTTGTTTGCTCGTGGAGCTAGTGCAAAAAGCTTGTCGGGTCGCTGCAAGTGCTTATTTTTATGAACATGTAGTTCTTTGATATTCATTGTAAACTCTGAATCAATGTGAATATTGTTATAAATTGATCCCATTTTAGATTAGGTTTCTTTGCAATACATCACACTATGTGTAAAAGCCTATAATTTTTGTTGTAAGGGGTGTCCCTTCTATAAGCTCAATTGATTAAAGGAATAAGAATTCATGTACTCCTACTCTTCTCTCTCACCCTCTCTCTCTTCCAAGAAGCTCAAGAAGAGGCTTCTTCTTCCTCCAGTTTTATAACACTAACAAATCTCCAAAATTCTCCAAGTTTAGGAGTTCTTTCCATCAAACTTCTTTATCATTTCTACTATGAACTATAAATTCCATCTGTGATCATAATTAATCATTTGATATTTTTAGATGTTCTCATGTATTAATTATCTCAGAATTTGACTATCCAGAATGCATCTGATTCCTCTCATTGAGACAATCATTTTATATATAAACATATACAATTCAGAGAATGCATACTCTCTCAATTGATCCATAGCGTTCTTAAATTATTTTTCTAGTGCTTAATTGAGCCCAATTGTATTAAAATCATTTTTTTTTATATTATTAGATTCATCTTATCAAACACTGTTATCTTGATTACACATTAACTAAAAGTAAATTTCATATGAATTTTTTTTTTGGGCGGAAAATTTAGATCAATTAAGACAAATACAAACTCATATATATATATATATATATATATATATATATATATATATATATATATATATATATATATATATATATATATATATATATATATAATATATATATATAAAAGCCTCAAATTCAAGATCTTTCAATTAACATTTCAAAATGAGCTGCCTTTAGATTAACTCAAAATCACATTGAAAATGCTCAACTTCAATATTCTCATAAATTGCTCCATAAACTCATGCTTAGTAAATCCATACATTCAAAGCTTGTCAATGGGCTGCCACAACGGTCCACCCATTATTTGTTTGAATAAAATAACTTAAATACTGGGCCCGCATCTTTTCCATCTATCTGGTGGCCACGAGCACATTAGGAGCCATTTGATTTGATGGAATCGGGTTGAAATGTAATTTCATCAAATCCAGATTGCTTGAAAAAGATAGTATATTTCATGGCTCACATGAGCCATGTGAAATCGCAATCAAATCTTGACTCACGACTCACGAGAAACTCTAAGAGTTACTTTCAAAGCTTATCACTCTAATGGGCTGTTTGGTAGCAAGGATTTAGGACGGATTTGAGTGAAATCCAGCCGAATGGATTAAAATGCAAAATAAAATCTCACGATAAATGAAAGTTGCCGTAGATGAAAAATTCTACCTTTTCATGCTAAATTCTAGATTTCTGAAATCCTATTTTTTACCAGATTTATTAAATCCGTTGGTTAGAGAGGAAGAATTCTCTCGTTAAATCCGTTCTATAGTCAAACAATCACACAATATTTAATAAGATTTATCATGAATGTTACTATGCAGTTTTTAGGATTTCCAAAATCCGATTAGCAAATTTATGAAATCCTACGTAAATCAAGTCCTACGTGCTACCAAACTGTAAGACCTCGTTCCTTTGCTGTAGCTTCTGGAAAAGTGATTTTCCTCCCAGGATCGGCCAGGACGAAGTTGAGATCGTCCAGGCCGATCAGTGCATTGAATAGCTGATTTCTGGAGTGCTTTCTGGAATGATTTCTGGATGAAATCGTCCAGGCCGATCGAGGTATCGTCCCGGGACGATCAGTGGATGGCACAAGTCAGTGAGTAGGGGTTTTTATCGCCTATGAATAGTAATTATCGTCCTGAAAAATCGTCCCAGGACGATGGGAATTTGGTCTGATCGTCCAGGACGATCGATACGATCGGCCGGGCCGATATGAGCATTACTTAAGGGAAATGAGCTCGTTTTGAGGAGAGAGAAAAACATTTTTTAAAATCAAAATATCTGAGGAGAGAGAAAGAGAAGGAAAGCAAAGGAAGAAGTCCGATTTCGAGGCCCGCGGAGCGATTTTCGTCGTTCGTTGCTGTTGGATAGTTTGTTTATCTCGTGGTAAGGACTCCGAACCTTACTTCTGTTTTCGAAGATATTGTGTTTTGACCGAGATGTGATCTGTTTTGTGTTTTCGTAGTCGACTTTTCGACATGGTTTTGATTTGACAAGACTTTCACCGCACAACTTTTAGTATGTTATAGATATGATTATTGTACACGATTTGACTATATTCTACGAAGATTTTACCGGTCGGAATTGATTCTACGTGATTTTAATTGAATAGAAAATTATCAGGACTTGATTTGATTTGGATTCTATAGATTGATAGTCTTGCATTGATGCCGTGGTTATTCTGTTGTAATTTGGTGAAATTCAGAATTTATCTTTTTGTAGGCTTTTGTGTAATTTCGATAGACTACCGTTACTCTGCCCGATTTTCGTATGATTTCTGATTTTCCCGGAATTGATAGATTGAATTGATCTGCCTTTGACTATTGATGTGATCGTTCTCGATTTCTTTAATATTGCTTATTGCATCGATTATTGCATTGATTGATTGATTGCTGAAAGACAAGTGGAAACCTAGTTGAACGTTGGTTATAGAAACCAACGTGTATTGAACGAACTACAACAGCACTATTGATATTGAACGAACTACAACAGCACTATTGATATTGAACGAACTACAACAGCACTATTGATATTGAACGAACTACAACAGCACTATTGATATAGATTGACCACTACAACAGCACTATTGATATTGAACGATTGATAACTACAACAGCATCATGACTAGTGTTTGGGCTTGTCGAGTAAGACCAGTGTATGAAATTGCATGTACATGTTATTGCGTCGCATTAGATTTCCTGATTTGTATTGATTTATTGATGTCGGATCGGTTTATTGATATTGATTGGATTTATCGAATTGATTTACTATTGTACGGATTTCATTGATTTCATCGATTGACTACTGAGTATTGATTCCACTGAGCATTGATATAGAAATGGATGGATATAGATATTGCATTGATAGCAGGGACATCGTACTACTGCTTATAGATTTATTGTACTGCTGCCTATAGATTTTATAGATTCACTGTTGCTACTGTTTTACACCGTATGGACTGTTTTATAGATTCATTGCTTCGTATCGCCTTTCTCGATTGATTTCAATTGATTAGACCGTATTGATTTGATAGCATCGATTTGATAGACGACTTTGATTGATTGAATTGATTTATCGAATTGCCTGCCGCTATCATTGACTGGTTTTATTGACTATTGATTTTTGTATTGCATTGACTCATTGATCATGTTCGATTGATTGATTTGACTTGATTTGATTAACCTGCTTATTGTTTTCAGTGTCGTGCTTTGATTTCAGTTGTAGGCTTTGGTGACCTGCTGGGCTTTGTAAGCTCATTATATGTGGTTAATGATTTCAGGTGCAGGGCCTCCAGTTTGACGATCTTTCTGCCGAGTTCCGTAGCTTTTCTTTTGTAGCCTTGGTAGGCTTTCTTTTGTAGCCTGTATGGCTAGTGTATTATTTCTTTTGACTGTACTTTGACTGTTGTATATTTTGTGAATTAGTATCCGCTGTAGTTTCTTTTCTGTAATGTAATTATCTCTGGCTCTGGATATATGTATGTATGGATTGATATGAACAGCAAATGAGGAAAATTGAAAGAAAAGAAAAGAAGAGGGAAATAGAAAAAAAAAAATCAGAGTGGCGCAGCGGAAGCGTGGTGGGCCCATAACCCACAGGTCCCAGGATCTTGGGGTGTTACACAAACAACCCCTAAAAAAACAATAAAAATGTACAATGCATTACTTCATGATGTGGAAGTGTCAAGCAGGAGAGGTATAGATTAGCATGTACATGAGCCCTGTCAAATTCGGGTCATAGCAAATTCGAGCTATGCTCGTTCAAAAAATAGCTCAAACTCGTCAACTTAGGCCATGAAATGAGCTCAAATTTAGCTCGAACATCCCTTCTCCGACTCTAGCCCTCAACTTGTGGTAAAGACTTTATTTGGAATGGCTTTGTAGTTAAGATTTTATTGAATTAGAAATTTTAATAATAAAAAACAATATTTAAAAAGCATTAAGAAAGCTACCTTAGATAAAATCAAAGTCTCCATAAGATTTTGCATTGCTAAAGAAGATGTAGTGGTAGCTTTGTTTTGCCAAGCATGCTTCGTGAAAAGGAAGTCATATCTGGAGATCATTAGATAAGAAGCAGTGTCACGAGCCAGTTTGGCTCATTTACACCCACAAAAAGATTAAAAGAGATAATAAATGTGAGTGTAATTGCACATATATACTATTAGATTTTATCTATTTATTTTTAATAACAAATTTAATATTTATTTTTATAATACTTTAATAATTAAAATACATCAATATATATATATATATATATATATATTCACCATTTTTTCTAGAAAATTTGGGGATATATACTCACCTAATTTAATTAAAAGGGTAAATATAAATACTAAAGATTAACTTAATTAGATAAATTATATGTATATAATATTTAATTTAATATCGGAATATATAATTTTAAAAAAAATTAGAGTTGTTCTTAAAAGTATTAAATTAAAGATATAATTAGTAAAATATTAATTATCTGTATATTATTTTTATTTAGAAACATATTTAATTTTTTTTTTTTTGGGGAGAACTTTTAATTATTTAGAAAAATATTTAATTATTTTTTAGATCGTTCATTAAAAATTTGATGATTATGTCCTATAAATATTTTTCTTCCAGCCTCTAATTCCGTCCCGCGACTACTATATATAATGCTTTGGCCTTCGGTGTGCCGTAGTCCTTTCATCACTGCAAATCATCCCGTAGAACAGTGAGCGAGAGGACTATCGCCGCTTAGGGCATGGAGGGCTACCCCTATACTACCTACCCCGAATCCGGCGACTCATCGCCCCAATGCCGCGAGATCGATGGCGACACCGCCATCTCCTGGGATGAGACACCGCAGCCCGCCGCCGTCCGCGTGAAGCTCATGTGCAGCTACGGCGGTCGGATCCAGCCCCGTCCCCATGACAATCAGCTCTCCTACTTCGGCGGTGAGACGAAGATTCTCGCCGTCGACCGCTCCATTCGATTCTCAGCTATCATCGCAAAACTCGCTTCGCTGTACGGCGCCAACTCACCCGACGAGATCTGCTTCAAGTATCAGCTCCCCGGTGAGGATCTTGATGCGCTGATCTCCGTTACTAATGATGAGGATCTCGACCACATGATGATTGAGTACGATCGCCTCCATTTATCTTCCGGGAAGCCCGCCGCACGCTTACGTTTATTCATCTTCCCTGCAAATCCATCAATCAGTTCTGGGAAGGGTGAGCAGAAGGCCGATCGGATGTGGTTTCTTGAGCCGCTGCTTCCGTCGCAGTTGGCGCCGTCTATGGATCATAATCCCTTGCAACTTCCTCCGCCTCCGCCTCCTGCGCTAGTTCCTGATTTCTTGTCCGGCATTGTGCCGCCTCCGGTGGTGCTGAAGGCCAAGGAGACGATGCCGGATAGTCTTGTGGTTGATACTTTGGCCAACGATGCCCTTTCGGCCGGATCTGACCTGGCGAAGGAGGAAACGCCGCAGAATGCAGGGGAAACGGTGGTTTCTCCTTCAGCGGA
Source organism: Dendrobium huoshanense (assembly GCA_016618105.1). Taxonomy (NCBI): domain Eukaryota; kingdom Viridiplantae; phylum Streptophyta; class Magnoliopsida; order Asparagales; family Orchidaceae; genus Dendrobium; species Dendrobium huoshanense. The sequence continues at coordinate 10,697,046 of CM028358.1, read as the reverse complement.
GGTACAGAGGCATATTCAAGAGATCCAAAGGCTACAGATCGCAGAGAACCAGTTCCATCCGCCGGCGAACGTGCAGCGGAACGGCAGCGATGAAACCCTATCTACGGTTTACCATGGAGAATTCTACGCACCCCGAATTCCAGACAAGGGTCTGCCCCCACCAGCTCCAGCGGCGACATTAGCTCCTAGTACGGCTGCCGCAACACAGATTCCGACTTCCTACTGGGCAGATCAGCGCGGCATCGCCGGCGGAAGGTTCACCTCGTTGGCTGGTGGAGACCAACCGGTGTATCTGATCCCTGCTTCTCACGGCCTGTATCCCCCCACTACAGGACAGGCATATTACACGGCAACCCATCCGCCGCCGCCAGCATTCTCAAGGGTCGTGCCTGCCGATGTCTACCGCGACGTGCCGACTATGTACACTGTAGCTCCCCCTCCCGGAAGGGATGCTGCGCCGGCGACCCCGCCTGCGTCGGGTTATACGACGGGGCAGGTGGCCTATGATAGCATGGGGAGAGCGGTTTTCTACCCAGGCCCCGTCGCCACGTATCAGGCCGTGGCTAACGTGGCACTCACCACGGAATCAAAGATGACGAAGCCTTCTCAGCTTTCGTGAAGCCCAGTCTCGTCTGCCTGAAGTTTACGGTTTTAGCCCTCCAACACTTTCCCGTCGTCTTCCTCATTTCGTCATTTTTTTCCCTGTTTTTTAAGCCTGCTAAACGTTTGCCTGCTTTAAGTCACTGCATAAAAATTCTTGCTACCGCACCTATCCTTGTTATTTGACCTTGATGTAAATATGGATATAGAATTGTGGGTACATGGAGTGAAGTGAGGGATATAATGTGCCAATTTTATTAGTTTATTTCCTTTGATTTGCTACATTTGTAATGGTAGTATTTTTTAAATGCATGTATTTTGAGGATTGAAATTTTTGTCATGGTAAAATTTTAATGCGATTCAATTTTGGTGAATTTGATAATTGGTTGATTCTTAAATGCATTACAAAATTTTCACCATTTGCTATCCCAAGTTACCATCATGGGCGAAATCAACTTTAATTTTAAGGGTGGACAAATGAATTACTATAAATATTAAATATAAATAACACATATATATATATATATATATATATATATATATATATATATATATATATATATATATATATATATATATATATATATATATATATATATATATATAATTTCATTGGAAAAATTATGTTGTCTTGAATTCATTAGTTCAGAATAATTTATTTATATTAGTATATATTACTTAGCAAAAATGCAAAAACATTCATTTTTATATTAAATGGGATAAATTGTGTATTTACAATAAATAGTAGTATTTTAATTGTAATTAAATAGAACATTTCCTTGTGGGATCGACACTCTTCTTTATTACATTTGTTGCATCTTGAAATATTCGATTCGGTAGAAAATATAAAGTTTAATGTCTTAACTTTGCATGAAAATTCAACACATGATTAGATCAAAGAGAGAGTGTAGCATTCATAAGAGACTATAGAGTTTTTACGTTGAACTCTTAATGCAAGGGAACCACACCTCCTGTCCCTATTTGAATGAATCTACTAATGTTTATAGTCAATTACAAATGAGTCCCTTCCTTAAGGGAAGGCTTTGGTTTGATGTAGCAATTATGCATCATATAGAGTGCATTACATGGCGGGAATTGGAAGAATTAGAATTGACATGCTCATTTAGTCGGCAGGAACATAGTTGGCTGGCGAAGGAAGTCAAAAAGACTATAGTTGGGTGACAGTGGCAGAAGGATCGTAGTCGGCGAGCTACGGATGTCAGAAAGATCTTTGTTTGGTGACGAAGGTCAGAAGGACTGTAGTCTTGTGATGAAGGTCGGAAAAACAGTAGTCGGCGAGCGATAGTGGTTAGAAAGACTGTAGTCTGGCAACGGAGGTTGGAAAGATTGTAGTCTGTAGCTGGGTGGAAGTACAACGTAGGTTGGTGACCGGGTGTAAGTCCAACCATAATTGAAAGTCGGGTGGAAGTTCAACCTCAATTGGTGGCCGAACAGAAGTCCGACGTCAATCGGTGGCCGGGCAGAAGTCCGACGACGCTCGGTGGTCCGATGGTGGTCGAGGAGTTTGGTAGCAAGAGTGCTCTAATTTCTCTCTCTTCCTTCTCTCCCTTCTCTTCCTTCTCTCCCTTCTCTTCCTTGCGTTCATCCCCTTTCCATAAGAAATGAGTGATCTATTTATAATTTTCTAATAGTGGCATGCCAAGTAATGTATGAGTGAGATCAAAGGTATGTTGGGACTGGTTTGAATGGATGGTCGATATTGATCAATTTGATCGTAAATTATTTATTGGGCATTTGAATGTTATAATGATATCAAAATTTGTTGATCTTGGATTTGTTAGACTCGTGTCGTCGAGCTGCTCAATTTGATTATAAGCATGTCACTTTTGGAAACCATTTGGTCATCCAATTTATGATTTGAACCTTCCAAATGCACTTATGCTATTTTATTTGGACTCGTTTCGGTTTGGAATGGGTTGAATTTGGTGTCGTTGGGTTTGTCTTTTCGAGACGTTCAGTTCGACTATAAGTTGCTAAAATTGAAGTTCAAATGATCCCAGGTTTAATTTTGGAAGTTTTTTAGTTAGATTTTGCCTCATGATTCGTGTCCATTCAAGATAAATCTTTGTTGATATATCAACTTTATTACTTGATCGGCACATATACTTACATATTCAATAGACTTTTATAAATTTTAAATCAATCAAAACCTAAGCATATATGCACATCAACTCTCTTAAGCAAGTATAATTGCGTACTTCATCGGTATGTTGAATGGTCTTGAAGGTTGTTAGACTTCAATGAGCTAGTCCTAAGGGTTACGATTACAGGACTTCAAAAAATCCTAAAAAAATCAGTTCATCCATCAAAGATCGTACAATACGATCACAGGATCGTATAGTATAATGTGTAGAATTTGATCTATTAGTATTGTACGATCACCATTTAGTACTACAAATAGTTCAATTTGCATATTAGTACTGTATGATCATCAGTATGAACATCAGTACGAACTCAATTTTCCAGTTAGTGATGTACGATCATCAGTATGAATGACTAATCGTACAGTACGATTAGTTTAACTGAAATATAGTTCGTCCAGGATGAAATATGGGACGACCAAATTCATTTCTGTTGATCGTATATTATAATCCAGTTCATACATTACGATCAAAATACTAAAATTCAGCATATTCAATTGATTAACCATGTGATTAAATTAAACAATGTTTTAAACAGTGTACATGACGATTAGGTTCATACATTACGAATAAAATGACTTTTCATTTTCAAAATTTTGTCTAATTTAATGAATGACGGGGTTTCTAATTATAACAGATAATCCAATACGATGTAGTGTTCGTATTGTACGGTTAGTTACATCTTTTTTTTTCAGAAAAAATAAATATTTTAATTAATTTCTGTAACACCAGAGCATACAATATGATGTATAAAAAAAATTAAAATATTTTACATTATTTTTGCTCTTATTGTATTTGTGTGCATGGTCATTAGGCTTGTGTACATCATTACAGGACTTGACTAAAAAAATTAAAAACAAATAAATGAAAATTATAGACTCATTTGACATAACTTATTCTACCCAATTTTGAGCATTGAATCTCTAAAGAATAGTGTATGGTATACCTAAAATGTTAGTCAACAAATAAATAAATATGCTCTACAAATACTAGGAGAAATAAAGAGGCCATAAATAATATTTGTTATCATCAAAATTATAAACTCGGGAGCCAGAGTTGCAACACACGTATCCACCATCAGTTCCATATGAAATAAATAAATTTGTTGTATTAATTACGATGGTAGAGATAAAAAGTGGCTATACAAAAAAATGTTTGTCTTTTAAAGGAGAAAAGGTCAATGCAATTTAGTTGTAATGGATGTGAGCTAAAAGGGTTTAATCGAACTAGAGGTGTAAAAAAATAACCTGATCTAAACGTGAGTAAAAAAATCCATGTTCATGTTGACACATTAAACAAATGGATCGGGTTTGTGTTAGAAATTCTGACTCGTTTATTAAATGGGCTGGATTTGAGTTGACTCTAAACAGATTGGATTCGAGTTGACTCACCAACTTGATTTAGACCCAAAATGATATATTTAATTTTTTTTCTTAAAATTTTTTATTTATTGGCATGATTCCTTATTTTTTATTAATTAATTTAATCTATTGTTAAATATATATAGCAAAATTTTTAAAAAAAACATCAAAATGGATTATTGAAAAGGTTCGAGTCATTCAGGCTATTAGCAGGTCGGGTCGGAGTCTGCATTTTTGACCCATTTATCAAATAGGTCAAGTTTGGATTAACTAAATTAAGGTTGGGTCAATTTTGTGTCTAGCCCAATTTCGACCTGTTGACCCATTTTGATACCCCTATATCAACTACTTATAAATCCCAGTGTGGGCTGCCATCATGGTAGCTTTTACTTTAATTTTCTTGTCATAGCTGTAGTAGTATAATTTTATTTGATATTAAAACGTTTTCCTTTCACTTTGTGATGATTTATTAAGAATATGTCTTATATGCTATTAAAAAATGGATTTATGTATTATAGCTTTTTTTTAGTAATACCTTTAAATGATTATACTAAATGTTGTAATGTTTATAATTATGATGACATGTGCTTATCATAAACTCTAAAAGAACCAAATTGTTATAATATCTACAACATGAAGTGTGATAACCTAAACTCTTTTTTTTTTTATTGTGATAACCTAAATTCTTAAATATTAAGACGTCTTTTAATTTAATGATTAAAATCTCAATATAAATTTCAAAGTTAAGCGTGATTATACATGCACATTTCTTGAATGGGCGATCTTCTTGAAAGTTACACCAAAGATATAAATCCGTGAGGTCATTAGGCTAAAACAGATAATATCTTAATAGTTTAGAGTTTGAGCTATTAGAAATGACATGAAAGAAATAGATCAGCTAGAAGATAGAAACTAAGTGCTCCTATTCATCTCGGTTGATGATTCTAGGTGAAGGAAAACTGATGAAGGCATTACTTATCTAAGTGGGGGAGGTTGTGAACTCCCTTATAAAAATAAAGTTAAACTCTTAAACATCAATGCACATTTTAGGATAACAGATGAAATTTTAGTGGAAACTTCTAAGTTAAGCTCGCTTATGCAATAACATTTTAAGGATGAGCGACCTCTTGGAAATTATATCAAAGATATAACGTTGTGATATCATTAGGTCAAATCGGACAACATCTTAATAGATAGAAGTTTGGAGTCTTATTTGAACCTAGTTCGAAGCCTGCTCAAGCCTTGCTTGAGGCGTAGTTGTACATTGTTCTAATATTACTCTTATATTTAAAATTTATGTTAGAAGCTTTGTAGAACTTGGTTCAAAATTTTTTTGAACCTCCATTTGAATATTGTTATGATCATAATCTGATTAGAAATTAACTTCAATGAATAATCTATGAAATAAAAAAATTAGCTTAAGGAATATGTTTTCAAAATAAATTATTATTACTATTATGAGCATAACAATTTAATATTTGAAATGTACTATATTTACTTTACACTGTATTCATTTTACATTGAGTTTACTTTACAGACAATCAAATAGCCCCTAAAATAACCTTATATACACGGCAAATTATTGCATCCGGTCACCTGACAGAGAGATGCGTTCGGAGCTCTCTCTGTCTACAGTAAAGCGCAGGTGAAGAGCAGGTATGCTACAGTACCTGCGCTTTCACTGTAGACAGAGAGAGCTCCAAACGCAGCTCTCTGTCAGGTGACCGGATGCAATAATTTGCTCATATACACGACACATACTTAAGAATTAAGAAAGCAGAACTCAATGAAAAAAAAAAAAAATCTAACATTCCTGAAATCCGCCGGCAAGAGGGGTCTCTCTTTGTTCGCTGCCTTTTTTAGCCTTTACCTCGCGCCTCCATATATACGCTACAGGTCGGGAAAGAGCGAAGGTATCGAGAGAGAGAGAGAGAAAAGAAGAAGAAGAAGACAAAGTACAGAGAGAGAGTCAGAGAGAGATGGAGGTGGGAGGAAGTTGCAGCGATATCCAGGGGCTTCCGGAAGAGTGCGTGTCGCATGCGATATCGTTTACGTCCCCTCGTGATGCGTGCCGATCAGAGGCGGTCTCGGCAGCGTTTCGGTCGGCAGCGTGCTCTGACAAAGTGTGGAGGAGTTTCCTTCCGGCCGATTACGCTGAGATGCTCGCACGAGCCATCGATCGGGTGGAATTTGCATCGATGAAGCACCTGTACTTCCGCCTCTGCGACCCGATCCTCATCGACGGCGGAAAGATGGTTTGTTCCTGTCGGCTTTTTTATTTATTTATGTTTGTGGTTGCCATGTTCTTGAATTTAGTTTTATTTTTTTTGAAGCAGTGCTGATGTTTTTTTGTTCTCAGGGCTTTTTTGTGGATAGAGACACTGGGGCTAAGTGCTTCATCTTGCCGGCGAGAGAGCTTTGGATTGTGTGGGGAGATACTCCACAATATTGGAGATGGGTTCCTCACCCTGAATCAAGGTAATGAGCTTGTTCTTGATTATGATATTTATATGAAATTATTTTGTTATCGATGAAGTTATGGATAAAATTTGATTTGTTTTCTATACTGGCGTAGAGAAATCATAAATTGACTCCTCCATTGGACGAATGGTTTTGTGCGATAAAATAAAAAAAATAAAAAATAAATAAATAAATAAATTGACTCCTCCAGTCCCAACTCTTTTTTTTTTCAGACAAATTTTGTATGTTGGTAATAGTTTGTCTATTTTTTTTCGGCTTATAGTTGCATTTTGGTTGTTAAAATTTGTCTGTTTTGAGTTTTGTTTGCCTTGATAGTTGATATGCTATTATGAAAGTGTTGGTGGGGGATGCGGAAGAATAATGTGTTTTTCTGGGAGGAAGGCTTCTCCAATCTCCACTCTTGTCTTGAAATTAGAAGAAACTGGTTGACTAGTTTATGGAAATGCAGGAGTTGATAAAAGTCATCATAGTTTTTCTTTTCTAATGTGGGTCTCCGAAAGGATTCCGCTCGTGTGGTTCGAATGCAAAGGGTACGATCACACTATCCCGTGGGACAAAATGGTCGTAGGCCTTTACGCTCGGCACAAGCAGGCCGATAGAAGAGCAGATGGAGTTATAGATACGATTAGCCATGGAGGATAGCAGGTTTTCACCTACACACATCGATGGATAATAATATCTATAACCCCATCTGCTCTTCCATCGGCCTGCTTGTGCCGAGCGTAAAGGCCTACGACCATTTTGTCCCACGGGATAGTGTGATCGTACCCTTTGCATTCGAACCACACGAGCGGAATCCTTTCGGAGACCCACAGATTTCTGGCGACCACGGTGGGACAGGTTTCTCTCTCCATCTTCGGATGTTATATTATCTTCTTTGTGTGCACTCCAGGTTTAGTGCTCCTTAGACTAAGTTCGTCCTACTCTTAGATAGGGTCCTTTTCTTAGTTAGGTTCCCTTCTTGGCTAGGCTTGCCCCTAGCTGTGGTTCCTTTCGTTCCGGCCTTTTTAGGCTATTTCATACCTTATCAAATTCTCTTCTTTCCGTCGGGTTTTGTGTTCACTCGACTCTCTCACTCTGAGATCGTCGAGTAGACCCCGGCACCTTCCTACCTTTTGTAGGTACTTGATACCTAAGGGTGGATTCGTTGTTGATAGTAGTTCAGATGAGGAAGGAGACTTCCGACGTCAGACTACTAGCAAGCAACTTATTCCCCATCAAATGTGTGGAATTAGAGTCGAGGATTCCCACCAAAAAAATCTTATGACACTTTTTCCACTAGTGTTGGTTGTTTGCTACAGACTAGCAGACATTCCTACCTCCTATAAATATTCCTTTGTATTCGTATTCCTTGAAAGGATTCTTCTTACTTTTCGGCAGTCTGTGTGGCCACGACGATTTGTCCTCTACCACACGATGTTCGCTTCGAAGAGTATAAGGTTATCTTTAAAAGGGATACACTAAGATGTTGTAGAGATTCTTGTCCTTGTATTTGTGTACACCAATCATATTAGTGCTAACACAAAACCCTTAATTTTGTCCCTCTTTTGTGAAAGATTGTTCTACCCAGTTTCGCTTGTCACCTAAAGCGTGGTCTGGGATACCAAAACCAATAAGTCAAACCTCCATTTCTAGAGGTGATACTGGGTCCATGCCCACCTACGCTAGTCAGGTGTGGAGATGTTGATCCACTATCCCTATTTAAATTTCTTTCTTCTATCAGTCATGATTCGAGAGTTGTTCTTCTACCCAGTTTTGCTTGTCACCTAAAGCGTGGTCTGGGATACCAAAACCAATAAGTTAAACCCCTATTTTTAGAGGTGATACTGGGTCCATGCCCACCTACACTAGTCAGGTGTGGAGATGTTGATCCACTATCCCTATTTAAATTTCTTTCTTCTATCAGTCATGATTCGAGAGTTGTTTTACCCAGTTTCACTTGTCACCCCAAGCGTGGTCTGGGATACCAAAACCAATAATTTCAAATCCACTTTCTATAGGTGATACTGGGTCCATACCCACTTGTGGTAGTCAGGTGTGGTGATGTTGATCCGATGTCCCTAATTTAAATCTATTTCTCAGAGGTGATAATGGGTCCATACCCACCTAGGTTAATTAGGTGTGGTGTGGTAGATCCAATATCCCTAATCTCAAACCCACTTTCTATAGGTGATACTGGGTCCATGCCCACCTGTGTTAGTTAGGTGTGGTAATGTTGATCCATTATCCCCATATAAGTTTCCTTCTCTTATCGTTCATGATACGATAGTTGTCCTTTTCCTGCCGCTTGTACATATCCCCCTGTATAGATATAACTCCAAAGGATCTCTTCTACTTTTTGACAGTCCGTGGCCACGACGATTTGTCCTCTACCACGTGATGTTCGTCATGCAAAGTATGAGATTATCCTTAGTAGTTGTATGTAAATACGCCGTAGGGGTGTTTGTACTTGCACTCGTGCCCACCAATCTCTTCGGTGTTGTAGCATGAAAACTTCTTTTCAGTCCCCTTCGAGGGTTGACTTTCTCCAGTTTCACTTGTCACTTTCAAGTGTGGTCTGTGATATCGAAACTACTAACTTGAACTTCTATGGAATGTGATACTGGGTCCATCCTTGACCTATATCAGTTAGGTGAGATGATGTTGACCCACGATCATAAAATAAATTTCATTCATCTACAAATTTTGTCATAATATCTGTGCTCCCCAGTTTTATTCATGTGATGAATATGGCCTGGGTTATCAAAGCCAATAATTTTCCCCTCTCTTTATATTCCAGTATACTTAATCTATAACTGTGAATATAATTTGAAAATAAAAAAAATGAGGTTAAAAGAGAGGAAAGTTCTTAGTTGAGTAGAACCCGGTTCTACACTTCAATAGCCCAAAATCCCTCCAAATTCTCTTCTATTTATCTCCTTAAAGCATTCTGTTGATTGTTTAGGAGAACCATATATTTATTCATTCTATTATGATTATTCACTCATAATGGGACGTTGTTCTCCCTCTCCCATGATGTGGTACATCTTGCTTCAGATGTTAACATCCTTGCTCAGTGGATTTTGATCTTCTGGTAGAAAGTCAATCAACCGCTTCTTTTAGTGACATTTTTTCCCATTGAAAATTTGTTCTTAGCTGCAAGAGCAATCTCTTTGGATGCATAAATGTTGCTTGTACCTTTCACAGGGTCCCAACAGTTAGTATAGGTGTTACCACTGTGATCCCTTTTGCAATCATTGATGTTCGATTTGATGAATGTTATTTTTAGTGGCAAATTTGTTCCCTCGCCACTTCACTTGATCTTTTGATATGACATTACTCTTTCTACTCGGTCGTTTATATGTTCCTCTGTTTGGAGAGATATATATCGATCGTTCATTTCATGTTGCACATGATTTCAGTTTACCTAAGAAATTCTTCTTATATTTGAATTACTCATGGCCACGACGATTTGTCCTCTACCATGTGGTAACTAAAATATGAGCTTGAGATTTCTTAGATGATGAATTACCTACTTCTTTGTCCTTCTCACAGCACCACGCACATGAGCGTTGGGTGGTTGTTGAGCCCTTTTCCTCTTTTTATCGTCGCGGCATATGCGCCCGGCGGTAGTAGAGTGTTTTCTTTCCTCTTTTCATCGCCGCGGCATATGCGCCCGACGATGTTAGAGCGTTTTCCTTCCTCTATTTATCGTCGCGGCATATGCGCCCGGCGGTATTAGAGTGTTTTCTTTCCTCTTTTCATCGCCGCGGCATATGCGCCCGACGATGTTAGAGCATTTTCTTTTCTCTTTTTATCGCCGCGGCATATGCGCCCGACGATATTAGAGTGGTGTTCTTTCCTCTTCTTATCGCCGCGGCATATGCGCCCGACGGTATTAGAGTGTAGAGTTCCCTTTTGCTGGTTGAGAGAGCCCGACAGAGTCCCTGAGAGGCATTCCTCACCACCCCTTCCTCTATTTATCGTCGCGGCATATGCGCCCGGCGGTATTAGAGAGTTTCCTTCCTCTATTTATCGTCGCGGCATATGCGCCCGGCGGTATTAGAGTGTTTTCTTTCCTCTTTTCATCGCCGTGGCATATGCGCCCGACGATGTTAGAGTGTTTTCTTTCCTCTTTTCATCGCCGCGGCATATGCGCCCGACGATGTTAGAGTGTTTTCTTTCCTCTTTTTATCGCCGCGGCATATGCGCCCGACGATATTAGAGTGGTGTTCTTCCCTCTTTTTATCGTCGCGGCATATGCGCCCGACGGTATTAGAGTGTAGAGTTCCCTTTGCTGGTTGAGAGAGCCCGACAGAGTCCCTGGGAGGCATTCCTCACCACCCCTTCCTCTTCTGATCGTCGCGGCATATGCGCCCGGCGGTATTAGAGTGTTGTTCCTTTCCTCTTTTTATCGTCGCGGCATATGCGCCCGGCGGTATTAGAGTGTTCTTTCCTCTTTTTATCGTCGCGGCATATGCGCCCGGCGGTATTAGAGTGTTGTTCCTTTCCTCTTCTTATCGCCGCGGCATATGCGCCCGACGATATTAGAGTGTTGTACTTTCCTCTTTTTATCGTCGCGGCATATGCGCCCGACGATATTAGAGTGGTGTTCTTTCCTCTTCTTATCGCCGCGGCATATGCGCTCGACGGTATTAGAGTGTAGAGTTCCCTTTTGCTGGTTGAGAGAGCCCGACAGAGTCCCTGGGAGGCATTCCTCACCACCCCTTCCTCTATTTATCGTCGCGGCATATGCGCCCGGCGGTATTAGAGAGTTTCCTTCCTCTATTTATCGTCGCGGCATATGCGCCCGGCGGTATTAGAGTGTTTTCTTTCTTCTTTTCATCGCCGCGGCATATGCGCACGACGATGTTAGAGTGTTTTCTTTCCTCTTTTCATCGCCGCGGCATATGCGCCCGACGATGTTAGAGTGTTTTCTTTCCTCTTTTTATCGCCGCGGCATATGCGCCCGACGATATTAGAGTGGCGTTCTTCCCTCTTTTTATCGTCGCGGCATATGCGCCCGACGGTATTAGAGTGTAGAGTTCCCTTTGCTGGTTGAGAGAGCCCGACAGAGTCCCTGGGAGGCATTCCTCACCACCCCTTCCTCTTCTGATCGTCGCGGCATATGCGCCCGGCGGTATTAGAGTGTTGTTCCTTTCCTCTTTTTATCGTCGCGGCATATGCGCCCGGCGGTATTAGAGTGTTCTTTCCTCTTTTTATCGTCGCGGCATATGCGCCCGGCGGTATTAGAGTGTTGTTCCTTTCCTCTTCTTATCGCCGCGGCATATGCGCCCGACGATATTAGAGTGTTGTACTTTCCTCTTTTTATCGTCGCGGCATATGCGCCCGACGATATTAGAGTGGTGTTCTTTCCTCTTCTTATCGTCGCGGCATATGCGCCCGGCGGTATTAGAGTGTTTTCTTTCCTCTTCTGATCGTCGCGGCATATGCGCCCGGCGGTATTAGAGTGATGTTCTTTCCTCTTTTTATCGTCGCGGCATATGCGCCCGACGGTATTAGAGTGTAGAGTTCCCTTTGCTGGTCGAGAGAGCCCGACAGAGTCCCTGGGAGGCATTTCTCACCACCCCTTTCCTCTTTTTATCGCCGCGGCATATGCGCCGGACGATATTAGAGTGTTCTTTTCTCTTTGTATCACCTTGGCATATGCGCCAGGTGGTAGTAGAGTGTTTCTTGTCCTCTCCTTATCACCTCGGCAGCTGCGCCAGGTGGTAGTTGAGTGTTCCTTTAGTAATCATTGATCTTTGGTGTAGTTGTTGGTTCTTAGTGGCAAGCGTGTTCTGTCGCCACTTCTAATATCCCTTCTTTAATATAAAATTATTCTTGCTTGTTGTTGTATGATTCTTATTTCACCTAAAAAAATTTCACTTATGTTTGAATTACTCATGGCCACGACGATTTGTCCTCTACCATGTGGTAACTAAAATATGAGCTTGAGATTTCTTAGGTGAGGAATTACTTACCTCTTCGTTTTTCTCACATCACCACGCACGTGTGCGCTGGGGGATTGTCGAGTTTCCGCTTTATCCTACCGGCAGACCTATGGTCGGGTAGGGACTTCGCTGTTTCGGGGCCTATGGCCCAGCGAGGGTGCTCCCTTTCTTCACCGACAGACCTATGGTCGGGTGATTGTCCTCTTTTCTGCTTTATTCTACCGACAGACCTATAGTCGGGTAGAGACTTCGCTGTTTCAGGGCCTATGGCCGAGCGGAGGTGTTTTCTTTCCTTCCTTTCACCGACAGACCTATGGTCGGGTGATTGTTGAGCTTACCTTTATTCTGCCGACAGACCTATGGTCGGGTAGAGACTTTGCTGTTTCGGGGCCTATGGCCGAGCAAAGGTGGATCTTTCCTCTTCATTATATCGCCAGACCCATGGCTGGATAGATGTTGAGCTTCCCGTTTTGTCCCATCGACAGACCTATGGTCGGGTGGGCATCGGGCTTTTGGTTGGTTACCCGACAGAGTCCCTGGGGGGTACACTTCACCACCTCTTCATTCCCCCTGCTTCATTTTACCTGTTAGGGGGTTGTTGAGTTTTCGCTTTCTTCTACCGACAGACCTTTGGTCGGGTAGAAACCTCGCTGTTTCGGGGCCTATGGCCGAGCGAGTGTACTTCTGTTTCTCTTCACCGCCAGACCGATGGTCGGGTGACCTTTCTTCTACCGATAGACCTATGGTCGGGTAGGAATCTCGCTGTTTCGGGGCCTATGGCCGAGCGAGACTGCTTCTTTTCCTTTTCACCGACAGACCGATGGTCGGGTGACCTTTCTTCTACTGACAGACCTATGGTCGGGTAGGAACCTCGCTGTTTTGGGGCCTATGGCCGAGCGAGAATGCTTCTTTTCCTTTTCACCGACAGACCGATGGTCGGGTGACCTTTCTTCTACCGACAGACCTATGGTCGGGTAGGAACCTCGCTGTTTCAGGGCCTATGGCCGAGCGAGAATGCTTCTTTTCTTTTTCACCGGCAGACCTATGGTCGGGTGACTGTTCTTCTACTGACAGACCTATGGTCGGGTAGGAACTTCGCTGTTTCAGGGCCTATGGCCGAGCGAATGTGCTTTTCTTGTCCCTTTCGTATCACCGTCAGACCTATGGTCGGGTGATCGTTGATCTTTTCCCTTCTGTTCTGCTGTTGCGATGTGGTCAAGCAGACAAGTGATTTCTCTATATTTGATTACTCTCCCTTATTGCTTTTCTTTGATTATTGCTCTCTAATATTTCCCATGGCTTTCAAGTGATTGTTGATTTCCTTTCTCTTCACATCATCTTAGATTTGTTCTTTAGATTACTGTTGAATTCCCTTTGGATCCTCTATGAGCTTGTTTCAACTCTACTCATATGAGCATGAGTTCTCCTTCTCCTATTCTGCCACTTTGGTTGGGCAGATAGTTGAGCTGCTTTCTTTGACTCTCTCATTGTCGATCTAGTTCTACTTCTTGACCCTAGAGTTGTATCTTCCTAGAGTTAGGAAGGTCAACGCCAACACGTACGGTTCACTTGTTGTTCGCCGTACCTGTTGGGGGTCCGTTTGTTGACCTCGTTTTTCGCTCGAGCACATTCGATCGACGCGATTGTTCCTCGTCGAGTTCAATTTGACCCGATTCGATTTCAATTTGAGTTCAATTTGGTTTGATCAAATCGATCGAACTTAACCCGATTTTAAATCAAGCCGATTTGAACCAAATTCGCATCCAAACCTAACTTGAATCAGCCCAAATTAATTTTGAATAAATCCTAATTGCTTTTGGCTTAATTTGAATCTATCCCTAAATCCGGTAATCGCATCAAACGGCTCGGATCTCTTCCAAAATCTGTATTCGACCGTTGCCAATTTTCAATCGCGTGAGCCCTCGAATGAGAGATCGATTCGAGCGACTTTTCGTGTGAGCAGAATGTCGCAGCGCCATTTTGAGCTTTCGGAGCAGGGCAGAACGTCGGAAGACGTTAGAAGGCTTGGAGGAAGCCTTGGGCTGCCTCATTTTCTCACGGGTATTCGCTCCCTCTCGGGCTCTCGTTCTCTCTGGCCCGAAAAAGCCCTAGACAGAGGTCGAGCCTCCGATTCCTCTCTCACGCCCGACCCCCTCTCCCTCTGGACTTCTTCCATTCGCACGATCCCAAGCCGAAACCAGCCCGGCTCCCTTCCTTCCTTGCTCCCGTTCGGAACCAGCCCGACGCCTCCGCTCGTGAGCCCCGATCGCGCCTCCACGTCCAAGCCCGACTCCCTCAGCTCCCGTCTCCTCCCTCTCGTCTTCGCACGCCAAGACCGAACTCGAGCTCGCCATCCCGTTCGTGAGCCCCGACCGACGCCGTCTGGACCAAGCGAACTCCTCTTTGCAAGGTGAGTATCTCTTCTTCCTTTTCCCTCTCTTGGTCTACTTCTTCTTCTCCTCCTCCTTCTACTTATTCTTCTTCTTCTTCTTCTTTTCTTCTTTTTTTTTTTTTTTTCCCTCACTCTTTCTCATTATCTTAGAAAAAAAAATATATTTGATGGATTCAAAATGGAGCTTGCCTTACTTAGATGATAATGATGTGTGTAGATTTATTTGGAGCCAAGCTTACTTTATAATGATTGATTGTTCAAGCCATGTGATTTCATAGAGATATTTTCATCCTTGTTGCTTGTGAGGATTTTGTTGTGTTTTGTAGTTGCCAGATATGCTATGTTGGGTTATGTTTCTTGAAAATGAACAACTAATTTGTCAAATTCATATTTGATTCATGCTGTATGAGTTAGATTTCTAGGCGTGAATGGTAGAGAAATATGAGAAGCCATGTTATTTTTTTTTGTCAAAAGCATGCACATAAGGTGTTTGTTATAATGCTTATTGGAGATATACACATTTAAACTTTGATCAAATGAAGGTACCAAGAGAGTATATTTACATCCCATCATTCTTATGTCCCCAAGAGGGTCATGAGCTTGGATAAATGGTTTTGTTTGATCGTATATATGGATATGATTTTGGTACTTCATGAGCAATGGTTGAATCAACATGTTTTATGCTGTATGAGTTAGATTTTGTTAGCATTCAAAGCAATTCACATTTCCATAGATATCAAACCATGCTATGAACCTTAAGCTTGAACATGCTTCTAATAGTATGATGGGATGTAAATATACTCTAATAGAATTTCATTGTTCTCTCTTTTTTTTTTAGATTTTGTAAAGAACCTAAGCATAAAACATGTTGATTCAACCATTGCTCATGAAGTACCAAAATCATATCCATATATACGATCAAACAAAACCATTTATCCAAGCTCATGACCCTCTTGGGGACATAAGAATGATGGGATGTAAATATACTCTCTTGGTACCTTCATTTGATCAAAGTTTAAATGTGTATATCTCCAATAAGCATTATAACAAACACCTTATGTGCATGCTTTTGACAAAAAAAAAAAACATGGCTTCTCATATTTCTCTACCATTCACGCCTAAAAATCTAACTCATACAGCATGAATCAAATATGAATTTGACAAATTAGTTGTTCATTTTCAAGAAACATAACCCAACATAGCATATCTGGCAACTACAAAACACAACAAAATCCTCACAAGCAACAAGGATGAAAATATCTCTATGAAATCACATGGCTTGAACAATCAATCATTATAAAGTAAGCTTGGCTCCAAATAAATCTACACACATCATTATCATCTAAGTAAGGCAAGCTCCATTTTGAATCCATCAAATATATTTTTTTTTCTAAGATAATGAGAAAGAGTGAGGGAAAAAAAAAAAAAAGAAGAAAAGAAGAAGAAGAAGAAGAATAAGTAGAAGGAGGAGAAGAAGAAGAAGTAGACCAAGAGAGGGAAAAGGAAGAAGAGATACTCACCTTGCAAAGAGGAGTTCGCTTGGTCCAGACGGCGTCGGTCGGGGCTCACGAACGGGATGGCGAGCTCGAGTTCGGTCTTGGCGTGCGAAGACGAGAGGGAGGAGACGGGAGCTGAGGGAGTCGGGCTTGGACGTGGAGGCGCGATCGGGGCTCACGAGCGGAGGCGTCGGGCTGGTTCCGAACGGGAGCAAGGAAGGAAGGGAGCCGGGCTGGTTCCGGCTTGGGATCGTGCGAATGGAAGAAGTCCAGAGGGAGAGGGGGTCGGGCGTGAGAGAGGAACCGGAGGCTCGACCTCTGTCTAGGGCTTTTTCGGGCCAGAGAGAACGAGAGCCCGAGAGGGAGCGAATACCCGTGAGAAAATGAGGCAGCCCAAGGCTTCCTCCAAGCCTTCTAACGTCTTCCGACGTTCTGCCCTGCTCCGAAAGCTCAAAATGGCGCTGCGACATTCTGCTCACACGAAAAGTCGCTCGAATCGATCTCTCATTCGAGGGCTCACGCGATTGAAAATTGGCAACGGTCGAATACAGATTTTGGAAGAGATCCGAGCCGTTTGATGCGATTACCGGATTTAGGGATAGATTCAAATTAAGCCAAAAGCAATTAGGATTTATTCAAAATTAATTTGGGCTGATTCAAGTTAGGTTTGGATGCGAATTTGGTTCAAATCGGCTTGATTTAAAATCGGGTTAAGTTCGATCGATTTGATCAAACCAAATTGAACTCAAATTGAAATCGATTCGGGTCAAATTGAACTCGACGAGGAACAATCGCGTCGATCGAATGTGCTCGAGCGAAAAACGAGGTCAACATCTAAGTTGGTGGATTAAATAGTGCGAAACTTGATGGAACTTTGAAGGATTGATTTTTAAGATTTATATTTTAGTTGGTTTTCGGACATTGTTTTTTTCTATTCCTGGAGAACATTTAGTCCTTGTATTACACAATTTGACACTGTAATTATGTTTCTTTCTCCTTTAACTTGCCACTTTTTGTTCATTCTTAGCCCTTTTATGGATTTGAACTTTTGCCCTTGAAATGCTCATGTTTATTCTTTGACAATGGGCCAATGGCTAACCTTGCTCATAAATCTCTAATGCATTTAGTATTTCTCAGTTTTTGGGAACCCAAAAAATACCCAGTTTCCTTTTTCTTGAATCTGTATTCTTAGTTTACTTTGCTAGTTTTTTTTTTTTAAAATGTCCTAGGGGTTGTTTGGTTGCCTGAAAAGAGAATGCAGTGGAAAGTAAATGCAATGAAAAATAAATGCAGTGCATTTCAAATACTTTGAGACCGTTTGGTTGTCTGCAAAATAATCATAGGAGAATTATTTCCCTAGTTTGGTTAGATAGATCCAGAGTAAAGTAAAAACGATTTCTTTTTCCATAATTAATTTTAGCATTATAACTAGTTTTAAATGCACGTGCACAAAAATAAAAAATATGTAATAAATTTAGAAAAAAAAATTATGATATAGATTATCAAGGATATAAAATTCTATATCAATATAAAATAGAAAATTTGTATAAATTTAAACAATTTATATTTTTATTATACTTGAATTATGATAAATTAAAATAAGATAATTTATATATATTTATGATAGTTAATAACCTTACTTTTCTTAGAGATAGATTAGCCTTTTTATTTACTTGTGCATTGATAGCGTTTTGGGAACATCAATCAGCAATGAGTGTTTTTTTTTTTTTTTAATTTATTCAGTATTATTTTTACTTCAATATTTTCAAGTGGATGGATTTCCTTTCCAATTCCTTGAAAGTAGTCATGTATAATCGAAATCACATAAATCATGATGTTAAATCCAAATCACATAAATGTTTATATTTCCATTATATTATTTCGACTTTATATTTTGTAATTGTTTGTGGTACATCATTCACAATTTTGATTATGCTTTAATTTCAAATTAATGTCCACACTTCAAAAAGGTTTAAAAAAGAAGCTTCAATACTGCCGTTACATGAGGGATATTAAATCTATGAAAGCAATAGTCATTGCAAGCTTTCCTTGGCTCCACCAATGCAATCATTCATATAGATGTAAATGACTTAAAGAGCTATCTTGATTTAGGCTTCGTTTGGAACGATTTTTTTATTAATTTTTCAAGCAAATTTTTAGTACAAAATATTTTAAACTAAAGAATTTTGCATTAAAAATTTGCTCTTTAGACAACAACAAGCTAGCTTCTCCAAACAAAACCTTAATCTATATGCCTAGTTCAAATCAATTTCAACTCGAACTAGTAGTAGCTTATTAACATTGTCCCAAATGAACAGACCTGTTTGGTAAATGGAAACTACCCAAGCAGACTCACTTACAAGGAAAATAGTAGGCAGGTAGACGACAGTGGAAATTTGAGATTGGAATAATAAAACTGTTGAACAATATTATAATGGATTTTCAATTTAAATAATAAAAATAAAATACAATCATTAAAAGATTTTGCTAAAAGAATAGCTTTAAGAAAGAAAAATGTCCGCAAATAATTTCCAGATATATAAACTTAAATAATCATTTTAAAGATTAAGAATTTATTTAATATAACTTCCTTATTATTTTCTAAAATATTTTTTTTTTTAAATTTCCATTTAAAAAAATTTCATACAAAAAATTTATTTAAAAAAAAAAAACAGTAAAACAATTATCACAAACGAGATAAATTCTTGTATTGCATTCTGGTTGATCTCCAAATAACGTTCGGCGTCCGCACAGAATAATTACCGAAGCCAAAGTTAACAAAATTCACACTTTAAGAGGCTTGAAAAATAATAATGCATAAGGTAATAATCAGATTAACTTCTATTTTCATGTAGCTAAGAAAACTGAAATCCAGAAGTCAACATTAGGCTCTAGAAAATGCTGAAATGTAATGAAAATTTGTGTAATTTGCATTCTAAGCCTTTATAAAACCATTCAACAGAGAAAATTCTTTATCTTAAAGCCAACAGATGATAAGTGGTATGCATGGCTTCTCATTTGGGGAATTTTAAGCATAGTTTTGACTGTTTTGTGCACCAATCACACAATTAAGTTATCAATTAGTGTACAATAATAAATCAAGCGAATATTTTCTATATATTGTGACAATAAATAGTGCCACCACATACTACACCCTTTTGAATCTTAAACCACCAATATTTCCCTTTCAATTAGTTGAGCTCACCAAAATTCCTCCAGGCTTCATTTGAAGGAAAACCACAAGGTGATAATATGTAAGCAATTTTTTCGATCAAAATAATTTTTAGCTCAGCTTCATCTGTGCAAACTTCTCTGCAACACCTATGGCCTCAACAGCATGAGTTGCATCATTTCCCTGCCATTTAAACATGTTTTTTCCATAGTTATTAGCTGTGCTAAGGAAAATGGCAGTTCATATATAACTGCTAACCTGGGCTTGAGCAATGCCATTCTTCCCTCCACCACCCTTTCCACTGATAGGTTTCATTGCAGCAGTTAGCCACTCCAACGCTGCCAGACCTTTCAATGAAGAGTTGTTAGGGACTCCAGCGCACACTACAGCTTTGTTCAAATTTTCATCAGTGCTGAATACCATCACTGCCAAGCCCTGAGTGAAAACAAAGGAAGATAATAAGTTTTTTTATTTTTTTTTTTAATTTTTTGTTTTATGTAGTGAAATTCAAATTTATATGGTGGCTAATAGAAATGATTCCAGCAGGAAAATGGTACCAAATAAGGGTTCAAGGCCTAAGGTATGCAATGTGTTAAACAACAACAACAACATCAAACCTTAATCCCACTACGTGGGGTCGGCTACATGAGTCCTTTGTCTCCATTGTGTTCTATTAAAAGTCAAATTCTCATTTAAAAAAAAAGCTAACAAAACGGTATGCGTGTGTTTGGGCTTTTTTCTTATATATCCTTTCTACTGAAAGAAAGCTCAAACTACTTGTATAGAGACCAGGGAGGAATGTGAATCTAGCCATTTAACAACCAATCTGAGAGAAATTTCAAATCATCATCATTAGCCTTATGTCAATTATTTATGGTTTGTATTATAATCGTCATTTTTCATTTGTTCCTATTGGTGCTATAAGAAGTGTTAAACTTATTCTTCGCAAATCATTTTGAACTTCCATACCTCATATTGAATTCAAATTTATTCATGATTGACACCACGGCTTTACTAACCAAAGCATAATAAGTTTAAAAGATATAGATACAGATAAAACTATTTTACAATCTTCAGCTTAAAGGCTATACTTTACTTTTTACTAGAAACGAGTGCTGGAAACGACAGGTCTTAATAATAAATAGAGAAGTTCCTGATAAGAACAGGCAAATGGGAATATAGTTCTTATTTATAGACAGAAATGTAAGTTGACCTTCGGCTCAAGTCTAGAGAAATCTCAGAACACTAAAATGCAGCACAGTCTTCAAGTTGCTTCATTGTTGGAATAATGAATAGTTAGTTCAAACAAATTTTTTCAGATATTTTCGATTAATCTTGTAAGTGGTTTTCAGGTGTGATTTAATTAGTCATGCTAAATACAATCTAGATTACAATGATTTCATTGATTCTTAATTAGGTTTTATGGTTTTCAAGGTTCATAACTATTATGAATTATTCTACCATAGAACTATTGAAGTGTTATTTGAATTAAAACATTATATTTTCTCTAGTTTCCTCTCCGACGAGAAATTATTAAAATTAAAAGTCCGTGCTTTGCAAGGTTTTGTGTATATAATGATTTTGTACATCTCATATTAGATATGCATTAAAACTTTAGATGCTAAAGCAACCTACATCAATTGCACAAGAAAGATTGGTCAATTGAATAAAAACCTCAACGATAGACTTGTTTAGAGCAATAATACAAGTAATTGCAAGATGTTATTTATAGAGATTTGTTAGAAAACCTTAAAACAGAGTTAAGGGAGGACTGAAATAAAAACTAAATCCCAAAAGGAAGGCTAAACATATTGATCATAATGGCATAAAGGAAACTGCTACAAACTTAAGGGTAGCATCTATCATTCACCTAAAGAAATTGCTAAATATATCTTTCAAAATTAATAAAAATTTGATTAGTAAGTCTGCCAAAAACAAAATATTGCAGCAAAAGGTAAAGATATATTACAAGGCTTATTGGGGTACTGCTCCATAACTTGCCTCCATACAGGTAAAATATCTTCAAAAAACACAAAGAAAATGGGACGATATGTTACAATTAGAAAATTTTAATCTAGCTGAAAAAAACTCAACCCAGTGTTACTTGAAAATACAAAGTTGAATTTATAAGAAAATATATAGTGATCATGTAGATAAATAAGTTCAAAAGCTAAAGAAAATTCAGCAAATTAATGAAAAGTTTAACTTAGAAAAAAGACAACAAGAAATTGTTTCCTGAAGGGAAAACGAAACGACCATGCTATAGTATTTTACCTTCTGAAGGCCACTGATTTGGACCATAAAAGGGTTTTTTTGCATCAGGATCATCTTCAATAAATTTTGTTTCAGATTTTAACAATATAATTTTGGATAACCCTTTCCGATGCATGATGTAAATGCAAAAATAAAATAAAAGAATGAGAGGGGAGGAGAAGATTGGGATTAAAAAAAAGGAAAGGAATGAGGAAGAAGATGATGAAGAGGATGTAGAAGAAGTTACCAAAAGATTAGAAGGCTGTCGTCGTCGGCTAGGGCAGAGGAAGTGAGGTATCCGGCTAGGGTTGTTGTCCACGCGATCGAGGGGATTCGAAGTGTAGCGGGCTTTAGACGCTGGTTGCCGTCGCGAAAGGAGACGGTGAAACAAGGTTTCGCCTCCTGTGCTCATGTGAATAGAGGGTAGGTGGGAGAGAAAGCTTCGGGCGAATCATTCGTGCGTGGGAAGAACAGAGAAGAAGGGATTATAAGCTCAGATTCCGCTAAACAAATCGCGCGTACAGCCTGCTTCACATGTTTTTCGCGATCGCGCGAGAGATTTTCTAACCCGCTCAATTTGAGCGGGTTTCGAAGTCGCAGGAACGGGTATCTCTAATACACTGTTAATGCATCAGAGGACTTATTTATGATCCACATAACATCAACCAAACGACCTCATTTTAGAAATACATGAATTTACTTTACTTTACCCTCCTGATTCTGCATACCAAACAGCCCCCTAATGTTGATGAATCAATTTATTTTTAGAATATATTCTATTCGGAGATATTTGAAAAAGAACTATCTTGTTGAAAGGTTATATGTGTCTATATAGTTTTTATGTATTATCCTAATCTTTCATATATTGTTACATTTGAATCATTAGTCTCATGATATCAAAAGTTGAATTTCTTATTATCTTTTTGGATAAGCTGAAACTTTGCGTTCAAGTAAACTAGTTTGAGTTACATATAGTAGACCGACATCTTAATATTACAAAATTGCTTCCCAGTTCTTGTTATGTTGCAGCATTAACGCTCAATTACCAAATTTTTCAAGCTAAATATGATTAGTATAATCTTTTTATTGAACCCCAGTCTTAGTAGTGTTCCTTGCTAGTAAGGAAATACCTGTTCGTCGTTCTGTGCAATGGCAGCAAAGGAACTGGTACAAAATGCCTAGTATTCTTTGTGCAAGGAATGAAAGATCTTGCGGCCTTGCGTAGCCCCTCTGAAAATCACTGGTTTGTTGTAAAAGTAAATGGAATATAATGAGAGTTTCCAATATTTTTAACTAAAGGGTTTTTTTTAAAAGGTCATAATAAAAATTTTGGCATGTTTTTTAAATCGTTAGCAGCGTTGTCAAAAAAAATGTGTTTAATGCTATAAAGTGGAATTTTTTTCATTTATTTTCTTTGTCTATAAATTGAAATACTTGAATTATCTTTCCATTGATTGTTTTAATAACATGTTGTTGTGCTGTGCTTGATGCTTTCTGTTGGGCCTCTACTACTAGCTAAATTTGTTGCTTTATTCACATGTGGTTTATTTATAGTAAGCCTTTTTCTCCTTATTGATAAGATAACTCTTACAATCCTTCATCACTTTAGGAGGAAATAATGCGACTTTTAGCACCAAAGAGATCTAATTAACCTTGCATATCATCAAAGCAGCTTTAGAAATATGGGCCATTTCTGTTCACTTTACATAGGCTAGTATCCAGATATATGTTTACAATATATATATATATATATATATATATATATATATATATATATATATATATATATATATATATATATATATTGCCCATCCGAATTTATGCAATGCTTACAGTTCTTTCGTTGAAACTGCTCTTGAGTTGCACCTTGCAGATATTTGTAGAAGACCATCCTGACTAGTTTTTCCATGGCTCTTTAGAGTTAGCTTGTTTTCTGCACAAACTTACCTTTCTAATATCTAAAACTGGTTTTACAAACAAGGACTCGGGTTATTTAGAAGTAATAATTTTCATTTTTTAAACTCCTGAAACTTCCTTGCAGAAGTTTTCAAATGTCACTGCGATCTTGTTAAGCCTCTAATTTTATTTTGGATTCTTTGCAAATTTTTTTATAAAACTTTCATGTTTGATATTATGATATACTATGGTAGCTATTGTATTTTTATATGCGATTGAGAAGAGTGTTATTTTGTAAGGTTTTCGGAAGTTGCTGAGCTATTGAATGTCTGTTGGTTGGAGATCCAAGGCAAGATTAATTGTAGGATGCTTTCCAAACGGACCAACTATTCAGCTTATCTTATATTCAAATTATCAAATAGTGCAAGGGGCTTCAGGTTTCCTTCCCAGGAGGTCTCGGTCGCCATAGGAGCCCATGTCTCAAAGTTCTCGGTGCGTTTGATGGAAGAACAAGAATTTTCCAGGCTTCGGCCAATTTTGCGTCGGCCTAGAATTATGTGGAATATCTTACATCATGCGAATTTACCACAAGAGCCTCAAGAAGATTTACGAGAGCCTCTGAATGATCCACCAATTGAGGCACCAGATGTGCCCGGCGACGCCGATGAACCTCAGCATGATCAATGGCCAGACCCAAATGAGCAAGCACGGAGGGATCGTGGAATGGTTAGAAAACCTCAAACAAGACAGGATGGGTGGATGGAAATTTTGCTGGGGGAGTTCTACAATGAAGAAGGGGATGATGGGGATGTTGCTATGTCATTGTTGGAGATCAAAGGTGGGAACTGGAAGAATGGCCTCATTGTGCAGGGAATCGAGATTAGGCCTAAGAAGTAAGAAAGCACATCATGGGAAGCTAGATACTCTTTGCATTATCGTTCATGTTTGGTATTTCAGCTGTACAGAATTCTAATAACTTTGAATTGTGCTTTTGATTGCTTTCATGAGATCAGCTTCGCTTTGTTTCTAATTGTTCTGCATAACATTATATATTTACTTAGTAGTGTAACAAAATTATAATATCCAGAAAGTTTTGTTAAATTGGTCCATTATGTGATTGTTGAATTCACAGATGTTTGGGAGATGGGAACAGTTTAATCCCAGTCTCTGACTTCCAAGATTAGTATCTTTATTGCTAAATTTCTTATTCAACCTCTCCTAATAAAGCTTTTCTATTTCTTCCTGGTTGGTTGGTGTTTAATTTGATCCACATTTTATTCACTAGCAATTTGTATTATTTATTTATTTAACCTTACTTTATTATGGAAATTAAGTGTTTATTGTTTTCTTTTGAATTAGCAAAGCGAGGAGGATAAATTAAGGAAGCAGTTTTAGAGAGTGAAAATAGCTTCGTCCTAAATTAGAGTATTTTGAAGTCTCTAATTCGAATGCCATCACTTTTGGAATTAGTGGTAGAGCCAGAATTTTTTTATTTTTTTATTTTTATAAATTAGATAAACACTGATTATGATATATTAAAGTTTTAGAAAACAAAATTATTATTCAGACTTTTTTGAGATTATGTATTTACTTTCATCTTCTAAAACATTTATTTTTTTAATGAAATATATGATCAAAATTAACATAGACAAAGTGAAAGAATCTCATAGTTCCCATGTATTGGCGAGCGGCGGCGGGCGGCGGCCGGCCGGCCGGCCTCTCGGTTCGGCCACCTATGCGTGTCCGGGCCCAATTTTTTGCCCGGACGGTCCGATTCGGACGTTTTTGGGGTCCCCTGACACGTTTTTTGACGTTCTGGACTCGATTTCGACACTTTCGGAGCTCAACGGAGCCTCTATGATCAATTCCGAGAAACACTTAATATTCGGAACGCAATTTTTGGTGTTTTGGCCAATACAAATTTTCGAAGCATATATTTTCGGACTCCTGGAGCTTCGACGTCCGAAAATAGGAGGGGCAACTGATACGTCATCATTAAATTATCTTGATTGGGCACGAATCTCGAGGCAAAATCAATTCAGAAACTTAAAAAATTAAATTCGAGAGCATATGAACTCCGATTTCAGCGAGCTTACAGTCAAACTGAGCGTCTCGGAAATACGAATCCAACGACACCAAATTCGACCCAATCCGAGCCCAAACGATTCAAACCGTAATTTGAGTTACCAAACGGTCTCCAATTTTGACATGCTTATACTCGAATCGGCTCGACGAGACGAATCCAACGAGCCCAAGATCGCCGAATTTCGACATCATTAAGGCCTTCAAATGCCCAACGAACGGTGCATGATCAAAGGATTCGATATCGACCGTCCATTCAAAACACTCCCAATTTGCCCCTGATCTCATGCCTATTTATGAGCTATGCCAGTCCAGAAAAACTATAAATAGAGTCCTCATTCTACACCAAAGGGACTCAAGTGAAGAGAGAGAAGAAGAAGGAAAAGGGGAAAAGGCGATTCCTCTCCTCCTCGACCACAACCGGAGCTCTTCCCGCCGCCTGAATACGCCAGAACTCTGCCGGATTTTCGGGAAACGCCGGGAATTTGCAGAACTTTGTAAATTTCCTGGAAGAAACAAATTGTATTCTGATTGTCCCGACTTGTGGAACGAATCAGTCATTTGTAATCTACAAAACACTAGTGGAACTTCACAACTGGGCGAGGCCCCGTGGTTTTTTCCCTTTTTGAGTTTTCTACGTAAAAACTTTGGTGTTCATTTCTCTTTTCTGTTTGTGTGCGGAATACTCGTGCAACGCTAAGACGAATATTTTCTAACTCTACTGCCGCGTATATTCTGGCACGCAACACTTATAATTATGATGACATGTGCTTATCATAAACTCTAAAAGAACCAAATTGTTATAATATCTACTACATGAAGTGTGATAACCTAAACTCTTTTTTTTTTTTGTTTTTTTGTGATAACCTAAATTCTTAAATATTAAGATGTCTTTTAATTTAATGATTAAAATTTAAATATAAATTTCAAAGTTAAGCGTGATTATACATGCGCTTTTCTTAAATGGACGATCTTCTTGAAAGTTACACCAAAGAAATAAAATCGTGAGGTCATTAGGCTAAAGCAGATAATATCTTAATAGTTTAGAGTTTGAGTGAGTTGTTAGAAATGACATGAAAGCAATAGGCCAGCTAGAAGATAGAAACTAAGCGCTCCTATTCATCTCGGTGGATGATTCTGGGTGAAGGAAAACTGATGAAGGCATTACTTATCTAAGTGGGGGAGGTTTTGAACTCCCTTATAAAAATAAAGTTAAACTCTTAAACATCAATGCACATTTTAGGATAACAGATGAAATTTTAGTAGAAACTTCTAAGTTAAGCTCGCTTATGCAATAACATTTAAGGATGAGCGACCTCCTGGAAATTATATCAAAAATATAACGTTGTGATATTATTAGGTCAAATCGGACAATATCTTAATAGATAGAAGTTTGGAATAATATTTGAACCTAGTTCGAAGCCTGCTTAAGCCCTGCTTTGTAGAACTTGGTTCAAAATGTTTTTTGAACCTCCATTTGAATATTGTTATGATCATAATCTGATTAGAAATTAACTTCAATGAATAATCTATGAAATAAAAAAATTAACTTGAGGAATATGTTTTCAAAATAAATTATTATTACTATTATGACTTATGAGCATAAAAATTTAAATTTTTTTTAATTATTCTTAAAAATTTAAACCAATTAAAATAAACTCAAATACACGACACATACTTAAGAATTAAGAAAGCAGAACTCAATGATAAAAAAAAAAAATCTAACATTCCTTAAATCCGACGGCAAGAGGGGTCTGTCTCTCTTTGTTCGCTGCCTTTTTTAGGAACTTTTATTTGGTCCGGTGCAAGGACCTAAAGGAAGGTTCGGTTTTGCCTAAAAAAGTGCAAATACCGAGTTTTTTGAAAAAATACCGAGTTTTTCAAAAAACTCGGTATTTGCACTTTTTGACCTATTTTAGGCAAAAACCGAACCTTCCTCTAAATCCAGTGAAAGGACCTAATAATTGCTCCTTTTTTAGGCTTTACCTCGCGCCTCCATATATACGCTACAGGTCGGGAAAGAGCGAAGGCATCGAGAGAGAGAGAAGAAGACAAAGTACAGAGAGAGAGAGAGAGAGAGTCAGAGAGAGATGGAGGTGGGAGGAAGTTGCAGCGATATCCAAAGGCTTCCGGAAGAGTGCGTGTCATATGCGATATCGTTTACGTCCCCTCGTGATGCGTGCCGATCAGAGGCGGTCTCGGCAGCGTTTCGGTCGGCAGCGTGCTCTGACAACGTGTGGAGGAGTTTCCTTCCGTCCGATTACGCTGAGATCCTCGCACGAGCCGTCGATCGGGTGGAATTTGCATCGATGAAGCACCTGTACTTCCGCCTCTGCGACCCGATCCTCATCGACGGCGGAAAGATGGTTTGTTCCTGTCGATTTTTTTTAATTAATTTATATTTGTTGTAGTTTTTTTTTTATTTTTTTTAAGTAGTGCTGGTGTTTTTTGTTGTCAGGGCTTTTTTGTGGATAGAGACACTGGGGCTAAGTGCTTCATCTTGCCGGCGAGTGAGCTTTGGATTGTGTGGGGAGGTACTCCACAGTACTGGAGATGGGTTCCTCACCCTGAATCAAGGTAATGAGCTTGTTCATCGTCTACCTCTTTTATTTGATTATGATATTTATATGAAATTCTTTTGTTATCGATGAAGTTATGGATAAAATTTGATTTGTTTTCTATACTGGCGTAGAGAATTCATAAATTGACTCCTCCAGTTCCAACTCTTTTTTTTTTTTCAGACAAATTTTGTATGTTGGTAATAGTTTGTCTATTTTGTTCGGTTTATAGTTACGTTTTGGTTGTTAAAATTTGTCTGTTTTGAGTTTTGTTTGCCTTGATATGCTATTATGAAGTGTTGGTGGGGGATGCGGAAGAATAATGTGTTTTCTGAGAGGAAGGCTCCTCCAATCTCCACTCTTGTCTTTTTTTTTGGGACATTTAGGCCATTTAAGGCAAACTCACACACACAACGCATACACATGGACTCGAACCTTGGACCTCCTAGTTGGAAGCCTAAGCTCTCAACCAATAGGCCAAGGGGAGTTGTGTATGGAAATATTGTCTTGAACTTAGAAGAAACATGTTGACTTGTTTATGGAAATGTTGGAGTTGACGAAAGTCATCATAGTTTTTCTTTTCTAAGTTGGTGGTTTAAATAGTGCGAAACTTGATGGAACTTTGAAGGATTTATTTTTAAGATTTGTATTTTAGTTGGTTTTCGGACCTTGTTTTTTCTATTCCTGAAGAACATTTAGAGGCTGTTTGGCAACAAGTGGGATTTAACTTTAGTGAGATTTAGTAAATCCTGTAAATCCGATTTTAGTAAATCCAAAATGTGTTAAATCCTGAAAACTGTTTGGTATGTCAAATGTTAAATCCTTAGAAACTGTTTGGTAACATATTTCAGGATTTATGGCAGTTAGGGATTTAAATGTGAAGAATATAATTATAAATTAAAAATAAATTTATAATTAAAAATAGAAATTAATGTGTTATAAATTTAATAACATATTAAGTACAAATTATTCATTAATTATTATTTACACTATTAATTAAATATTTAATAATACATACATATTAAGTTATATTAATTAAGCTAATTCTATTAATATTTAATTACTAATTGTATAACTAAGTTAAATTAGATAATAAATTTATGCACTAATTATACAATTAATTATTTTACTTATTTATTAATATTTTAAAATATATTAATTAAGTTAATCAATAATAACTTAGAGGCGTCTAGGTTTGCCTTTCATCTTCTCTTTTAGTCGTTGCTGTTAGGCTTCATTGCTTTTCAGGAGGTGTAGAGATTGCATGCGTCACTTCTTCGTTTCCTTCGTGGCTGTTCAACTTCGCTCCTTCGACGTCTTTCCCTTCCTGTCGGATCAGAAATTTTGACATTTTGATCGGAAGCAAGAACGGGACCTCGCTAGCTGTGAAGGTACCTTTCTCCCTTTCGCGCGCTTCTTCGGCTAAATCCCGTTAAATCCGCCGAACAAAGGGATTTAGTAAATCCGGGATTTAAGCCGTAAATCCCTAAATTCGGGATTTACAGAATACCAGAATTTAACGAGCGCACAAAAACCGTTTGGCTGGATTTAGCGTAAATCCGACTTAAATCCGGGAATAAATCCGATACCAAACAGCCCCTTAGTCATTGTATTACACAATCTAACATTGTAATTATGTTTCTTTCTTCTTTTACTTGCCACTTGTAGTGCATTCTTAGCCCTTTTATGGATTTGAACTTTTGCCCTTGAAATGCTCATGTTTTTTCTTTGACAATGGCAAACCTTGCTCGTAAATCTCTAATGCATTCAGTGATGTGATACTAAATGCGAAATACAAGAATTGCACTTAAGATATTAATAAAGGTGAAGAACTTTTCTTTGCCGCCAATAAACTCTTATTTACTCAAATGAAAGTTTAAGAAGATGACATGAGTGATTAAGCAATAGCAATAGATTACACTTTGAGATTAGTAGGACTTGCAGAATAACAACCAATGATTAATAGGTAATGCAAATTGTAAATATAACAAAAGCCTCTAGTTTAAAATCTAGATCCCTCACCTAGAGATCCTTCACTTAACTCTTGAAAGTGGAGGCTAGCGGAGGAGGATTGCAAGCACACTTAAGGATGCCACTATCACACAAGTGATGCCGAGAGGACTAGTCGCCGGGGAAGAAGTCGGATTTGGGGAAGATGTTGGACGCCCGTTGATGATCCACTCGTCTGTCGGAAGTTACTCGTCGAGGATGTCCACGAGATGGGGAAGAATTCAATTCAAGTAATCCTCGACGGTGTGGTCGAAGCCGAACCCAACGTCAAAGAATGGCGAACGGACGACGTCGATGTCTCCTTGAAAGTCATACGCAAATCTGTGATCACGCTCCGGATCCGCCATGCATTCTTGTCGGGAGGTGAAGGAGTACCAATGGAAAGAAGAGGTAGAGGAAGTGGCGGTTGGAGGGGGAATTAGGTTAGATCCGAGAGAGGAAAAAAATTGTTATTCCAAATCTGAAATTAGTTTTAGGTTTTGAGTAAAATAGGAGGGAAACTAATTTGAATTTTGAATTCAAACTAATTAGAGAGAGGGCTTTAATGGGATTTTATGGGGCAAAGCCCATGTTGGACCGACGACATGAAGAGAGAGAGGTTTGGAGTAATTTGATTTTAATTTCAGCTTAAGTGAATTTGGAGGGAAGCCTTGAAATTAAATTCAAATTTCAAAAGGGGTTTAAATGAGAATTAAATGGGGAGAGCCAATTAAGGGGTGAGGCCGGCGGCACTATGATGGGGTGAGGGGTTGTGGGAAAGGTTTTACAAAGTTTCCAAGTTAGATTTGCCACGTAAGAAAGAGAATAATCAATCATCTTTAATTTAAAATTAAATTGGATTTGAATTAAAACTTTTCTTATTTGGAACTTGGCAAATTAGGCAAGTTTTTTAAATTCAAATTTGAATTTCAAATGATAGAGAACTTTCCTTTCTCGTTTGGCTCAATCTCGGGCGTCATCATGATGTTAGGATTCATCATGATGGTGGGGATTTGTGTGAGGGGCAGCGGCAAAGGAAAATTATGGTGGAAGTTGTGATCAGGTGGGAGGAGACGGGCTTGGATGGTGGTTCGGTTTGGGGTGATAGAGCTAAGGGAGGAATTGGGTGGATGAAGTTAAACAACCGGCGGCGGGGAGGAAGGAAGGGGTGGTGGATGGAGTGGGGGAAAAAGGAGATGAAAGAAAATACAAATAAGATAAAGTAAATTAACGAACTCACAAAGAGATCGTAAAAACCGCGAACCTTGAACTCTTTCAAAGATTGACGGATATTGCAAGTCACCTTTCTTGGGCTTCTCCTCTCATGAACTCACTCAGAGATCAAACAAGAACAACTCTTTTTCATTCAATAATTCATCATCCATTATAATGCATGAGGCCTCCTTTAAATAGGCCAAGATAGAATAAAACTAAAATGACACAAATGGCTCTCAGGGCTAAAAAGTGACTCAATGCCCACTTGTACAAACTAGGAAAAAAAAAGCATAAATAAAATACAAGTAAATCAGAAATAAAGGCTCTGGATCATAGACGTCGATCTGCGTCTCTGGCGTTGGTACACGTGTCGAAATCTGATGTCCTCATCATTTAGTATTTCTCATTTTTTGGGATACCCAAACCCAGCTTCCTTTTTCTTGTTTCTGTATTATTAGTTTACTTTGCTAGTTTTTTTTTTATCTTCTAATGTTGATGAATCAATTTATTTTTAGAATATATTCTATTTGTAGAGATTTGAAAAAGAACTATCTTGTTGAAAGGTTATGTGTCTATGTGTTGAATGTTGATGTATCTATGTAGTTTGTATGTATTATCCTAATCTATTATCATGTTTTCATTTGAATCATTATAGTCTCATGATATCAAATGTTGTATTTCTTATTGTCTTTTTGGATTAAGCTGAAACTTTGCATACAACTCAACTAGTTTAAGTTACATATAGTAGACCGAAATCTTAATATTACAAAATTGCTTCCCAGTTCTTGTTATATTGCAGCATTAACGCTCAATTACCAGTTTGTTCAAGCTAAATATGATTAGTGTAATCTTTTTATTAAACCCCAATCTTAGGCATCGTTTGGGACGGCTTTCTTACTACTTCTTAAAGTAGCTTTCTAGTAAAAAAATATTTTTTTTAATCTAAAAAACTGTTTTAAGTAGTAGTAAGAAAGCCGTTCCAAACGAACCCTTAGTAGTGTTCTTTGCTATTAAGGAAATACCTGTAGTTCTGTGCAATGGCAGCAAAGGCACTGGTACAAAATGCCTTGTATTCTTTGTACAAGGTATGAAAGATCTTGCGGCCTTGCGTAGCCCCCTTGAAAATCTCTGGTTTGTTGTGGAAGGAGACAGGGATTGAGGATGTAGGAATATAATGAGAGTTTCCAATATTTTTAACAAAAGGGTTTTTTTTAAAAGGTCATAATAAAAATTTTGGCATGTTTTTTAAATCGTTAGCAGTGTTGCCAAATATTTTGTATTTAATGCTATAAAGTGAAATTTTTTCATTTATTTTCTTTGTCTATAATTTGAAAAACTTGGATCATCTTTCCATTGATTGTTTTAATGACATGTTGCTGTGCTGTGCTTGATGCTTTCCATTGGGCCTCTACTACTAGCTAAATTTGTTGCTTTATATTGTGATAGGAAATACTTGAGTTCGCAAGTAACCCTAAGGTAATACTTGAGTTCGCAAGCAAACCTAACCCAAATCGGCACACAAATAGCGCAAAAACAGCGGAAATATGGAAGAAACTTGTAGGAAAACAATTGCAAACGATTGTATTCCACTAGTAGGCAATCAAAACCAAAGCTCGATACAATGTTCTTCAATTCGAGAGGAAGAACAACTCTCCTACAATCTCCGGCAACGCCGAGAGCCCAAGCAAGAAGACCTAGAACTCAAACTCTTTTCAAAAACAAGATAAAAACCTAATCCCCTCATAACTCCCTATTAATACAATCAAATTCAAAATAAAAGTAAAAGGACTACTCTACCCTTCCTTTTCCCTCCAAAAGCACTTAACCCAAGTTTGAATTGCAAGTGGACCCCCTTCCTTGGCCATTTCTCCCTTCCGCCCGGCCCTGGGCCCGTCTGCGGTAAGTCTGGACCGGCTGGGCCGGTCCAGGTTGAGCCGGTCCAAAGTGGACCGGCATAACATTACCCCCCTCCCAAAGTACCACCTTGTCCTCAAGGTGGAAGGCAGGGAACTGTACTGTAATCCTCTCCAATGGCTCCCATGTAGCCTCATAATCTGGGAGGCCGTTCCACCTAATCTTCACTTCCTTTTCCCCCTTTTCATTGATGCGCACTCCTTCTACCGCTAGAGGCTCCAGTGTCACTTCCATGTCTTCCCTCAATGTGCTGGGCAGCTCTGGGCTTACTGCATGTTCCCCCGCCACTTTCCTCAACTGTGATACATGAAAAACGGGGTGTATTCTGGCTGTTGAAGGAAGCCTTAATTTGTATGCTACCTCCCCGATTTTCTCCTCCACTTCGAAAGGGCCAAAATATCTTGCTGCTAGCTTCTCATTTCTCCTCTGGGATATAGTCCTCTGCCTGTATGGTCGGAGCTTCAAGTAGACTTTGTCTCCAACCCCAAATTGTATATACCTCCTTTTACTGTCCGCCTGTTTCTTCATAATCTGTTGGGCTCTGAGAAGATGCCTCTTGAGCTCGTCCAACACTTGATCTCTTTCCTTCAGATGCTGATCCACTGCCGATACTGGAGTACTCCTATGGCTGTAGTGTACCAGGTGTGGGGGGTCTCTTCCATATAACACCTTAAAAGGTGTCATCTTAGTAGCCGAGTGAGAAGAGGTGTTGTACCAGTATTCTGCCCAGGCCAGCCATTTGGCCCACTGCTTCGGTGTCTCAGATACGAAGCATCTCAAGTATGTCTCTAAGCTTCTATTCACCACCTCCGTCTGCCCATCAGTCTGTGGGTGATATGCTGTGCTCCTCTTCAATACTGTGCCCTGCATCCTAAATAATTCCCTCCAAAAATGGCTCAGGAATACCTTGTCCCTATCCGACACAATAGACTCCGGTACCCCATGCAGGCGGACTATCTCCCTCACAAATGCTGCTGCTACAGACACCGCTGTGTACGGGTGTCTTAAGGGAATGAAATGAGCATATTTGCTCAGCCTGTCGACCACTACAAATATTACCGTATATCCCTCTGATTTTGGAAGCCCATCAATGAAATCCATAGTGATCTCCTCCCAAACCTTCTCTGGTAAGGCCAGGGGCTGTAGTAATCCCCTTGGTGCCATCGTCATGTACTTGTTCCGTTGGCAGGTATCACACTTAGCCACCATTTCTTCTATGTCTTTCCTCATCCCCTTCCAGTACAATTCAGCAGCTAACCGGCTATAGGTTTTCTGCACTCCTGAATGCCCCCCTATGGCACTCCCATGAAATTCCTGTAGCAGTTGGGGAATATGAATGGAAGATCTAGGGATCACACTCCTTCCCTGATAGTACAGTCTTTCTCCCACCACTGAGTAGCCTGGGTGGCTGTTTTCATCTGACAGTACCTCTTCTTTGATTCTCCTTAGCTCCTCATTCTGGATGCTCTCCTCTTTGATGGCTCCCTAATCAATCAGAACCGGTACTGATACAGCAATTCCCTGGAGCTCCCCCATACAGCGTGATAAGGCATCTGCTGCCTTATTTTCTAATCCTGGCCGATAGTGGATCTCAAAATCATATCCGAGCAGCTTGGACAACCACCTCTGATGCTCTTCTGTGACCATCCTCTGCTCTAGCAAGTATTTCAGGCTCCTTTGATCAGTCCTGACAATAAAGTGTCTGCCCAATAAATAGGGTCTCCACTTTTGGATGGCCAGCACAATCGCCATTAGCTCTCTCTCATAGACCGACTTCAGCCTAGCCCGGGACGACAGTATCTGACTGAAGTAAGCTATGGCTCTATGGTTCTGCATCAACACTGCCCCCAATCCATAGCCTGAAGCATCTGTCTCCAACACAAATACCTGATTGAAGTCTGGCAGAGCAAGTACGGGCACCGTCGTCATGGCCTTCTTCAGCTTCTCAAAAGCCTCAGAAGCTGCTTCCCCCCATAAAAAATTATCCTTCTTCAGCAGTTCTGTCAGCGGTCCTGCTATGGTGCTGTATCCTCTCACGAACCTCCTGTAGTAGCCCGTCAGTCCCAAAAACCCTCTGAGCCCCTTCAAGGTCTTGGGTTGAGGCCAGGCTAACATTGCCTCTATTTTGGACTGATCCGCAGCCACTCCCTCCTGAGATATCACATGCCCCAGGTACTCCACTTGTGTCTGAGCGAAGTCACACTTCTTGAAATTGGCCTTCAGCTGATGCTCCCTCAGCACCCCCAACACCACTCTCAGGTGCTCTAGGTGTTCCTTCTCAGTCCTGCTATAGATGAGAATGTCATCAAAAAACACCAACACAAACCTGCGAAGGTGTGGCTTGAAGATCCGGTTCATCAATGCCTGGAATGTGGCTGGTGCGTTGGTGAGGCCAAAAGGCATCACCAGGAACTCGTAGTGGCCCTCATGAGTCCTGAAGGCTGTCTTCTGCACATCTTCCTTCCTCATCCTGATTTGATGGTAGCCTGACTTTAGATCAATCTTGGTGAATAAAACGGCTCCATGTAGCTCATCCATCAACTCGTCAATCACAGGGATGGGAAATTTGTCAGGCACTGTCTCCTTGTTGAGGGCTCTGTAATCTACACAGAACCTCCAACTCCCATCCTTCTTTTTTACCAGCAGAACTGGGCTAGAGAAAGGACTCACACTGGGCTGAATGATCCCTCCTTCTAGCATTTCTCCCACCAGCTTCTCAATCTCATCTTTCTGCATCTGAGGGTATCTGTAAGGTCTCACACTGATAGGGGATACCCCCTCTTTCAGGATAATCTGGTGCTCCCGTTCTCTGTCAGGTGGTAGTCCCACCGGAGTTTGGAACACATCCTCAAATTCCTTCAGAAAGGGCTGAACTGACACAGGAATGCTTTTGTCTTCCTCCTCCTGACGATCTTCCAAGCTCTGCAACTCCACAAGGAACCCTCCTCCTTCCTCATGGATCATCTTCACCATCGACCTGAGAGACACTCCAGCTCTGGATAATCCTGGTTCTCCCTTCAACTTCACCCTCTTTCCCTCTACCATCAGTTCCATCACCATGGTCCCCCAGTTTACCTTGGTTTCACCCAAGGTCTGTAGCCACTTCATGCCCAGAATGACGTCTGTGCTACCCAACCTCAGGGGTAGGAAGTCCTCCACCACCCTAA
The DNA here is from genome assembly GCA_016618105.1 of Dendrobium huoshanense. Taxonomy (NCBI): domain Eukaryota; kingdom Viridiplantae; phylum Streptophyta; class Magnoliopsida; order Asparagales; family Orchidaceae; genus Dendrobium; species Dendrobium huoshanense. The sequence continues at coordinate 10,660,375 of CM028358.1, read as the reverse complement.
TCTCCTGTAGTCTCATCTCCACCCCCTTGCAGATCCCAGTGCTGGACTCAATCTTCCCTGTCCCCATCATTACTCCATAACTGCCTGTCTCAGTAGGCTCCATTCCCAGCTCCTCTGCTACTTGAGCGGATATGAAATTGTGGGTGGCTCCACTGTCGATCAACACTACTACCTCCCTCCCAAGGATTTTCCCTTTCACCTTCATCGTGTGGCTAGGAGTGAATCCCATCACAGAATTTAGGGATACCTCGGCTACCTCCAACTGGGGATCAATCTGCTCCTCATCAGAAGCATCACACTCCTCAGGCGCCTCGTCTATATAGACGGTGAGAGCCCGAAGAGCGCGATCCTTGCACCGGTGCCCTGGAACAAACTTCTCCTCACATCTGAAACAAAGGCCCTTGGCCCTCTTCTCCTGCATCTCCTCCTCGGTCAATCTCTTGAAACTCCCAGCAGATCTGGTCACCCCGCTCTTCTCCTTCCCACTTTCTCTAAGGACACTAGGGGTTGGCCCTTTTGGAGCCAAGTAAGTGGTAGTTGTCCTGGTAGGACCCCCTGAGTGGTTGTTCCGCCAACTTCGGGCGTTGGTCTTCTGGTTCTCCACCAGTTGAGCCAACTCCATGGCCTCCCTCAAGTCCCTCGGTCTCATTACCTTCACCGCATCTCTAATTTCTGGCTTAAGGCCCTTCATAAAATTTCCCCCCAGAGTGCTGTTCGATAATCCCTCCATGTCACCCACCAGACTCTCAAATTTCTTCCGATACTCTTCCACTGTTCCCTCTTGAGTGAGGGCATAGAACTGTTCTGATATCTCCCATGGGCTGCCCCCCCTGAATCTCTCCCTGATCGCCTCCTTGAAGTCCCTCCAAGTCCTCACCGGATCCCACTTCTCCATGTATTTGAACCATGAAAAAGCCGCCCCTTCCAAGCACATGCTAGCCGCCAACAATCTCTCCTCCTCCATCAGGCCATTCACTGCAAAATACCTCTCTACCTTGTGGATCCATTCATCCACATTTCCTTCTTCGAACACGGGCATTTTCAGCTTTCTGGCTCTCGTGTCCACCCCGTATGCCCTATTTCCCCCATGGCCTCCTCTGTCCCATGCAATGGGGTCTTCCCAAGTTCCCCTCTCTCCATATCGGGGCTCATCATCCCTCCTCGGCCGCCGATAGCCATCTTCCCCTCGCGCTCCGCCATGGTGATTCTGGATTCCCCATGGCCGGTCCACTGGATCGGGCCGCCGGCGACGCCAATCATCCTCTCTTTCTTCCCTGAAGTCTCTCCTTCTTTCATGCTCTTCTCGCCTGATGGACTCCCGAGGTGGCATCCTCCCGCTGCTGTTAAACAGTCCCCCCTCCTCTTCCTCATCTGGATTCACCTTCTCCTTCCCCCTGCTCCCACTCCCTTCTCCTCTTTCCTCCCCCGGCACAGCCCTTGCTTGCCCTTCCAACAACTTCTTCATCATCTCTTCCAACGCCACGAATTTCCCTTCCACATTCTCGCTCAATGTGGCCATCTTCTCCTCCAGATCCGCTTTAAGTTGCCCCATCTCGGTCTCCAAGACTTCTACTCGCTTAGATGCCATGGGAAATGACGAGATGCCTCCGAATCCTCCCCAAAATCAGCAAAATCTGCAGCGAATAATGGATAGAAACCACCCTCCACCGCCCGGATCTCGCTCTGATACCAATTTGATAGGAAATACTTGAGTTCGCAAGTAACCCTAAGGTAATACTTGAGTTCGCAAGCAAACCTAACCCAAATCGGCACACAAATAGCGCAAAAACAGCGGAAATATGGAAGAAACTTGTAGGAAAACAATTGCAAACGATTGTATTCCACTAGTAGGCAATCAAAACCAAAGCTCGATACAATGTTCTTCAATTCGAGAGGAAGAACAACTCTCCTACAATCTCCGGCAACGCCGAGAGCCCAAGCAAGAAGACCTAGAACTCAAACTCTTTTCAAAAACAAGATAAAAACCTAATCCCCTCATAACTCTCTATTAATACAATCAAATTCAAAATAAAAGTAAAATGACTACTCTACCATTCCTTTTCCCTCCAAAAGCACTTAACCCAAGTTTGAATTGCAAGTGGACCCCCTTCCTTGGCCATTTCTCCCTTCCGCCCGGCCCTGGGCCCGTCTGCGGTAAGTCTGGACCGGCTGGGCCGGTCCAGGTTGAGCCGGTCCAAAGTGGACCGGCATAACATATTGCTTTATTCACATGTGGTTTATTTATAGTAAGCCTTTTTCTCCTTATTGATAAGATAACTCTTACAATCCTTTATCACTTTATGAGGAAATAATGCGACATTTAGCACCAAAGAGATCTAATTAATCTTGCATATCATCAAAGCAGCTTTAGAAATATGGGCCATTTCTGTTCACTTTACATAGGCTAGTATCCAGATATATGTTTACAATATATATATATATTGCCCATCCGAATTTATGCAATGCTCACAGTTCTTTCGTTGAAACTGCTCTTGAGTTGCACCTTCCAGATATTTGTAGAAGACCATCCTGACTAGTTTTTCCATGGCTCTTTAGAGTTTGCTTGTTTTCTGCTCAAACTTACCTTTCTAATATCTAAAACTGGTTTTACAAACAAGGACTCGGGTTATTTAGAAGTAATAATTTTCATTTTATAAACTCCTGAAGCTTCCTTGCAGAAGTTTTCAATTGTCATTGCGATCTTGTTAAGCCTCTAATTTTATTTTGGATTCTTTGCAAATTTTTTTATAAAACTTTCATGTTTGATATTATGATATACTGTGGTAGCTATTGAATTTTTATATGCGATTGAGAAGAGTGTTATTTTGCAAGGTTTTCGGAAGTTGCTGAGCTATTGAATGTCTGTTGGTTGGAAATCCAAGGCAAGATTAACTGTAGGATGCTTTCCAAACGGTCTAACTATTCAGCTTATCTTATATTCAAATTATCAAATAGTGCAAGGGGCTTCAGGTTTCCTTTGCAGGAGGTGTCGGTCGTCATAGGAGCCCATGTCTCAAAGTTCTCGGTTCGCTTGATGGAAGAACAAGAATCTTCCATGTGGAATTTCTTACCTCATGAGTATTTACCACAAGAGCCCCTAGAAGATTTATTGGAGCTTCTGAATGATCCACCAGTCGAGGCACCAGATGTGCCCGACGATGCCGATGAACCTCAGCATGATCAATTGCCAGACCCAAATGAGCAAGCACGGAGGGATCGTGGAATGGTTCTAAAACCTCAAACAAGGCAGGATGGGTGGATGGAAATTTTGTTGGGGGAGTTCTACAATGAAGAAGGGGATGATGGGGATGTTGCTATGTCATTTTTGGCGATCAAAGGTGGGAACTGGAAGAATGGCCTCATTGTGCAGGGAATCGAGATTAGGCCTAAGAAGTAAGAAAGCACATCATGGGAAGCTAGATACTTTTTGCATTATCGTTCATGTTTGGTATTTCAGCTGTACAGAATTCTAATAATTTTGAATTGTGCTTTTGATTGTTTTCATGAGATCAGCTTCGCTTTGTTTCTAATTGTTCTGCATAACATTATATATTTACTTAGTAGTGTAACAAAATTATAATATCCAGAAAGTTTTGTTAAATTGGTCCGATTGTTGAATTCACAGATGTTTAGGAGATGGGAACAGTTTAATCACAGTCTCTGACTTCCAAGATTAGTATCTTGATTGCTAAATTTCTTATTCAACCTCTTCTAATAAAGCTTTTCTATTTCTTCCTGGTTGGTTGGTGTTTAATTTGATCCACATTTATTTTATATGCCAGTTTGATTTTAATCCGAGGAAGATTCTAAGTTAAAGCAAATCCAATTTTAAACAGATTACTCTTATTCTATCTATGATTAAGCTGCTTGGAGCTTTATTTCAAATGAACTTTGAAATTAATTTATGCATCTCGTGCAATCCTTATCTATTTGTGCAGATGGAGTAGCTCCAAGGGCCAAAATGAATCAACAAAGAGCAAGTAAGATATAAAACAGCAAAAGATTTTGTAATTGCCGTCAACATTTTATTCACTAGCAATATGCATTATTTATTTAACCTTACTTGATTATGGAAATTAAGTGTTTATTGTTTTCTTTTGAATTAGCAAAGCGAGGAGGATAAATTAAGGAGGCAGTTTGAGAGTGAGTGAAAATAGCTTCCTCCTAAATTAGAGTATTTTGAAGTCTCTATTTCGAATGTCATCACTTTTGGAATTAGTGGCAGAGCCAGAATTTTTTATTATGATATATTAAAGTTTTAAAAAACAAAATTATTATTCAGACTTTTTTGAGATTATGTATTTACTTTCATTTTCTAAAACATTTATTTTTTTAATGAAATATATGATCAAAATTAACATAGACAAAGTGAAAGAATCTCATAGTTACCATTTACTAGGATTTGCTATATTTTTTATATTTTATTTTTTATAGATTGATATGTGACGCCGTGGATATTGCTTGGTTTATCCTCATGCTGTTGATTGGATTCAACATAGCGTGCTTTATTGACAGTGTACCTTAATGGTACATTAGTTTCATGCAAGCCATAAATCTCAATGACATATGCCAGAGAGTTTGAATCGAGCTTTATTGACAGTTGGCCTCAACGGTACAGTAATTTCTTTATCAATTTTTATGGGTGGTTCTTCTAAAGATCTTGTAATTTTTTAATCAATGGAATGGTTCAAAAATCCCGAAACAATTGGTAATAGAAGATTCAATAAGAAGCATTATCGGTCCATCATCCATGAATATGGTGTTTTGCTGAATTTCTCCAGAGTGGAATAGATTTGTTTATCGTTGTGTACAAAAGGTGTTCAATTCTGTGGAGACTATCTAATCAATGCAAGCAATGTAAGCCATTATGCTCATCAATTTCTTTGATTTTAGAATTTCTTTGTATTGTGAGCATATTTGACTGTTGATGTGGTTTCTCATTGACGTTGTTGGATACATTACATCAATACAAAGAATATTACATCAATTCAATTGTTATTCAGGATATGATCTAAGAGGAATGAAATTTTCTTTTATCTTTTTTTTTTTCCTTTTAGAACATAATGGGAGAGGCTCAAGTATGAACCCACTGGAAAATAAATAAAATTAGTGTACGAAATTAATGGGTGAAAAATGAGTACATTATTCCAAAATATTTTATGCAAATAGGAATGAAAAAAATAAATTTAGTAGTAAAAAAAAGCTTCTAAAAAAGGTTGCATAAAGCTATTGATAAAAAAAGACAATGATGGTATGAAATCGGTTTGTTGATTTAGTATAGGATGAATTTCTTTGGGTTGTTGCTTACCTTTTTTAGGCCATAGACGATCAAGAATATTTCAAATATGTGTGATTTTTAGATTGAGGCTTCGTTTGGGATGGCTTTTTTACTGCTTTCTAAAACAGAGTTTTGTCCCAAACGAAGCCTGAATCAATGACAACTTAAATTAAATTTGTTTAGTCATGATAATTTTATTTTATTATTAGATTATTTTTTAATTTTTGCAGAATACTTATTTTTATTATAAAAGAAAATTTGAGATACTCCACAATATTGGAGATGGATTCATCACCCTGAATCAAGGCAATGAGCTTGTTCTGAATTTTTTCTTCTGCCTCTTTTATTTGATTATGATATTTATATGAAATTCTTTTGTTATCGATGAAGTTATGGATAAAATTTGATTTGTTTTCTGTAGTGGCGTAGAGAATTCATAAATTGACTCCTCCCGTCCCAACTCATGTTTTTTTAGACAAATTGTTTATGTTGGTAATAGTTTGTCTATTTTTTTTCGGCTTATAGTTACGTTTTGGCTGTTAAAATTTGTCTATTTTGAGTTTTGTAATTGCCTTGATATGTTTTTATGAAAGTCTTGGTGGGGTATGTGGAAGAATGATGTGTTTTTCTCTGAGGAAGGCTTCTCCAATCTCCACTCTTGTCTTGAGATTAGAAGCAACATTTTGACTATTCTATGGAAATGTAGGAGTTGATGAAAGTCATTTCTTTTAAGTTGGGGGCCACGGTTGGGAAATCACATCCCGGGTTCGAATTCCCTCTACGGCCTCGCTTCATCAGTGAAACAAAGTAGGTGTGGGCCCAATGCTGGTGGGTGGCCTCGCCAGGTTTTGCCGAGGGATTAGTTATGCCGCCAAGCGCTCACTTTGGAGTGGCAGCGGGTAGATACCCCAGTTCCAAAAAAAAAAATTTATTTTATGTTGGTGGTTTAAATAGTGCCTAACTTGATGTAACTTCAAAGGATTAATTTTAAGACATATTTTCATTGCATCTTGGACTCTATTTTTGTTAATTCCTGGAGAACAGTTAGTCATGTTATTACACAATCTGAAACTTTAATTATGTTTCTTTCTCCTCTAACTTGCCATTTGTATTGCACTCTTAGCCCCTTCTACGGCTTTGAACTTTTGCCCTAAAAATGCATATGTTTATAAGTTTATTCTTAGTTAATAGCAAAACATGCTCCTAAATCTCAAATGCATTTAGTGTTTCTCATTTTTTGGGATACCCAAAAAAAATCCAGTTTCCTTTTCATGAAATTGTATTCTTAGTTTACGTTGCTAGCCTTTTTTTATATATATATTTTTTTAATCATCTAATGTTGATGAATCAATTTATTTTGCTTAATCAAATTGATATTTCAATTAATTTAGAATATATAATTGAAATTGATATTTCAATTAAGATTTTGAAAAAGAACTTGCTTTTTGAAAGGTTGTATGTGCGTAAGTGTTGATGTCTATGTAGTTTGTATGTATTATACTATTATCCTTATCTATATCATGTTGTTGACCTCATTTTTCGAGGTCAATTTCTCCGAAACTAATCTTTAGCACCTAGATCTTCGTAACCTAGCGTAGACGTCATCCATAGGATTTCTCCTAGGTGGATACCCCACGGACGTAGCATCGACCCAACTTAATAACTCGACCTAAATCAAAATCAATTCAACTCCAAACTAAACTCAAATTAACTCGTCTCAAACCCACTACTTTAAATTTAACTTTACAAAGTAAATTAACATGAAACCAAATCAAATTAACTTGAGTCGAGTTCGATTTCAATGACCCCAATTAGCCCGGTTTGACTCATCGCGAGCCAATGACATTAGTTAAAATTAAATAAATGAATGTAAATTAATTTAATTTAGTTATTCTATTAAAACAAATTACCTATATTTTAAAATAAAATGTCATTTTTTTAATTATAATTAAAATATATCATCAGCTCTAAATTTAAAATTCAAATCAAGTGTGTAAAAGCCGGTTCTAACCAATACCACCCAAACCCCACTACCCCTTTATTCGGACGAACCGCCTGCTCTCCCTCTCTGCAGTTCCGAAATTCCCTCTCCCCCCTGCAGTTCCGAAATTCCCTCTCCCCCCTGAAGTTCGCACGAAGCCCAGCCCCATTCGCACAACTGCTTTCTTTCTCTTGCATTCACGACTATCTCTCGCATTCGCACGCACAGAAGGCTCTCGCCTCTTCCCAGTTCGGAAAACCCCCAGCCCGTCGTTCTTCCCTGTTCGCAAGTCTTGTACCCGTCTCCCTCAGCCCTAGCCGAAGCCCAGTAGCCCCATCCGTTCTGCCCCAGAGAAGGCGAACAAGGAAACCTGACGCCGTGTGGTCTCTAGGCCTAGGGACCCCAAACGATCTCCTCTATACTGCAATTTGCTCGGCCAAGAACAAGTGAGAAGTGGTAAGACCTTCCCCTCTTATTCTTTCTCATCCCTTCTCAGTTAATGTTTTGAAAATCAAGAAAAAGTTGGCTTCATTCCGCTTCTTGAATAGATAAGGAGGATTTATTCATTAATTTTCTTAGGAAAATCAGAAGAAATGGGGTTTTATTCTTGTTAATCAAAGGCAAGAACTAACTCCAGCTTCTTTCTTTCAGAAGAAAAATTGCAGGGAGTGAGGCTCTTTCTTAAAAAAATTACTGTGGGGAAAATTTGCTGAAATGTTCATAAGCTTTTATTTCTTGAAAGAAATTTATATTTTGAATTGATTTTCCTCTCGAAGAATGTTTTTTAAGATCTCTTTCTTGAAGTGTGAAAGTGAAGTAGAAATTATTATTTCATCCTTTCCTTTTTTTGAATGATTAAGGCTGCAATATGTTTCGGTTTCTCTAAAAGAGGTTTAAGTGGTAGTGATTACTTGTGTTGAAGTTTATTTAAATAAATGCCATGTATATTAATCGCCATTTGCTGAAATTTGTTTTCGCTTCTAAGAGATGAGGATAGGGATTTCGTATTCTCTTCAGAGTCAAACTATTGGAAATGTATGGCTTGCTTTGAATTAACAAATTTCCATCGGATTTTTTATCCTTTATATCCAAGGATGATATTGTTTTGCATTATTTCTTAAAACAAACTGTTCAAAATCAGCAGCATTCTTCATCTTTCTTAAAATTAATGAATCAATTGTAGTTTTCAAAATCATTGGAATGAAGTTGTAAAATCTGATACATATATATATATCAAATCAAAAGTGACGAAGTGTGTGAGTGTTTTAGAAAGGCAAAGTGTGTATGTGAGAAGTAAGGTGTATGTGAGTATCTCCTGGAAAATGTGGGTGATGAATTTTGAAAAGGGAATTGTGTGCATTTGAAAAAATGGAAGAGTGTGTGTTGAAGGGTGAATTGTATGAATTTGAATAGTAAAAAATATAATTTTAGAAAGGTGAAGTGTGTATGAGTGTGTTCAAAATGTATGTGTTGAATAGTGAAGTGTATAGAGTGTTGATAAGGTAAAGTGTGTATAATTTGAAAAGTAAATTAACTGAATTGTGTTTGAATTGAAAAGGTGAAATGTGTAAATATGGAATAGTAGAGCGTATGAAGTATTGAAGCAAATTGTATTGTTTTGAAAGTGGAAAAGTGTGCTAGAAAATGTGTGGAGTTTGAAAGATTGAGATTCATAAAAGTTGAAAAGTGGAATTTGTTGGTGATTTAAAAAGTGGAGCTCAAGTGTATGTTCAAAAGATGAAAATGAATAATTTGGGATAGTGGAGCGTATGCGTGGAAAGGTAATTTGTAGTGGAGAGTGTGGATTGTGAATGGTAAAGTGTGTGTTTGGTTTGAAAACTAAATTTTGGGATTCTGGAAAATGAAAGGTGTTTTGTTTTAAGGGTGAGGTGTGTGTTGGAAAAGGAAGAGCTAGATGTCTTGAAAGTGGAAAATGTATGAGTTTTAAAAAAAAGAGATGAAGAGTAGTTTAAGTTAAAGAGTGAATTATTTGGTAATTTACTAGAAAATGAAAATGAAGAAAATAAAAAGTCTTCTTTCTCTTTCTACATCTCTCTCTCTCTCTCTCTCTCTCTCTCTCTCTTTCTTCTCTTTTCTTATGCCTTGAGGTAAATGTTGGTAATTATATGGACATTGAACATTATATTTTGGATTACTTAATTTGATTGTTTATATTATTTGTGCAGTAGCTTTTTTTAGGGCCTTTGCATGCCGTGTTTTGTTTTAGCCTGTATACGATCGGAGTATTTTTTTTGTAAGGGTACGTACAAAATTCTTATACTTTAAATCATAATAAAATTTTTAGGCTCACATAGTAACTCTAACAATTTAAGAAGTAAGTTCAAGACCGTCGAGAGTCAGCATAAGCATATTATTACTTTCTCTTCCTTGTTAGGAACCTCCCCGCCTGCGGGTTCTGGTAGACCACTTGATCTATGAGGGTGCAGTTCTGTCAAGGGGATGTTGTGCAATTTTTAGGGAAAAAATCTATTTCTAAGCCTAATTTTAAAACTGCTTCATATTCATTTTATGCGTTCGAGTCAATTAGCATGCATTGCATTATATACAAATAAAAAAGAGTCTAAAATATTAATTGCATTTTATTTCTAGGCATTATTCACCCTACATAAGTTGAGATGCCAATTAGGATCTGTCTTAGACGTCGGCCCCCAATTCCTTAAAACTTAAGTAATGTCCCTACCCATCTTTCATAAAGAGACTGAACACATGGTTTTAAAGCGTCTAAGTGGTTAGTTGGCTCCCCAATCCAGGCCAGGTTAAGTCTGGATTTGCACTTCATTAGTTAGGTTCGTGTTACTACTTTGTAGTGCCCAAATTAGATTTAGGTTCTGAGACAGATTCTTTTAAATCTTAAGTCCTCATCCTTCGGGAATATAATCCCAAATTTCTAATAAAATATTAACTTAAACATAAAATTTCTCTCTTAAAATGTAAAGCCCAACATCGGATAGACTAAGGTTGTTTTTGAGTTTCTCAGAATCTGTCATCTACTTTTTCTCCTTTGATTCGTTAATAAATGTTCAATTGAGCTTTTTTCTTAGAAAATCCCTACTTCTGTTCGTTGTCTTTTACTTTGTAGTCAAAGGGTATGAAATCACTACTTTAATCGAGAGTTTTCTTAGGAGCATCCCTCATAAGATGTAATTAATTATAGGGGCTTGCGCCTTTAGGGATTTGAGAATCCCAGACTAAAATAAACCTTGTTTTATTCATATAAAACAAGAGAAAAATCTTTGGAAATGCATATACATTTTAAAAAAACATCATTTTTAATTTTAAGTATACTTATAGATTATTATTGTTATCTTTCAGATAATATAATATTCTATTTGTTATATTAAATTTTAGAAATGATGAACTTTATAAAAATTATTCTTATTTTTAGATGTCTTGAAGAATATTATGTTTGTATTTCAAGATGATATAATATTCTTCTTATTATATCTAAATAAAAGACTGGATAAACTTTTCAAAAACCTTATTTCTATTTTTAAATATATTTTCTAGAATTTCATGTTCATTTTTCGAGATGATATGTTATTATTTGAACTGTGTTTGATCACAGAAATATCATTTTTCAAAATCCTATTTTGATATTGAGTCTATTGTAGAATATTATGTCAGTCTCTTGAGACTGTACTTTATTCTCAATGCATTATTCGATTATAAAATAGGACAAATCAAAATCTGCACGGTGACACATCATTTTTCCCACCACATGTTACACTTTGATCCTTATCTATTATCATGCCACGTTTGTAGCTTCGATCCGCGCTGCACCAGGACCTGCATGTCGCATATCCCGACTTGCCTCCCCACCTCCAAACTAATGCCCACAGGGGCAAACTAAAAAACAAGAAATACAAGCATAAATAAAATGCAAATAAATAAAAAATAGAGGCTCTGGATCGTAGCCGTCGATCTGCGTCTCCGGCGTTGGTACACGTGTCGAAATCTGATGTCCTCATCAGTATTTAATACCATAAAGTGGAATTTCTTACTTTATTTTCTTTTTCTATAAATTGAAATACTTGAATTATCTTTTCATTGATTGTTTTAGTAATATGTTGCTGTGGTGTGCATGATGCTTTCTCTTGGGCCTCTACTACTAGCTAAATTTTTTTGTTCTAATTAATCTTGCATACAATCAAAGCAGATTAATGAATCATTTGCAAATTTTATTTTGGACAGTTAGCACATCAAATTTTATTTTGGATTTTTTGTAAATTTTTTTAAAACTTTCATGTATTATGTTATGATATACTGCGCTGGTTACTGAATTTTTTATATGTGATTGAAAAGAGTGTTATTCTGCAAGGTTTTCGGAAGGTTCTGAGCTATTGGGTGTCTGATGGTTGGACATAAAGTGCAATATTAACTTTAGGATGCTCTCCAAATGGTCAAACTATTCAGCTTATATTGTATCCAAACTATCAAATACTGCAAGGGGTTTAAGTCATCCTCTCTAGAAAGTTTCTGTCACTGTAGGAGCCCATGTTTCAGGGTTCTCGGTGCGCTTGATGGAAGAACAAGAATCTTCCAGGCTTGGGCCAAAATCACACGGCGCAAGAGGTTAATCCGTCTAAGAAAATTTGGCCCAAGCCTGAAAGATTCTTGCTCTTCCATCAAACACATCGAGAACCCTGAAACATGGGCTCATACAGTGACATAAACCTCTTTAAGAGGATGAGTTAAGCCCCTTGCACTATTTGATAGTTTGAATACAAGATAAGCTGAATAGTTTGACCATTTGGAGAGCACCCTAGAGTTAATATTGTCTTTTATGTCAACCACCAGACACCCAATAGCTCAGCAACTTCCAAAAATCTTGCAAAATAATACTCTTCTCAATCACATATAAAAAAATTCAACAACCACCACAGTATAGCATAACATCATACATGAATGTTTTAGAAAAAAAATTGCAAAGAATTCAAAATAAAATTTGATGTGCTAACTGTCCAAAATAAAATTTGTAAAGGATCTATTAATCTGTTTTGATGGTATGCAATATTAATTTGAACCAAAAAATTTAGCTAGTAGTGGCCCAAGAGAAAGCATCATACACAGCACAACAACATGTTATTAAAACAATCAATGGAAAGATGATTCAAGTATTTCAATTTATAGACAAAGAAAATAAATGAAGAAATTCCATTTTAACGTGAGGTATCTATAAAAATGAACACTACTACGATTGGGGTTCTACATGAGGTATCTATAAAAAGATTATAGCAATAATATTTAGCTTGAACAAGCTGATGATTGATATTTTATTTGGGATGGCTTTTTATTTGTTTTTTAAAGCAGATTTTTAACGTAAAAATTAAAATTTTTATACTAGAAGACTGCTTTAAGAAGCAACAAAAAAGTCGTCTCAAATAAAGCATGAGCCGTAATGCTGCAATATGAAAAGAACTGGGAAGCAACTTTGTAATATTAAGATTAGGGTCTACTACATGTAACTTAAGCTAGTTGAGTTGTATGCAGAGCTTCAGCTTATCCAAAATGATAATAAGAAATACAACTTTTTATATCATGAGACTATAATGATTCAAGTGTAACATGATAATAGATTAGGATAATACATACAAATTAGACACGTATAACCTTTCAACAAGACAATTCTTTTTCAAAATCTCTCAAAATAGAATATTGTTAGGATTGGTTCAGGTTTAGGAGAAGTTGTTCTGCAAGACATCACACCTATCTAAATACCTATACATAGATGCTATAGGTTGATGTATAATTTGTAGAAAATGAAATAAAGCTTTAGATAGTTTTCCCCCAAAAGTATGTTCTCTCTTCTTTCCCTGTCTCTTTCTCTCCCAAGAAGTTCAAGATCCATCTTCCTCCTCTAAGAAATGACACAACAAATTGGTATCATAGCAAGGTGGAGTCGATCTTGAGGTGGACGAAAGTTTCTTGTCCAAGAAAGAGAGCCTAGGCTATGGGATTCAAAGGCAAGAGCGGGGGGGGGGGGGGGGGGGTGTTGGAAAATTCATATGTAGAATCGATCATGATTTGGCCAGGTGCGGGCATATAGACGAGTGCGACCGTTGGACTTGTGTCGGGACGTGCTTGATTTGGAGGCGGGGAGCCAAGTCGGGATGCGCGACACGCAAGGCCTGGTGCAGCGCGGATCGAAGCTACAAATGCGACATGATAATATATAAGGATCGAAGTGTAACATGATAATAGATAATAATAATACATACAAACTACATAGATACATTAACACATAGACACATACAACCTTTCAAAAAGATAGTTATTTTTCAAAATCTCACAAAATAGAATATATTCTAAAATTAATTGAAATATCAATTTGATAAAGCAAAATAAATTGATTCATCAACATTAGAAGATAAAAAAAAGATAAAAAAGGCTAGCAAAGTAAACTAAGAATACAGTTTCAAGAAAAGGAAACTTACGCTTTACTTGCGCTTTTATCTGATTTTTTTTTTATTTTTTTATAGATGCCGTATCAAAGGCCAGTAACTTCTCGATGCTATGTTACCAGTTTTAGAAAATATTGTGATGCTTTTGTCGAGATAATTGATGATGAACTTGAGCAGACATTAAAGAATTTGAACATTCATCAATTTTTGATGTTTCCAGCATTATAACAGTGTATATCACTTCTTTTTGAGGTTTTGAAATTTTGGAGTTATGCTGATGAAGACTTCATTGTTCATTGTCATTTACTAAAATTCACCTCTAACGAGGTTGCGTTGTTGATAGGTAATATTTTGAATAAGGAATTATGTATACGGATATGTTTTTTTATTTTGAATGTAACATGTACAAAAATTTTCTAACATGTATGCCTAACAAAGGCGATGATATCAAATGAATGATTGATCCTCTAATTGGACCTCTAACAACTAAAATAAAAACAGAAATGATAAAATTAGACAGATTGACTGATAATGCTACCAAATTAAAGACATTTATAATGTTTTTATTCTTTAATCTTTTCTTTCCACTAAACAATCATAAAACACCTAGAAGGCTCACATCTGTTGCAAGTAATGTAAGTGAGTTCACTTCTATTAATTGGGCTTCATGTATAAGGAACTTCATGGTCGACGAATTCAACACAATTACTGACAATTTTTAAATGCAAAGACCATTGGGTTACATCAATGATTTTTTTCCTATACTACGAGTAAGTTTTCAGTCATACTGGTAATTTTCCTCTCATAAAGCTTTTTAATGTATATTTTTAATTTTTTATGTTTGTTATTATACAGATTTGATTTTTGGAACACTTTTCTTTGAATAAACCATCAGATCCAAAACTAAGACCGTATTTTCTGAGATGGGAGGGGTACACTGAATTATACTTTACACAAGAAAATGCTTCCAAATTATTTAAATTTTTAAAGAAAAATGAGGTAATTTTTAAGTCTAAATGTTTAATATTATAATTATTTTATTTAAAGAGTTGCGCTTTCATTGCGCTATGGTTGAGCTATAGCGCAAGTAAAGCGTAAGTAAAGAGCAAATAAAACACAAATAAAGCACAACTATAGCGCAAGTGAAGCGCAACTATAGCCTAACAATCAAATAATTAATATATTTATATTTTTTACAAATTTATCTTGCTCTTCAGAATGTTACTAATGAAGAAGCAGAGAAATACGGGGCTGACATTAATATTATACAAAACCTGGAAACTCGTTATGAGCATCAACCCCATATAATTCAATTACCCCCAACCCCAAGGAAAAAAATTCACACCACCTTACCTCCCTCTCCTCATCAAGAACCACCTAAAAGTTTACCTCCGCCGCCTACTCAACCTTTTACGCATCCTTCTATTGAACAACCCCCTAGTGTAAAAACTGAAGATATAGGGCTTGTTCAAAAAAAAAAAAAACTTTTTGAATTCTTTCAGAATATGTTCAATAAAATTGAACAGAATTTAAGTTTAGAGTTGATCGACTTGAAGATGTTGTGGTGAAAGTTCAAGCAGATGTAGATTCCATGAAGTACAAATTCATTGACTTTCAAATGAATTGCGATCATAATACTAAAAAAATTGTCTATATCTATATCTTACTCCAGCATCCAATCAGTTAAAAAACCAGAATTACAGCTGTTCAACCTCCACCACCATCAAAAAAAGATGTTCTTCCACCGTCACCCAAAGAAGATGTTCTTCCACCACCACCCAAAGAAGATGTTCCTCCACCTCCACACAAAATAGATGTTCCTTCGCCTTTACCACCAGCCACAGTAGATGTGCCTCTACCACTTACAAATACAGATGTTCTTCAACCAATAGAGAGTTTTTCAAAGCACCTCATTCAATACCAACCACTAAAAAGAAAAAGAGAAGATAATAAAGAAATTGAAATATCAGATGTATTAATGAAGAACAAAGAGGTTATTTCAGTTGATAATATAATAATTGAGTATCGACCTGCACTGCAATATATGGATTATCCAGGGAAGACTTTCCTTACAGCGCAGCAACAAAATTTTATGAATGAATGTTTCAAAAAGTTTGATAAAACGTAAGTTTTGTTGCGTTTAAGTTGCCCTTTACTTGCGTTTTTTTATAATTTTTTCCTTTTCTGTAGGGATGATGTCATATTTATATCTGGTAACATAGAAATAAAAAAAAGAGATATTGACGATCTGCTCACAGATCAATGGTTAGCCGACAACCATGTAGATGCTTTTGCTTATTTTTTATTAGGGAAGAGTAGAATAATGACAAACAAATTTCAACGTTATTTGTACATTTCTCCATTGTACAGGGTAAGCATAATTATTATTTATATCCTATTTTTCATATTACTTTTCTTATATTGCTGAATTATTATAGGTATACAAGTTTTACAAGCAAGATTATCAAATATTTCTCCAACACGTTAATCCAGTTTCTGTTAAAGAATGCAGTCTTGTTGTTCAACCCATAATTTTCGATAAGCATTGGGTTCTTATTATAAGCAAGTTGAAAGAGAAAGTTTGAAAAATGTATGATTCCTTATCAAATTCAGAACACAAAGATATATGTCATACAGTTGTAAGTTAAAATCATATTTTAAGTTAAATTCTGACAATTATACTTCCATACCTAATGTACTTATAAAAGTTTTATTTGTTCAGATAAAATATTTGTAAGAGAACACTCAAGGATGCTTTTCAAGCGATATAACAAAATATAACTTACAAATGGTTCGTGGACTTCCAACTCAATCAAATGATTTTGATTGTGGAATGTTCGTTTGTAAATACATGAAGAAAGTCGTGCAACGAAAGAAAGTAGACTTGATTGCATATAAAGATTGACAAAAGTATATGCTAAAATTTAGGGCAGAGTTAACATATTTTCTTTATCTTACAACGAAGAACTAAATTTACTGTAACATATTATAAATTTTGTCCATGAATTCTAAATGTACATTTTGTTATGTTAATATATAAATTTTTATTGTTGTGTAACTTGTGTAAATTTGATGGTGTAACTTGTGTACATTTGAAAATTGTAAGAATTATAAATTTACAATAATATTTGTATGTACCAAAGCGCAATCAAAGCGCAAGTAAATTCCCACCAAAGCGCAACCAAAGCGTAAGTAAAGCACATGTAAAGCGCAACCAAAGCGCAACAATAGCGCAAGTAAAGCGTAACCAAAGCGCAAGTAAAACGCAACTATAGTGCAAGTAAAGCATAGATTTTTAAATTTACAAGTAATCAATGCATGATTCATACAATAAATTTTACTAATAAAATACTTTATTTAGATTTAATAATTGTTACAATAAAAAATCATCAATTTCTAATAAATATTATTACAATGCAAATTCATTAAATTTTAACTTCGAAGAAATGAAATTCATCATCAATTTGGTGTATTCAGCACCAGGTTGGCTTGTTGGTAGGCCGGTTATAAATTCTTCACTGAAACATTTAGGCATGCTTGAAAAGTTCATGTGTGTTGAAGAAAAGATTATCTATTGGTTTTTCCCCCACCAAAGGTTTCTTATCAGTTAGAAACTAGAGGTGTAGTCTTAGGTAAGGAATTAAAAAATTAATATATTATTAAAAACTTACTCTTAGGCAGTTTCTTCTTTTCCCAATGGCTTTTCAGTTTTGCATTTGATATGCCTTTAGGTTTACGCTTTAGAGCATCTTTCAAATTAACACTTCCACATTGGGATCTAGCAACATTTTTCTGATTTCTTTTCTTGCCACCAAGAATTAAGTATAAGTCTTGAGCCATGTCTTTCATTGAGGAAAGAATAAAATTCTCTTCTTCCTCATTCCCTAGAGCTTCTGTGCTCATTTGATATGCAAATCTGCTAACTTGATTTCTGAATATGAATCCCCTACTACTTTGAAAGTTTTTACTTCTTTGAGAATTAACCAAGTTATCTGAATAAAAATCTTGTTGAGCCCTTGCTGACCAACGACGTGGTAAGTACTTCTCATGGAATTTAACCATATCCAATTGTTTAAAAACCCTCAAACAGTGAGAATACAATAATCCCATGGTTTCATATTTCTTATAGTTACATTGAATGTTACCTTCTGTTGCATCAAAGTGAAACACCCAAGGATGATGTTGGTTCTTTTTCTCTATGTAGTTGACTAGAAACTTTGAAGAATTTGTCGAGACTAAGTCTATACTCATTTCTCTCACAGCCTTTATAAATTCTTCCTAAAAAATTGAATATATTTTTCTTGAGTAAAACCGAGCAGCTTGTTTTAATATTGAGCTGTTTGTTATCACAGGGACAATTTCAGACTGACCGCATTTGTACTCCTCTTTCTGCTCATTTCGTTGCCAATTCATCAATATATTTTCCAACCCAAGAAAACAATCAGTTATTCTCACATCTTCCAACTTTCTCTGTAAGGTAGGCATATGCATCAACGGTTCTAATCCCTGCATCTGTCATTGATTTTAGGACGGAAGCTTTTTCATCAACAACATTCCTACATGATCTCAGAAGATGTTGGTCGGCTGGGCTAGCCAATTCATGGGTGTGGGATTCAATAAATCTTTTAACATGCCAATAACCATCCTCATCTACTGCAAACCTCACTATGCATGGATAACCAGTTCTAACATCTGGTCTAGTGAATATCTTTCTTGAATTAAGATCAATAATTTTTCTTGATACTAGCTTTTGAACAGACAAAGTCCTTCGATTTTATCTTCCTAGAATTTGGCCAAACTCTGTGATGATCCTTTCGGACGCTAAAGCTATTATCATGGGCATAAGTACAAAAATATTCATATGCTTCTTTCTCATCTTTATAAATAGCTTGAAATGATAAAAAAATTAACTAAAAGCGCAGGTAAAGGGCAACAAAAGCGCAAGTAAAACGCAATTAAAGCGCAAGTAAATCTCCAGATTTGTTTATCATCTTTTGCTTACCAATCCTTAAAATAATGATGTTCTTCATCCTAAAAACAATAATAAAAGCTAAACAACAATATTAGAGTTTTTTTTTACTTTTCCACCAAAACAAAAAATATTAATGTTCTTCCTAAAAATCCCAACATTTAAGATCCTAAGACTCTAATGAGCTGAAACCTACGCCTTTTTTCTATGGCGATGAGATTGAAACTGTTTACAACTTTCTAGCTCGTTTTTCCAACTTGCGATGAGATTGAAACTTATCGGTATGTTGAAACCAGAGGAATTTCCAGCTAAGTTAGCTTCCGATTCATGCACCACCTCTTCCGATTCATGCATCCTTTCTGATTCATGCACTCCCTCTTCCACCTCCCTCTTCGCTGAGCATTTCATATCTTTTCTACAATTTTCTAGCTCATTTTTTCTTCTAAAGCAATAAATATTTAGATCTTTCGCGGGTTTCAAAAATAGGGCGACAAACGCTTAAAATGAAAATAAAGTGGACTGGGTCGGGTCGATCGGGCTGACAAGACATAAATCAAAGAGATTATAATAAAAAAATCGCAGCCATGTGTCTGCTTTCTATTGGCGTCTGAACGCGGAGATAGATTCGGTCACCTGACCCAATAATTTGCCCTGGCGAAGACGAATGCCAGGCTTTTACTACTAGAGAGTCTGAATCGTATTTTTAGTTCCTGGTATGATCTCTCTCTCTCTCTCTCTCTCTCTCTCTCTCCATTTTTCTTTGTTGGTATGGTCCTTTATAAAGAAAATTTGGTGTTAGATGAGAATGGTTTGAGTACAGAGTTATATGAAGTTGTTGAATTCATCTCCCGCTAATATGATTTACCAATTTTTTCTGCCAAGCACCCTCGATGAGGTTTCTGCTGCCATATTCAAGTTCAATGATCGTCTGTTTCAGATTGTTAGGCCTAGAAAACTTCTCTACCTGGCTGTAGCTTTGTTCTCCAGCATTTTTTCTCTTTTCTGATTTTTTTTTATAAATGTGAAACTATAAGGTTTTTTTGTTTTTTTAATCTAACTCAGATTAGATTTAGGTTAATCATTAATTTGATACAACCATGTGATTGATGGATTCGAGCTAAATCTATAACATATTTCAAGTTTAATTTGATCCACATTTATTTTATATGCCAGTTTAATTTTAATCCGAGGAAGATTCAAGTTAAAACCAATCCAGTTTTAAACAGATTACTCTTATTCTATCTATGATTACGCTGCTTGGAGCTTTATTTCAAATGAACTTTGAAATTAATTTATGCATCTCATGCAATCCTTATCTATTTGTACATATGGAGTAGCTCCAAGGGCCAAAATGAATAAGCAGCGAGCAAGTAGATATAAAACATCAAAAGATGCTGCAATTGCCGTCAACATTTTATTCACTAGCAATTTGTATTATTTATTTGACCTTACTTGATTATGGAACTTTAAGTGTTTATTATTGTCTTTTGAATTTTCTGTTAATTAGCAAAGCGAGGAGGATAAATTAAAGAGGCAGTTTGAGAGTGAGTGACAATAGCTTCCTCCAAAATTAGAGTATTATGAAGTCTCTAATTCGAATGTCATCACTCCTGGAACCAGTGGCAGAGTCAGGAAAATTTTTTAGCAGGGGCATAATTTTATTTTGGCAAAATTTTTATCAACTTTTTTCATTTAGATTTGGATTAGCATAAACAATTATAAAGCAAAGAAAAAAAATAAAAAAAAGAACAAATCCTAGCCATAATTAATTTGTCCAACTTTATAAATTATTTATAACTCAGATAAATACTGATTATGATATATTAAAATTTTAAATAGTAAAATTATTATTCAGGGTGATGCCGAGGATATTACTTGGTTTATCGTCATGCTGTTGATTGGTGCTTTATTGACTGTTTGCCTTAACGGTACAGTAGTTTCATGCAGGCCATAAATTCCAATGGCATATGCCAGAGTCTGAATCGTGCTTTATTGACAGTTGGCCTTAGCGGTCCATTAATTTCTTTATCAACTTTTGTGGATGATTCTTCTCAGAAAGATATTATAATTTTTTTATCAATGGAGTGGTTCAAAAAGCCTGAAACAATTGGTATGCAATAAGAAGCATTATCAGGTTCATTTCTGATCCATCATCCATGCATACAAAGCCATGGTCTTTTATTCTACTGATAAAAAGCATCATTGTTTTGTTTACAGTTTCTGAATATTTGGCTGTAGAGAGAATATAAGGTGTTCCATTATGTGGAGACTTATCTAATCAATGCAAACAATGTAAGCCATTATACTCATCAATTTCTTCTATTTTAGAATTTCTTTGTATGGTGAGCATATTTGACTGTTGCTGTGTTTTCTCATTGTTGGATAGATCAATACAAAGAATATTGCATATATAAATGTCGAGGGGCTTACAATTTTTATAATAGAGGTTGGTTCAGACATTTAATTGGACACTTACAAACCATAGATAATTGATGCATTTCAAACTTTTGTTTCAGTTGTATGATACTTTATGAATAATACTGCTGGATTGCAGAAGAAGTTGTGGAGATTCTTGTATTAAATGTGTTTAAACATGGTAGTTTGATTTTAATATTAGATTATTTTTTAATTTTTGCACAATACTTATTTTTATGATAAATTAAAATTTGAGTTTTTTTTTTCTAATATTTATTTAAAAAATTTAAATAAAATGATATTATTTATAAAATTTTTATATATTTTTTAAAATTTTATTTGTTTATTAACATACATTTTCTGCACATACAAATAAATATTAATAATTATAAATTTTTATATTAATAAATTTAATAATATTTTGATTTGAACAGTGTTTAAATAATTAAAATATTTATAATATTAATTTTATTTATGTGCATTTAATACAATTATAATAAAATTAATAAATTTAAAATTTTGAAAAAGAAAGTATTTCTGCTCGTAAGTCGGTTGCGATTATATCCGTACCATTCCCGAATCAGACGGCAAGAAGGCTCTCCTTCTTGACTCGTTGCCTTCTTTGGCCTTTACGTCGAAAGAGCGAAGAGAGGGAGAGAGAGCGAGACAGAGATGGAGGGAGGTGGAGGAAGCTGCGCCCTCTGCAGCGATATCCAAAGGCTTCCGGAAGAGTGCGTGGCGCATGCGATATCGCTAATGTCTCCTCGAGATGCTTGCCGATCGGAGGCGGTCTCGGCAGCGTTTCGGTCGGCAGCGAGCTCTGACAAAGTGTGGAGGAGTTTCCTTCCGTCCGATTACGCTGAGATGCTTGCACGAGCTGTCGATCGGGTCGAATTTGGATCGATCAAGCATCTCTACTTCCGCCTCTGCCCATTGGAGCTGCCTGACTAGCACTCTGCCCATTTGTCATATCAGGGTCTGGCAGATCCATGATCACACAGAAAACTAGGCACAAAAATATGGGATAGTACTGCCCATTGGAGCTAAATTGAATGTTACTTTCTGTTGCTTCAAAGTGAACCACCCAAGGATGATGTTGGTTCTTTTTTTCTATATAGTTGACTAGAAATTTTGAAGAATCAGTCAAGACTAAGTCTATACTCATTTCTCCCACAGCCTTTATTAATTCTTCCTCAAAAATTGAATATATTTTTCTTTAGTAAAACCCGAGCAGCTTGTTTTAATATTGAGTTGTTCTTTATCACATGGACAATTTCAGACTGACTGCATTTGTACTCCTCATCATGCTCATTTCGCCACCAATTCATCAATACATTTTCCAACCCAAGAAAACAATCAGTTAATAAACTTGTTGGCTTTGAAATGCCATGACACATATTATTAGTACACTCGCTGCGCTGCGTTGATATAATGCTCATGCTAAAACAATCCTTGTTGAAAGCTGTTGACAACTTTCTCCTTATCTTATAAAAATCCTGCAACCATTCATGGTTATGAAGGTTCCCTTGATCATTTCATCCCATGCCTCCTCAAACACTTCCTCAGAATCACACCATCTCATACACTTATAGAAGAGTCCTTTAACTTTATTATTGCTATTGTAGATAGAAACTTTTGATGGAACCTTTTTAAAGATGTGCCATTGGCATAATCTATGACGAGTGTGAGGTAATGCAACTTCTATGGCCCTGGCCATAGCTTGGTCATGATCAGTGCATATTGTTGTTGGATATATATTACCCATTATTCATACAAATAGTTTAAACAACCATATAAAGTTTTCAATTGTTTCTTCTGACAAAAAATTGACCCCTAACAAAATATTCTGCCAATGATTGTTAACACCAACAAGTGGTGCACAAACAAAATTATACTTGTTCAGCCTGTAGCTAGTATCAAAAATCAACACATCTCCAAAATATTTATAATCTATCCTGCTTCTGTCATCAACCTAGAAAAAATTTAAAAATCTATCATGCTCATCATATTGAACATCCCATGCGAACATGTGGTCATCAACTTGTCGATCTTTAAATAATTGAATCAAAGAATTAGTGTCACCAATTTCAATCATTGCTCTTTTCTCCTTTTGAATAAAATTGTAGGCATCCCTTTTAGAAAATCCAACATTCTCACATCCTCCAACTTCTTCTGCAAGGTAGGCATATGCATCAACGGTTCTAATCCCTGCATCTGTCATTGATTTTAGGACGTAAGCTTTTTCCTCAACAACATTCCTACATGATCTCAGAAGATGTCGGTCGGCTAGGCTAGTCAATTCATGGTTGTGAGATTCAATAAATCTTTTGACATGCCAATAATCATCCTCATCTACTGCAAATCGCACAATGCATGGACAATCAGTTCTAACATATTGTCTAGTGAATCTCTTTCTTGAATTAAGATCAATACTTTTCTTGAAACCAGCTTTCGAATAGACAAAGTCTTTCGTTTTTATCTTCCTAGAATTTGGCCAAAAACTGTGATGATCCTTTCGGACGCTAAAGCCATTATTATGGACATAAGTACAAAAACATTCATATACTTCTTTCTCATCTTTATAAACAGCCTAAAATGATAAAAAAAATTAACTAAAAACGCAGGTAAATGGCAACAAAAGCGCAAGTAAAGCACAACAAAAGCGCAAGTAAATCTCCAGATTTTTGTTTATCAATCTTTAAAATAATGATGTTCTTCATCCTAAAAACAATAATGAAAGCTAAACAACAACATTAGAGCTTTTTTTACTTTTCTGCAAACAAAAAATATTAATGTTCTTCCTAAAAATCACAACATCTAAGATCCTAAGACTCTAATGAGCTGAAACCTACGCCTTTTTCTATGGCGTTGAGATTGAAACTGTTTACAACTTTCTAGCTCGTTTTTCCAACTTGCGATGAGATTGAAACTTACGATATGTTGAAACCAGAGGAATTTTCAGTTAAGTTAGCTTCCGATTCATGCACCACCCCTTCCGATTCATGCACTCCCTCTTCCCCCTCTCTCTTCGCTGAGCATTCCATCTCTTTTCTGCAGTTTTCTAGCTCGTTTTTTCTTCTAAAGCAATAAATATTTAGATCTTTCGCAGGTTTAAAAAATAGGGCGACAAACGCTTAAAATGAAAATAAAGTGGACTGGGTCCGGTCGATCGGGTTGACAAGACATAAAGCAAAGGGATTATAATAAAAAAATCGCAGCTAGGTGTCTGCTTTCTATTGGTGTCCGAACGCGGAGATAGGTTCGATCACCTGACCCAATAATTTGCCCTGGCGAAGACGAATGCCAGGCTTTTACCGCTAGAGAGTCTGAATCATCTTTTTAGTTCCTGGTATGATCTCTCTCTCTCTCTCTCTCTCTCTCTCTCTCTCTCTCTCTCTCTCTCTCTCTCTCTCTCTCTCTCTCTCCATTTTTCTTTGTTGGTATGGTTCCTTTATAAAGAAAATTTGGTGTTAGATGAGAATGGTTTGAGTACAGCGTTATATGAAGTTGTTGAATTCATCTCCTGCTAATATGATTTACCAATTTTTTCTGCCAAGCACCCTCGATGAGGTTTCTGCTGCCATATTCAAGTTCAATGATCGTCTGTTTCAGATTGTTAGGCCTAGAAAACTTCTCTACCTGGCTGTAGCTTTGTTCTCCAGCATTTTTTCTCTTTTCTGATTTTTTTTTATAAATGTGAAACTATAAGGTTTTTTTTGTTTTTTTAATCTAACTCAGATTAGATTTAGGTTAATCATTAATTTGATACAACCATGTGATTGATGGATTCGAGCTAAATCTATAACATATTTCAAGTTTAATTTGATCCACATTTATTTTATATGCCAGTTTAATTTTAATCCGAGGAAGATTCAAGTTAAAACCTATCCAGTTTTAAACAGATTACTCTTATTCTATCTATGATTACGCTGCTTGGAGCTTTATTTCAAATGAACTTTGAAATTAATTTATGCATCTCATGCAATCCTTAACTATTTGTACATATGGAGTAGCTCCAAGGGCCAAAATGAATAAGCAGCGAGCAAGTAGATATAAAACATCAAAAGATGCTGCAATTGCCGTCAACATTTTATTCACTAGCAATTTGTATTATTTATTTGACCTTACTTGATTATGGAACTTAAGTGTTTATTGTTTTCTTTTGAATTTTCTGTTAGCAAAGCGAGGAGGATAAATTAAAGAGGCAGTTTGAGAGTGAGTGAAAATAGCTTCCTCCAAAATTAGAGTATTATGAAGTCTCTAATTCGAATGTCATCACTTTTGGAATCAGTGGCAGAGCCAGGAATTTTTTTAGCGGGGGCATAATTTTATTTTGACAAATTTTTTATCAACTTTTTTCATTTAGGTTTCGATTAGCATAAACAATTATAAAGCAAAGCAAAAAAATAAAAATAAAAAAGAAAAAATCCTAGCCATAATTTATTTGTCCAACTTTATAAATCATTTATAACTCAGATAAATACTGATTATGATATATTAAAATTTTAAAAAGAAATTATTATTCAGATTTTTTTGAGATTTTGTATTTACTTTCAACTTTTATAACATTATTTTTTAATAAAATATATGATCAAAATTAACATAGATAAAGTGAAAGAATCTCATAGTTACCATGTATTACGATTTGCTACATTTTTTATAATTTTTTATAGATTGCTATGTGATGCCGAGGATATTACTTGGTTTATCGTCATGCTGTTGATTGGTGCTTTATTGACTGTTTGCCTTAACGGTACAGTAGTTTCATGCAGGCCATAAATTCCAATGGCATATGCCAGAGAGTCTGATTCATGCTTTATTGACAGTTGGCCTTTACGGTCCATTAATTTCTTTATCAACTTTTGTGGATGATTCTTCTCAGAAAGATCTTATAATTTTTTTATCAATGGAGTGGTTCAAAAAGCCTGAAACAATTGGTATACAATAAGGTTCAGTTCTGATCCATCATCCATGCATACAAAGCCATGGTCTTTTATTCTACTGATAAAAAGCATCATTGTTTTGTTTACAGTTTCTGAATATAAGGTGTTCCATTATGTGGAGACTTATCTAATCAATGCAAACAATGTAAGCCATTATACTCATCAATTTCTTCTATTTTAGAATTTTTATAATAGAGGTTGGTTCAGACAATTAATTGGACACTTACAAAACATAGATAATTGATGCATTTCAAACTTTTGTTTCAGTTGTATGATACTTTATGAATAATACTGCTGGATTGCAGAAGAAGTTGTGGAGATTCTTGTATTAAATGTGTTTAAACATGGTAGTTTGATTTTAATATTAGATTATTTTTTAATTTTTGCACAATACTTATTTTTATGATAAATTAAAATTTGAGTTTTTTTTTTCTAATATTTATTTAAAAAATTTAAATAAAATGATATTATTTATAAAATTTTTATATATTTTTTAAAATTTTATTTGTTTATTAACATACATTTTCTGCACATACAAATAAATATTAATAATTATAATTTTTTATATTAATAAATTTAATAATATTTTGATTTGAACAGTGTTTAAATAATTAAAATATTTATAATATTAATTTTATTTATGTGCATTTAATACAATTATAATAAAATTAATAAATTTAAAATTTAAAAAAACAAAGTATTTCTGCTCGTAGGTCGGTTGCCATTATATCCGTACCATTCCCGAATCCGACGGCAAGAAGGCTCTCCTTCTTGACTCGTTGCCTTCTTTGGCCTTTACCTCGAAAGAGCGAAGAGAGAGAGAGATGGACGGAGGTGGAGGAAGTTGCGCCATCTGCAGCGATATCCAAAGGCTTCCGGAAGAGTGCGTGGCGCATGCGATATCGCTAACGTCTCCTCGAGATGCATGCCGATCGGAGGCAGTATCGGCGGCGTTTCGGTCGGCAGCGAGCTCTGACAAAGTGTGGAGGAGTTTCCTTCCGTCCGATTACGCTGAGATGCTCGCACGAGCCGTCGATCGCGTGGAATTCGGATCGATGAAGCATCTCTACTTCCGCCTCTGCGATCCAATCCTCATCGACGGCGGAAGGATGGTTTGTTTCTGTCTTTTTTTTTTTTTTTAAATTTATGTGATTGTGGTTGCTATTAAGCCGAGCTGATTCTCTTTGTTGGCAGGGATTCTTTGTGGATAGAGATACCGGGGTTAAGTGCTTCATCTTGCCGGCGAGGGAGCTTAGGATTGTCTGGGCACAGGGAGATACTCCACAATATTGGAGATGGATTCATCACCCTGAATCAAGGCAATGAGCTTGTTCTGAATTTTTTCTTCTGCCTCGTTTATTTGATTATGATATTTATATGAAATTATTTTGTTATCGGTGAAGTTATGGATAAAATTTGATTTGTTTTCTGTAGTGGCGTAGAGAATTCATAAATTGACTCCTCCCGTCCCAACTCATTTTTTTTAGACAAATTTTTTATGTTGATAATAGTTTGTCTATTTTTTTTTTCGGCTTATAGTTACGTTTTGGCTGTTAAAATTTGTCTATTTTGAGTTTTGTTTGCCTTGATATGTTTTTATGAAAGTCTTGGTGGGGTATGTGGAAGAATGATGTGTTTTTCTGTGAGGAAGGCTTCTCCAATTTCCACTCTTGTCTTGAGCTTAGAAGCAACATTTTGACTATCCCATGGAAATGTAGGAGTTGATAAAAGTCATTTCTTTTAAGTTGCGGGCACGGTTGGGAACCCACATCCCGGGTTCGAATTCACTCTACTACGGCCTCGCCTCTTTGGGGCAAAGTAGGTGTGAGCCCAATGTCAATGGGTGGCCTCGCTAGGTTCTGCTGAGGGATTAGTTATGCCGCCAAGCGCTCCCTTTGGAGTGGCAGCGGGTAGATACCCCAGTTCCCCCCAAAAAGAAAATTTCTTTTAAGTTGGTGGTTTAAATAGTCAAAACTTGATGTAACTTTGAAGGATTAATTTTTAAGACATATTTTTCGTTGCTTTTCGGACTCTGTTTTTATTCTTAATATTACGAAATTGCTTCTTAGTTCTTTTTATATTGCAGCATTACGACTCAGGCTTCGTTTGAGACGACTTTTTTGTTGATTCTTAAAGCAGCCTTCTAGTATAAAAATTTTAATTTTTGTACAAAAAAAGCTGTTTTAAGAAGCAACAAAAAAATCGTTCCAAATGAAGCCTCAATCATCAGTTTGTTCAAGCTAAATATAATTGGTATAATCTTTTTATAGATGTCTCACATTGAACCCCAATCGTAGTAGTGTTCCTTTTTATAGATACCTCACGATAAAGTGGAATTTCTTCATTTTTTTTTTCTTTGTCTATAAATTGAAATACTTGAATTATCTTTTCATTGATTGTTTTAATAACATGTTGTTGTGATGTGCTTGATGCTTTCTCTTGGACTTCTACTGCTAGCTAAATATTTTGGTTTTTTTATGTTGATTTATTCACATGTGGTTTGTTTATAGCTAGCCTTTTGTCTCCTTATTGATGACATTACTCTTACAACCCTTTATCACTTTATGAGGACATAACCCGACTTTTAGCACCTAAGAGATCTAATTAATCTTGCATACCATCAAAGCAGATATTTGTTGAAGATACATAATGATATGCCACTCCGATTAGTTTTTCCACTGCTCTTTAGAGTTTGTTTGTTTTTTCCCCTACTCAAACCTGCACTTCTAATTTCTAAGGCCTTTTCCAGCGGAACGTCAAACGCGTGTAACGCATCGCTCAATTACTCAAATGAAACGCGAAAAAAATTCCCTAATTGGTTGTGGGTGAACAATGGCGTCGCACTATTCACCTGCTATATATATTTATTTGGTGTTAGAAAATATAAAATAAAGTATGAGAAAAGATATACTAGGAATATTCTTTTTTTGGTGTTAAAAAATAGAGTTCGATTGGAGACAAGTTACTGCATTTTGATGTATTACTACATGAGTGAAAATTGAGTTTTTCAGTTGGAAATGCCTAAAATTAGTTTTACCAACAAAGACTCAGATTATTTTGAAGTAAGAATTTAGATTTTTTTTTTAAAACTTCTGAAGCATCTTTGAAGAAGTTTTCAAATGCCATTGCGTTCTTGCTAAACCATTAATTTTATTTTGGATTCTTCGCAATTTTATTCTAAAAACTTCATGATGTTATGATATTGCTAAAAACTTCATGATGTTATGATACACTGTGGTGTTTATTGAATTTTTTATATGTGACTGAGAAAACTGTTATTCTGCAAGGTTTTCGGAAGTTGCTGAGCTATTGGGTGTCTGGTGGTTGGACATAAAAGGCAATATTAACTCCAGGATGCTCTCCAAATGGTCAAACTATTCAGCTTATCTTGTATTCAAGCTATCAAATACTGCAAGCGGCTTAAGTTATCCTCTCCAGGAAGCTTCTGTCACTGTAGGAGCCCATGTCTCAGGGTTCTCGGTGCGCTTGATGGAAGAAGAACAATCTTCCAGGCTTCGGCCAATTTTTCCTAGGCCTAGATACATGCGGAACTTCATGCGCCGTGCGAATTTACCACAAGAGTCTCTCGAAGATTTACCAGTCGAAGCACCAAATGATCCAAATGTGCCGGACGAGGCGGATGAACCGCAGCATGATCGATGGTCAGACCCAAATGAGCAAGAATGGAGGGATCGTGGAATGGTTGGAAAACCTCAAACAAGGTGGGATGGGTGGATGGAAATTTTGCTGGGCGAGTTCTGCAATGAAGAAGGGGATGATGGGGATGTTACTATGTCATTTTCGGAGATCAAAGGGGGGAACTATAAGAGTGGCCTCATTGTGCAGGGAATCGAGATTAGGCCTAACAAGTAAGGAGAACATTCTGGGAAGCTTAAGATAAGTCTTTGTATTTTCTTTTATGTTTGGTATTTCTGCTGTACAAATACTTCTAATAATTTTGAATTGTTTTTTTGAGATTTTACTACAGAAGTTCCCTTTCATGAGATCAACTTCCTTTTGTTTCAAATTCTTTCTGCATAACATTATGTGTGTGTATATATATATATATATATATATATATATATATATATATATATATATATATATATATATATATATATATATATATATATATATATATATATATATATATATATATATATAACAAAATTATAATATCAAGAAAGTTTTATCAAATTGGTCCATTATGTGATTGTTGAATTCACAGATGTTTGGGAGATGGGAGCAGTTTAATCCCAGTCTCTGGCTTCCAAAATTAGTATCTTGATTGCTAAATTTCTTATTCAACCTCTCCTAATAAAGCTTTTCTATTTCTTCCTGGTTGGTTGGTATGTAGCCTTTTAGTCCATCGTGAGGCAAATGAATTTTTTCATCAACAATGTATTCTTCTTTCAAGTTATTTTTAACATAATTGTTTTCAATTTATACTGGTTTTACTTCATGTCCCTCTTAATGTTGTTAGTTCAATTTGCTCAAATAGTTGATTGTTTAATATATTTTCCCATTTTTCAAAATATAAAGGATATTATTATAGATTTAGGTTTCGTTTGGGACGATTTTCGTACTGCTTTTTAAAGCAACAGTTTAGTAGAAAATTTAAATTTTTTTAACTAAAAAATTGTTTTAAGAAGCAGTAAGAAAACTGTCCCAAACGAAGTCTTAATTTTCTATGACTCATAATACTTGAGTATGATTATTTTATTTTATTTAAAGATATATTCTAAAGTTTACTTTGGATCATGTGACCCTCTTTTGTATTTGTGGATTGTTTATTGGAGCTGATTTCAAGATAAAGTGATTTGAATTGGCTTAAATCTAGTCTTAATATAAACATCCTTTGAATGTGTTTGAAACAAATTTGAACCTAGGTTAATAAGGTCATCTTCAATCTAAATACTCATTTTACACTCTAAATACAGTAATACTCTAAATTATAGTAACTCATTTTACACTCCAATCTAACTTCATTTCATAACATCAAAAAAGAATACATCGGATATATCCTTTCTCTAACCAAACACTGATCGAACAAAATGATGAAAAATGGCGTTTGTGAACAGTGGACGTCAATATTGACATCGCACTGTTCACTCGGTGCAAAATGCCGCTGAATCTAATGCTCGGTTGAAGCTCACGGTGACCTCAAAGGATTGCTTGGTGTTCAGTTGGAGATGACCTAATGCTCTTTAGAGAAGAAATTGTTGCTACGATGCAGGATTACATGATGGGAGTTCACCAGCAATTTGCAGACGAAAGAAATAGGACTGAAGAAGATGGGGCTCTGCGAGGGCAGGACAACCCCGCGGCTAGATCGTGAAATTATGGCGTTTGGAGAGAGAGATTGCGCAAAAGAGGAAGGAGAATCACGGGCGGCTCACTTCACTGCGCGAGAGGGGGGGTCGATCGAGTTGCGTGAGAGACTGAGAATAGGGTGGCTCGCGAGAGGAGGGCTGGTCGCGGCTCATGATAAACCTGGATCAGACCGGTCCATGTTCGACTTATAAAATATTATGAGCGTATAACTTTAAATTTCTAAAAAAAAAAAAGAAAGTATTTCTACGCATATGGTTGCGGTTAGGGGTGTAAACGAGTCGAGTTGAGCTCGAGCTAGAGGGTGTTCAAACTCGACTTACGAGTCAAATACCATGCTCGATCTCGAGCTCGAGCTTGACTCACGAGACCGTAAGGAGCTCGTGGAGCCGCTCGATCTCGTTTTCACTCCAGCCAATCGCTGTTTTCCTTCCCAATTTGACTGCATTATCCAGTGGATAAAACAAAAGCACTGCGTTTTTTGAAAAAGATTTCTAGATCAGCGGTCTTATTTTATTTGACTTTTTAAAAAAAAAAAAAAAAAAACAACCTGTAGCACTGTAGCTACAGCTTTAGCATTTATTATATATATTTTTTGTGAAAATTTGCAGCAGCTTTAACATTTATTATACCTATATTTTGAAAATTTACACTATAGCTAACGCATCCTTCACGATTTCTTAAAAAAAAAAAACTAAATACAAATTTTTTATTCTACAATTTTTTAAGATTTAAATTTAATAAAAAAACTAATTACTTTATTTAAAAAAATACTTAAAATAATTCGAGCGGGCTCGCATGCTCACGAGCCGATCTATATCTAGCTCGAGCTCTACTCATGAGCTCAATAAATTTTTTTTTTTTGGGAAAGTTTGGGCAAAAGCCCCTATATTTCAAAAGAAATAAAGGTTACATGAAAATAAGGAAGCAGCAAACCAAAAAATACTCCTCAACATAAGCAACAGACAAAAGCTATGAGGAGCAACTGTAAAAAAGAACAAAATACATGTATACCACCCAGTATAAGTCAAAAAAGAGAAATTTTGAACCAAAATTGGTAGATACAGCTATCAACAGCAGCAAAGAAAGTCACTGCAACCCAAGTCTGACTCCAGAAAAGCGTAGCTGGGAGATACCAGAGAGCCAATCCGAGCATAGCCCTGCAAGGAAGAGAGAAAGAAATCACCAGCTCCCGATGTCAGGAGACTGGACTCAGAATAAAGATAGTGTCCCTGGTTGCCCAAAGACCCTCCGAGGTACACACATTGGGGAGCATCATCATCGTCCAGTCCCCAAAAACCCCATGCCAAACGAAGGGACAGGGACCAAAAAGAACCAGCCGATTACAGTTTATCCAGCAAAACATCAGCATTTTTCCATTTCAACAACTTCTCAAACATCACTCTTTTGATGCTCAGCAAAACAGTGGTAAAACATTGGATTTTACCACTAAATCTCCTACTATTTCTTTCTTTCCAGATAAAATAAATACTGCAGCATACCGCCAACTTATAAAAGTTCAAATCAGTCACATTAGCACAGAATTTAGCATTCAACCAGTCATGCAATAGTTGGTCTGAGAAGAAAAATTTCAACCCCAGGAATTAAGCTTCTTAAGATGGAAAATGAGTAAGAGCAGTCAAAGTAAATATGGGTAACTGATTCATCACAAATGTTGCAAAGGCTACAGGTTTTGGGAACCAGAATTTGCCTAATTCTTAAAGCATCCGCAGTCTTCAGACCATCCCTTAAAGCCAACCACACGTATACAGCATGCTTGAGAACATGCTTTTTATGCCAGACCAGTTTATACCAATTACAATCGCTGTAATCAGTATAAAATTCTTTGATAAAAAGCTTAAAATGAAAGCAGTTCTTGTCTTTCCATAGCAAGCTAGGCCCCTCACCCTCCTCAATACTAACTTGAGCCAAAGTCTGGTGATACAGAGGTGGAATAACCCCAGAAAAATCCCAGCCATTCACAGAAATAATGTTATTCAACATTATATCCGGCAAACCATAATTATCCACCATACCACATAAATTCCCCAGCGTAGAATTGAAGCACCAGTGATCCCACTTTAAAGATATAGGAGATTTTTATAAATTCTAAACTGAAAAACGGATTTAACACTATTAGTCGTGCAGCAAATAGATTTCCACAATTTTGAAGCAGAAAAGAGAGGGGGCTTCCAAGGGGAACAATACTTGGCTAACAGCCAGCACGCTAGGGGAGAAGCAGAATTGTACATTTTTAAAATAACAGAACAGTTGAAGGCAAACTGCATAGCATTAATAGAATAAATCCCCAAACCACCTTTGTCTTTAGGTAAAAAAATTTTATCCCAAGAGACCATATGAAGCTTCTTATCAGAGTTGGTGTTGCCAAAAAACAAGAATCTAGAACTCACTTTCTTGAAAACCTTGTGCACAGATTTAGGTATAATCGACCCCCTAATCCAGTAGGCAATAGTATTTTGAATAGTGAACTTGAGGTATTGAAGTCTGCCCGCAAGAGAAAGAAGATTTGCTTTCCAACCATTAAGTTTTTTGTTTATACTATCTAACAAAGGCAGATAATCAGCAACATTGAGCCTATAAAAGGAGAGAGGAATCCTCAAGTAGGTGATCTTTGAAACAATGGAGTGAATGGAAAGCAAATGACAGACCTCCAGCTTATTAATCACATGCTTAGGGAACATAATTGAGCATTTATCATGATTAATAAAAAGACCAGAAGAGTTAGCAAAATCATTAATAACAGAGGAAAGAATTTGACAGTTCTCACTAGATGCCTCACCAAAAATTAAGACATCATCTGCATACAGGAGATGAGAGAGATTAAAATTCCCATAGGTGATATCTTTGAAACCTCTACCATCCAGCAAGTTAGAGAAGGCATCCATCACAATACAGAAAAGGTAAGGGCTAAGAGGGCACCCCTGCCTCAGACCAGCCGTAGAAGGAAAAAAACCTTCAAGAGCCCCATTCAAGATAATAGAGAAGTTAACATCTGAGACACATGCCTTAACCCAATTAATAAAAGTAGACGGAAAACCTTTTTGAATAAGTCTAGTAAGAAGGAATTCCCGGGAGACAGAATCAAATGCTTTCTTGATATCCAGCTTAGCATAAAAAATTTTATCCCCACCTCTTTTACCAGCATGAAAAAGAATATCATTAGCTAGAAGAATGTTGTCAGTAGACACCCTGGAATTCACAAACTCAGCTTGATTATCTTTAACATTCAGATTCATATACGGCTTGATCCTAGTAGCCATAGTTTTGGCAATGATTTTGTAAAGCACGTTACACAAGGCAATCGGCCTATAATCAGAAATATTAGAAGCATTTTTCTTCTTAGGAACAATAGCTAGAGCAGTAGCCTTAACACCTTTAGGAAGATAACCTTTAATGAATAAAGATCTTATGGCCCTACAGACAAAAGGACCAAGAATGTGCCAACCGGTTTTATAGAAGTGAAAGTTTATACCGTCAGGACCCGGAGCAGACTTAGAAGAACCAGAGAAAACATCATCTTTAATTTCTCCATCCGTCACAAAAGAGGTAAGAGATAAAGCATGGTCAGCTGCCAAGACTTTCCCCACAGGGAAAATAGCCATATCCTTATTGCAAGGGGGAATAGGATTGTAAAGATCTTGATAGTAATTAATGATAGTTGCAGTAACTTCCACAATGGAAGTTTGAGAATCAGGGTTGAGCAGATTAACAACCGATTTCTTACTCCCCATTCTAATTCTAATTTTAGCATAGAGGAATTTAAGATCATCTTCACCGTGTTTCAACCAATTAACCTTGGCCCTTTGGATTATCCAGGAAGCTTGCAAAGACATAAACTCAACCAACTTGATGTTATTCTCCTTATAAGATTGATTCAAATACAAGCTGGAAGGATCAGAGTGGAGAGAATCCAACAGAGATTGTTGAGAAGCATGAAGTTGATCAATATGTCTGCTAACACAAGAGGAAGAAGCCCACGGCTGGACTTTAATTTTCTGTTTGAGACTTCTCAGAGAATTACAAAGATTAGATAGAGGATTTCCCGAATGCGGCAGGAAAAGGGTCTCAGCAAGGAGAGACCAGTATTCATCAAACTTAGTCCAATAGTTCTTGAATAGAAACCTATGCCTAGACTGATTATGAATTCCAGACAGTAAAAGAGTCGGGGAATGATCTGAGCAAGAAGGACTCTGAAAAGAACAGAAGGAATCAGGGTAGGAATTCAACCAGGAATAATTTACCAAGACCCTGTCAAGCTCAATAAATTTGACTCGCGAGTCCATAAACGAGTCGAGCTTGAACTAGCCCGCGAGCCGAAGGCTCATTTACTCCCTAATTGCGGTTATATGCTTACGATTACAGAATCCGCCAGTAAGAAGGCTCTCCTCCTTTACTCGCTTCCTTATGGCCTTTACTTCGTACGTCTCCATAAATTCGCTACAGGTTGGGAGAGAGAGAGAGAGAGATGGAGGGAGCTGGAGGAAGTTGCTTCGTCTGCAGCGATATCCAAAGGCTTCTGGAAGAGTGTGTGGAAGAAGAAGGCGCGGTAAGCAAGAACAGATTTAGTAAAGTAAAGTAGGAAAGGAATTTATTATCTGCCGTACTCAAGAGACCGGTACAAAGCTATTTATAAACATGGTGAGGCCGGTTACACAATGGGCTAATCAAGAATAGGTAACACATTAGGCTATATCAGAGGTTTGTATGTTGTGCTCTAATACCCCCCTGCAAGCTGATGGGTCTTGAATGACGCTCAGTTTGTTGCGGAGAGCTTGAAAACGAGGAGTAGATAATGGCTTTGTGAAGATGTCGGCCACCTGATCGACTGTACTAATGGGTAGAATGCGAATGCTTTGTTGCTGGATGTGATCACGAACGAATCGGTGGTCGATTTCGATGTGTTTGGTGCGGGCGTGGAATACCGGATTGTTGGCGAGTGCTATTGCCGATGTATTGTCGCAGAACACGTCCGTGGGCTGATCTTGAGTGATGTCGAAGTCGGAGAGGATTCTTCGTAGCCATATCACGTCGGCAACAAGAGCGGCTAAGGAACGGTATTCAGACTCTGTGGATGAGCGAGCCACAGTTGTTTGTTTCTTTACGGTCCATGAGATGAGAGTATCTCCGAGATAAGAGCAGTAACCTGAGGTGGATTTTCTTGATCTTGGATCTCCCGCCCAATCGGCGTCTGAAAAGGATTTGAGAGATAAGTTAGATTTAGATATAGGGAGACCGAAATTGAGGGTACCTTTGAGATATCGAAGAAGTCGTTTGAGCAAAAAGATGTGCTCTGGAAGTGGTTGGTGCATATGTTGAGAGAGATAGTTGACGCTGAATGAGATATCCGGTCGAGTGAGGGTGAGGTATTGGAGTGAACCTGTTATGCGACGATATAGGACGGGATCGGAGAGGGTCGGATCTGGTTGCAGCTCGGGCGGCAATTTGGTGCAGGATGGATTTGCTACCGGATTGCAGGTAGTGAGGTTAGCCAGCTGTAGAATGGACGTGGCGTAGGATTGTTGAGATAGGAAGTAGTGGTGAGCAGTTTTATCGATTTGAAGCCCAAGGAAAGAATGGACGTCGCCGAGCTTTTTCATAGCAAACTTAACGCTCAGCTGATCCAGAATATTATTGAGGACCGCCGAATTGTTGCCTGTTATCAAGATGTCGTCGACGTATATAAGTATAAATATTTTGGTTTGCTGTTTGCGGAGAATGAGCAGCGACGGATCGGAGGTGCTGTGGGCAAATCCTAGAGAAACGAGATGAGAAGTGAAAGTGTTATACCATAGTCGAGGAGCCTGTTTAAGACCGTAGATGGCTTTGCGAAGTTTGCACACGTAATCCGGATGGGTAGAGTCTTCGAATCCTTTGGGTTGATTCATGTAGACGGTCTCTGAGAGTTCGCCGTGAAGGAACGCGTTTGCCACATCTAGTTGGAGGACGGGCCAGTCTTGGTTTAGTGCGACGGCGAGGAGGATCCGAATGGTAGGTAGTTTGGCGACTGGACTAAAAGTCTCGGTGTAGTCCAGACCATATTCCTGATGGTTGCCAAGGGCAACAAGTCGTGCCTTGTATTTGGCGATCGAGCCGTCCGTGTGTCTTTTTGTACGAAACGTCCATTTACAGCCTAGTGTAGATGGATGAGAAGGCCTCGGTACAAGACTCCACGTCCCTTGTTGTTGTAGTGCATAAAATTCAGAGGCCATAGCCTGACGCCAGTGCGAGTGTTTGTATGCGTCTTTGAAGTTAGTAGGATCTGCATTAGAAGCAGCTGAAATGTCAGTATGTAATAAATTTAGACGTTGAATGGGTTTTAAAGAACCTGTTTTGTTTCGTGTAACCATAGGGTGCGTATTGAGAGGTAGGGATGGATTGTCGGTTTCGGCTGAGCAGTGGTCTTGAGGTGTGCTGGATCTTGATTGCATAGTGAAAGACTGTGGGAGAGTAGCACAACCCGTCTGAGAGTTAGGAGTTGTGGTTGGAT
The DNA here is from genome assembly GCA_016618105.1 of Dendrobium huoshanense. NCBI lineage: Eukaryota > Viridiplantae > Streptophyta > Magnoliopsida > Asparagales > Orchidaceae > Dendrobium > Dendrobium huoshanense. The sequence continues at coordinate 10,622,528 of CM028358.1, read as the reverse complement.
TTACCTGAGGAACGTAGGCAGCTGATGTAGGGATGAGGAGAGACGGAGGTGCGTCGACGGTAGGAGACGCTGTGACAGGTTCGTGGCGTGAGAAGGGGTAGGAGAATTCGTTGAACGTGACGTGACGAGATGTAATTATGCGGTTCGTATCCATGTCCAGACATCGATATCCCTTGTATTTGTCGGAGTAGCCAAGAAATGCACAAGATTTTGCAGTTTGTTGAAATTTGTTCCTGAACTGAGGTGGTATGTGTGGAAAACACTCGCACCCGAAAGACCGTAGATGACTGAGCTCGGGTTTGCTGGAATGAAGAAGCTCAAACGGAGATTTGTGATCGGTGTTGGCAGAGGGCAGGCGATTTATTAGGTATACCGCGGTGAGTGCCGCATCAGGCCAGAATTTGTAGGGAGCCGTCGCCTGGTTAAGAAGAGTTCGTGTAGTTTCAATTATGTGCCTGTGCTTTCGTTCGGAGACTCCGTTTTGCTCCGGAGTGTGAGGACACGAAATCTGATGAGAGATACCGTTAGAGCGGAGAAACTTTTGCAAGTTATTGTTAATATACTCACCACCGCCGTCTGTCCGGAGACGTTTAATTTTGTGAGAAGTTAAAAGTTCGATGTTAGTTTTAAAAGTAAGAAATATGTTGTACACATCAGATTTATTTTGCATAGGAAACAACCAAGTAAAGCGTGAAAAATCGTCGACGAATATTACGTAATACAGAAAGCCAGTGATAGACGGCGTTGGAGCGGGACCCCAAACATCACTATGAATTAATTCTAAAGGAGAATTTGATCTATTTTGAGACCGATCAAAGCATAATTTGTGACTCTTAGAAGTATTACAAGAGAGACACGGCTTGGTATGCGGACCAATCTTGAGTTCCGGGTAGAGAGCGGCAATGTGGGCAAGAGTTCTGTTATTTGGGTGGCCAAGTCTAGTGTGCCACGGATGAAGGAACTGAGTTCTTGAGTGAAGAGCTAGCTGCGCGGGAAGAGATGCGTCCGTGGCGATCGAGTACAGCCCGTTATGACAGGGTCCGCGGAGGATGATTTCCTGCGTTGTCAGGTCCTTAAAAATAAAACCGGATGAGTCAAATGTTATTGCAATGTCATTGTCCTTGGTGAGTTGAGATATAGATAAAAGATTGTAATGAAGATGAGGAGAATGCAGAATTTTAGAGAGATTAATCTTACGAGTAGGAGTCGGTAGCAATCCTTTACCGGAGTTTGCGATGCTAACCGAGCTCCCGTCGCCGAGAGTGATGCTGTCATTGCCGTTGTAGGACGAGGAGATGGATAGATTGTCCAGCGATCTTGTCATGTGGGTAGAAGCACCGGAGTCCAAATACCAGTCGTTGTATGTGTCGTTAGTTGTTGCCGCAAGAGCTGTGGTGTTTGTTCTTGGCGTTCTTGGAACGTAGTTTTGATTTAGCCTATGCCAGCACTCGGAGGCCGAGTGACCTCTTTTGAGACATATTTGACAAGTAACGGGATTTGTCTGTTGAGACTGATCTTGGCGAGGTGTGTTCGAAATGAATCCGCGGCCGCGACTGCGACGACCTCTACCGCGTTGTGAGAATAATGCCATGGATGGATCGGCTGTAGTTATGGCACGAGCGGCATCCGCAGAGATGTGTATTTCTTCACTAATTAAAAGTGAATACAGCTGATCAAGACTTATAGGTGTGACCATGGTTCGAATAGAAGTCTTGAAGGATTGATAAGACGGTGGGAGACCGTTGAGAATGTATAAGATAATGTCTTCGGTGTCAATGCGAGAGCCCGCGGCTGCGATCCGATCAACCAAGGTTTTGATTGTAGTGAGATACTCGATCATGGAGGAGTTCTTGAGAGATACATGATGTAACTCGTTTTTCAACTGGATAACTTTGGAGCGATTTGTAGCTTGAAATCTATTTTCAAGAGCAGACCATATGGCTGCGGTGGAATGAAGATCAAGAACGTATGGAATGATGGATGCGGTGATGGTAGAACAAAGAGCAGCGACAAGATTTTGATCCGTGAGTCGCCATTGAGAGTAGTTTGGATTTGAGGAGTAGCTACCGTCGATGTTATGGCTGAGTTCGTCGGGGATGGCGGAATTGATATCTAAGAAGGATTCAAAACCGTTGGCGGTGCAGATCTTGAGGATTTGTGAGCGCCAAATGGAATAGTTGTCGGGATTGAGAGGATTTTGAACGAAGTTCTTGAGGTTGGAGATGACAAACTTGAGAGAGGGAGAAATGGAAGGAGGAACGGAACTAGCAATCTCGGATCGCTCACTGTTGTGGGAAGACGAGGATGCCTCCATGATGGCCCAGAGACTGTATTACCACTCTGATACCATGTGGAAGAAGAAGGCGCGGTAAGCAAGAACAGATTTAGTAAAGTAAAGTAGGAAAGGAATTTATTATCTGCCGTACTCAAGAGACCGGTACAAAGCTATTTATAAACATGGTGAGGCCGGTTACACAATGGGCTAATCAAGAATAGGTAACACATTAGGCTATATCAGAGGTTTGTATGTTGTGCTCTAATAGAGTGCATGGCGCATGCGATAACGCTAACGTCTCCTCGAGATGCGTGCCGATCGGAGGCTGTCTCGGCTGAGTTTCGATCGGTCGGCAGCGAGCTCTGACAAAGTGTGGAGGAGTTTCCTTCCGTCCGATTACGCTGAGATGCTTGCACGAGCCGTCGATCGGGTGGAATTCGGATCGATGAAGCATCTCTACTTCCGCCTCTGCGACCCAATCCTCATCTATGGCGGAAGGATGGTTTGTTCCTGTCGTTTTTTCTTTTTTTAATTTATGTGACTGTGGTTGCTATTGAGTCGTGCTGATGCTTTTTGTTGGCAGGGATTTTTTGTGGATAGAGAGACCGGGGTTAAGTGCTTCATCTTGCCGGCGAGGGAGCTTAGGTTTGTGTGGGGACCCGGAGATACTCCACAATATCGGAGATGGATTCATCTCCCTGAATCAAGGCAATGAGCTTGTTCTGACTTTTTTCTTCTGCCTCTTTTAGTTGATTATGATATTTGCATGAAATTCTTTTGCTATCTATGAGATTTGTGGATAAAGTTTAATTTTTTTTTCTATAGTGGCGTAGTGAATTCATAAATTGACTCCTCCAGTCCCAACTCTTTTTTTTTTCAGAAATTTTTTATGTTGGTAATAGATTGTTTATTTTGTTCGGCTTACAGTTACGTTTTGGCTGGTAAAATTTGTCTGTTTTGAGTTTTGTTTGCCTTGATATGTTATTATGAAAGTGTTGGTGGGGGATGCGGAAGAATAATGTGTTTTTTCTGTGAGGAAGGCTTCTCCAATCGCCACTCTTGTCTTGAGCTTAGAAGCAACATTTTGACTAATTTATGGAAATGTAGGAGTTGATGAAAGTCATTTCCTTTTGATTAAATAGTGCGAAATTTGATGGAACTTTGAATATTAATTTTTAGGACATATTTTTCTCCTCTAACTTGCCACTTGTAGTGCGCTCTTAGGGCATCTCCAACCGAACGGCAAACACTTGTTTGCCGTTCTTGCTTTGCTCCAACCGATATCCATTTTTCACGCCATTTGATCGCGGATGAACAGTGCGACGCCAATATTGGCGTTGCACTGTTCATCTGCGGCATTTTTTTCTCTCTACCGAACAGCTTGGGAATAAAGGCGCGAACGAAAACGACCATTTTAGCGGCAAAATGGCGTTGGATTGGAGATGAAATACGGCATTTTTTGATTTCCCTGCATTTTGGAGTGAAAAATGACATTTTCGGTTGGAGATGCTCTTAGCCCCTTTTATGGCTTTGAACATTTGCCCTAAAAATGCGTATGTTTATATGTTTATTCTTAGTTAATAGCAAAACATGTTCGTAAATCTAAAATGCATTTAATGTTTCTCTTTTTTTGGGATACCCAAAAAATACCCAGTTTCCTTTTTCTTGAAACTGTATTCTTAGTTTACTTTGCTAGCCTTTTTTTTATTTTATAATGTTGATGAATCAACTTATTTTGCATCTCAAATTGATATTTCAATGCTTTTTAGAATATAGTTGTTGTGCCATTTCTTGGAGGAGGAAGATGTATCTTGAACTTTTTGGGAGAGAGAGACCGGGAAGGAAGAGAAAAGATTTTAGGATAAAACTTTATTTCATTTTCCTCAAATTATAAATCAACCTATAGCATCTATATATAAATTTTTATATAGGTGTGATGCCTTACGTAATGACTTAACCTAAATCTGGACCAATCCTAACAATCTCGATCTTGATCCAGATTTTACATTGAAAAAAAAAAAAAAAAAAAAATTGAAAGAGAAATCTTGAATGCTATCGTATTGTCTTGACCAAGCAAAAACACCTTGCTCTCCATCCCACCGGTCACTTCCTGGTGGTTGCGCCTACACCTTGCGACAGATCTTCATGCTTCTTTGCCTTGATCGAGAGTCACTGCTCCATTTGCTTCCATCAAGAACATGTCGTTGTTCCTTGCTAGTAAGTCAATACATGTCGTTATATGCAATGGCATCAAAGGCACTGGTACAAAATGCCTTGTTTTCTTTTTACAATGTATGAAAGATCTTGCCCCCCCGGAAGGAAAAAGGGTTTGAGGATGTAAGCAAGTGTATGAAGTTAAAAGTAAATGGAATGTAATGAGAGTTTCCAATATTTTTAGCATAAGGGGGGTTTTTTAGAAGGCCATGATACAAAATTTGGCACGTTTAGCTCGCTTTTTAAATCGTAAGCAGCATTACAAAAATTAATCTTGCATACCATGAAAGCATATATTTGTTGAAGATACATAATGATATGCCATCTTGACTAGTTTTTCCTACTCGAACCTGCACCTCTATTTTCTAAAATTGGTTTTACCAACAAGGACTCAGATTATTTAGAAGTAAGAATTTTGATTTCTTGCAACCACTAATTTTATTTTGGATTTTTTGCAAAATTTTTTCTAAAACTTTCTTGTATGATATTATGATATACAGTGGTGGTTATTGAAATTTTTATATATGATTGAGAAGAGTGTTATTCTGCAAGGTTTTCGGAAGTTGCTGAGCTAAGCGATGTCTTCTGGTTGGAGATCCGAGGAAAGATTAACTCTAGGATGCTCTCCAAATGGTCAAACTATTCAGCTTATCTTGTATTCAAAGTATCAAATACTGTAAGGGGCTTAAGTTATCCTCTCCTGGAGGTTTCTGTCACTGTAGAAGCCCATATCTCAGGGTTCTCGGTGCGCTTGATGGAAGAAGAAGAAGAATATCCTAGGCTTTGGCCATTTTTTCCGCCTAGATATATGAAAGATCGACTTCGACCAGTCGAGGCACCAGATGTGCAGGGCGAGGCGGAGGAACCTCAGCATGATCAATGGCCAGACTCAGATGAGCTAGCACAGAGGGATTGTAGAATGGTTGGAAAACCTCAAACAAGGCAGGATGGGTGGATGGAAATTTTGATGGGGGAGTTCTACAATGAAGAAGGGGATGATGGGGATGTTGCTATGTTATTGTTGGAGAACAAAGGCGGGAACCGGAAGAGTGGCCTCATTGTGCAGGGTATCGAGATTAGGCCTAAGAAGTAAGGAGAACATCCTTGGAAGCTAGGTAGCTCTTTGCATTTTCTTTCATGTTTAGATAGACAATCTTTTTGAAGTTGATAAGTCACAACTTGATTAAGCACGAATTTTGATGTATCTGAATGACTTTTTGATGTATCTGAATGACTTTTTGAAGTTGATAAGTCACAACTTGATAAATTGATTTTTTTTTTTTGAAAGTTAAAATCAGGATCATCCAATCTATGATTTTAGCAAATTAATGTGTGATGAAACTGAATGACTTGATGAGAAGAACAGTCGACATCAAATTGATCCAACTCATAAGAAACTCAAATCAAATATTTAAAGCATAATTGAAAACTTTGAGGCATTAATTAGAAAATCAAAATATCTCCGAAGTTTACATGCTTGTCATTAAATCGAGCTTCTCAAAAAAGATGAATCCAATGAGATCAAAATTATCTAATTATGATATCATTAAGGCACTTATATGTTGAATAATATCTTATGATCAAGAGTAGGATTATGTTCCATTCTATGAAGTGTTTTGGGTATATCACTTAAAAATCTATAAATAAGCTATCTATAAGTACATGAAGGGGGCTTGGACCTTAGCTTGAAAGTCAAGAGATCTCAAAAGCTTGAAGAATTCCAAAGATCCACCATGAGCACCGCTGAAGAACCACCATCTCGACCATCATCGTCAGACCACCGCCTGACTGCTTGATTGCTATAGCCAAACCATTACCTAACGACTACCATCAGACCACAATCCAATTGATGCAAATAAAATATCGCCCAACCACCGCCAATTAACCACTAACTATCATAGTCGAATCATAGCTTGACCATTATCGTCATACCACCGCCTAATCATCGCTATCAGAACAATACCTTATAGATGTTGTCAAACCACAGCCTGATCAACACCAATGCCATCCGACCACGATTAGTTGATTACAGTCCTCCAACCACTATTGTCTTGTCAAGTCTTAATATTTAATTATGAAATTCTCGATTTAGATCTTCTAACCATCTAACAGTACCACTAATAGTCATCCATATAAAATAATAAATACAATGAAAACAAAATTTTCATTTTTTTTTATTTTATTCAAACATATATTTTATTTCTAAAAGAATCATTTACACTACTCATGAATACATTTTTAAAATCATCCTACGTTAATACATTCATGACCACAAACGAAATAAACATAAAAATAAAACAGATATAAAGATTTTGATCTGTCTCAATCCACTAAATTCTTATCCTTCTCTAAAATCATAAAAAAATATATATAACGATCAAACGCCTAGTAGGTCACCAAAATCTACTATAGCACCCAATTTTAGTATGCTATGCTTTATAATTTCATGTAAATAGGATGAATCATAAACAATCATAATTATTAACATAGTCACTCTCTTACTCCTTTAAACTCACAAAAAGATGTGAAAAACTTGAGGGTCGCTTCTGCCCATATTCACTTTTACCTATTTTTGGTACAAAGCAAAACTTCATTGAACATATGCTCTTCACTAGAGGTGCAAACGAGCCTAATTTGAGCGAGTTGATGTGTTGTTCGGCTTGGCTCTCATTGATCAAATGAGTCAAATATTTTATTGTGTTTACTTATCGAGCGGAATGTCATTTGTTCAAGGACATAATATCTGCTTAAAAATATGATCCCAAAGGCAACAAATTCTAAAAACAGTTTAAAAACCAGTGATAACATTTGTTTTTAGCAGTAGTTTAAACTGTTGCTATTGCGAACATTTAGCAATAGTTTTTATTGATGTTATGATATTTAGTCATCCTTATCACTTCTATTCTTGAAAACAAGCTTTTATTGTCAATCAAAAAAGTATTTTGTTGCATGTTGATTTGCCTAGCTTAATTTTTTATTAATAGAAATGTTTACATGCCAAATGCATAACCACCTAACAACTTCTATTCTTCATTGACCATAAAAAGTTTATTCATTATGATTTGATCTATCTACTACTTTGAAAGCACATTGAAATCCCTTCAAATTTTTATTTATTGAGAGCTTTTGCTGAAGAAAAAAACATTGAGGCATTCAAATATAATTTTTATGCAAATATTTAATTTATGCCTCCTTTTAAAATTTTAGGATTTGAGTTATTGATGCCTATTAAAAAATTGATGGTATTCATAAATAGTAAACTGATGTCTAGCAAAAAAATAAATAAAAAACCTTCATCATCGAAGGCCTATCTTTTAATTTTGATTGTTTATTGAATAAATATTTTAGCTCTTTTTATCTTATTCTATTCAAATATTAAAATTCATAATAACACTTCTATTCAAGGCTGTGAAAATCGAATCGGACAACGAACTGGAAGAAATAGAGGTTTACGGATGTAATAAATAATGTTATTATTGAAATTTAATAAAATTTACATAACAATAATGTTATTATTTCAAATATGAGACAAAAAATTAAACGAAATAAAAAACTATGAAACATAAAACTTATATAATTAAGTAAAAGAATTATTTTAAAATCTCACGTAAGAGCAAAATATATATATATATATATATATAAATCTCGTAATTATAAGAATTTACACTCATAATAATATGATCATTTTAAATTTAAATATTTTTCAAATTTTAAAAGTACTTTACATATAACCATATAATTTAATATAAATTATTATTAATTTATATTGCATATTTAAGATAAATTTAATTCTGACATAAGTTTATAAATTTAATATAAATTATTATTAATTTATGTTATACGATTTAATATATTTTACATGTATATGTTATATACCAAATTTATTTTATAAATTTATATCTAAAAATTATTTATATTAAAATAATGTATCATTTTTAATAAATAAAATTATTTTTATAGTGTATAAATAAATAATTTATTATTATTAAGTAATAAATAAGTATTATTCACATTATATATAATTAATAAAAATCTATTTAAAATGGGTTTTGTAGACATTATATATGTTATGTGCTCATACACACCTCAAATCTTTTTTTCTCTTTAGTCTCGCATCACTTGGAATCTCTTTCTTGCTATTGTTTATATAACTTTTTTGAGTTTTCTTGTGTTAAGAGCTCTCACATGGAGTGCTGGGGCTATGTGAAGGTGCTTCATGATGGTTTGGGATAAATATTTATAACAAAAATTTTATTATAATTTAAATTAAATATTTTAAATACAAATTAATTTATTTATTTAATAAATTTCTTTAATTTAATAAAATCATTTATTTAATTATTTAAAAAGTATGTAATTGAATCGATCGGTTCAAAAGAATTGGAGCCGGTTTGAACCGGCAGGTTCGCCGATTGAACCGACGGCTCTGATCTGTTTAGTCCAGTTTGATGCATAAGCGGTTTTCAGATTGGACCGGACTGATCTTTTGGCCAGTTCATGGTCAAATCAACTGGTCTGGTCCGATTTTTAAAACAGTGGTTATATTCTTTTTTTCATTTTTATTAAATTTAGAATTTAAGGTTTAGAGCTCAAACATCAGACTTCAAGTAAACAATCATCTCCTCTAAAGTGGGTGAACATTAAACATACTCCAAATAAAAAAAAAAAAAAAATTTAGAAGCAAACCTCAAACACATATATTATAAAATTTTTAATCCAGTGTCAAAGATTTGCTTTAAATGAAATTAAATAAAAAACTTTTATAATTATAAGTGACAATTAGGATATATTTGGGACATATTTTGTTATTTTGTTTTTCAAATATTAATCATAGTTTTCTTTGGCTACAATTATTTTTTTATTTTTAGTTATTTTTATAGAATTATAATATTCTTAATATCACTAGTCACTTTATTCCACATAACATTAACACTATCGTTGCAAGGTCCTAAGTCCTGGATAAGAAAAGTGAATGGTTGCATTAGATAGTTGACAGCCAGCATAAAACTTGTTGAATAATAATGATATGAATCCTTTAAAAAATTATGTTAATGCTAAGGCGTCCCCCGGAAGCGACGTCACTACAAAAAAATTTATTTTTAAAGGCATATTTATTATGACACTTTTATTTAAATGCCTTAAGAAATATTTATTAAGGCACATTTTATTTCGCGCTAACTGCGATTTGGCGCGAGGTTTGACGTGAGGACGAAATCGTGTGGTAAGTTATACTTACGATCCCGCCCTGCTTCGTCTTCTTGTTCGCCTCCTTCAATTCTTTCGCTTTTTCTAGGGCTCCTCGCTTCTTCTTGTTCACCTCCTCCAATCGCGACGGTCGCTTCTTCTTGTTGTTCGCCTCCTCCAATCGCGACGGCCGCTTCTTCTTGTTGTTCGACTCCTCCAATCGCGACGGCCTGCATCAGGTAAAATTCTTTTAATTCATTTGTCCAATGCCACTGTCTAGGGTTCATAATTTTTTTTTCTTCTTTTGATTTCTAGGGTTCTTGAGGTTATCTTCTTTTGATATTTAGGTTCTTGTCATTCTCTCAATTTCTAAACGATCGAATAAAAGGCGATTTTTTGTAATTGCTGAAAGGTAAATATTTCGTTAATACTCATACGAACCTTGGTCAGTTAAATATTTCGTTGTTCTTAATACTCATCCGAACGTCGGTATGATTTTATTTCTCTTAGTTTTCTTGTTTGATTGCTTCCTGTTTTATTTCTCTTAGTTTTCTTGTTCGATTAGTTTGCGGCTGTAGAGGTATTAGGGAAGCTCCATGTTCTTGTCTTTTTGTGAAAGGATACTGATCTATGTCACTATATATTGACCTACATGTTTGCAAGATCGGATTCCATGCATTGTAATGACTGGTATGGTGCTTGATAAGGTCCAGGATTCACAATTTCTTCTTCTTTAATGAGAACTTTAACTAGTGGTAGTTTTTTCCTTGATCCACTTCTGGGAATTATTTCTGTTACCAAATATCTATGATCAGTGCTTATATTATTAAAAAAGTGTAGCATCACCTTGTTTCATTTTCCTCTGCTCAACTTAGTGTTGTTGATGTGAAATGTTTTGCAGGACAAGGGCAAGGCAGTCATAAATGAGGTTGAACCAAAGGATAGAAGTGGTGGAAGAGATACCATTTTGTTAAAAATCTGGATTCACTGCTTATTTCCTCAGTGCAGGTCCACTATAATTTAGCTTAACTTAAATGATAGTGAAAACAACTAATATTTTCTAAAAAAATAAGTAATTAAAATCATGGGATCTGTTATGTCAAATTCTTTATATTTTCTTTACTTTTCATTGAAAATTAAAAATGTTTCTGCTATTTTATAGAAATTTTTTGTTAGAAATAATTAATCGTTGTTGAAATTTTTAAGTACATGTGGTGCTTAATTGATATGAATAATATATAAGCAATCAACATATGTATATTCATGATCTCATATTCCAAATTTTCTTTTCAAATGTAGGTTGGAGTGCATGACAATGATGTGGAAATAGAGATCCCAAGACTTAGGCTTCGTTTGGGACGGCTTTTTTGCTGCTTTCTAAAACGGAGTTTTAGTACAAAATTTTTTATTTTTGTACTAAAACTCCGTTTTAGAAAGCAATAAAAAAGCCGTCCCAAACTAAGCCTTAGTTGTTATTGTGTAAAGAAATTGCCCTCATGATAAGGGCTATTTTTTTTTTTTCATGTAATGTTTTGTGAAGACATTTATTGTAATAGATTGATTATGTACATATATGCATATTAAAGTAAAATCTATGTTGTATTTAACGTGGGAAATTGTTGTAATTTTATATTTATGAAATAAATTTTTATTCAAATAAAATATCTTATGTAAGCTCTCATATGTACTTGAGATTTTTAGAAAATTGATTTGTGATTAATTATTTGCAATTGAAATATTATGAGTCAGCATAAATAATTAATAATTGAATGTAATTTATATTGGATACAACATATATTGAGGTACATAATAATATCATTTTATTAAAATTATTTCATTAAATTGAAATGTTGGGAAATCATATATCTTAGGGCAACTTAAATGTGACTTATTATTAAACATATTCCAACAAATAAATGTGTTAGGAATGCTAACATATTATGACACATTATTTGTAGTATTTATTCACAAATTCCATCATATGAAGGTGTTACAAAAGCTTGTCTATTAGGACATCTTATAGGTGTCATTGATGAGACTATGCCATCAAAATTATATGTCATGAAAGTTTAGTTTTTAGGGCACATAAAAATGCCCTTAACCCTATGCCAACGGCCACCTAAGTGACACCATTATTTGATGCCCCAATATATCATGTGCCATAATAGATAAATATTATGACACTTTAAGATGCCCTAATATCCATTTTTTTTTGTAGTGTGTTGTATGATCTGAATATATATGTGTGCAAGAACCGCTGCACTAGCGCCCATGTGCATTATTAAATATGCAAGGGCTCCCACATCAAGGACGGATGTGGGAAAAAAGTTGGTCCATAAAATTATGATAAGAACTTAAAATATAGGTTCTCTTACATAAAAGTTAAAGGAATTAATAAATATTATGATTCATATGAAGATAAAATATTATTTGCATTCAAGAAACTAAATGGGATAAATAGAAGGCTAAAGAGATTGATAGTTTAAGATTTAAAATATGATATTTAGGTATGAGTAGTATTAAAAATAGTGTATGTGTGATTATATATAAGAATTTAAAGGATAATATTATAAAAATTAATAGAATTAGAGATATGATTATAATTTTAAATAGTTGTTGATGCTAATATTATTAATATTATAAAAACTTATGCACTTCAAGTAGGTTTGTATATGAGTTTAAAATTTAAAATTTGAAACGACTTAGAAGAATTAATACAAAGATATCTCTTGAAAAAAGAATTTTTATTGGAGGAGATTTAAATAGACATGTTGGTAGAGAGGCTGATGATTTTAAAAACATTTATGATGGTCATAAGTTTGGAACGACAAATGAAGGTGTTAAGGTCATATTAGATTTTTCTTTAACTTATAATTTTTTAATTGATAATACATTTTTTAAGAAAAGATATGAGCATCTCATTACTTATAAAAATGGATATAGTAAAATTTAGATTGATTATTTTTTATAGATTGCAAAGATTGTAAAGTTATTCTGAGTATAAATTTATGTACCCCATATCGATTATTAATTTTGGACTTTAAGATAAAAAAATAAAAAATAAAAAATAAAGTAAAACGATATTCTAGGATTAGATGAAAACATTTAAAGAATAATAATAAAAATAATTTTAAGAGTAAGATTTTAGATCTTAAGATTTTGTCTGTGCTTGAGAATGCTAATGTTATGTAGGATAAAGTGACTAGTGATATTAGATACTAATGAGGGAGAAATATACATGTATAAATTAGCCAAATAAAGAGATATGAATATTAAGGATTTAGTTCAAGTGAAATGTATTAAGGATGAAGATCAAACAATTCTTTTCTTAGAAGATGATATTCAACAAATGTGGATGAGATATTTTGCTAATTTTTTTAATGAAGAATGTGAAAATGCGATTGACTTTAGTGACCTTAGCACCCTAAATGACCGCGACGGGGGGCTGCCTCCTCAAACCCCCAACATATTCCATAAGTGTGTAGAAAAAATTATCATTCCTCGTTTCTTCATCAGCTTTTCCTCCAAATCAGTCTTCATCCTCGTCGGCATTTCCTGCCCCAAAACCAACCTTCATCTTCATCTCCTTATCATTATTTCTTCTTTTCCAGCATCAATTTATTAAGCTAAAATCCTAAAAAAACATAGAACTTTTACGGTATTTCATTTTAAAAAAGAACATCGATCCTAAACCCTAATATTTGCACATGCAATTTCTAGGCCGGGTCGATCGGGCTAGAAAAAAAAAACTAAATGTGAAATCGAAATGAATATAAATGTGTACAATTTAGGTGTAACGATTTTATTGGAGTCTAGACAGAGCTATGTCCGGACTCTGCATAGAATAATTTCTTGTCCCAAAGGGACCTTTAGACTAGTTGGTAAATATCTCATTAATAGTTGCTAAGTTACTAACACACTATCATATTTAAACTTTACAAAAAAATAGTTTTTTATAGATTTATTTTTTAGATTGCAATCAAATTTTTTATATGATCATTATTTTTTCACAAGTTTTAATAATATTTTTTGTTTTAAAAAGTTATTTTATAGAATAACTTTTAAAAAATTTATTTTCTTTATAATAATTTTATAATCATTTTGCAGTCCTCCCAAAAACTTTTAATTATAAAGAAATACTTATAATCTTTACAAAAATATTAAAAAAGAGTTAAAATTATGAAAGGTCAATATCCTTCAAACAAAATGTCATTTCCGGAGGGTAATTTCGGCATCGGATATTGAGGAGGTATTCCGCTTCCGCCTCAGTCTTCCCTACCTATATTTCCTACTTCCCAACCTGCGATGCGGCCGATCCCGCGAAATCTTCGAGGTTCTCGAGCAAAATTTTTGTGACAATTTCAGCATTCTTCTATCAATTGGATTGCGAAACGGGGTATTGTACCGACCTTCCCTTTTCGTATTGCATTTCTGTTTCGGATTTGGCCTCCATTCCCGCTCCCGACTTAGTTTGATCTTTTTTTCTCGAGGCTCTTGCGAGATTGTTACGTTATTTCGCACTTCATGGCCCTTTCATTGGGAAATTGTTTGGCTTCTCATTTGCTTAAATAATGGAGCACAACTTAGAATTATGGGGTACGGATTTGCTATTGCTAGGGTTCTTTTGAATCAAAAACCTCTGGCAGGTAAATTTTTAATTTCGACTGTGATTAGGGTTTTAAAGCTGCAGGACTGTTTTTTTTTTAATGGCCGCGCCCTGTGGGGGTTCTCACTCTCTTTCAGGGGCGGCGCAGGTTAGAATCCAAGAGTTTGTGGACTATCTGCACAATATGAAAAAAAAAAAAGAAGAAGAAGGCATTTTTTATTAAAATTAATGTCTAATTTACCTTTAGAAAGAGCCAATAGCTGAAGCGCGCTGTTAATTAGGGTTTGTTTGTTTTTTTAAATTCTCCCTATGTATTACTGTGTTGCATCATTGTGCCCAATTTGACTGATTGGTATCTTCACAATGAACTTTTTCAGGGTTTCTGTGGACCGAAAGGTTCGATGTTTGCAACTGATTTGAACTAGAATGGATGTTGGTGCTCTATGCTATGATCATACTGTTTTGTATAGGCTATTTTGATTGTTCATTTAAAGATTTTGTTTGATTGGCTAGATGAAGGAAAAAGACAGGCCTGATTTATATAGTGGTCTAATGACCGAGAATGCCTTGGCGGTCCATGAACTAATGAGCAGTAACTCATTGGCAGTTCAGGAATTAATTTGTGGCAACTCCATGGTAGTTCAGGAACATAGTTTGGTTTCCACAGACCATTCTCTAATTGTTGGGCAGGAGTTCCCTGATGTTGAAACTTGCAGGAGGGTACTAAAAGATATTGCAATTGCTCTTCATTTTGATCTTCGTATTGTGAAATCCGATCGTAGTAGATTCATTGCTAAATGTGCCAAGGAAGGATGTCCTTGGAGGATTCATGTAGCCAAGTGTAATGGTGGTCCTACTTTTTCAATAAGAACATTACATGGAGAACATACTTGTGAAGGTGTTCACAACTTTCATCACCAGCAAGCAACTGTTGGATGGGTTGCTAGATCTGTGGAGGCTAGAGTTAGAGATAATCCACAGTATAAACCCAAGGAAATACTGCAGGACATACGTGAACAGCATGGTGTAGCAGTTTCTTATATGCAAGCATGGCGTGGGAAAGAACGGAGTCTTGCTGCAGTACATGGTACCTTTGAGGATGGGTATCGTCTTCTTCCTGCATATTGCGACCAGATACGAAAAACAAATCCAGGAAGTATAGCGCTAGTTTATGCAACAGGTCAAGAGAACTGCTTCCATCGGCTCTTTATTTCCTATCGTGCATCAGTATATGGTTTTTTGCATGCTTGCAGGCCTCTTCTTGAACTTGATAGAGCATATCTTAAAGGGAAATATCTTGGGACATTATTCTGTGCTTCAGCTCTAGACGCTGATGATACTCTGTTTCCTCTTGCTTTTGCCATCGTCGATGTGGAGAGTGATGAAAACTGGATGTGGTTTCTGTCAGAATTGAGAAAGCTTCTTGGAATAAACACAGACAAGATGCCAGTACTTACAATATTGTCAGAGAGACATCCTTCAATTGTGGAGGCAGTTGAAACTCACTTCCCCAGTGCTTTTCACGGATTTTGTTTGCGTTTTGTTAGCGAGAGCTTCCGTGAGGAGTTTAAAAATACAAAACTTGTTAACCTCTTTTGGAATGCTGTTTATTCCCTTACCAGTGCTGAATTTGAAGCAAAGGTGGCTGAGATGATGGAAGTTCAAGATGTCATGCCTTGGTTTCGTCAATTCCCTCCTATCCTTTGGGCTGTTGCATACTTTGAGGGTGTTCGCTATGGCCATTTAACTTTAGGGATTACAGAAATATTGTATAACTGGGCCCTTGAAGGGCATGAGTTGCCAATAGTACAGCTAATGGAACATATCCGTAATCAGTTAACAATTTGGTTTGTTGAGCGCCAGAATCTGGGCTCATCATGGACATCAATTCTTGTTCCATCTGCTGAGAAGATTATTTTGGAAGCAATTGCTGACTCCCATTGCTACCAAGTTCTCCGAGCAAATAAAGTTGAATTTGAAATTGTGTCATCAGAGCGAACAAATATTGTTGACATACAAAGACATTGCTGCTCATGCCGGCGCTGGCAAATCTATGGCATACCCTGTGCACATGCTGCTGCTGCACTCCTATCTTGTGGTGAAGATGTTCGCCATTATGCTCGAGAGTGTTTTAGCGTCAACAAATATCTTGAGGCCTACTCACAGAGCATATATCCTCTACCAGACAGAATCCACTGGAATGAATTTGGTGATGGAGCTGAAGTCGGTGGCCGTAAAGCTGATGTCATCATTCGTCCACCTAAAACACGTCGTCCACCTGGTCGTCCTAAAAAGAAAGTTCTTCGAATAGAAAGTTTAAAGAGACCAAAGAAGGTTGTGCAATGTGGCCGCTGCCATCTTCTAGGTCATTCTCAAAAGAAATGTTCAATGCAAATTTAAACCTTGCATGGTCGCTGTTCAGCTGTAAATGTATGCTTATTCTCATTACTTGCAGATGTAGCTGGATTTTCATTGATGCTTTAGGTTGTTGTGCAGGGCTTGTTACTCTTACATGATTGTAACTTTTCATCTAATGAAATGCAATGCCATTGCCTTTTCATAGAAATCCAAATAATTGTCAGTCTCTTATTGCATTTGCATTTTACACAGTATTTCTGTCCATCTTCAAGTTACTCTTTAAGTTATTTATATTATGTTATATGCATTGCAGCGAAGCACAGCCTTAAGGCGGTACACATGGATGCTTATGATGAGTGCAAAAGGGTTGCTTGTTGCTTGGTCAGTTTATTGGTTAATGTATGGATGCCTCTTTCCCATCCTTACAATGCACATATTAGGGATATGATAGGCATGATAGTCATACTGCATGTTGTGGTTTTTGACGTGCATGTTTGCAGCAATAAGGGCATCTCCAACCGAAAATCTCATTTTTCACTCAAAAATGCTGTGAAACTAAAAAATGCCGTGATTCATCTCCAATTGAATTCCATTTTGCCCCCTTTTGTGAAGGTAACGGTCGTTCTCTTCTTCGCGTGTTTTTTCGACAAGTTCGATAGAGACATAAAAATGACGGAGATGAACAATCTAATGCCAATTTTGGTGTTCCACTGTTCACCTGCAACCAAATAGAAAAAGTTTTACCGTTCAGCTGGAGCTTGCGAGCATCGCCATTCGAGCATTTGGAGTTCGGTTGGAGATGCCCTAAGTCATTGCTAACCCCATGTTCGACTGAGCAAAACTGAGTAGGCTTGAAATTAACTTTCATAGAAGTTAGATACATACAAGATCCATATAGTTCTTTCAGAGATTATGATAACAAGATTTGGTTGTTTGCAGGAACTGTAGCATCCAGGTAAATTTTGGTGCTGAACATACAAATTCCACCCTTGTGATCTTTTCAATTTTATACATTTTTTATTTTGATTTAGTTGAAGTTTTAATTTTTTTAGATTATTAAATTTAATTATTTTAACACTGCCGTTGCCAGGTCCCAAGTCCTGGATGAGAAAAGTGGAGGGTTGCGTTAGGTAGTCCGTAGTCGACAGCCAGCGTAAAACTTGTCGAACAATAAATGACATGAATCCTTTAAGAAATTGTGTTAATGCTAGGGCGCCCCTGGAAGCGACGCGCTGTATGGCCTGAATACAATGACAAGTGTGCAAGGGCCGCTGTACCGGCGCCTGGGTGCAGTGTTAAATAGGCAAGGGTTCCCACATCAAGGAATAAATGTGGGCAAAGAAGCTAGTCCATGAAATTAAAATTAGGATAGGAATTTGGAATATAGGTTCCCTTAGAGGAAAATTAATGGAATTAATAGATATTATGATTCATAGGAAGTTAAATATTTTGTGCATTCAGGAAACTAAGTGGGTTGGAGAGAAGGCTAAGGAAATTGATAGTTTAGAATTTAAACTTTGGTATTCGGGTAGGAGTCGTACTAGAAATAGTGTAGGTGTTATTATAGATAAGAGTTTAAAGGATAATGTTATAAATATTAATAGGATTGAAGATAAAATTATAGCTTTAAAAATTGTTGTTGATGATAAGATTGTTAATATTATAAGTGCTTATACTTCTCAAGTAGGTTTGGATATGAGTTCTAAATTAAAATTTTGAAATGACTTAGAAGAATTAATACAAAAGATACCTCTTGAAGAAAGTTTTTATTGGAGGAGATTTAAATGGACATGTTGGTAAAGAGGTAGATGATTTTAAAAGCATTCATGGTGGCTATGGATTTGGAATGACAAATGAAGGTGGCAAGACCATTTTAGATTTTTGTTTAGCTTATGATTTTTAAATTGTTAATACCTTATTTAAGAAAAAGAATGAGCATCTCATCACTTATAAAAATGGATATAGCACAACCTAAATTGACTATTTTCTTATTAGAAAATTAAATCGTTTAGATTGCAAAGATTGTAAAGTTATTCCGAGTGAAAATTTATGTACCCAACATCGATTATTAGTTTTGGACTTTAAGATAAAGAGGCATAAAATAAAAAAATAAAGTAAAACGTTTTTCTAGGATTAGATGGGGGCATTTAAAGAATATTAACAAAAATATTTTTGAGAGTAAAATTTTAGATCTTAAGATTTTGTCTGTGCATGAGGATACTAATGTTATGTGGGAAAAAGTGACTAGTGATATTAAGAATATTGCAAAAGATGTGCTTGGAGTATCAAAGGGTAAAACTCCTAATAGTAAAAATAGTTGGTGGTGGAATCCAATTGTGCAAGAAAAGATTAAAAATAAGAAGATTTGTTATAAAAATTGGTTTAATTTTAAAAATTCTCATAATTGGAAAATATATAAAGTAGCTCGTAAGGATTCTAAGAAAGCAATATGCGATGCAAAGACATTATATTTTAGTGATTTATATAATAGATTAAATACTAAGGAGAGAGAAAGATATATGTATAAGTTAGCCAAAGAAAGAGATATGAGTAGTAAGTATTTAGTTCAAGTGAAGTGTATTAAGGATGAAAATAAAAAATACTTTTCTTAGAAGATGATATTCAACAAAGGTGGATGAGATATTTTGCTAAACTTTTTAATGAAGATTATGAAAATAAGATTGACTATAGTAACCTTAGCATCCTAAATGATAATAAAGATTTATGTTTTATTGACGTATTAGTAAAACTGAAGTTAGAGAGGCTTTAAAGAAAATGAAGGGTGAAAAGCTGTTGGACCTGATTATATTTGAATAGTGGCGTGGAAATGCTTAGGAGATGAAGGGATTTCTTGGCTTACTAAACTTTTTAATACTATTTTGAAGACTAAAGAGATGCCAGATGAGTGGAGAATGAGTGTGTTAATTCCTATTTTTAAGAATAAAGGTGATGCACAAGATTGTACGAATTATAGAGGTATTAAGTTAATGTGTCATACTTTAAAACTATGGGAGCAAGTTATGGAGCATAGGTTGCGGCGTGATACTAATGTTTCTCAAAATCAATTTGGATTCATGCCGGGTAGGTTGACTATAGCTATACATTTATTAAGAGGTTTAATGGAGAAATATAGAGAAAATAAGGAGCATCTACATATGATATTTATTGATTTATAAAAAGCATATGATAAAGTTCCAAGAGAAGTGCTATTGAGAGTTCTTGATAAGAAAGGAGTCAATAATGCTTATATTCAAATCATTAAAGATAGGTATGGTGGTTTGACCAAGTATTTTCCTATTTCGATTGGGTTACATCAAGGATCAGCCTTAAGCCCATATCTTTTTGCTTTAGTCATGGATGTTCTCACTAGACATTTGCAAGATGATGTACCTTGGTGTATGCTTTTTGCTGATAATATTCTTCTTGATGATAAGACTAGAGAGGGAGTTGAAGGTAAACTTGAATTATGGAGGTCAACCTTAGAGTCTAAAGGTTTTCGCTTGAGTAGATCTAAAACGGAATATATGGAGTGTAATTTTAGTAGTAATAGACCTAGTGAGGGGATTGTGATTTTGGACGATCAAGTCATTAATAAGAGTACACGTTTTAGATATCTTGGATCTATCGTTCATAGTGATGGTGAAATAGATGGGGATATTATCAGCAGAATTCAAGTTGGATGGTTGAAGTGGAGAAATGCATCGGGCTTGTTATGTGATAGAAATGTACCCCTCAAACTAAAGAAAAAATTCTATAAGATGGTAGTGAGGCCTACAATGCTTTATGGTGCCGAATGTTGGCCATTAAAAGAAAAGCTTAATACTAAGTTAAGTGTGGTAGAGATGAGGATGCTTAGGTGGATGAGTGGCTTTACCCTTAGAGATAGGATACGAAATGAGCATATACGTGAAAAGGTTGGAGTAGCTCCAGTAGAAGATAAGATTAGAGAGAGTCGCCTTAGATGGTTTGGTCACATAAAAAGGCGGCCTTCCGATGATCCGGTTAGGAGAGTAGATGTATTAGATTTGACTTGTGTTAAGAAAGGTAGGGGTAGGCTTAAAAAGACTTGGTTAGAAAATATTAGGATTGACCTTTCTTTATTAGATTTAAACGAGAATTTGACTTTTAATAGGACACAATGGAGAAAAAAGATTCATGTAGCCAACCCCACGTAGTGGGATAAAGGCTTGATGTTGTTGTTGTTGTATTAAATTTAATTATTTTAAATTTTTTGATTAAGTTTTAATTTAATTTGAATTTACATATGATTTAAGTTTTATATTCATTTTTTATATTAAGCTTTGTATTCCATCACGTTAGAATCATAGAAATGGTCCTAATGAGATTGTCCACATCAAAATTAGATGTCGTTTTGAGAGGTCTCAAAGCAATTGTTCTTTTGATGATAAATATATTATAATATTATGATAATTATAATAAAAAAAACCTATAACCTATTATAAATGAATATAAAAATAAAATAAAATTAAAATCAATATTAAAAATAAAATTAATAAATTTAATTTAAGTTAAAACTTAAAATTAAATTATCCAAAAAATTAACAACTTAACTTAAATCAAAAGAAAAATTGTATAAAAAATGAAAAATGAAATAAATATAATAAAAAAATCTAGTTCTTTTGATAAAGAACTCAATTGTGAACCCATCCAAAATAAGAAAATCTTATTTTTGAAGCAAACTAGGGGAGTTTTTAGGGACCCAAAGATGAAAGGTGTCAACATCAGTGATAAATGGAACATGGATATTGTAATAACCACATTTGCATTAATTAATTACAAGTAATGACATGAATTGATCTAGTAAGATTGATATGTTTAAAATTATGTATTTTAAATTTCTATGAATGTTTACGTATTATTTTTTGTTTGGAATTAGTCTTAAGGGTTCAGTAGGTTTGAATTAGAATAGAAAATTTCTTAGGAGCACTGCGGTGCTCAGCTATTTGTATTATAGTAGCATAAGAGGTGCACTTGGAGCGTTGTGACATTGGGTCTCTGTATTGAAGCGCTGTGACATTGGGTTTGTATTTGCTAGGTCATATTAGGATATTTTATCGGGGTGTTGGGTTATGGGTGCCTCAAAATTTTGCTTTTAATTTTTTTTATATAAATATCAAAATCCTCTCAAAATCCATTATCACATTTCATTCTCACGGTTTGATTAGCTGGCTAGAGAGGGGAGGATTTTAAGAAGAGAGCCTATTTTGGAAGTCTTCGAATTGTTTTCATTCATCGGGCTTATTGAGAAAGTTATTTGAATTGAGGTATGTTACATTTACCCTATTTTTATTTTTTAATATTATGGAGGTTTGCTAATTTTTTTGTTTTTTTTAGTTGAACGGACAACACAAAAATTTGGATAAATTGATATCTAGAAAATTTTTTCTGTTTAACTATTGATATATTGTTCTCATTATTCTACACATTTTCATATGTTTATTATGAATTTTCACATGATATTTTTGATTATATGATATTTTAAGTATTTTGATTGGGTATATTGATACTGATGAAAGTTGCTATAGAAGGATAAAAACTTAGAAATACTGTGAATATTACATGCGGATATTTTTACAATTGGTAGTTGTTGAGGCGTGTATAAATTTACCCCAAAGTTTTGGCTACTCTGCCATAAATATAAAATTCTATATATTTATGTGATGTGTCTGATACTTTTTTATTCATGTTGAAAGTGTTAATATTTTTGTGTGTGATTGAAATTGTGTGAAGGAAGGAAATGTTGGTGGCCGATTATTGATGCTCATGCGCATCCAAGTGGAGGTATAAGGGCCTGACATTGAATGAATGAATGGTACTATGCACTGGAAGTCAATAAGTCATAAAGGTTTGATACAGTTGTGCTACATACTGGAATTCATAAGGAATTGATACAATTATGCTAAGTAATGAGTCATAAGGGCTTGATTATGTATCTGTGAAATGTTTGGGGCTATTTAGTGCCTTAGGGGAGATTGATGTGATGTAACTGGAGATCTTTGTAGTGTGTTTATTTCTATTATCTATGAATGCGTGTTATTTAAGCTATTTGATTAAATTGTTATGTTGAGGGGGGCAGCTGGGGCCAAGCAGGGAAAGATGGGGGCGGTTAAGGCATGAGAGGGAAATTTGAATTAGAAATTGAATTGGGGGAATTATTGTATTAAATAGTAGGAGTTGTGAGGGTTAGGGTTATGTATGCTTATTGTTTCACTTGGAGTTCTCTTTGTAGTTTTGGGCTCTAGATTCATCGTCTAGAGATTGGGAGAGAACGATCATCCTCTTGAATTTAGGATCAATTGTATCTTTGCTTGTTCTTGTTTTTGTTTTGATTCTAATAATACAATATACTATTTTTGGATTGTTTTTATTGGAGATCTTGAGGTTTTCTCGCTATTTTCACCAATTATTGTTAGGTTTGCTTCCGAACTCAAGTATTTCACATTAGGGGTTTACTTGCGAACTCAAGTATTTCCTATCACAAATATTCAATATAAGTTGAAAAATATTTACAATTTATAACGTCTATTCTTCATATTCTTGAAGAGTTGAATAATTACTTTATCATCAATACAACAACATCAAGTTTTTATCCCACCATGTGGGGTCGGCTACATGAATTCTATTTCTCTATTGTGTCATGTTAAAAGTCAAATTCTCATTTAAATCTAATAACTTCATTATCAATACAATCCAAAATTTCAAATAACATTAATTCTACTTATCTCTAATAATATTTCATAGTCAATTTTTTATAGTGGTAATTGTAGAAAATGTTTTTTCAACTCTTGCTGTTGCAATGGATAATACTAATGACAATTTTAATAGTTTGAAAATGAGGGGATATAAAATATTATTCCTGCTCTAAATTATTTTCCCAGTAAGGCTCCCAATATCTTTTAACAATAAAAATTATGCCTCATACCGCCGATCCAATCAATATTACCCATAAACATGATGTTATATTGTATTGAATGGTAATAAACCAAACCCATGATCAAAGTCTTAGAATTATTTTCAAAATTTTCGTTAAATGAAACAGACCACAAAACTTCTAATTAATTTCCAGCAGGCAAAAAATAAACTCATTCATCAATTTCTATTCTTTTCATTCATCATTAAAATATTTATTTACAATAGCATTTTACACACTACAATAAATAGCTATAAACCAAAATAGAGCAATTAAATAAATAGTCATAATTGAACAAAAATAAAAAAATGTCTATCGAAACTCAGATTGATCAGAAGTTGAGACCACTACTCAACTGACTTTCTCCTTTCTTTAATCTGAAACATAATGCATAATAGGTATGAGCCAACATAGTTCAATAGATCACACTCATTGATCTAAATTTTTAAATATTTTATTTAGTATGCATTTAACGAAGTTTTAAAAATAGTTAATAATAATTTATTGTACTGAACAATAAATGCTTACAAATAATAGAAATTTAAATAATAATGCATGGAAAGTAAATAAATAAGTATTTTATATACCAAATTAGAAAATAACAAATTTTTCTTTAGCCCTTATATCTCTCATATTCAGGCTCTTATGACTCTCTATACTAGCATATCAGAAAACAAGCCCTTATGACTCCCAATACTTGGCACATATCAGATATTTAGAAATTCCAGCTCTTATGACTCCTTGTTCATCTCGCATAACATAATTTCTTCATACATCAGAGCTTAACAGAATCACACATTTCAACCAGATAAACATATATATCATTGCATTGTAGAAAAATACACCATTTTAAAAAATGCATTAAATACACTATCGGTATGTAACAGATTCAACTAATGAGCATACTTATATAGTTTCAGAATTTCACTGGATTATCAGGGATTGTTCAGAACACTATTTTGAAGTTTCAATTATACTACAACATTATTTTTTCGATCAATGTCATTTTCCAATTTGAAAAATAATGCACTTTTCAAATTATCCGACAATTTTTTTTTAGAGAAATTCTTAAATATTTAGAATAGTCATATCTACAACATATAAAAAGTTATATTGTGAAAGTTTAGCGGATATAAAGTTATTCTCGTTTTTATGCGATAAAATTATAAATTTAATTTTTTTTTTTAATTTTCATATTTTAGAAAACCGATATAGACAAAATCTAATCGACCACGATTCAAAAAAATTTTAGAATTTGGCCGATAGCAAAAGATGGATTGAAGTGCCAAAATAAACTTTCTTTTTAAAACTCTCCCTCTTTCTCGTAAACAAATCAAGGGGGTTTTAAAATTTTATAAAATAAGATGTAAATATAATATGATATTTTTATAAAAATTTGATTTAGTGCGATGGCATTCGACCCTATACCGCCGTAGCGCTCTTCAGTGGAGAGCACAGTGCCACAACATTAGTTGTTTTTCAAAAACAATATTGGAGAGCTCAATACTGCAGTGCCGCTAACTCGTTGCTACGATGCGCATAAGGAAAATTTTCAGATTTTCATGCATGCACATAGATCCTTGAGACTCACTTCGGAACATATTCATACCTTTGTTTCCACTGTAGCCTTAGGACTTTGCATGGAGTTTCTAAAATAATTTCACCGATGTGTCTCATTTTTTTTGTAGTAGTTGCACCATAGATTGCATTTGGGAGAATTTTTTTGCCCTTTTTTAAGAAAAATAAGTATCAACAAGTTCTTTGCTATAGGGTTTGGTGTTTTCCATAGTAGATATTTCCAAGATTGTGTTGTTAAACATTATCATCCTTCTTTCTTCTTCGATTGGTATGACAGAGAAGGCTTCATTCATAGATGGTAGATTTCCTCTACATCAAATCTGGACACGATCATGGTTGAATTCGTTATTGAATATTGAAAGACACTTAAAAATACTTTCTTTTTTGACAAATTGTCTGGGAATTACTGCATCATCACAACACTTTATCTTGAGTTCTTGGAAATAGTCTAATTTAAGCCAATACACTTTCATTGCATTAAAATATTCAATGAAAATTTCTTTGCTTAGTTGTTGATATCTTAATTTTAATCTCATTGATGAAAATATCATCATTAACTTTTGAATACATTTTTTTGGCTTGAGCAAATGGTTAGGGAGAGGAAGGCCATGTGGTGTTGGTGGCCACCACTATACCACTTGCCTGAGGTGGTAACAATTGGCTATTGATTTGGAAAACCTCTAGAAGGTTTAGGGAATCTAGGGAATGCCTTGGTTTAGACTGGTTTGTACCTAGTGAGGTTGGATTTGGCTCTGGCCAAAGGGTTTTACCCCCATGGGCTAACCCAAGTGGGTTTAGTCACCTAGGGGGTCTACGTTAGGGTCTTAGAAATGGTTGTGCAAAGATTGGATATGTTTGAGGTTGGTTTGCTTGGTTTGGTTCAAGTGAACTCAAGTTTGGTCATTTGGGCATTTGGTAAAACTAGGGTTCACAATGTTTAAGAAGGCTTGACTATGGCTTAAGCATGAGTCCAAGTGTTCTTAAGAATGGTTAAAATCATTTAAACTCAATACCAAAGACATTGGGTTTGATTTAATCATTTGAATTTGAAATTAGGGTTTTTAGGGCTAAGAGATGACTTTGGTCTACTTTATTTCGACAATGGGTTAACTGGTTTGGCCTAAGCATCTTGACCCATGTAGTGGGTACAAGAGCAAGTCATGGGCCAGAAAGGGTATATCTTAGTTAGGTTCATGGGCCATTTAGGGTAGGCACCATAATGTTTAGGTTAGATTGGTCTTTTTATGATTTTAAATTTGACCTAGGGCTGACCTAAGGTTGGCTTAGTAGGCTCCATCATCTACCTATAACTAAGGAGTTTCTTAGGGTCCTTAGATGCCTTTTAGACAAGTTTAGAGCTAATTGGACTATGTATGGTTTGGTTAAACCCAAATAACCTATGTAGGATTTCCTTTGAGTTTTGGATTTGGTTTTAACCTATCACAAATGGCTTGGGAAAAGGTTGAAAGGCTTTTTAATGAACTTATAAAAATCTGGGGTAAACTCCTAAGGATATTGAACATCATCGAAGCCAAGTTAGGGTTGACCTAGCCTATGAGTCTCAAGATTCTAGCATAGGGTATGGGGAACCCTAGGGTTTTAGGTCTTTTATGGCTAATCAATGCTAAATCATTAGGAATCCACCTATAAGAATTCTATAGAGAAATACCCCACATTAATGAAGGAATCCTATGAGCAAAGGCTAAGCACTTAATGTTTTGTTAACCTCATTAAAAAAATAAGGTGAACAGCGTTATGCTCTTTATGGTAAGGTTTCCCCTTCTTATACAAAATTCAACCTATTGAGTTGCCTCAACCATATAGAGGATATGTAAATCAAAAGAGATGGAATAGAGGGAAGTAGTATGGGCTATAATTGGAACAAAAGTAGCAATAGGATTATGCAACTCCACAATAATAGGGGTAGGCTATACAGGGGCTGGCTGATTTGGTACAATATGGATTAGAATAGGCTAAGGTACAAGTTTAGCATCAACATATAGTAAGTTAGAAGGAATTCTAGCTAGAGTAGGCAAAACAGGAGTTGGCTTTGGTCAACTATGTCACACTCTAGGATTTAATTGGAAAAATTATTTTTATTCCTATTTAACTCGTTATCAATAAATGAATTCAAAACAAACTAAAAAATCCAATTACAAAAAAAAACAAACAAACATAAACAACTCACAATTCATTAAAAGAGTCGTGCACAATAATCCATTATAACTTTTTTTATCATATCAACTCATATACATAAATGATTGAATTAAAAAAAAACAAATTTAAAATAGAAACATACCTATAGCCTAAACTTTCGATCTTATCAGTCTTTCCTCTATCTATGTAACATTTTATCCTTTCCTGAAATAACATGTATATAGGGTGAGCAAACCACTTGCTCAGTAGGCTTCTTGAGACCTATTAAAGAATTCAACATTCATAATTAAAATAAATTACGTAAGAAGAAAACAAAAAGTTTTACAGTTTACTTAAGGTGGTGTGGTAATTATACAACATTCTATTCATAAATTGGTAACAACGTTACATTTAATTTTTAAAAGTGGTTATGTATTAATAGTATACATATATCAAAAGCAACAACATAATCATTTCTTGAACTTGTATATAACAAGATGAACTTTATTTAAACTTGAACATAACATCAAAGTGAATTGCATGACATTTATACAGATTATGTAAAATAGTATTCACATGTATATGTCTCGAAGCTTTCTTATATCTACAATTCCACTTATATCTCTTCTTAATCATCTCACATTTGTTTAGGATAGATAGAAGAATTACATATAGCTTAGTTCCCTTTATAACTTTACTTTCACTTATAGCTCCATTTGTTCATTTTACATTTATTCAAGACATAAAGGAAATACTTGTGTGCATAGGCCCCTATAACTCAACTTATATTGTACAAAATATGAAAGAGTCGCCACATAGATCACTTTCTTTCTCCCCACATAAACTCCGCACAGGGACATGGCATGTACATTTCATATATAAATATACAAACATTGACATATTCATTATGTATGAATGATATTTAGCATAATGCATTAATACTTGAAAGTATCATATCTACGACGATTCCAGTAGTATACATGGGGCAGAACTTGTACATTCACTCAATAATAACAATTAAAAAAATCATTCATGGGGAATATTTGTGACATTATTTTGGGGCTTTGTTGTTCTATAGTATTTTCTATTAAAATCAATGTAAACAGTAAATCACATGAAAACGACTAAGTGAAAGTTTGAATTTTTTTGTGTGAAAATGCTCAAAATCATCTATTTTATGACATACCAAAAATTACACGGTGGAAAGTTTCTCAATTTTTATTAAATCAAATAAATCTTCCGAACTTTTACGCAAATTGAAAACTAAAGTTGGGTGACAAAAGCCTACCTCAAGATGAATAATCTCTTCAACTGGCTTGATAGATTTTTTTTTTTCCTCTTTCTCCTTTACTGATGTTTCTAGCGAATGAAAATGATGGATGAATGAATGAATGGTTTAATACTTTTATATGAAAATATCAAAATTAACCTAGCTATGATGTTGACCTCCTCACCACTGTTACGCTCCCAAGGGATTTTCTTTTTTGGAAATTTCTCATAAATAGATACCTTAGCGCCGCAGTGCTACTCTTTTAGTGCCGTAGTGCTCCCAAACGCCTTAAATAAATAGAGAAGGCAGCGCCGCAGTGTTGTAGTGATCTCAAGGACTTAAGTTTTATTTACCCAAACAGAGAACTTAGCATTGCAGCACTCCCATCCCAATGCCGTAGTGCTCATAAGAAAATTTCTAGTTATAAATTTTTCTACTTATATCAAATTTACAAAAATTCATACACTTAAATATGCATATAATGCTTATCAGGTTCATTTTAGGTTATTGCAGGTACATTAGGCACTATAGCTATGCATATTACAAAATATATTGTGAATGTGTCTATCATGGTGGACATTAGGCACTATAGCTATGCATCATCAAAATTTGATGGTTTTCTCTATTTTCCTATATCAAATGGTTCTTGGAAAGGATTTTGAGAAGGTTCACCTCGATAATTTTGAGGTCG
This sequence comes from Dendrobium huoshanense, assembly GCA_016618105.1. Lineage (NCBI taxonomy): Eukaryota > Viridiplantae > Streptophyta > Magnoliopsida > Asparagales > Orchidaceae > Dendrobium > Dendrobium huoshanense. The sequence continues at coordinate 10,593,285 of CM028358.1, read as the reverse complement.
ACTCCATCTCCTAGTCATGAAGACGTGTTACAGGGAGATCTTCAGTATCACAAGTATTGACCATAGTATCATTATATAAGTCATCCTAATCATCAGGATTCTCACACAAAATAGGATCAGCCGGATCTTTTTTCAGGCAAGGGAGGCGTATCAAGTGGAACTGTATCCACTAATGCCGTATCTTTTGTCTCAGATGTGATAGGAAATGTATTAATAATAACCTTCTCTTTTGAGTTGGTCGGTATATAGATTATAGAAAGTCTCAAAAGCGCTAGCTGAAATATTTGGAATAGATTTTCAAGAAGATATAGTGGAGGAATGCTTCTTTATCCTCTTAAAAGAAATGGATGGGGAAGAAATAGAAATAGTCACAAGTGACGTCAAAGAAATCTCATTGGGTACCCACTTTTGCATGGCAAGGGGTTGTAGAGGAGAAATCTTCTTCGCAGTGTACTAGATATCGATGGGTTGCTTAGATAATATAGAGAAAAATTAAGATATAATTTTCACCTTTCTTATTGCCTTTAACAACGTTTCTAATGTCTTTTGAGATTGTTAAGAATATGTATGACCTTTTGATTTCAGGCATAATGATATTTCATCATGTCATGATTATGGAATCTCTTTCATTCCGGAGTGCAAACTTTGGTTTTTGCAGTTATGGAGGTGGATCCATATGTTGATGTATTTTTACTCTCCTTGAGAATAGTCTTCACAATTTGGAACCGTTTTGAGTAGTTTCTAAAGTTAAGGTGATATAAGACATGTAGCCCATGGACCTCTCTTTTAGGCTTTGTTTGGGGTGGCTTTCTTATTCCTTCTTAAGACAGCTTTTTAGTATAAAAATTTATTTATTGTACTAGAAAGCTGCTTTAAGAAGCAATAAGAAAGCTGTCTCAAATGAAGACTTAGTCTAGTTTTCACCGGTCATGATTGTTGACTCATTGAAAGGGAAGCCAAAGAATTCAAAGTTTACAATAACAACAACAACAACATCAAGCCTTTATCCCACCATGTGGGGTCGGCTACATGAATCTTTTTCTCTTAAGAATTTATACTCAATGCTACATAGAAGAAAAGAGGAAATCAATAATTTCAATAACAAACACAAATAAAAATCATCCTAGTTATTCACCCCCATTAGGTTTACCTCCCAGCAACTATCCGCCCCGTTGTTGAATGTATTTGGGGGTTGTCGATTGATGCCTCGGAAGCAATTTGTGGGCCCTTTCATTCCTTTATTGTATTCGAATCTGTGATGGTGGTGTTTCCTTATAAGCAATGAATCCATGAGCTCCAACATAACTTTTTTTAAAATTCATTGTTGTTGTCATATCTTAAATATATTTATGCAAGTCAGTTTGACATTACATGATGATGAAATTGACAACTTGATAATACAATTAAGTGCTTTAGAAAGTTTCTGGCCAGAAGGCACAAGTTTTCTGATGTAACTGCAGATGAATATCGGCTTGTCATAACTAGAAGATTGAGATATGATGTTTGCGCATTGTGAAATTCAATCTATTTGATATTGGAGCAGCGTGCTCTTTTCGATAAAGATGTATTTTTGCATTTAGCAAATAGATATCAAAGTTTTCAACGATATATATGCTTTGTAATGATGAATGAGATAAATTAGTAACCCTTGAAAATTTCTTATGATGTCACGACTTGTTTTCTGGAATTATGTATTTGATGACAAAATTTTACTTGATAGAAAATTGCTTGGATTAAAAAATGGTCCTTATGGTTTCATGAGTGACTTAATCATTGTCAATTTGCCAAGCAACGTAAGTTTGATAAATTTTAGGTTTAGCATATTTATTATTATCATTTGTCGCCATGTTAAATCCTTTTTATAAGATAAAGTTTGTAGATTATTGCCATACCAAAATCTATGGTGAGAGGTATGAATAGTTTATAAATAATTATGTCAATGTAATCTTACTTATTTGATGGGTACAGGCAAAATATACATTGAAAGTGCATAAGCTTTTGACCCCCAATTTTATCGATGAAAATGATAACGTGGAAGGTTTTGAGACTATAATATCTTGGTGGAAAAACAAAGTCTCAGACGAGGGGTCAGAGTTGAATCTTTACTTGGTGGAGATAAGTTACGAAGTAAATAGATTTCTTTACTTGAGTTTTGGAATATGAGCTCAATGCGATATCCTACTCTTTCATCACTGGCATCAAAGTCAAGTTTCAGAAAGAAAGTTAGAAATGCTAGCCAGAGTTCACTCAAGTTGAAAACTGTGCAAGCTTTGATTTGTCTTGCCAATTGGACATTTTTCTAATTTATTTAGTACTTTCTATTCTCAAAAAGGTATGCTAATTTTGTTTTTTGCAAAATATATTATTATTTAACTTGTCACACCTTCTGGTAAGCCTTTTTCAGCGACATCTTAACTTCCATAAGCATGTTATGCTTTGACTGTTTTGGACTACAGGATTTCTCTTTTAGTGTTTTTGTGTTTGTCAATATGTTAATCTGATTTGTGTATTTGATTTTGTTAGATTTGACCATGCAATATGTTACTGTGAAACTATTACTATGGTTATATTTTTGTTTTAGTTTTCACTTATCAGATTATGTTCTGCTTGTGTAGTAGTATTTGCAATTAATGCTCTTAACTTATGTTCAAAATCTGATTCCTTGTGCAGGTGCTTAAGCTTGTTCGTGCAATGCACTTGTCCTGCATGTATTTCAGCATGGGTGGTGTGTTCTTTCTGACCTACTGAGGATTTACCAAACAGGTAGGTGATCATGTTTGTATTGTTTTAGAACACTTACCTGCATCTTAAGTTCCTGAGTAGATGGTATAAAGATATGGCGGATGTTGGATTATTAAAGGTCTAGGATTTTTAATGCAATTTAGGATGAGATCGGAGATGGAAAAAAAAAAAAATCATAATTGTGGGTTAGAAATTTGTAATTTTAGAAAAAAATTGATGCTTTTAAGGTGAGGCAGTAAACATTTTTTGTTCATTTTAAAAATAATTTAAAGAACTGCTAAAAATCTGAAATTCTGTAAAAAAATACTGAGTAAATGATAAAATTTAGCTATTAATCAAATTTATAGGCTCGAGTAGCTCCAGTGGAAGATAAGATTAGAGAGAGTCACCTTAGACGGTTTGGTCACATTAAACGGAGGCCTTCCGATGAACCGGTTAGGAAAGTTGAGGTATTAGATTTGACTTATGTTAAAAAGGTACAGATAGACCTAAAAAGACTCGGTTAGAAAATATTAGACATGATCTTTCTGTATTAGATTTAAATGAGAAATTGACTTTTAACATGACACAATGGCGAAAAAGGATTCATGTAGCCGACTCCACGTAGCGAAACAAAGGCTCGATGTTGTTGTTGTTGTTGTAGTAATCAAATTTTGATGTGAAACGTAAATGCCATATACTTGCCTAGGTGGCAAGATTACTTAAAGCCCAAATCAATTTGGGGAGAGAGAATGAAAATCTGAAATTAAGGAGTAATTAAAGCTAATTCAAATTCAAATTTTGAATTTGAATTGTCATTAATTGGGAGGATTAAATGATTAATTGATTTAAATCTGAAATTAAATTTCAGATTTAAATTAATGGTTATTGGCTTAATTGGAGGGACGAATTTAAGGAGTAATTAATGCTAATTCGAATTCAAATTTTGAATTTGAATTGTCATTAATTGTGAGGATTAAATGATTAATTGATTTAAATCTGAAATTAAATTTTAGATTTAAATTAATGGTTATTGGCTTAATTGGAGGGACGAATTTAAGGAGTAATTAATGCTAATTCAAATTCAAATTTTGAATTTGAATTGTCATTAATTGTGAGCCTCTCATAATTAAGAAATTTCTTTATTCCAAGGAGGAAGAGAGGGGGAGGTGGGGGTTGGTGGGCGTCGGCCTAAGGGATGGCCGGCGGGTGAATTTTTGGACGGGCCAACAGGGCCGGCGGCAAGGAGAACTTGGGGAGAAAAAGCCCGAGCTTGGTAGAGGATGAGAAGTTTGGGGAAATCTTGGAATTTCTAACCTCACACTCTTAACTTCAAGATCTCAAAGGAGATTGTAGGGATGTCGGAACTCACACAGAGATCCACGAAACTCTCCTCAAGAACTCACAAAGAGATATTGAGAATCTCGGAACTCACAAAGAGATCCGCGAAACTCTCCTCAAGAACTCACAAAGAGATATTGGAAAAGTCGGAACTCACAAAGAGATTCTTCTGAACTCACTAAGAGATCAACACGAAAATAAAATTTTCCATTATCAATAATCCATCATCCAAATACAAGAGAAGGGGCCTCTATATATAGGCCTCAAGAGAAATTAAAAGACACATTCGCCCCTTGGGCTTACATAAAACAAGAGGGTAAAATGAGAAATTGCAAAACTAAATTAAAATACACTTAATAAACGAAAATAAAGCAAAGTGATCTCGGTCGTCGATCTTCAGCTCCTCGGATTGGCATGGACGGTTGGATGTCCGCATCAAATTTATATTTTAAAAAGAAAGCCTTGCAAATAAATTGCTTGATTAAATCTTAATCACAATACAAAATTAGAGATTAAATAATTTAAATAACAAGAACATTTATACAAACTGCCCAAATGAAAAGAATTACTCTTTATATTAGTACAAGAAGTCTTACCTTTGGAAATACTAGTGCAAATGTATAAGTTCATCAAGTCGCAAAATAAAGTTGACATTTGCCTTCAATGGTTCATCATGGTCCTATTATTTAGCCACAAAGTTCGTCGACAAGGTTCGTCTCTAAAGCCTTACAAGGTCATAAGTAAGAACTGCAAACTAGAAGGGCATGCCACATTTTTGTATCTTTGGTCAGAATTTAGGTCTATCATCTTAAGCTCGTTAAGATTTTCTTTGGTACAGTTTTCTTACTGTTTTATGAAACAATTTTTTAGCACGAAAATTTTATATAAAAAAATATATCAAGAAATTACTTCATAAAATAGTAAGAAAGATGTTCCAAGTGGAGCCTAAATCGCAAGCTTGATTCAACATTTGTCTTCAATGGTTCATCAAGCTCCCATCATTTAGCCACGAAATCAAGCACTCTAGCTTGCAAGTCATTAAGATAAAAAGTTAGCCATCCTTATGACTCGCAATTCTTTAAGACGAAACTATCAGTCCTTATAGCTCACAAATCATCGAGATATAGCACGCAATTAAGTGCGGAGCTGGAAATGTTTTTGTATGGGGGCACAAATTAATATTAATCATTAAATTACTCTCAAAATATAATTTTTATTCCGTGTAATCACATATCATGATATATATTTTTAACGAAAAATTATAAAAACACTTCTAAAATCATATGCATTTTCATTAAAAAAGAATAGATATATCACTCTATCTTATTATTTATTAAAAATTAATATAATTCTAAGCGTTATTATTAAATTAAGTTCAAATAAATTGTTTTTATACTTAAGTTTATTTTATTAGAATTAATTAAATTAAGTCTTAATTTTGAATTATATTTAGATTAATTAAATTAGTATAAGATCGTAATATACCAAATTTTATGAAAGACGAGAGAGAGAGAGATAATAACGAATTAACGACATCTAGAAAGAAGAAAAACTAGGCTGAGGGGGAAGTGGAGCCGAAACTAATTAGTTTTAAAAATCAAATTTAATCTTATATGTTAATAATTATATTAGTATAATTTAAATGGTTTGATTGTTAATTAATTTAATTTTAACAATGATGTACTAAGTTCATGAAAGTGGATAATATTGGAAAATTTGATGAATTTGCGTCAGAGGCAGTTGGTCTCATCAGCTCTGCTGATCATTGTGACTCACCTCAGAATTAATACGTGGTGTTCATGAGTTTCTTATATTTGCATTTGTGCAGACAAATATGTCGATGGTGAAAAAGGTAGATTTATATATAGCACATATAGAACTACTAGATCTTTTGTTCATGGTTAGGGGTGTCAATTTTTGACACGCCTCGAAACACGACCCGAATCCGATCCGGAAAAATTCGGGTTAGGGTCAACCCGGACCCGAAACGGGTCGGGTTCGGGTTCGGGTTCAACAAATCAACCCGTTTTAAAAATCGGGTCGGGTTCGGGTTAACCCAGCAACCCGAAATTGACACGAAAACTCCTATTTGACTCGGAAACCCGAGATTGACCCTTTTTTAACCCGATTTTGACCCGAAAAATTGAAGATTTACCCGATTTTGACCCGAAAACTAGCAATTTTAGGTCAACTTCAGGTCGTTCGTGTCGGGTCGGGTTGACCCGGACCATAATCTGGTCGGGTTTGGGTCCAGAAACTTGACCCGTTTTTAAAAACGGGTCGTGTTCGGGTTGACCCGAACAGTGTCGGGTCAGTTTCGGGTTCGACCCGAACCCGACCCGCTAACCCGAATTGAAATCACTATTCATGGTGGTGTTATTATTCATTTATACAAATAAAAGGATGTATGAATTATGATGAATTATAATGAATGCTACGACTATAGTGAAAATATACTCATTCGTCAATAAATAGTTCATGTAGAAGATTATAGTATCGTATTTAGATCTAGTTAGGGATGCAATTGGTTCATAATTATAGAATAAGGTTTCATTTGAGGCAATTTTCTTATTATTTTTGAAACAAAATTTTAGTACAAAAATGTCTGATTTAAAAATTTTTGTGCTCGAAAACAGCTTTAAAAATTTAGAATTTTTTTACTAGAAAATAGATTTAAAAAGAAATGTTATCCCAAACAAAGCTTAATAGAATATGCTTTTAAGATATGAACTCAATTGAGTAAGCCAAATTCACAAGCAATATAATTGTATACCCTTCTCTAAGATGTGTAGATGAACAATTATGGGATAGTTGAGACTTAAATTTATCAGCTATTTATCAATTTTTGAATATATGATTTCAATGTATATAATGTTGGGAGATGAGGAGTAAACACCGCAATGATGAAACAAGCAAGACAGTATAAGCAACGGAGAAAGTAAAAGACACCAGGATTTAACGTTGAAAAACTCAAAATAAGAAAAAAAAAACTATGGAGCCACACCACACCACACCAAGAAATCCACAATTAAACTTGGAAGAAATGAGTGCATCTCTCTCTTCTTTGTCACTCTCTCATTGGTTCTCTTCTCACATGCACCATTCTCAATATCTTCCTTACTTTAATATAAGATAAAGCCAAGTAAACAACTACAAGAGACGCAACCCTATAGGAAACCAAGAAGGAAAACGATCCAATCCGTCTCGTAGTGTTGCCGCACTACTTTGCACCCAATTTTTTTCTTTTTTGAAAACACCGCAATGAGAAAGAAAAAGTATAAGCAACGGAGAAAGTAAAAGACTAGGATTGGAAAAACTCAAAATAGAAAAAAACTATGCCACACCACACCACACCAAGAAATCCACAATTAAATTTGGAAGAAATGAGTGCATCTCTCTCTTCTTTGACTCTTTCCTTAGCTCTTCTCAAAATTTTCAACTGTCTTACTTTAAATACAAGATAAAGCCAAGTAAACAACTACAAGAGACGCAAACCTATAGGAAACCGAGAAGGAAAACGATCCAATCCGTCTCGTAGTGCCATATTTGGGAAGCTGCGGTGCTAGTCTTGAATGCTGTGGCGCTCCGCTCTCAGTCATTCAACGTTGGGGCGCTTGGGTACACAGCACCGATGCGTTGTATGAAAAAAAAAAAAAGGGTGCAAAGTAGCTGAACCCAAGCAGGGGTAAACCCCTTGCACCACCCAGCACACATGGCAAACTTGAGATCCGAGGCAACAAAACAACCCAATTGATCAATGCAATCAAATTCCACACATAACATAATACATGCAATTTTTTATATTTATCTAGAATTAAATTAGTTCAATGATATGAACATAAATTACTTGCAAAAAAATATCAAACAAAAAACGGATGAGGCTTTGTTTGAGACAATTTCTTATTCCTTTATACAATAGCTTTCTTACTGATTGTGTTCTATTTTATAAATAAAATAGTAATATGATGGAGTGTGTAATATATAGTCATTCACAATTTGTCTTGGAAGTATATGGGACATTTATCAAATATTCCATATTATAAATATCTTCCTAAAAAAAGGGTTGGAAATTTTGGCGGACCATTCTCATCTTTTTCAAAAGAGTCACGTAATAAGCTCGAATATATATATATATATATATATATATATATATATATATATATATATTTGTTATATATATATATGTTTAAACTATATATATATATATATTTTGATATATATATATATATATATATATATATATATATATAGATAAATTGATACATTTTTTTCTATGGAAAATTAAAAAAATAAAATTCACATTAATAATTTGAAATCCATAATTACTTTGAGTTTAGTAGATTAGACTTCATTAAAATTTAATTATTATTTATAATAATTTAAAAAGTCTTTTATAATTTTGAGAAATAGCAAAAAATAATTAAGGCATTTAAAAAGGTGATATATATGGATTATATAGAAAATAAAGGTAGAAAAGACCATTTTTCAATAATAGCATTGAAGATATAAATATAATAGATAAATATATCTACATAATTCTTGCATGAAAAGTCAAAACTAGGCCGAACTTCTTTGTCGATCTGAAAAGGCTCAGTGGGGGCAATTGAGTAATTGCACCCCGATTTAGGGTTATATGCCGATATAAAAGTGTGAGCTTCGTGATTTAGCCGGTTCCTGCGAGGCCGTGGAACGAGAGGGAGAGAGAACTGAGAACGTACCTCTTCGTCTTTCCTTGGTAAATCGTTCGCCAGTTTGATGCATTTTATTTCTTGATCTTGTGACGGTCTAAGTTTTTTCGTTCGTTTTTATCAAATTCTGTTGCTTTCTTCATTTAGTGGTCGAAGTTGCACGCTTTTTTTAGCAGAAGTCGTTCTCCCAAAATTATTGCTCCCTTTTCTTTTTAGATACTATAAGACTTTGATTTCAACTAACTTCACTGAAAATGCTGCTTAACATGAATAGCTTAGAGGAGAATTAGTTGCATGTCCTTTGATTCCTTTGATTGTTTCTTGCTTCAATTTACCTTTTTCTGTCATTTTAATGTCCCCACAATGACTATGTATCTATATAATGAGTTCAAAATTCCTTCTTGTGACTTGTGTAAAGGTTTAGAGCCAAATGGGCATCTTTAAATTAATTGCTCAGTGAATAACTGTTTATTTGATTTGATTGAATGTTCTGCATTCTAAAAGCTTAGGGATCCTTTTGAAAGATGAGACATGAACTCAAGAGATGAAGAAATGCTCATATACTTTAATCATTTGAAGTTGAACTATTGTTTTAAGACTTCTATGACAACAATTGTGATCATCTCTATCTAGCCTCAAATCATTTAACTTAATGTCCTACCAAAACATACCATGTAATGAACTAATGAGCTATCATGATTATGATATATTAGGTTTTATTTCTATAATTGTTGATGTAGATATTGTGAAGCCTGAGATTATTAATGTGCATGTTACATGAGAATCTTGTATTTGAAATTAGGATTTTTTTAATTTTTATTTTGAGATGCCATTACATTGTTTTCCAAGAACTGATATTGTTAAAATGATTGTTGTGTGATCCTTCAGTTTCTTTTTTTGTCTTAAATGTTGGCTTATTCTTCATATAAAGTAAAGGCAAGTAATTCATATCTATTAGACATTAATAAAAATATTGAATTTATGATGTTAAATTATATTAACATTTTTTATATTTAATAACTTAATTTGATATCTTGTAATTTCATTTGATATGTTTTTGCTTCTCTTTGTAAATAGACCTTTTTTTTATGTCTCCAACATTTACGAATGATAAACGAATATATTTTTTTCAATAGTATATAGGTTTTAATTGGTAAGTTGAAAGAAAGTTAGTATAACATGAAGTTGTATTTCTTTCTACCAATTAGGAAGTTCAAATTATATTATATATTGTTGATTGTTGTAAATTTGTATCTTGTTGAAAGCATTATTCTATCATCACATATATCTATTTTAGTTGTGTTATGTAGTATTATCTCAGGACTGTTATTGATATTGTAACAATTTTTATTTCTTTGATGAGCTCATTTAATATTTGACAAATTTTTTCATTTTCCAACAATATTTTCCTTTTAATGTTCTCATTGAACATTATTCTCTATATCTGTGAACCTTGACACCAAGAGACTAATGTGTGAAAATATTATAAATTATAAAATTTTTATCTATTTGATTATATTTATATAAGATTTATGATTGCTAACCCTGTATGAAATCTCTAAATATGGTAGTAAAAATAATAATCACCTACTTATCCATGAGTGTAACTTTTTTGTACCTTGATTAGATTTGAAATACTTGAGTTTTTTTTTTATGCTATAAATAATTTGATAATTCAATAACACTGATTTAAAAATAAATTTTTGATAGCATATTGTTAGATCTTACATTAGGTGATGTGTTGTTGCAGGTAATATAGCAGATTCAAATTAATCTAATGTTGTTGAATGACAGCCTCCTTCAATTTATTTGAGACATATTTTATATTTTTAATGTTATTAATGTTAGCGTTTCGTGTTATTTTGAGATGATTTGTAATAGTTGATTGTTGTGCAAGATGTTTGTCAAAGTCTAGAAAGGAAACATATGTTATGCTATCCAGAGATATTTTTTGGAGTGCTTTTCTATTGTATTTGAAATGCTTTGACAATTATGACTTTTGAGCATCATTATCCAAGTGTATGCTGGAGATGACTCATGGGGACTTGAATATGTTTCGAGAATCAAGTGATTTCTAGTCCTCAAGTGATTCTTTGGTTGTAGATTCCCAAGTTGTTGAATAATGTGAATTAATTAAGCCAAAATCATTGAAAGATGGAACTTTTAAAGTTGGATTTCGAATCTCCACCTATAGTGTACAGTATGTTGATAATATTCTTCAAGATGATGGTACCTTCAGGGAATACGCTTTCATTATTGAAGATTCGTTGTTATGTTACTTATGTGGATGATCAGGATGTTGATGAAATTAATGGCAAGAAATTTGATGCCAGTCTTATTCTTATATGTTGTCATATAGCGTCGTAGATTTAAGTCCTTTTTCATTAGATTGAAGAGGTTGTAGGGTATTATATAAAGATGTTTTTTAAAAGTCAAAGACCTTTTAGGGTTCATGAAATTGCTCAACTAATAATCTTGAAGAAATTCAAAGATTTAGCATCCTCTTCCTCCTTACCCCACTCCCCTAGTAACTAAGATTGAGGAAATTGGGACGAAGATTTTGCCGACATGATGAGTTGTTTTCACTCAATAAGAAAGCAAAGGTATAGGAATTCAAAGTTGAGGCTATTAACAAGGAGTTATCAAATATCAATAATCGGGTTTACAAGTGCATTGATAGATCATATGAGTTGAAAGGATATACTTGGACATCCACGTGCTCAGGTTGAGCTCTATCGAGGAGAAATTTTGGCCAAACTATCCAAAGAAGCCTGATTACTTGAGTAAGATGAAGTTTGAATTCTTGGAATTCTAGACTTTTCAAGGATGGGACATGGATATCTCTCTCTTGAGGCATTAATGAGTGACTATTCTAGCACTCCATTTAATGTACAGATTATCAAAAAGATCTTCGATGACAATAAACGTCAGTGGGATAAGAGGTTGGTGGAAGCCTTGTGGGCCTATCGGCCATTTATAGGACTCCAACACAATCCACTCCGTTCGCACTAGTGTATGGGTCCGAGGTCGTGCTCCTCCCATGAAATTCTTCTTTATCAAGTCTTTGAAAACATTACAGTCTTAAATTAGGTGACTGAGCAGGCAGTGGTAAGGACAGTACTTGGTGCCATCCTTAATCCTTTGTGTTCTCGCCATCTCTATCAGTTGAATTATTTAGCTTTCAGTATATAGATCATTTAATCGCAATAGTTATATGTTCATTTCATGATTTTCATTGTCTTGAATTTTTTTTAGTTCTCTAAAAGTATTCCTTGTATTTTTTTCTTAGATACTATAAGACCTACATTTAATTGCAATAGTTATATGCAGTGAATAACCAGGAAGAGAAATTTGTTGCTTAATCTTTGGTTCGTTTGATGTTCTGTCATTTTAATTTTTCCGTATTGACCAATACTCCTATTTGTGCTATTTTTTGGTTAGATCTAAAGATCCAAACGTGGGCACTCACACCCACAAATTTACTGCTTTTCTTTTCTTTTGTTTGCCACGCAGGTGCAATGGCTACTGTTCCTGATGCTCTCATTTGGGAGATAGTGAAGAAGAATAATGCCTTTCTGTTGAAGCAGTTTGGTAACGGTAGCGCCATGGTGCAATTTAGCAAGGAGAAGAACAACCTTTATAATGTTCATTCATTCAAGTACTCTGGTGAGTGAGTGCACTTGCATTTTGTTTGACTTTGTTTACTCCTTTTGATATAGACACGACTAATTGTCTTAGAAAAATTCTAGGTTTGGCGAACAAGAAGACCGTATCCATTCAGCCTGCTGGAAAAGATCTCTCTGTTGTCCTTGCTACTACCAAGAAGAAAAAGCAGAACAAACCGACTAGTCTGTCCCACAGGTCGATTATGAAGAGAGAATTCCGCAAAGTGGCAAAGGCAGTGATTAGTCAGGTAAATGGCTTTTTTATACCTGAATTTTATATAATTCTCTGCTGTGAAAAGATCTTTCCTTACATGCTTTTCATTGTTTTGTGCTTTTTGTGTGCATATCATCTAGCAGTAATGTTATTTGAGCTTTTTCTTTGTGGTTATATTTTCTTTTTCTTTGTTTTTTTCCTTTCATTTTTGCATTTATAACTTGCCATACTCGTTTGTAGATACAGGGTGTGCAGGATTTATTATTGTTTGCAGGATATATTATTGTAAAATTTCATGTTAAAACGATGAAATTTTACATTCTTAAAGACTAAGATTCATAAAGTTAAAGCTCTAAACTCCTTATAATGTGTTTATCTTTTACATTTCTAATTGGATTCGTTAGAAATAATCGATCCATTGCCTGAGCTACAGGAACGTTAATAGTTGCACATTTTCTTCATGTATATTATTATGAATTGAAATCTATTTATTCATGCAAAAAATTGTGTACACATCTTTTTAATTTAGACTTAGTATTGATCAATCTTCTTGGTTCTATTTTTACCATCAGGCACAAAATTTGATTTAATTTCCTACAGGTTTATCAAACAACTAATAGATTGCTAAATGAAACTTTGATCCTTAAATATCACCAAACTTCTACCACTTTGATCATTCTTGCTATTGTTGTTGAATCCTATTGTTAGCTTTAAGGGGTGTAATGGAGTCAAGCCCACTCGTGAGTCGGCTTGGGCTCAGCAAAATAAATTGCCCATGAGTTGAGTTTGATAAGCTAATAATCCAAGCTTAAGTTAATTTCTATTCAACTTGTTAGCTTGTGTTCTGACTAGTTTTAAAATATTGATATAAAATATATGTACAAATTATTAGAATTTATTTATGTACAAAATTATTAAAAATATTTAAATATTATGCCTTCATTTTTTAAATCAAGTGATTTCTTATCATTTTTTTTGCTAGTTATTTTTATCATATCATTATAATAGTTATCTGAATCAAGATAATTTTATCTTTTTTCATATAAAATGTTTGAGCCAACTTGAACTCGTAGAATCTTATGTGACCCAAAACCCGTCATAGGTGCTACATCGTTTACATCATGTTATTATATGTTGAGGCAGGCTTAGGCACAAATAGGTCCCAAATAATCTTTAATAAGGCTTCTCTAATGTTCATGTCGTATCTTGCGATTTATATGTTAGAATGTACATCTACGGTAGTCTACAAAATATTATACTCTTTAACTTTGTTTATGTTTAAATAAAATTTCAAAAAAAATTTCTTCTTTAGGCAAGACAATTCCTCTCTTGCAATTACTTATGGCGACGATTCAACGGTGGCATACCTCTTGTTTATGGAAGACATGAACGTTTTGGATATGAGATAGGGGTCTAGCCCTCTCTCTTTTCAGCCAAACAAACACAAAAGATTATGGCATAAAATATTTTTTTACGTGAAATAAGAATGAAGTGATTAAAGGTGATTAAAGGTCTAACCCTCTCGAATTTGGCTCGACCCTGTTTATTCATATCCTAGACAGTCGTACTCTGTAACAAAAGAGTAAAAAATAGATGGAGGGGGCAAATTACTTAAAAGAACCATGGAATAAAGAGTTTTTTTTTTAGCTAAAGGGGTAGATCCGCTCCTATTCAGTGCACTGGCATTTTTAATACATAAATCATTTTTAATGCATTGACAATTTTAATCTTTGTTACCCTTTGGATAATGTAAAACTCCTGCAAATAAATCTTATGACAAAATTGGTATCATATCTTATTGGTAGCATATTCTTTGTACAAAAGGCTCCACATTGGGCTGAATTGGTTATATGATCATTATACTTAGATAAGCTGTCAAATTATGTATTGGTGCCATATTTTCTACAAACCTTTCTGTATGAATATGTATGCCATTTGCGTGTTCGAGCAAACAGAATAGGTATAAGTTGTGACACAACTTGATCAAGGGTGCACTTACATTCCTCCACATTGTGGTTTAGAAGCTTTTCAACCATTGCTATCAACTTTTAATTCTGCAATCTCTTCATAAAGGCGGTGCAATATTTCACAACTAATCAAGTGGTTTTTTTCCATTATTTAGGCTTAACGTTTGAAAATAATCAAGTGGTTTTTTTTTTTTTTTTTTTTCATTTTTTAAAGTATATATTTGCTATTTTCCCTGCAATTATTTCACAACTAATTTTATAGGCGGTGCATGCATCCCAACAAAACCAGATTTTATTCAAATCAACAAATTTATCTTTCAACTTTTCCTTCTTGTTCCTTACTCCATCAATTCTCTGGTCTACGCACAAGTCCCCAAATTTTATGTTACAAATTTAATCCTAATTTAGACTTACCCAACTTTTGTTCACTTCTCATTGGGATAGCATTCTTACTGTTTGGTAAAGTTGTAGAAAAAGTAACTTTATATAAGCTAATGTAGAAAGTGATTTTTTAGTATAATTTTTTTGGGAAGCAACTAAAAAAGCAGTGACTAAATAGAAATTGATCTTGCTCTATGAAAAGCCTATTAAGAAAGTTGTTCAAAACAAAGTGTTAATTGTGTTGGTCGTAGTCAATAGCACTGATCGCTTGTCTTCAATTTGAGGTTGTAGGCCGCCTCAAAGTCATCATTACCCATTTATGCGATTTATGATTTTTTAGTACAATAATTTTAATTTTTGTACTAAAAAAATTATTTTGTGAAGCAGTAAGAAAGCTGTCTCAAACGAAGCCTAAATCTATACCCAAATTTATGGTTGATAACTTAAGCTAGAACTTTAAATTCTCTTCTCTTGTCTAGCAATCTCTCTCATGTGAGTGGTTAACAACATTTTCAGCACTTGGATTTTATCAAAAAATAAAATGGATCAAATTTACATTTCTCTTTAAATTTATATCATTTGTTCTGCAAGTTTCTCTTGAAGGATGCGCATATGATTTTGCTGTGATGATCAAGGTCTGTTTTCATTTCCAGATCTTCAATGAAATAATTTACTTTTGCTTCTACGTTTTGTTTTTTGTGATTCATATCATCTTTCTTTTCAATCCTGATTGTAATGTGATTGAAATCTCCTTCCTTTCATAGAGGCTCTGCAATTATCAAACGAATCATAAAATTTTCTTTCTATTTTCAAAATTCATCACACCAAATCAGTAAAGATTGAATTTTTATCCTTTATTTTGTCCAGGTTGCTGACAACCATTATAGACCTGATCTGAAAAAGGCAGCGCTTGCAAGGCTTAGTGCAGTGCGCCGAAGCCTCCAAGTTGCCAAGTCTGGCCCTAAGAAAAGGAACAGGCAAGCTCAGAAAGTGAAGATAAATTAGTTTCTACATGAGAACTAAGTCTTCTTTCATGCTAAAAGAGTGTTCTAATTAGCTATTTCATTTGGTGGATTTTGTTTTATTTTTGTTATTTTAAATCTTAAAACTGTTTGAGAGATTTCTTTCTTCTAAACCATTTTTAACTTTCTTGATATCCTTTGACTTCGTAGGAAAAACCTTCATTTCTCACATTTTATAATCTAGTTTTAAATTCTTTTGGTGTATAGATGATTGAAAGTTCATTAGATTTGGTTTATTTGGATTTTATAGGAGTTATGGTTGTCTCTATTGATGGTTGACTTATTAAAGTATAGATTTAGGATTTCAATCATTTCATTAGATTCTAGGACGTCACAATGTAGTATTAGAGCAACAGTTTAGAAGGATTGTAATTGTAACCAGAGCTATAAGAGAAATGATTTATATCAATAAGAGCAAAGATAGTAGAGCTTAGTTTAGATATTTTCCTATTAATTGATGGGTTTAATTGAATCATCATGTTCTTTATATATATTAAAGTGTTTATGCAACATGAATCCCTACCCTAAGAGCAGGGAGTTGGGAGATTTGTATGATTACACAGCATTTTAAGGATCTAACAAGCAACCAAGTCTTCTTACATCATAAAAAATTATAATTAATATTTATTATAATATTTGATCTAATTTAGATTATAGTATCTATTAAAAATGTGTTTTTTTCTTTCTAAATTGAATATTTTAATAGTTATATTATAACAATAAGTCTTTATACCATGTGGAGTCGGTTATATGAATCTTTTTATTCATTATGTGAAGAATCAAATTCATACAATTGCTATATTAGATTACTTAAATTGTTATTTATTTTTCATCAAGACCACTTCTCATTTTCTCTAAGTTTTTAATCTAGATTGATGGAGGACCATTGAATTTATTTTTATTTTTAACAGTCAAAATAAAGTAAAATAAAATGTTTGATTTATTCAAAATATAAATATCTCATGTGCTCTCAAACTTTGACAAATTTCAATCTTAACAATATTTTTAGGTAAAATAATTATTATATTTAATTTATTTTAAGATATATATATACACACACACAAACTAAATATACTTAATACAATACAACTGTACATTTTTAACATTTTTAATGCATCTAAATTTCAATTTGGCTCATAATGAGATTATCAATTTGACCTTTTGGATTATGAAATCATTCAATTTGATTTATATTAGTTTGTTCAATTTCACTTTTTGTATCTATAAATTAATATGTTTTAAAAACATATATTGATATTATACATTAATTATAAGAAAATTTGAGGAATAATTGTTCCTTGCTAAAATTTTTGATTTGATGCGGTTTGTATTTTAGATCTTAGCGATGTACAAAAATTCAACACGTATAGAGAAAAGTTATAAAATTAGAACTTTTTATGCGTAGAAAATCCGGAAAGGGAAAAAAACATGGTCTTGCCTACATGAAACATTCATTATATATCAGAAGATACAAAAATCCTCAATTTCTCATAGTTGAAGAAGATGAAAAGATGAAATTTGAGAAGAAGATGTCTAATTCTCTTATGGAGATTAACATAAATCAAGTGTCCATAGATAGACAATTAAGACCTAATGATAAGATTTGATTTCACCAATAGAATTATAGAAAGCAGGGTCCACAGGCAGACAACTACACCCAACAACAGGGTTATATTTTGTCAGAATTCTAGAGTGGTGGCGATTATTAATGAAGATTGTTGGTGGTGATGGTGGTTGTCGATGGCGAGGGCTATCAATTATTGACCCAACCCAAACCTGACTTGAAAATTTTGGGTTCGGATCGAACCGTTTAACAAATGGATCGGCTTCAAGTTCCAATTTTTGGCAAAAATCAGGTTGAGTGCTGGTAAACTTTTACCTTGATTTGACCTGAGTCCCCACCCAACCTCATTAGTCGCCCCCGCGCAGACGCCTCTCCCTGGACTCGCGCACCTTCATAATTGTGCTTGAGGCGCTAACACTTGCTGCTCGCAGTCATGTATTTATTGGGTCAGGTAACCTGATGTAGAGATACATCAGGTACCCAATAAAAAAATGCCACATGCACTTTAAACAAAAAGCACTTAGCTTTAAAAAAAAAGTAAGTGCATGTAGCATTTTTTTTATTGGTTGTCTGATGTATCTCTACATCAGGTTACCTGACCCAATAAAAATTTGTCATGTAGACGCTCGCGGCGATGAAGCCTTTCCCTCACCTGCTCGTTGTCGGGCTTTTGTTGGCACATGTACGCACACTTGCGTTGTCCCGCCCTTGCCCATAGTCGGGCTATCCCCTGCAGTCACCCACTCCTACACCAGCCCTCACTCGTAGTTGTTCTAGTGTAATCCCAAATGTATCTCTCCCTCCCGCGGTTTAGTAGGTTTGGTTCAATTTTGAATTTCTTATCCATTTGTCTAATCAGGTCATGTTCGGGTTGGATCAGTTAAAGGAGAGTTTGTTTCAAGTTTGACTCAAACTCGACTTGAAAATCTATTTTGACACCCCTATCGATAACAATAGCTTGTGGTGGTCATTGATTGTGATAACTGAAAATTTATCTACTTCTCTCTTTTTTTTATCTCTCATGTGGAGATTGAAACTCTATTTATGAGATTAATATTTTGGTAATTTGTGCCAAAATCCAAACTACTCATTCATACAATCTATATTGATTTTCCTAATCATAAATCATTTTTTTAGCATTTAAGTGCCTTAATAATGCAGATCAGAGTGATTTTGGGCTTGTTAGATTCATCTTGTCGAGTCGCTCGATTCAGTTATAAGCATGTCAAACTTTGATTTTAAATGATCATTATTTTATTTTTAAAAAAAATAATTGAAAGATTACCTTGAGATTCATGCTCTCATATGAATTTTCTAGAGTTAATTATATATATATATATATATATATATAAAACTAAAGATTTTTTCTCTTTTTTTGATACTTTATAATGAAAATATATATATTATTATTATTATTATATATATATATATATATATATATATATATATATATATTTGAAAGCATGGTAATGTGTTACATAACTCTTTTATGTGTGTGTGTGTGCGTGAGACGTCGCGCGCGCGCTCTTGCGCGCCCCTTTCGAACTTTAATCCTTCTTTCTGTAGAGAACGAGTTGTTTCCCTTTCTCTTCTCCCTTTCTCATTATCCAAGCTCTAATGTCCATCTATGTAGATAATGAGTTACTCTTGCCCTCTTTTCTTCTCCATTTTTTCTCATAAGAGAACGAGGCATTCCACTGTCTTACTTCAAGTTTTAGTGCCCTTCTAAGAGAGCGATAGGCATTCAAGCTTCAATGCCCTCTCTTTTGAGAACATATCTTGAATTGAATTGGTGGTATCCCTTTTTAAACTCCAATGCCTTTAGCTTTAGAGAATGAGTTGCTCTTACCCTCCTTCTCTTTGAAATTTCTTCTCTCAAGAGAGGCATTCCATTGCCTTGAATTGACAGTATTCTCTTTCAAGCTTCAGTTCCCCTCTCTATATAGAATGATTGTTCTTACCCCCTTCTATTCTTTATTTATTCTCTCAATAATGGTATTCCACTGTCTTAAATTGACAGTGTCCCCTTTGAAGCTTCAATGCCCCTCCATATAGAGAATGAGTTATTCTTCATATGAAGTTGTCAATGATACTCAATATTTCTATCTTAACGGCGAAGCTTTAATCTTTATCTTAAAAGAAAGTTGGTTAACTCGAAACTTATCATTGTATTTTGAAGCTCCATATTTTCTCATGATTGAGGGGTAATCATTGCAACAAATTGTTGCAGCGCTAGAAATAATATTGATGAAAATATTTGAATTCATAGAGATTTATTTTCAACACATTGCATTAATCTTTTAAATGAAAAAGATCATAAGTTGGAATATAATATATGAATTTGAGATGTTTATATAAAATTTGATTAATGTTTTCTTTTAATTTATTTGATGTAATGAATGCTTCATATTTATATAAGAATAAATCTAATTTGTGACCTTGTCCCTTAGAGAAAATAAAATCATTTATACATCTTTGAGATATTTTTTGTGATATTACACAAATTAGAGCAATCTAATCAAGAGAAATTATTCCTTATACAGCTTAAATTTTTTGAGATTTTTTAAGAATCGAAGAAACATATATTTTTAGATGCTTTTAGCTTTATAAGATTTTTGTTTTACTTGTACTTATGAAGCTTATGTCTTTTGAGATTTTTGAATAATCCTATATCTTATGAGACATATGCCTTTTGAGATTTTTAGGTGTATATATATCTTTTGAGGTTTTTTTCCTTCCAAGACTTTATGTAAACTTATTCCTTTTGAGACCATTGTCCATTAAAGATTTTTGGATAATCATAAATCTTATGAGGTTTTTGAAAAATCGAATAAACCTATATGTTATGTGACTTTTAGTCTTTTAAGATTTTTATATACTTATATCTTTTAAGACTTTTAGCCTTTTATGATTTTTTTGTTTACTTGTACCTTATGAATGTTTATGCTTTCAATGATTTTTGGATAATTTTATACTTTATGAGGCTTATACTTTATGACATTTGAGGTGTACATATACCATTTAAGACTCTTGTTTTCTTAGGTTTTGCATACACATATTCCCTTCTGAGGTTTTTACATTTAAAGGTCTTTGGATAATATTAAATCTTTTGAGGATTTTACCTTCTAAGATTTTTGAATGAGTAGGAGCACTGTTAACCACTTGCTATCATAAAGTATTTACAGTGAGGACCTTATCCACTACTAGCTTCCCTTCAAGACTACTTCTTTAGCGTGACTTCTTAAGGTTATGAGAGGAAACCCTATATGCTACTTACTTTCATCAGGTCTTTTTAATAAGGATCCTATCCACTACTACCATCCCATTAAGTCTACTTAATGAGCATGCCTTCTTAGGGTCTTTATTAGAGCTTTGCTTGATGACATTAACTTATGGAAATGAGATAGAGAGAAATTCACCAAACATGTTTAACCTATATGATGTAATTTATCAGAGTTTTACTTAATGACAATAACCTATATGAAAGAGATCGGAGTAATCCTTCTGTGATGTTTGACTTATCTGAAATTATTTGTCAAAATATTGCTTGATGATGTTAACAATTATAGAAGAAATCTAATCAAACCCCTTGGGATTGATAATACCTTGATTGGGAGGGGGAAAATGTCATGTGTATCCCAAATCAAAGGAGAATAGTGATCTATCTTCATACTATTACTATTTTTTTGAGGTTGAGACTATAATCTTTCCCAAGGAGTAGAAGTCCAGTAAGGGGCAGCTTAGAGTTTGAAATTCACTTGAAGCCTTCCCATATTTGTTAGAAGTTTTATGAAAGATGGTTGATAGAAAGACTGTTATGGAAGCATAAAATATTAGAGGGACTTATTTGATCATAACCATATTTGAGATTTTAACATAAATATTCCTTTGAAGTTACAACTAAGGTTGCCACCCATCCCAAATCTATTTTCCACAAAATTAATGCAGCAATGACTAATGATTGAGAGGAGATATAACAATATTTATTTGTTATTATAATAAGGTTATCCTCAATATTGAAAGACTTCTTTCTGACATAATAATGGTTTTTGGTAAAGGAACTAACTCATTATAAACATGCCCAGGACATTGACGTAAATGACTCTTCGAGATTGTAGCAAAGTTTCCCCCCAGCTAAGAATCATTTCCGACAAATGACATCAAACATTCAAGTGCTAGAAATTTTGAATCAGTAGAGTGTATATTTTATGTCTTAGCATGGTATAAAAATTCAGTACGCATAGAAAAAGTAAAAGACCAGAATTATTTTATGTGGAAAACTAAAAAAGGGAACCACAGGGCCTAACTTAGATAAATTTTTTACTATATATTAGAAGATATAAGAATTCTTCTTTCCTAATAGTTGAAGAAGAAGATTGTTATTTGAGAATAATATATCTAATTCCTCTTATGGGGATTTATAGAAATCAAGTGTCCATAGATAGACAACTAATACCCAACAATAGGACTTGATTCCTCAATAGGAATTATAGAAAGTAGTGTCAACTAGCGGATAACTATACCCAACAACAAGGTTATATCTTCTCAGAATTCTAAAGATGATGACGATTGCTAACAGTGATCGTCAATGGTGATGGTGATTGTCGATGACATGCTGGTGGTGGTATTTGGCAATAATAATTGAAAAATGTAAGAGAACTATCTAGTTCCTGTTTCTTTTATCCCATTATATGGAGAATGATGCTCTATTCATAGGTTTTTTGGGGATTGACTTTTTTTATAATTTAAACCAGAACACAAAACACTCCATCATATAATCTATATCGATTCCCTTAATCATGAAGTTTTTTTTAGCATTTAAGTGCCTCAATGATGTCAAAATTGAATGATTTTGGGCTCGATGGATGCATCTCCCCGAGCCAATCGATTTGAATATAAGCATGCCAAATTTGAATTTCAAATGATCATTATTTTAATTTCAAAATTTTTAACTTCAAAGATTACTTTAAGATTCATGCTGACATATAAGTTGGTTATAACAATTTAAGTAAAAATCACTCCAATATACAAATTAAATTACACAATGTCACAACCTATTTTTTGAAAATTTATTTAGTTTTCATTAATGATCACTTAAAGTATTAAATATGCAATTGAGATTATTCTTTTTTAGTACAGAAATAATGAAATTTTTTAACAAATACATTTATAATAATTTTGAAGATAAAATAAATTTTAAAATATTTATATGAACTATATAAGGTATACAAAATTGAACTAATAATATCAATTTTTTTTTTTTTGACATTTAGAGGTTGTTTGGTTTGCTAGAAATGAATGTGTTGTAAAACAAAAATTAGGTATTTGATTTGATGAAAAATGAATGCAGTGTAAAATTTCAGTGAAATCCTTTTTCATTAACTAAATCTTTTTTTATTTATTGAAAAGTTCGTCTAAATTTGGATGAATTCTTTTTTCACCGCAAGTCAACTATGTTGTTGTTGCTGCCCGCTATCATTGCCTAACCACAGATCACTGCCTCCTGCAACAGCCAATTGAGCATCATTCATCAACCACCGCTACTCTTCATCCACCCAACGGCTGCCGCCCCACTCGGTCCACCCTTTAGCCATCCCCACCCATTGTCATCGCTACTTGCTGACTATTGGCCACCACTAATGATTGCCACTTGTCTCCTTGTTGATTGTGGACACTCGGCGGCTATACAGTCATCTAAACAATTTTAAATATTTCAAATACACTATATATTCTTTTAACAACATTTTTTTAATATGCAATCTTCTTTCAGCAAGTTAAATAACTCCCAAAAACAAAACAAATACATTTGCAGTAATTTTGAAGATAATTAGTTTTTTTTTTAATATTTATATAAGATGTACACCATCCAAAACTATAAGATTAGGCTTGATAAAATATGATCAACGTCATATATGTCGCGATGAATGCCGCTTTTGTTGCTTTTTTGATCTATTTTAGTGCTATAATTTTCAAAAATTTTAGGATTCATCTTGGACAATTTTTTTACTGCTTTCTATAACAGTTTTCAAGTATAAATATTTTTTGAAAGCAATAAAAAAGCAGTGGCTAAAAGCTGTTCCAAACAAAGCCTAATTCTTCATGGAATTATTGCGATAATTATGTCACACAATATTAAAAATGTTTTTTTTTTTGTCTCAAAGCATTTCCTTAAGTTGATGAACAATTATAGGGCATTCTTCATAAACATTCGGTGCTTATATTATGGAATTTGAATAAGATGATAAAGTTTCTCAAAAGTTTTCTTATTGATGTGTTAGAGTAATTCTGAAAAGTCTCTTCCATTATGATAATGAATTTTATTAGGGGCATCACATCATTTTTCAATCATTGGTTGAAGATTGAGTAACCGACATCTTGATGGCTTGATATCTTTAAGCCTCGCAAATTCTTAGACTAGATCAAATTTGTGAGAGAGATTATTAACTGCGGAGTCCGTACACATATAACAGTTCGATTTTGGGACTATGAACAATAAAAGCATAGTTATTGTTTGTCACTATGCTTTTACTGCTCACCCGTGCTCTTTTATTGTTCACAGTCACAACCGAATAATTCTCTATGTTCGGACTTCACATGTAATAATCTCTAAATTTGTGATGATTATCTAAGCTAAGCAAAAGCGCACTGGTTTTGTAACTATGAACAATAAAATCGCTGTTACTGTTCGCCATTGCATTTTTGCTGTTCACCCGTGCGTTTTTATTGTTCACATTCACAAAACCGAACTGTTATCTTAGGGCTGCAAGCGAACCAAACGTTCGATGAGCTACTCGTTGCATAGTTCGAGTAAAGCTTATTTGTTATCGTTTAATTAACTAAATAAACAAACATGAATAATATTTTAAATACTTGATCCTTAAATAAACAAGCTTGAACACTAATGTGTTCGGCTCATTTAGGTTCATGAACAACATCATTTAAAGCTCGTGAACAAGCTTGACATTAAGCTCGATAAAAGTTCGATTCGTGTTTGATTCAAAACTCTTGAATAAGCTCGATAAAAACTCAATTAATATTTGATTATAAAATTAATAAATATACATAATATAAATATTTTATATTTATTATAACATAATGCTATAATTATTATTAAATAACAAAATTTAAAGTAATTAAAATATTATAATATATGCTAATTAAAAAAATTTGCTAAAATGTGTTCACGAATATGCATGCTCGATGTAAAAGATATGTTATGAGGTTCGATAAAGCTCGTTTGTTAAATTAATGAACATCTAGAAGTAGAGTTTGTTTATAGCTCGACAAACACTAAACGAATCAAATATGAACCAAATTTGAACACTCGTTAATTTAGACGAACCAAAAATGAATTCAAACAATAAAGCTCGAATCAAACATGAACCAAACTGGAACAAGCTGATAATAAATTAACTCAAACATGAACACTCACATACTCGGCTCCACTCGGTTCGTTTGCAACCATATGTTATCTTTGTCTGGACTCCACAAGTAATAATCTCTCAATTTGTGAAGACCACCTAGGCTAAGCAAATTAAAAATAAATAAATAAATAAATAATGGTGATACGACTTGTCATTCATTCTTTTTAAAAAAATAGTAATATTTTTTTGAGCTGTAAATTTAACACCAAAGCCTATCTTTTCATACTTTATTCAATAAAAAACACCTTTAAAAAAATGTCAATAAAATAAGACAATGACTTGTGGACTTTTTCCTCTGAGTCTTGAAACGTGCTTTCACATTTAAATTATAGCGTTTTTCCTCAAGGAATTCTCTAATGCTAAAATTAACTATATTAGTTGGAAGTGATTAAACCCTAATTATCACCTAACTTTTGAAAGCTTAATTAAGCTATTAATTCAAAAGTTAATTATGAGAGCTTTATAATTTAGACTCAATTTAGAACTTATATTAAGGTCTTAAGTATAGGATAAGTGAAGGGTTATATAGGCTTTTTAAAATGTTATTAGCGGGGATATAGATTCTCTAATGATCATGATCATGCCACATTTATTGATAGGCATGTTGATGATGAATCTAATCAAATATTTCTTGAAACTTTAAGGCGGTTTGATCTCATATTCATGGAATGTTCCTAATCTTCTATAATGGGCATATTTCGGGGATTTATCTATTGGATTCAAATTTATACGTGAATGATACCAACATAATTTGAGAGTTTATGATGAGTATGAAAAGGAAAAGGGAGATCTTAAGAAATCTAAGAAAAGTCAAGAAAATCCGAGAAGAAAGCTCTATTAGATGAGTAATTCTCTAAAATACTTATAATTTGTCTTTTCACCATTTATTTATAAGGGTTCGAAGGCTACAGAGAATGTTACACCAAAATAATTAAAAATATAATAATAAATACGACTCGATACAAATTGCTCATAACCATGTCACGATCTTATGGGTGGTTAGTGCATTTCTTTTGCTTTGGCCCAACTTTCTATTCGAGGCAAGCTCCCTTTACTGATTGTTTATGGGCAAGTTGAAGAAGGTGACGAGTCCTTTGGTCATGTTGGTGACCTCTTGGATGTGATTCTTGAGCCATTTCAATGTGAAAGGTGAATCCACTTGACTTGTGGCAGTTGCAAGCTTATGTTTGGTTGAATATGAGGAAGCATATTGATGTATTCCTATGAGCAAATCTTTCCATGTGACTAGATTGAAGAATGTCATAAAAGACTTAATCATTGTCATAGTCGGGTTGTTTTGAAAGGGCAACCCTTGCCAAGAAGGTGAATCCCAAAGACATGGGGGATCCTATATGAACACCTATTCACTTGATGATGATCTTCTTAGGTTGGTTGCCTCATCGAGTTAGTCAAGTTCTTCCATCAAGTACTTCTGGAAGGGGAGGCGACTATTATTGGTCGAGTCTTTGTTGCTAGGGTCCACTAGGTATATTTTTTTTTCTTAAGAACCTATTAAGTATCTTTGAGAAATCTAACAAGATAGGGATGTCAATTTGAGTCAACAAGTTAGGTTCGGATTCAACCCGAATTGATCAGGGTGTAAATGGGTTGACCTGAATCGGTTAGCTAAACGGGTCAGGATTTTCAATCCGGACCTGACCTGTGAAAGTTACCTGGGTGAACCAACCCGACCAGGGAACCCAATTAGCTAAACGACATGGTCGCTAAGTTCATGAGTCACACGGTTAGGATCTGGGCAAACGCAAGTGATGAGGCAAGGCGGTGAGACCGACAGTGACTGGTGAGACAGATCAAGCGGTGAGACCGATAGCTTGACCCAGATAGGACACAATGTCACATACTCGAGTTCGTCGTGGGTGCGGGTGCTGCGGTAGGCCGGAGGAGGCGGGGTCGAGTGGTCGAATGGACCACTGTAGGAGGTAGGATTCAATCATTCAAGCGATTTCATCACGCAAATGGAGTCATCATTCACGAGATCGAGTTGTCGACCGTCAGATTTCATCACGATTCACGCAGGTTAGCAAGGTCAATTTCAAATTTTCTAGTCAACCCAAACCCGACCCATTTTTTAAACATGTCAAAAATTTGAATCTGGATCCGACCCATTTTACAAACGGGTTGACTCGAACCTAAACTTTTTTTCGTTCTTGTCCGAGTCGGATTTCGGGTTGTGCCAACTTTTTACACCCTGATAACAAGATATGCATGAGCATATGCAGTCAAATATGGTTTTTTGTAGCTTAAATATAATCATAAATATTGATAAATAAAATCACTTTCTATGCTTGGTTCATATGCATACCTCACGCATGATAACATTTTTGAATTTTTCTGCAGCCTTTCCTTTGAACCCTTTTTGTCTTACATATGTAAATTCCTATATATAGATATATAAAAAAGGGGCAGGCCAAGGCCGGTTTTATTACTTATATTTAATGACATATATAATAATTCAACTTAACATTTATTTATTTATTTATATGTTTGTTTTATTTGATGAACATTTCGCATTTATCTATTATATATATTTACATTCCAAAACATACTTTAGCCAGAAGAAGAAAGTTTGAGACTCTCTTTGGAGAAGTAAAGATGACCAACTCAAGCTGGTCTGTTGGCCTCTGCAGCTTTGGTGATGGTTTGGGAACTTGTAAGTTTCTTCCATTTTTGTTTTCCTTAGAAAATATTGTTCTAATCTCTAAGTTATTTTTCATATTTAGATTCCTTATGCATCCCAACTTAGTGTTTGTTTGGGATGACTTTTTTGTTGATTCGTTTTCAGACAACAATCACAATTTCATTTTACTGCTGTTTTCTCACAACTTTTCAAAAATCTTTGAGATGGAAAGCTGCTTTTTGTAATTGGAATAGTCAAATTAGTTTATCGGCAGCAACTTCACAACCAGTTTTATAAAGCATTGTAGTTGTCCCAAACAGACCCTTAGTCTGTAGGTTGGAAGCTTAGGGAGTGTTTGGGACAGTTGCAATTTTTATAAAGATGGTTACAAAGTTGCTGTGGATAAAATAACTTTTTTGAAAGTTGTTATAGAAAGCAACTTCCAAGCACAAAAAATAATTAAAGTTTCGTTTGAGATGACTTTATTACTGCTTTATGAAGCAGCTTTTTAGTACATTCTTTTTTAATTTAAGAAATTTTTGTACTAAAAAGTTACTTTTGAAAACAGAAAGAAAGTCGTCCCAAATGTAGCCTAAAAGTAATGAAAAAATATTGACTAAATAGAAATTGTGGTTGCTGTTTAAAAAGTAAAGCGGACATAAAGTTATCTCAAATAGACCCTTAGACTTTCTACTAAGATATTATGAATTGGAGGCTTACATATTCAATGTGTTTTGCATCAATTATTCAAAGAAGATTAATGATGGATATGCCCTAAATGATAATTCTTTTATGAAATGATTCTTTATAGGTTGCTTAACTTTCTGCTTTCCCTGCGTTACCTTCGGACGCATAGCAGAGGTTGTGGATGACGGCCACAGCTGTAAGTATACTCTTATTTTTTGGGACATTTAGACCATTTAAGACAAACTCACACACATAACGCATACACATGTACTCGAACTTTGGACCTCTTAGTTGAAAGCCTAAGCTCTCAACCAATAGGCCAAGGGGAGTTGTGTCTGTAAGTATACTCTTACTTACCACAAATCAAATGACAATAAAACGTTAAAAAGAATAAAAAAAAAAAAAAATTGGTCAAATAAAATTTTATGCATTATAATAGTTTTAATTTTCTATCGAAAGCAATCAATTTCGACGAATTCGAATAGCTTTTGATTCGTTTGAGACAGCTTTAAACCACTATTTTTTTCCTGCTTTTAAGATATTTTTGTACTAAAAAACATATTTACAAAGCAATAAAAAAGATATACCAACGAAGCCCAAGTCCAAAATTGAAATTTCCCAAATAATTAAAATAGAAAAATGTAAATTATATTAGTGAAGAAGGTATATTTCAAATTAATTAAATTTACTTGAAGATAAACACAATCTAAAAGTTAATTTCTCCATCACAATTTTACAATTACTTTCAAAAAATTATTTTCTTCATAACACTTTTACAATCACTTTTATAAAAAGTTGCAGCCGTACCAAGCGGATCAATTTTGTATAGCTGGGAGATAAAGACTTCGTTTAAGACAGCTTTCATACAGCTTCTTAAAGCAACTTTTCAGTACAAAATTAAAAATTTTATACTAAGAACTTGCATTAAAAAGCAGGAAGAAAGCCTTCCCAAACAAAATCAAAATTGAAAAAAAAAATGGTACTTATGCACTAAAATGATAGCACATATATGCTAAAGAGATTATTTTAAACTATTAATTTTTCTATAAACATCTAATAATTTGCTCTTATTACAGCTTGCACAGCAGCTTGCTGCATATATGCTCTGCTGATGTCTATTCAGTGCCAGTGGCTTTATTCATGCACTTACAGAAAGAAATTGAGGTCCAGATATGGGTTGGCTTCTGAGCCTTGCAACGATTGCTGCGTCCATTTCTGCTGCGAACCTTGTGCTCTTTGCCAAGAACATGCTGAGCTCAAGAACAGAGGCCTTGACCCTTCCAAAGGTTCCTACATATAATCAATCTATTTGAGCTTTTCATTTTTCATTTTATTCTTTCTAATCTTGATTAAGTTGTAATTAGTAATTATTGTTAATGATAGAAATTAATGATTAGGGGTATAATATAAGTGAGTCGAACTGGTTCAAGTTCGACTCGATAAATGGCTCATCAGTCGTCGAATTTGATGAGCTGATAAGTCGAGTTGAGTCAGCCCTGACCCGACTCGTTAGCTCACGAGATGACTTGTTTATGTCCCTATTGATTATAATTTGGTACATGCAGGTTATACTGGTCGTCCAACTGCTGCTCCAACACAACCTGCTATGTTCAAATGATGTGCTGCCCCGATCAAACAATTTGGCTTCTGTGAGGTTTTCGATGAAGATGAATAATTTTTTTTTAAATAAAAAAATCCTGGTTTTGTTTGTGTTTTTACTGTAAAGTTTCGCATTAAGTGTGTCATAGGCGAAATTATTCTGTGTGGTCACCGGACCATGTCTTTTATAATAATATATCAGTGTTGTGTACCGCTGCATGCCGGATGATGTGGCGGATACCGAATGATGTGGCAGATATTGATTTGTCTTTTGACCGTCCGATGACCGTACAGAATAATTTCTCGTGTCATAGTGCACGTGTGTTTATTTGGATTCATGTTTTTGCCATGAGAATGTAATTTAAGGAGTTTCATTTTGATTCTTGCATGTTTGTCCTTTGATGTATGCATTTTATCCTTGGGAATTTTGTAGTACTCTGTCATAAAATTAAATTTTTTTATTAAAAAGCTGCTTTAAATATAATAATAAACAATATCATTTTTAATACTTTCTAACTATGCATTTTTAGGCCTTCAAATAAAAGCATTATTGATAATTATGATAATTATGTCTTACACTTAAAAATCATGTAAGAATAACTCAAAATTTAATTTATTTTAAATTAAAATCAATTTACATGATTTAATGATCCAAATAAATTCTATTCAATTTGAAATCAACTCATTATATTATATACATATATACATTAAAAAATAATCAATTTTTATTTTTATATTATTTTAATAAAAATATATTATGGTAGACTAAGTCTTGAAAGAATTAACTCATAAGATAAAGATTTTTTTTACTCCGAAATATTTATCAGTGCTGCAAATCGATTAGTTATTCGTTTTAATGATAAAATTAGATGCTCCTATTCCAAGAACTTTTATTTGGTCCGGTGAACGTACGCTCCTCTACGTTCGGCCACCAATGTTTTAGCGCCACGTAGCATCAAGAAAAGTCGTCGACCCGACCCGCTGTTTTTTGGGTTCTCGCACGCGCATTTTTTTAAATCCTTTACGAGCCGCTAACCAAATACTGAGTTGTACCGAATACCAAGTACCGAGTTTTTTCTTGCAATACCGAGTACCGAGTTTTTCTAGCAATACCGAGTACCGAGTTTTTTCTAGCAATACCGAGCAAATCCTGAACAAATACTGAGTTGTACCGAGTACCGAGTTTTTTCTAGCAATACCGAGCAAATCCTGAGCAAATACCGAGTTGTAGAAAAATTCGGTACAACTAGGTATTTGCATGATTTTGGTCTCCACAGAGCGGTATTTTTCGTTTTTGCAAAGCAATACCTACCAAATACTGATCAATACCGAGAAAATCGCGAACTTTCGGGTTCCGCTACGGGTCAAGTCGTCGGGCCGCGTGGTAAAGAGTAAGAACACGTGGCGACATGTTATTGGCGGCCGAAGGTAGCTCTACGTCCGGTCAGAGGACGTAATAATTATTCCCTATTCCAAACATATATATATATATATATATATATATAAGTACACATTTATTATTTGAAGTTTTCTATAGTAAATAATTAATTCACAATATTTAAAAGTTTAATTAATTTATGTGCCCTTATTAAACATAAATATGGCTCCTTCTAAAATAAATATAACAAATAAATTTTTATGATTCTAATCTTAAGTTTTGTTTGAGACAACTTTCTTACTGCTTTGTAATATTGCTGTAGAGAAAATAACTTTTTAAAGATGCTATAAAAAAATAGTTTCATAGTACAAAAATTTTTAAAAAGTATATAAAAAGTAATGATCAAATAAAAATTACATTCGCAGTCTCAAAAACAATCGATTATGAAAACATATCGATTGTTCCTCCTATAGCAAAATCAAATCTCACAGGCAAATGAAAGCTGGCGTAGACCAAAAATTTCGCCTTTT
This sequence comes from Dendrobium huoshanense, assembly GCA_016618105.1. Classification (NCBI taxonomy): domain Eukaryota; kingdom Viridiplantae; phylum Streptophyta; class Magnoliopsida; order Asparagales; family Orchidaceae; genus Dendrobium; species Dendrobium huoshanense. The sequence goes on along the minus strand of CM028358.1, from coordinate 10,561,466 downwards.
CATTTTAAATTCCGGATTTCCGAAATCTTGTTTTTTGCCGGATTTATGAAATTCATTGGTTCCAAAGGAAGAGTTTGCTCGTTAAATCGGCTCTAAAGCCAAACAGTCTCACGGGATTTAAGAGGATTTATAATGAATGTTACCAAATAGTTTTCAGAATTCCCGAAATCTGAATTTAGAAGATATACTAAATCAAATCGTGAGTGCTACCAAACAGCCCGTTAGAGGTCTTAGTCCTCAAGGTCTCTACCCAATCTCAAATTTTGCTGCACTGCACTCCTAAACCTCTCATCTGATGTGAGGCATCAACGCTTCGATCATTCACATCAAGCCATCATCTCAGCTATCTCTATGAACAACAAATCTCTTAGCATCCCCACATCTCAACTTTTTCTGTAGCAGTAGTTCATCTACAAGCCACAAACTCACCTTCACATAAGCTTGGCTAGGTGTACACGAAAGGAAAACCCAATTTGAATCCAACCTCAAATTTCGGGTTAGATCCGACTCTATTTTAAAACAAGTTGGGTTCAGGTTGACCTGGAAATCCGAAATCAACCCGATTTCAACCCCCTTGGAAAAACGCGCTAGTCACGTCCGCGCTATCGAGTCGTGTGTTCATCGACCCGTCTTCCAGTCGGCGTTGCCGAGACACGAGTCACGTGAGTTTGTCAACCCGCAGTCCTGTCCGCTAATGTGCCGTGCTGTTGCCGGCACTGAGAGCGCCATCGATTGCCAGGCGGAAATCAGCAAGATTGGTCGACACAAACCCCGTTGTTCCGCGCTGGCCTCGCCTGCCGTGGCGCCACCGTCGACACGAGCCCCGCCATCCCCCTACGACTGGTCGACGTGAGCCCCACCGTCCCATCGTCCGTGCATAAGGCGTCTTGGGTTTACAATAAAGCTTTTGTTATAGGTCACAATTGAACATTATATAAATTGGTTATTACAATTAATGCAAATTCACCTAGATGATATGAGTAAAAAGGCGTCAGTAGCTTGGAATAAATAAATAAAAAATTATAAAAATGAATCAAATATAATAAATAATAATAATAATAATAATTTTTTATATTTTATATCTACTTTTCTCAGATTAAATTTAAAATTTATAAATTTTGACATAATCAAATATATGCTTTGATTATTATGTATCCCTCCTATCTCTAAGTTGTCTCATGGGATTATTATACTGACTTTCCTGAAATAGTAATATTTTATTTGTCAATTATTATCTTGTTTCATCACAATCGTGGTTCTAAACAATCTATAAAATTTATCATTTTATATTTAATTCAATAAATATATAATATCTCAATCATCGATCATTCCAAGGAGATTCGATCTGACATCTTTCATAAATGTTAATGTCATCGAGCATCACCCTGACAAAAAACTTAGGATATGTCAAACATCATTGGTAGATTAGAAACATAGGTTAACGTCATCGAACAACACTTTGATAAATAACTTCAGATAGGTCAAAAATCTTTGGTGGATTATATCACCCTCTTCCACACATGTTAACATTATCGAACAATATTCTGATAAACAACCTCAGATACGTCAAACATCCCTTATGATTTTTCATATTTTAATGAAAAATAATTATATCAAGAAATAATCTAACAAATAAATCCAGGAAGGCACACTCATAGGGTGGCCTAAAAGGAAAATTAATAATGAATAAGGTCCTTAATAAAAAGATAATCCAAATAAAAAGAGTTTCTTCAAATCATAAAGTTTAATATATATATATATATATATATATATATATATATATATATATATATATATATATATATATATATATATATATATATATATATATATATATATACACCTCTAATTAAGCTATTTGGGGAGGGGATTCGCTAACAAAAGATATTTTTATGGGGTATTTCTTATATTAAAAGTAAACACCAAACTTATGAGAACATAATCATATATAGTGTCATTGAATTTACATAAGGTCAACATAGAATTCTATCAAATTGTTTGTAATCTATTTTCTCATCAGCATGTCCGCATATTATCTCCAATAAAATATAACTAAACCACCAATAATCATTGGAAGTCCATTCGATCGATGACTATCATCAGATCTCTTCCCATTCATTGCTGCCATTAGATCTCCTCTTTGGTGTTGTCATTGTCATGATGATTCCAAATTATTAAAAGGAAAGTTTAGACTGACACAAGAGAACCAGGTTTTGATCGCCACCAATGTTCGTCCAACTACCAATTTGATATTAAAAATTTGGGCCTTTAACGGAGATTGATGGTCTTGCGACTCATACATGACAATCTTCAAAGGAAGATATGAGCCTGCGATTGAGAACCGGGCCTTTAACAAATATTCATGGCCTTGCAACTCCTATAGGACAATCTTTAGAGAAAGATAGGAGCCTGCGACGGAGAACCGAGCCTTTAACAAAGATTGATGGTCTTGCGACTTCTACACAACAATCTTTAAAGGAAGATAAGATTCTACAACGGAGGACCGAGCCTTTACCAAAGATTGAAGGCCTTGCGACTGCTACATGACAATCTTCAAATGAAGATAGGAGCATGCAACAGAGGACCGAGCCTTTAACAAAGATTGACGGTCTTGCGACTCTTATAGGACAATCTTTAGAGGAAGATAGAAGCATGAGACGGAGGACCGGGCCTTTAATGAAGATTGATTGTCTTGCAACTCCTTCAAGACGGTATTCAGATGAAGATCGGAGCCCACAATGGAGGACCGAGCCTTTTTCGATGATAGTGACATAAAACTTTTTGCTTTTGTTGGCCCGTTTTCTCAAATTTGAGAAATTTTGGACAAACTAAATTTTTTTTATCTTCCTAAGCCCCTAAGAGGGGTATTTATAATTGTATGAGAAGACGCGTATGCGAGTCAAACCATCGACGACGGCTGTCAACCGAGCAGTTTAGCCGCTAAGCTTTGTATGGGCTCGCTTTTGGCTTGGACAAGTCAATTTGAACATGGTTGGGATCCCTAGAGCCATTTTTTGATGTTATGAACTTAATTTAAATACTTTTAAACTATCCGGGACATATACTCCATAGATCGAGTTATTTAGAAGTTTCAAATCACATCAATTTTTTTAAAAGTTGTGAATTGTATTTTTGAACTTATGGAGCTTCGACGTCTAAAAATAATGGACAACTGATATATCATGAAACATTTATTTTGATCGGGCACGAATCTCGAGAAAAAATTGGATTGAAATCTTTCAAAATTAAATCTTGGACTATCCAAACTCTGATTTTAGCAAACTTATAATGTAACCGAATGTCTCGGAAAGACAAACCCAACAACACCAAAATCAATCAAATCCAAGCCCAAATCAACGGTTCAAAGCATAATTAGGATTATCAAATAAATTTGAAACCTGACATGCTTATAGTCAAATCAAGCGACTTGATGAGATGAATCTAACGAGCTCAATATCATTTAATTTTTATATCATTAAGATATTCAAATGATCAATAAATGGTCTACAATCAAAGGGATCAATATCAATCATTCATTTAAACCACTCCCATCTTGACCTAGAACCTCCCTATTTTTACAAGTCATGCCACTCTCAAAAAATAATAAATAGACCCCAATTCTTCATATGAAAAAAAAAAAGAAAAATTGAGAAAGCGAATGGAAGAATTTGGGAGCTTACTTGGCCCCTACCACCGTCGGACTTCCATCCGTTTATGGACCGCCACCATAGCTCTTTAACTCGTATTTGACCTAGGTACATATTTTTTTTCTAGAGTCAATATAACTCCAAATCACAAAAAATCTTCATTATAGTGTTGTTATTACATTATTTTACTTACACAAATTTTTTTGTAATTTTTAGACACCGGTGAAAATCCTAAAGAAATTGGCACCTATCGGTGCAAGTGAGGATTTTGGAACTGTCAAGAGTTTGTTTTGCGAATATATTTAATAAATATTTTTTAAATAAAATGATTTATTTTATGAATATGTGAATTTTATATAACATTTGATAATTTAGCTAAATTCTGAAAATGTGAATTTTTTCGCTCAATATGATTTTTGTTGTCTACAGTTATGACATTTTTATATTTTTTGAATTATGCTCAATTATATTTTATTTGCTGTAATATATTGAAAATGAAAGTGAACATGTAATTGAGATTACTATTATATAACTATGATAATAATGTGTGTGTAAAATATAAATAAAGACTAGTTGACCCGTTGGTTGGAAACTGATTGATCTATACAGGATGGTGGGTCGACTAACTTTCCTTTAAATATTATAGTTTGGTCTTATCCTCTACTAATTCATGTGATATACTAATTGAAAGTTATAAATAGATGATTATTATGCCGACGGTAAAAAGTGACGACTCTATTTATTGAGTCAACAGTTTATTGATATTGATATAATACAAAAAAATACCATGATAACCATGACTTCTTACTTGTTTAGTGTGACTACTGAAATGCATATTCTTAAGATATTTTTCTTATTATTGTACGAGTTTATTATTACTGTACGGATTTATCGTTATTGTATTATTCTACTGCTCATGTAATTAGATTGTTATTGTTACAAATTTAGATGCTGATATTATTTAATACTACTGTTTTACTGTACTAATACTAAGCATGTGATATACTAAGCACAATAATACATAATACATGAATAATATGGGTACACTCGTATATGATTTTACTACATTAACATGATTTCGACTATCTTTATCAATGCTTTGATTTGATACTTTATATAATTTCTATAGTGATTAGTATTACAAATACGATGATTGCTTTATAGATTTGACACTCATCCTTGATTACTACTTTACTAGCTTCCGTATCGTAGTATTTTACTCTTTATAGATTCTACTATCACTGCATATAAATTTTACTATTTCTACATTGATTTAATGATCATATGAATATAACTGTTATAATTTAACTATTATCATGCATATTGTTCTTTTAATGTGCTTTAAATTTAGTTGTTGGTTTTGATGATTTCAGGTTAGGGCATGGGAGTAAGAGTGTGAGGCTGGTCAGGATTTTTCAAGTTTTGTTTATTTTCATTTTTATTTTGTACTTATGACAGAATAATTATAATAAAATTGTATAGATCCTGAATATTATATATGATTTTTGAGAATGAATATAGATATGTACATTGATGTTTTAAATTATAAAATTTGTTTTGATGTTTATTACTAATAGATTATATTGAATATCTATTGTTGTTGTTTATTAAAAAATAAAAGAATAAATTTTTCAAAATAGACTCTGGGGCATCACACTCATCTCGACCACTGCTAGACTTCTGCTTGTTCACCGATCGCCGCCAAACTTCTTCCCGTTTGTCGACCACTACCGAACTTCCACCCGTTCTATTGTAATTCCATCGTCTCTAAGTAAAGGGGCAAATCAAGTTTTATAATTCATTCAAACTTAGTGGAATTTTCTCATATGGGCCAGACCCCGTGGTTTTTTCCTTTACAGATTTCCACTTAAAAAAGCTTATGTTGTTTTTCACTCTTTCAATTATCTGTTGGTGTGCCGAATATGCATACATTTCTAAGACGCTTTATTCTCTTACTCTACTACCGTTTATATTCTTGCCCGCAACAATACTCTAATAAAAAATTACTTTGGATTTCATGAGTTTATCTTTTCGAGATATTTAATTTAACTATAAATTTGTCAAAGTTAATATTTGCATGATCCTAAATTTGATTCCGAAAAATTTATAATTCAAATATACATCTGATTAGTGCCAATTAAGTCGACTCTTTTTAGCTAAAATTTGAAATAAATTAAACTTATTTTGAATGAGTTGTATTTGAGGTCGAGTATTTGAGGCCGATTATATTTATTTAAATAAATACTTTGAAATCGGATCTTTCCCGACCGTATTTTTAATGCTTATAAACGGTTTATCTTTTACATAAATAAATAAAAAACTAAATACAGCTAAACGTTCCGTCCAAGCACTAATACACGTGGCCTATTATCAGCCCTTAATCAAGAGAGCGCAATATGATCCAGTGAACCCACAACCGTCCAGATATTTTCATGATATTTCCATATGGGCAACATATGGCCCTAAATTTCTCCTCTTATTACGCCCTTGCCATCCACAGAAGCTCCAACAATTGCACGGTTGTGATCAATCCATCATAATACTTTTGTATCGGATTCCAAACCCTAATCTCCACTAACTCCTCCCGTCACATTCCTGAGGCGTAATCCAACCCCAATAATCACCCCTAAATCCTTTTAAATTACAGCAGTAAACTAATGGCATTCTCGATATAAATTATAAAAACAAGGCCAATTCTAGAACAAACGACTATAAATAGCCTAACCTATCCATTTTTCCCCGTTCTTCGACTTTTTCATCACTTTCTCGCCCTCTCCTCCCTCTCTCTGAAATCTGGTCACCGGCTCCAATCTCCGGCCATCTTCCCGGCGAACCCGCCGGACTCCGGCCATCTCCGATCTCTCAAAATTTTATTTTCTGTTTGACCATTTTACCCTTGACCTTTTTATTTCCTTTTTTGCCGATTTTGCCCTCCTGCTGACCTGGCGAAAACACCCGCGATGTATAGCCATAGCCACGCGACGAAGAAGCGCAAGGAGCGAGACGGCGGCCTCGACGCGCCGATAGAGCCGAGCTATGTCGCGGCTGCGCCGGCTGGCAATCGGCTCCTAGCTGGATACCTGGCCCACGAGTTTCTCACAAGCGGAACTCTGTTCGGACAGATGTGGGACCCGGCACGGTCCGTTCAACCGGTTCGCAAGCCTGAACCGGTCATGGCTTATGCGGATGTGGCGGTTCTCCTTAAGGGTAATGGGGCCCACATACCCGGGGTCGTCAATCCCACCCAACTTGCTCGATGGCTGCAGAGTTGAGGGAGCTTATCCTGCTCCGGATGGACATCCTAACGGAGGTAAGGGAAACGTGGCACCGTGTCATTAGTCGATATTGTTCCGTTCTCTGCTTGAGTGAGGTGGTAAGCGCATGAAGTAGTTGTGAAGAAGAAAGATTACGAGAGGAAAATAACTATGAATTTTACTTTTATATTTTCTGTATTTCCTTTGTTAAGCTTTCAAACGAATTTGTTCGTCTATATTGATTTATTTTCTTTTTCTTTCGATCTTTTTGAGTTTTATTTTCTTAAACGATAATTTATTTGAAATGATTAAAAAAAAATATAATTTTTATATAAATATATGTGATGCTCCTCTCATAGTAGATCAATGTTAACCTTTGTGCATTTTTGGTTGATCAAATCATTTCGAGGATTTGAATTGGGTTCAAGGAGCCACTCAAAGGCTTCGTTTGGAACGGATTTCTTACCGCTTCTAAGCTTCTTAATGCAGCTTTTTAGTAAAAAAAATTTAAGTTTTGCACTAGAAAGTCGCTTTAAGAGGTAGGAAGAACACCATCCCAAACAAAGTCAAAGTCTTCAGTCACTTAGAACTACATCTTAGATAAGATGATTGTAGAGTCAGTTCTAATTAAACCTTCAATATTAAGCTATTAAACTCATAGAGAGTCGGTTGGTACAGCATTTTTACTGTTTTCTAAAACGATTTTCTAATATAAAAATTTATAATTCAAATTTTTTTTTTATTAAAAAACTATTTTAGAAAGTAACAAAAGAAAGTTGTCTCAAATGAAACATTAGTCGAGATTATTCGCTCGAATATAATATGATTAACTTACAATCGAGTGGGAGTTCTCCTTTGAAGAACTCGTTAAGAGTATTTGCCCTCAATTTGATACTCAAAGTTTCACAATTTAGCACTTGACTACTACAAACCTAACTTGTTCACTATGTAGTTAGTTGCTCCAAATTAATTGATGAGTATAATGTCAATGTTGATCCTCTCATAGGAATAGGGGCTTATTTTTACATATATGTGAAAATTTAGGAAATCTAATTAAAATCTTCAACAAATTTTTTTTCTTTGAATAATTTTTTTTAGATTGATTTAACTCATCATTTTCCATTCAAAAATATCTTGTATGATTCCTTGCAAATGATCAATTCTTTAAGAGATTCTCTCTCTCTCTCTCATTCTTTGAGTATCACTCATTTCTCTTCTTAAGTATTGAAAGATTTTCATGAGTAATTTTGAATCTAATAATGATGCCTCACCTACATCCTATAATATGTTTAATATATTGATGCTAAAATAGATAGAGAGAGAAAGCTTTTCTATCCTCACATAATTATGTATTGTACCAATCCTTTTATGCCAACTCATCTTGTCCTATGTTGGGCTATGGATTGGGTTGTAAGCAACCTCTCTCTATCTCTCTCCTCTCTCTCTCTCTCTCATTCACTCTCCTCACTTTCTTCACTCTCTTCCTCCCTTATTATTAATGTTTCCTCATTTTCTATCGATGTTTATAGGCCTTTCTTCTATTAATATTACTGCTGCAAAGCTTTCATTTTCGTCTGCTTCTTATGCACATATACATGCAAATGCTCAGTTAGTATAGCTATATGTCGTCTCACCATTTCATGCGTTGCCACATTTAATATCTGCGATGAGCGGCTTAGGCTTCGTTTGGGACAGTTTTCTTATTACTTTGTAAAGCTACTTCTTAGTACAAAATGTTTTATGAATTAAATATTTTTTACCCAAGAAATTGCTTTAAAAAGCTGGAAGAAAGCCGTCCCAAACAAAGCCTTGACAAGATACAATAAGCCATGTCCTAAAAGCTTGACTCGGCATTGCTTCACAATTCAAAATCTGATTGCTATGATGATATATCGACCTGAAAACCCCTCTCCTGTTATATACATTTTTGAGGTCTATGTATTGTGTATATCGAAGATTAATGTTATTGACATTCATCTAAGAGGGACGGCTGCAACTTTTTATAAAGTTGGTTATGTCGTAAAGTTGTTGTAGAAAAAATGATTTTTTTGAAAGTTATTATAGAAAGCAACTTCTTAGCATAAAAATTTATTGAAAGCGGTAAAAAAAGCAGCGATCATATAAAAATTATGATTGTGATCTAAAGATCAATATAGTTAGAAAGATATTCCAAATGAAATTTAAGGATAAATAATTAACATCCTAATTAAGATATATTTATATTTATATAAACTTGCTGCAATTTTGTTGTCGACTCATGACTATTGGTCTTAATGTCTTTGGTGAGTGCTCGCGTGCAACTCCATTGTCATGTTCGTTGAGCCGCTTGCAACAAATCATGAAATATCTATCATTGATATTTAATATTCATACATTACGATTAGTTTGGATAAATAAATTAGTAAAAATGAATCTATACACGAATCTATGATTAATTAATTTTTACACAACATTAAGTCCATCAGGATATTCTTAAGTAATTTTTTTTCTTAAAAAATCATTTTGATATACTAACACTAAGGCTTCCTTTTGGACAGCTTTTTTATTTTTTATATTAAAAAGCTGTTTTAAAAAGCAGTAAGAAAATCATTCCAAACGAAGCCTAAAATAGGTCTTTAGTATAAAAATTTCTTCGTTTTAAGGCTTCATTTGGGACGACTTTCTTAAATATGTTATTAGTACAAAAATTTTTTGAACTAAAAATTTTGTCTAAAGGACCAAAATAGCCATAACTTGAATTTAGGGCACACTTTTTCAATGTTTAGGCCAATGCAATGAGGAAGAGAGTTCAACAAAAGCAACAAAAGATTTCGTCATTGATGATCTTAAAAGACTTCAATTCAATGCATATACCACAGAGATTAAGCCATATGTTTCCAAATATTATGTCCCTTTCTATATTGGAAATAAAAAGTTCTTTCATAATGCATTACATCTAAGAAAATTTTATTTGACTCTTTAGGAGTCTTTGATAGCTCAAAGGTAGCCATATATAATGCATACAAAACAAACTACCCATCCAACCCGACCCCCACGCTTTTGACTGCTTAATAGTTTCCTAAGTCTGTCACGACCAACATTAGTTTGAACAACAATTGGATGAATTTTGATCAAAATTAAAACTACAACGAGAAAATTTTGAACACTACTGAAATACTCTTTGAATAGGGTTCAGACATGACTTGAACATGGTTCATATAAGGTTTAGAATTTTGACGACCACTCTTAGACTTCCCGAAAAAGGTTAACACGATAACTCCCTTTTTTATTTAAAACCTCCCATTGGTGTTATTTTTGGACTTAATATTTTTTTTAACATATGTAGGTAATCATGCTTCAATTAATATCAATTAAGGTCATAATGAAGAATATATATTTTTTAAGTTTTATAAAGAGACAGGCAATTAAGATTTAAGCCTTATTCAAAAGCTTCTCTAATGCTTCTTTTATTTTTTTTCACTATAATAAACTATGTTTGTTGCAATATTGTGTTTATTGAAAAATCATTTATGCAATATGTCTCCGAAACTTTAATAATATATATATTCACAGGATAGAAGTGTGCACTTATAGTAATATTATTGAAGCTCTTTGAAATAACTATTTTTATCAAATTATATCAACTTTTAGTAAAGAAAGCATGAATCAATTGCTCAAAGCTAATTTCACTCTCGATATAAGATGTTATGGCCGAGTTCTTGATACATATTTTATTGAAGTGCCAATAGAACTCATCTCTTTTATACACCTTGGAAGCTACAAGTGATATTTCTCATAATAAATATAAGTTATGAACTTCATTGTGGCATGATCAATTTAAGCTTCTTGATGCGCCTCTAGAGAAATAGTTCATAAAATATTAATGATATTGTTATGTCTATTAGAGATAAAAACCAATGTTTTTACTATGTATATTTACTCTCTTTGGCTGGTCATGACATGAAATTACTATCATCGGCAACTACCATATCCATAACATTATATGTTTCCATATGTTGTATATTCACATCATCATCGACGTCTGCATGTGGCATGCCTACATCATCACCTATATTACCATAAGATGTTGAATTGATTAATCTTATAGAATCCTCATTTCTACATAAAATCATAGCCAAAATATTCTTGAAAGCAATAAATACACAAATGGGAGATCAGTGTTGAATAGATAATGATATCTTATTCAAGAAAAAAGTAAGATTATAATATATAAGCATCTTAGTTCAAGATAATAAATTTTTTTGTCATGCTTTAACAAATCCATACATCATCTCTAGTTTCTTCACTTTGTACATAAGATCGATAAAATCTTCTTCATCATAACATCAAACATTGTTCTATTTTTCGATATATATCCAACCAACTTACGTGTCTTCTTTTCATTCTCTTCCAAATATTAATTAATATTTGATTAACCTATAAAATATTATTTGTTAGAATAAATTTTTTTTACTATTTAAATATTATTTGAACATGAATTGAATCATATTAGAGTATGACTCAAACATATTTGAACATTAATAAAAACATGTCCAACTAATGTTTGAACATTGTTCCATCCATCTCAAAATTTGTTTGAAGACATAATGTGTAAACTATGTTAAAAAATTAATTCAAACCACTAACATAACCATTTTTCAGTGAAATTAATAAGGATTTAAATTAGTTGAATTAGGTTCGAGCTAACTTCAGCTTGACAATGAACATCACTAATCAATCAAGTTCGAGCTTAAGCTCAATACTATGAGTTCGAACCGGCACATTGATTATAAAAGAAAGATGGTTTTAATTAAAATTGCATTAAACTAAAATAACAAAAGAAATGAGAACTTCAAATAAAAATAGCAAAAAATTTAGTTGAGATAAAAAAAACATTGCTATAAATTTAAATATATCTAGCAACTTTTTTTCTTTAAATTTTTGAACTTTAATTTATTTTAAGTAGACTTTAAGCTCACACCTTTTAAATGAGCTAGCTAGCTCATGAGACAATGACTTTGAGTCAGGGTTTACTTAAAATTGACTCATTAGTTCATCAAATTCAACTCATGAGTCATTTATCAGAATGCGATCGAGCCGGCTCACAAATCACTTTGACTCGGTTTATATTGGAATAAGGTGTTTGAGTCAATTAGTCTAAGGATCCATTTGGGACAACTAAAATTTTTAATAAATGTGGCTATAAAATTGATGTGTGTAAAAAGCAAATTTTTAAAAATTATTGTAGAAAAAAGCTTTCTAGTTCAAAATTTTTTTGAAAGTAGTGAAAAAATAATGATTAAACAAAAATTATAGTTAAGATCTGAAAAATAAAACAGTAAGAAAGCTGTCCCAAACGAAACTTAAGCCACCTTTCAAACTTATTTAATGTTAGATTTGAGTTTGATTGGAAGCCATTGAAGCGACCAAAAAATCCAACCAATATGCCTTCTCTTTAGAGGACAGCTCGCATGCTATTTATTTATTGCAAACTGTTATTGAAGTGGTTAAGTTTCAACTTTCAACATCTATACCAACTAAATGAGAAAGCAATAGCCGGAAGATAGTACTCTAATGAATGGCGCAAATGTTAGAAAAAGCAAATAAAAATTATGAAATTTTTTTGTATCAACAAAATTTAATTATGATGGATTTCAATATATATATATAATCAATATAATATGTGAATAATAAATCAAAATTTATTAAATACATATTAAATCTAATGATTTTGAATCTCATTCTAATAAAAGAAATATATATATATATATATATATATATATATATATATATATATATATATATATATGTTGCGTCCAGGAGTATTCGCGGCGGTAGAGAAATATAAAGTTTATCGTCCTAGTGTTGTACGAAAATCCGGCACGCAATCAGATAAGGAGAGAAGGTCTATCATTTATGAGACACCAAGATTTTTACGTGGAAAACCCCTGTAAAAAGGGGAAAAACCACGGGGCCTAGCCCAGTTTGAACGAATCCACTAGTATTTGCAGTTGATTACAAATGAGGCCCTTCCTTGGGAGAAGGCCTTAGCTTGATGTACATCTTATGGAGTACATTACATGATGTAAATACAAAGAGCTACTATCGACGTATTCGCTTTGTTAGAAGGACTACAGTCGGCGGGCGACGTAGGTCAGGAGGACCGTAGTCAGATGGCGACGGAGGACTGTAGGGCGACGGAGGACTGTAATCGGCGGGCGACGTAAGTCAGGAGGACCGTAGTCGGCGGGCGACGGAGGTCGGAAAGAATGTAGTCGGCAGGCGACATAAGTCAGGAGGACCGAATTCAACGGGCGACGGATGTCGGAAAGACTGTAGTTGGCGGGCGACGTAAGTCAGGAGGACCGTAGTCGGCTGGCGACGGAGGTCGGAAAGACTGTAGTCGGCGGGCGACATAAGTCAAGAGGACAATATTCAACGGGCGACGGATGTCGGGAAGACTGTAGTCGGCGGGCGACGTAAGTCAAGAGGACCGTAGTCGGTTGGCGACGGAGGTCGGAAGGACTGTAGTATGACGACGAAGATCAGAAGAACAGCGTCAGGTAGAAGTCCATCAATGGAAAGAAATGCATCTTCGCATAAACGTCCAGCGAAGTCCGATAACTGGTAGAAGTCCGGCGTCGGGTAGAAACTTGGCGAAGAGTGAAGGTCCGACATTGGGTAGAAGTCCGACGTCTTTGGCGACAGAGGAGAACTCCCGAAAAAGGTTAACACGATAACTCCCTTTTTTATTTAAAACCTCCCATTGGTGTTATTTTTGGACTTAATATTTTTTTTAACATATGTAGGTAATCATGCTTCAATTAATATCAATTAAGGTCATAATCAAGGATATATATTTTTTAAGTTTTATAAAGAGATAGTCAATTAAGATTTAAGCCTTATTCAAAAGCTTCTCTAATGCTTCTTTTATTTTATGTTTTTCACTATAATAAACTATGTTTGTTGCAATATTGTGTTTATTGAAAAATCATTTATGCAATATGTCTCTGAAAATTCTAATAATATATATATATATATATATATATATATATATATTATATATATATATATATATATTATATATATATTATATATATATATATATATATATATATATATATATATATATATATATATATATATATATATTTACAGGATAGAAGTGTGCACTTATAATAATATTATTGGAGCTCTTTGAAATATCTATTGTTATCAAATTATATCAACTTTTAGTAAAGAAAGCATATACCAATTGCTCAAAGCTAATTTCACTCTCAATATAAGATGTTATGGCCGAGTTCTTGATACATATTTTATTGAAGTGCCAATAGAACTCATCTCTTTTATACACCTTGGAACTTAAGTTTTGTACTTCATTGTGGCATGATCATTTTGAGCTTCTTGATGCGCCTCTAGAGAAATAGTTCATAAAATATTAATGATATTGTTATGTCTATTAGAGATAAAAACAAAAGTTTTTACTATGTATATTTACTCCTTTGGCTGGTCATGAAATGAAATTACTATCATATGCAACTACTATATCCATAACATTATATGTTTCCATATGTTGTATTTTCACATCATCATCGACGTCTGCATGTGGCATGCCTACATCATCACCTATATTACCATAAGATGTTGAATTGATTAATCTTATAGAATCCTCATTTCTACAAAAAATCATAGACAAAATATTCTTGAAAGCAATAAATACACAAATGGGAGATATATCGACGCTGAACAGATAATGATATCTTATTCAAGAAAAAAGTAAGATTATAAATATAAGCATCTTAGTTCAAGATAATAAATTTTTTTGTCGTGCTTTAACAAATCCATACATCATCTCTAGTTTCTTCACTTTGTACATAAGATCGATAAAATCTTCTTCATCATAACATCAAACATTGTTCTATTTTTCGATATATATCCAACCAACTTACATGTCTTCTTTTCGTTCTCTTCCAAATGTTAATTAATATTTGATTAACCTATAAAATATTATTTGTTAGAATAAATTTTTTTACTATTTAAATATTATTTGAACATGAATTGAATCATATTAGAGTATGACTCAAACATATTTGAACATTAATAAAAACATGTCCAACTAATGTTTGAACATTGTTCCATCCATCTCAAAAACAAAATTTGTTTGAAGACATAATGTGTAAACTATGTTAAAAAATTAATTCAAACCACTAACATAACCATTTTTCAGTGAAATTAATAAGGATTTAAATTAGTTGAATTAGGTTCGAGCTAACTTCAGCTTGACAATGAACATCACTAATCAATCAAGTTCGAGCTTAAGCTCAATACTATGAGTTCGAACCGGCACATTGATTATAAAAGAAAGATGGTTTTAATTAAAATTGCATTAAACTAAAATAACAAAAGAAATGAGAACTTCAAATAAAAATAGCAAAAAATTTAGTTGAGATAAAAAAAACATTGCTATAAATTTAAATATATCAAGCAACTTTTTTTCTTTAATTTTTTGAACTTTAATATATTTTAAGTAGACTTTAAGCTCACACCTTTTAAATGAGCTAGCTAGCTCATGAGACAATGACTTTGAGTCAGGGTTTACTTAAAATTAACTCATTAGTTCATCAAATTCAACTCATGAGTCATTTATCAGAATGCGATCGAGCCGGCTCACAAATCACTTTGACTCGGTTTATATTGGAATAAGGTGTTTGAGTCAATTAGTCTAAGGATCCATTTGGGACAGCTACAATTTTTAATAAATGTGGCTATAAAATTGATGTGTGTAAAAAGCAAATTTTTAAAAGCTATTGTAGAAAAAAGCTTTCTAGTTCAAAATTTTTTGAAAGTAGTAAAAAAATAGTGACTAAAAAAAATTATAGTTGAGATCTGAAAAATAAAACAGAAAGAAAGTTGTTCCAAAGAAAACCTAAGCCACCTTTCAAATTCATTTAATGTTAGGCTTGAGTTTGATTGGAAGCCATTGAAGCGACCAAAAAATCCAACCAATATGCCTTCTCTTTAGAGGACAGCTCGCATGCTATTTATTTATTGCAAACTGTTATTGAAGTGGTTAAGTTTCAACTTTCAACATCTATACCAACTAAATGAGAAAGCAATAGCCGGAAGATAGTACTCTAATGAATGGCGCAAATGTTAGAAAAAGCAAATAAAAATTATGAAATTTTTTTGTATCAACAAAATTTAATTATGATGGATTTCAATATATATATATAATCAATATAATATGTGAATAATAAATCAAAATTTATTAAATACATATTAAATCTAATGATTTTGAATCTCATTCTAATAAAAGAAATTCTTATAATATATCTTATTGAGAACATCCTCTTTTATTTTTAATGCATAAAACTTTTAAATCATCGAAGAATTTTCGAGCTCTAATGATCTCGTGAAATTCTTGTTGACCGCCTCTAATGTTTCAAGATTCGCATTTTGGCTATGCATCACCAATGGCCATGGAGTCATGCCATGTTCAGCTTGAAGAAGATCATTATTTATCATATTCAATAACGCCCAGACATTTATGCTACTTCACTCAATGTCTTCAAGTCATGTCACCATTGCCCTCACAAGGGCAATGGCGAGCTTTCATGAGTATATAGAATTCATGACAATAAAGAGTTTTCCATACTCTTTGGAAACCCATTAAAACAAAAAGCAGCAGTGACAGCAATCAACTTATAGATCCATAGTTGCCCAAACAAGTAAAGGAATCCTAAAAAAGCAAGTAAAAATCTACAAACCCATCTTATACAAACTGCTTGGACAGTTCAAATTCGGAATTGAGAGTCTAACGGCAGCTCTCCTCTTTCTCTTTCATAGTTAGTTTGCCTTAATAGCAATAGTAGCAGCTGATCTTGCTTTGAGATTCAGAAATACAGCCCTGATATCAGAAATTAAACAAAGTTATAGAAGCAATGTTTATATATTCCACAAAATCAGTACATATTTTCATAATAGCATTGGATAGCAAATTTGTAAACGATGGGAGGGTAAAAGAACAGCATGCAGAAGTCACCAAAAAAATCTAAGACTTCGTTTGGGATGACTTTCTTACTGTTTCTTAAAGAAGCTTTCTAGAATAAAAGTTAAAATTTTTTTACCAAGAAGCTGCTTTAAGTTGCAAGTAAGAAAGCTGTTCCAGGGTTCTTTTGCAACAGTTTTAGACCATTATTTTTTATCTGCTTTCAAGAGAATTTTGTAAAAAAAACAGCTTAACAAAGAAGTAAGAAAGCTGTCCCAAACGAAGCCTAAATATCTTATTATTCAAAAAATCACTTTTATCAAAAAAACCACTAGGAAAACTTAACTCAAAATATATCATGCATGTTTTACTTGTATTTTGTAAGATACTATTCTATGATGATAACAGTACAGCACAAAACAAAGCAACACAGAATGATGAGATCAGTTGGCTCATATTGCAGAGCTGAAATACTCATTGTTTCCAAGGAGTAATTAACTAAGAAAGTTGTAATAGAAAATGAATACCATATTTATTTTGATTTTCATAGCTGAGTTTATCTCGGCTGATCATTATAAAATATTCACAAGCAATTAGCAAGTGCAAATTTATAATCCTACTTGCAATATTTTTTCAAATCTAATTACAGCTTTATTTAAAATCCATTTCAAATCTCTTAAACTCTCTCAAGCTTCTAAACCATCCCATTAATGCGTGAGTGATAGTTGCACCCTTTAGTTTCCTCCCATGAGAAAGAGTGGATCATGGAGTCAACCAAAAGAAGTAACTGTAATCTTTCCTCCAGCATTCATCCAGAAGGCCAACTAATGCAACTAAGGCTTCGTTTGGGACGGCTTTTTTATTGCTTCTTGAAGCAATTTTTTAGTATAAAAATTAAAATTTTTGCACTAAAAAGTTGCTTCAAGAAGCAGTAAAAAAACTGTCCCAAACGAAGCCTAAGACCTCCAACCTTTTAGAGAAGCCGTCTGCTATGACTGCAAGTCTTCCTCCTGGGTCATCTAAAGCCAACGATAGCAACAATGACCCTTCCTCTAGAAGCTGTTGATTCCAATGGCGACGCTTTTGAAGACATTGATTATGAACCTTCTTCCAAAGGCTGTGACTCATCCATAAGCAACGGGGAAACATGCAAGCAGGAATGTGCATGATTTGGATAAAACCCAAAAAGAAAAATGGATCTAAATTGATCTTATTTGGTTGGTTTGGTTTGAATGTTAAAGTATCACTTGGGTTATTAATTATAATTTTGAATTAGTTTTATTTATATTTATATAAAAATGATAAAAAAAAAAAAAACAAAATTATGCAATTTTTTTCAAATATTAAATCAATAAAGTTCATGAAAAGTGATAAAAAGATTAATGTAAATGCTATTTATATTGCATGCTAAAATTTAAAATTTAGCAAAGATTGTTTCATATTATTCTTAATACATGCTATTTAAGCTAAAGATAATTAGGTTTATTGTTAAAGTTAATTACATTTCGGCTCATCCAAAATCAAATTGGATTGATGATACTAATGTTTGGTTCGGTTCAGTTCGGTTGAACTTGAAAAATAATTTGGTTGATTTGGTTGTCTTAATTTTAGAACCAAAACCAATTAGGATAGCAAATCTACAAACCAAATAGATGAAACCAATCAAATACACACCCTGACATACAAAAAGCTTGAAGTAGAAGCAGCAACCAATGTCGATACTTGAACTAGAGGTTGCATGGAACCTTTGCTTTATAATGCTCTATTCTCTATTGACAAGTATATTCAAAAGTACATTGTGCTATTTACTAAGGCTTTACAAAACTTATGCATTATAGTGCCCTATTGGCTATTGATCAAGGTCATGAAAAATGTAGCAAATTGAGAGATGGCTAAAGTTAATGTATCTATGACAATTGAATCTCGTGCGATGGGGACCTTCTTTAAGATTTATTATCCATACAACACTTATTTTATTTCTCTTTCTTTCTTCCAAAGTTACATCACAAACTCATAATCTCTTTTAGACTTCTTAAGAATATTTATCCACATTATGGTGAAATGCATAGTAACAAAAATTTAAGGGCTACATAAACTCAAACAAACATGCAAGAAATTGTTGATTAATATGTATGCAATCAGATCTTCTGCAAAACATAAAAAATAAGTATAATATTTGATGTGCTAAAAGATGAATCATCATAGTTAATTGCTTTATCTTTATGGTGCTCAGTTTGGGGAATGCCTAACATAATAAACAAGAAAGGATGTAAAGTTATCATACAGACCAGCATGAGGCGACAAAGCTGTGGAATAGAACGCGAAATTGAAGAGGCATGTACTGGTAGTTAATCCACGAAACTATTGGCCAAAACTGCATACGAAGGTCCCAGAAGTTAGGACTTAGGAGCCACACCTATTTCATATTAAAAGAAAATATATGTTTGTAGAAAGATACCCTCCATGCAGTCAACTGGATGGTAGGATAATCATTTTTAACCTTGTTCCTGACCAAGAACCAAGGCCTACCTGCAATAATGCATTTGAAATTATTGATTGATAAAAAACAAATCCAAAGTAAAACGAATCTGATGAATTCAGGTTTTTAAGTTTGCATTGCACTTTCTAAATAGCCGTTATTATCAAGTAAAGGCTTCTTAATTTGCTACAGAAGTCCTATTTGGCACCATTACTAGTTCATAATTAAGGGTATAAAAGCTACTAACTGGTTAAAAATGTCGTATGAAGAAAGTAAACAGACTATACGTGAATTCTGGACCCTGAATTCTCCCATCTTTCCTACCAAATTCTCTGTTCTTCTTTGCCTTATCTCCTTGAGATATGTTTCATTTCTTCCTTTTTTTCCCTTTCCCGATGGTATCCTTAACCCACTAAGTCATTTTTTTCTCAATCAGCAAGGATGAAAGATGAAACAATAATATCAAAATATAAGAAAAAAAAAAACACAAATCATGTAACACTCTGATTTATGAGAAAAATTCTATACAACAACAACAACAACATCAAGCCTTTGTCCCACTACGTGAGAATCATTTTTCTTCATTGTGTCTCATTAAAAGTCAAATTCTCGTTTAAATCTAATAAAGAAAGATCATTTCTAATATTTTCTAACCAAGTCTTTTTAGGTCTACCTCTAAATTTCTTAACATAAGTCAAATCTAATACCTTTACTTTCCTAACCGGGTCATCGGAAGGCCATTGTTTTATGTGAACAAACCATCTAAGGCAACTTTCTCTAATCTTATCTTCCACAGGAGCTACTCCAACATTTTCACGTATATGCTCATTTCGTATCCTATCTCTAAGGGTAAAGCCACTCATCTACCTGAGCATCCTCATCCTTGCAACACTCAACTTAGTATTATGCTTCTCTTTTAATGGCCAACATTCGGCACCATAAAGCATTGCAAGTCTTACCACCATCTTATAAAATTGTCCCTTAAGTTTGACGGGGATTTTTCTATCACACAACAAGCCGTTTTATGAGAAAAATTCTATATTGATAAAAAATCACAAGCAAAGAAGAAGAATTCACTACATTGATAAACATGTACAAAAGGAGAACAGTGGTTCACATAAAACAATTGCAAAACCTTAATTTCATGCATAT
Organism: Dendrobium huoshanense; assembly: GCA_016618105.1. Classification (NCBI taxonomy): domain Eukaryota; kingdom Viridiplantae; phylum Streptophyta; class Magnoliopsida; order Asparagales; family Orchidaceae; genus Dendrobium; species Dendrobium huoshanense. The sequence goes on along the minus strand of CM028358.1, from coordinate 10,540,967 downwards.
AAATATGTGAGCAAAAAATAAGAAAGGTTTGGCATTGGGCCTTGTTCAAATCCATTCATTAATATCACAGATCCCCAAAATATTATCAAAATTAAATTATATCACATATATTACATCACAAGCTTTTTGGCCCAAGCCTAATAGTATTCGAGTCGCCATCGACTTGGTGCAAGATAGCTAGGGTATACTATGATTTATACTACATTAGGGTACTAGGAGATTGAGAGGACTAACAAAAAGAGCTTTGGAATTGCTCTGACAAGAAGATTTTACACTTAACAGGTTTTAGAAAACAACAGCTGCAACTTTATAAAAACAAAATTAGATAAAATAATAGAAACCCTAAAGAAGTTGTAAGAAACACTCAACAAAAAATGGTTTGCAACTTCTGTTTACCTTCTACCACTAAACCATAGTATATCATGAAAAAGATATTGTTCCATGGCGAGGCAGTCAATTGTTCCAGCAAAACCTAAAAGACAAAATGAATAATGACTCAAAATAACTTCTCTACAGTGAAACGCACAGTAAAAAGAAATAGTGATTAATGGATTGCCAATGCAAACTTAGGTCTATATTTGATATAAAAGCAAAAAAACAAAAAAACATACCTTCTTAGCAATAGTAGAGTTTCCTTTCTTTCCCTTGAAAATATGATCCATAAGTTTATGCAGAAAGTGTCCAAATGGCCCCGCGTAGGCAAAACCGTAAAGCTAAAAAATAATAATGAATTAGTACTTACGATAAAAAAAATACTGTAGTTCTATACAAGAGAGACAGATATTGACTTATAGAAGCTCGGATCAAACTTAAAGGACTTCAGTAGTTCTCTGGGATTTCCTTAAGAAAGCAAAATTGAAATCAAAGAGATTATTTCTAAATAAAAGAGTAGCAAGAAAATAGGTAAATGTTTTAACAAATTATAAAATAGTAAAGGGGAAATTACATACACAACACATAAAACATACTTATTTACAAAACCAACAACCATGTTATTTTTTCAAGTTATCAAATTGATGTAGTTGCGCATGGCACAATCAAACAGTTGGGATTTTTTTTATTTATTTTTTTTTTTATTTTTTTTACATTTAGGCCAATTAAGGCAGACTCACACACACATCACATACACAATACTCGAACCCAAGACCTCTTAGTTGGTAGCCTAAAATACCAAACAACAGACTAAGGTGAGCTGTGTCAGTTGGGAATTTAACAAAAGCAAAAAATTTCCGGTTAGGATTTTGTTGTGAACTTCAATATTTGGGTGATCATTTGAAAAAATGGAGGTAGTAGTGTGTTAGTTTTGAATGTTACGTAAGTAACTGCCCAGTGATAAAATCACTCTATTTTCTATCACGGTAATGAATTGAGAGAAGTTAGGGAACATAAAGAAATGGAACTTTGGAGACAACATAAGTGAAGGTATATCCTAGTTGTAATGTTACCAGGTCAATAGTAATATGAAGAGCAATTGTTATCCAATAGTGCTTTTTCAAACTTTTGGTAAAACTGTAAAGATGGTATTCAAATAAGTGAAGATAGACAGATAAGAAATTCCAACAATAAAACATATCAGACAAAGAACAACAGACTAATAATACAACTAATCACCATCAACATGCACAGATCTAGTTATTAGACCTCAAGTAATACTATTAGTAGTTACCATGAAGAGAGTCCACAAGTCCATATCTAAATCAAGAGGGTAAATAATAACTAAGAAAGGAAAGCTGAAACAGCAAGATTTAAGTTTGCAGATGACAGGAAGAACAACAATATTTGTAGCACATAGGATTGAGCTAAGAATAAAATAAAATAAGGATTCAGAAACCATCTCTCTGTAATTTTGAGGCTTCAGAAATGTGCCTTCATCATTTTGAGTTTTTAGAGATAAGTATCAGATCACTAGCAACAGAATACAGTATTGGCGAGTCGAAATGAAGCTAGTTAAGTTTGGAAGGAAACAGTTTAGGACATGAAACATATTTGAAATTAAGAGTTTGGAAAATTAAAGAGACTAATCAAAGTAAAGGAAGATCGAAAACATATTAATTAGGCACAATCAAACAAGAAAAAAAAAAAGCTTAATCGAACAAGACAATTATGTCTTTTCATAAAAAGCAAATAACAAGGACATGCTCATCTACAGATGCCTTAATCATATTGAGCTCCATGCATAAACATGAAAAGACGCAACCTTTGAATAAAATACCATGGCTGCAGGAACAAAACCTACTAATAACTACCTAAGATCAATTTTAAGAACACATGAAGGAAAATAACTATGCGTTATTATTCTGGTATCTTTTAATCGCACTGTTACATTTGAGCACTTTATACATCCATGAAAAGGTGCAAGCTTTGAAACCAACACCATAGCAGAAGCAAGATATCTTACTCCTTACCTTAGTAAAATCAATTTTTTGAGATCACCAACACAAATATTTTCAGTCATCCCAATCTTCAACTCATAATCATCAGCCTCATACCAGATTTTCATAATTAAATAATAAACTAGAAAAAAAATTTGAATTCCAACTACAGAAGATTGAGTTCAGTAAAAATAAATAAACTCAATAGCATACCATGATCAGAAGCAGCCTCCTAAGTTGCAGCTTCTTTATGCCAGAGATTTTCTGTGCAACCGCGTCGCTGCAACCAGCCAATACTCCAGATGTAATTGCCTAAAGTCAAAGCACGGGCAAAGTGAACGCATGGAACTCAAAAGCTTCAGACCCATCAAAGAGAAAAACACAAAAGATTGGGGCGGGAGGAGGAGGAGTAGAAGAACCTTTGTCCTGAGAGGATGAAGCTGTAGCTGCCGAAGGTAACGCCTCCATGATTCCGCTACAAGCTCCGACATTTCGACAACACCGAAGGCAAATCAATAGCCTCGTCTTCTTTGATTCTCGTTAGGTAGGCGAGCGAAGTAATGTAGTGGTGTAGACCGTGGACGACCAAGACTACATTGATTTCCCTTCAATTTTTTTTTTTTTTTTTTTAATAATTCCATACGCACTCAAAATTTAGGTTTTATATATATAGACAACCTAAATTATATATAAAACCTAAATTTTACTAATCAATCACATAATACTAAAAATTTAAATTACAATAAATATATGACTTACCACATTAGTGCCATACAATATCGTTCAAGACTTCATTGTACACAATACAATTCTGACCGTTTGAGTTCATACGTACTACACTTCAGCAATAATAAACTTGAATCCTGCATAATCTTAACTCTCATTTCTTTTCCCGTTTGCCCTAATTCGCATATCATGACTTCTTCATCATTCACAAATCACAATGTTGATCCCATCATACAAGTTCATTCACTTGCTATAATGCTAAAACAACTTTGAAATTGTTAATTTAGTGGAATATGATTTTGTCAAACAATCAAGTTATGTTGTTGCCTCCAACCTCATTTTCATCGGTCAAGCTCACCCCCGGCTTTAGATTCGAGTGCTTTGCACCTAAAAAATATTTTCCTTACAATCATACACTATTGTGTCATTGTATACTCGAGCGTTATGACGCTGTATAATTTGCTTAGAGACAAATAAAAAGTGTAGCACTTTGGCTCTCCAAAACCCAGCACTATAGTGTTGTTAGGCATACTGGAGATAATTAGTGAAGTTGAGTGGCGCTGCGAGTCGGACTAAGTAGTTTCATTTTTCATAAAGAGTTGCATCCCTTGATAGTGTTAAGGTGTTTCTCTTTGTTTTCTCTCGTATGAGTCTGATATATCAATAATAAAATTTCTCCTCATATAAATCGTGCCATTGCCCTGACAGCATATGGCACCTGACGCTAAGGATTTAACAACTACGTCTTTGTCATTTTCTTATTGGATAAAATATTTAAATAATAATAATAATAATAAATAGCAAGCTGTTCCAAAATATTAAATAAAACAAAAAAAGCAAGAGACAATCCTCTGAGTTTTTACCGTTTCAGCAAAGAACGATCACCATTTAAAATCCTATCTATCTGGAACAATTATTACGTTTCTGATCGGACGTAGAGCTGCGTTCGGCCGTCAATAACATGTCGTCATGTGCTCTTACTCTTTACCGTGCAGCCCGACGACTTGACCCGGACCGGATCCCGGGAATGCTATGTTTGCGTATTGCGAGGTATTACTCGGTATTTGCTCGGTATTGCTAGGTATTGCTTGACAATAACGAGAAATACCGTTATGTGAAGTCTAATACCGAGCAATACCGAGTTGTACCGAGTTTTTCTAGAAAAACTCGATACAACTTGGTATTGCTCGGTATTACTCGGTATTTGCTCAGTATTGCTCGTTTTTTTCGGTATTAGTTATTGCCGAGCAAAATCGACCAATACCTAGCAAAATCGAGAAATACCGAGCCATTTTGGGTCCGTTCCGGGTCGGGTTGTCGGGGCGCGCGGTAAATAGTGAGAACGCGTAGCACGATTCTACTGGCGGCCGAACGTAGAGCTACGTCCTGTGACTGGACCAAATAAAAGTCATCTATCTGATAGGTGATCATAGATTAAGAAAAATAACAAAAAAATCAGTTATTTAAGTGGGCAGATATTGTAAAATATTTTAAGTTGAATAAAAATAAACTCTTAAATTTCAAGACAGTTTTTTGTGTAACGATTAGAATTGTATTATAAAGTCTAAAAGTTAGTCATGCTCGTACAAGAGCACTTCTAGGATGTGTGACCTCCTAGAAAGAATTAATTATTTTGTGCGGACAGCGAACGTTGTTCGGAAACCAATAAGAATGATCCACATCATCCCTTTACTGTGTACCACGGCTCGGTACTGCTCGTTACCACTTGGTACCGTTGTTCGGTATTGCTGACATGAATGCACATGATTCGCCTCATGATGTAGAGCTATGTCCGGCCTCGGCACAAAATAATTTCTCCCTATAAAGTTATACTAACGAGGCAAAATTATAAGATCATTAGAACAAAATGAATAATATCTCGATGGTTAAGAGTTTGAGCTATTAGTCCAAAAAAGACAATATCTCGATGATTAAGAGTTTAGGCTGTTACAATTTATCTATAAGAAAATGCTATACAATTTTTAATTAATTAATATAATTAAAATAATCTGACAAATATTTTCTGAATATTTCATGCCTTCCACAATTTTTTTGTTTCAATTTATAAAAATAAATAAATAAAACAGAACCGTACTGTGATCGCTGCCAAGTTGGGTCAGATTTATGAGTCACGGTGTTATTAATAAATATATATTCACCAACAGCTAATATTTAACTACATTATTATTTATATTTAATTAATCTGTTGAATTAGCTTAGTCAACTTTCAAGTAAATTTATTTTTTCATTTAATTAATACAATATATATATATAGGCTTTTTGATTTAACAATTTTAATGATAGCAGTGATTATTTTTAAATAAATATCAAAATTATTTGAATTATAAATCATTATTCATATAAAAGAAAAAAAAATCTTAGAATATCCGGACACAAGATGAATTCTCAATTATGCCCCTAAATATTTTTTGGTGGTCGCAACCCTAAAGGATGTAAGAGCTCTTACTTTCTTATGAACTTCAAATAAACTGGAATTTTCATCCATTCGCTCTAAACAGAACAAATTCATATTAGTCACAACTAGGGGGTGCAAATGAGACGAGTCAAGCTCGACTGTCAAATATAGAGCTCGAGCTCGAGCTCGAGTCAAGCTCAAAAAACGATCTAAAGCTTGACTTGTCACACGTCGAGCGGCTCGTCGAGATCCATCCCGACCTCTGCCATCAAGCGTCATCTAGTGCTACGTCATCCCGAGCTATGTTGATCGTCCAGCCTCGTCGTCCCGTCGAGCTCCATCGAAACTGTGAGCTCGTCATCCCGACCAGGCTAGCCCTGCTACCAGCACGTGAACTCCGAGCCTCCAACCTTTTGTTGTCTCAAGCTACATCACTGAGCTTGGTCATCCCGAGTTTCACCAACGAGCAGCACGCGAACTCCGTCGTCTTCCCTAGTTCCGCTGTCGACTAAACTCCGTTGTTTTGATTTTCCCACCCATCTTCGATTCGCCCTCTTGCCCGCGCAAACCCAAGCTCTGTTATCCCGTCTGGTCACCTTCGCGAGCTGCTCGCCGAGCAGAAGTCTATTCGAGCTCGAAATCGTGTTCGAGCTCACCTCGCAAGCTTGATAAGCATGACTCGTCGAGCTTGTTACTTAGTCAAGTCTGAGCCAGCTCACGAGTCGGCTTGACTCGATTACACCCCTAGTCAAAACCCTGAGGAATATAAAAACTCTTAGTCTAAGAGCGAGTTATATAACTGCACAGGAATACATGCTGAAACACTAATATACCCTAATGTTGTTGTAAGTCTTCACCTAAGGGCTGAATAAGTTACCACCCTAACGAATGTAGATAACTCCATAGTCAAGCTTCATGCAGCTAAAGCCATTTCTTCTCAACATCATCTTTCTTTTAGGCAAGCTAAAATTTGCCGATGAAGTATTAAAACAAAAAAAAATGTACTCTGAAGTCAGCGCTGCGTGGATTAGAACAAAGAACAGTGACAATACACACATTATAAGGGCATCTCCAACGGAACTCCAAAAGCTTGAATGTCGTCGCCTCCGAGCTCCAGCCGAACGGTGAAACTTCCGCTATTTCCATACAGGTGAACAGTAGGACGTCAATATTGGCGTTGAACTGTTCATCATCGTTATTTTTCTCGGTCTACCGAACTTGACAAGAAGCGCGCGAAAGAAAAAAAAAGATCCTTACCTTCTCAAAATGGAGTTCTATTGGAGATCAATCGCGACATTTTTAAGTTTCACGGCTTTTTGGAGTGAAAAATGCGATTTTCCATTGGAGATGGTCTAAGCTAATTTCCACAAATAGCGTAAAAAAAAACATAACAGATGAGGCTCCAACACATTCACCTCAAATAAAACAATTATTGATGACAAAGCATAGAGAAGAAAATGCATAATTTCATACACATTCCACCTGCATTTGTTAAAATAGATTTTTTTTATTAAATTATTGAAAGTTCTAAAACCATAGTAGTCATATCCAAGTAGATATTGATTCTCATAATAAGTTCTTACATATACAAATATTATCAAATAGAAGGGGTTGGGGACTTAGAGGAAAAGAAGCCTTTTGTTTCTCTGATACTCACATTGGTTTGATGATATCTTCCTAACACAGCGTACAATATCAGGAAAAGCCACCGCCAAGTTCTTGAAGATTCAATGCGTCCAACAGCTCATTTATATCTCTTGCAAACCTTATTAATTCTCTAGAAACCAACCCAAAGTGAAAAAAAAGGAAGAAGAAGAAAAAAAATGATCAAGAACATTATTGCTTCTGTCAAATCTCTATCTGAATGACTCTCTGATGGTAAGAGAGATGCATCAACAAGTGAATAGATTAATCATACAGGCCACTTATTTCCATAACTTGACAGATTTGTCATGGCTAGCTGAGGCAACCATTCCTGTTGAGGGTGACTGAGCTAAGGCAGGGATCAGGGCATCATGAGCTTGGACTGTCATGGTCTGTTTGTCAATTATATTCCATAACTCCAAGGACTGAAAATATAAAAATGGAAATCAATCAGAAATGAAATTTCAGTTTAGTTAGTAAATTGTTATCAAAAACAGGTTGCAGGAGTTAAGGTGAGTTGAAGTTGTTCAAAAAATTTTTGGCAAAGTACGAGTAAAAGCTATTGCAGATTTAAACATGAATGGTTAACAAGATTTAATTACAAATAAATAAAAAACAGACAATGCTGCTGGCTTTCAATTTACCAATTACCTCTATGTTCAAACATAAAAATGATAGTGCAATGGAATCAAGCTTTTCATCATATCAGGTAGCTAATAGAGACAAAAAGCGCTAAGATAACAAATTGCAAGCAATGTGTGAGTAAATGCCCATGCATAAAGGTGTACAGGTTCGTAATTAAAAGCATCACTTATTCAAAAGAACAGCAAGCAACGAAACAAATCAGAAAATAAAATAGTGGAAATGAACTTCAGGATTTAATGTGAAAAAATTTGAAACCAGGAAAAAATCACGAAGCCACACCACACCAAGAAATTCACTATGAAAATTGAGAGAAATTGTACAAATCTCTCTTCTCGCACTCTCTCTCCTTGTCTCTCTTCACTTCTCAATTTATTCTATACTCAGCCAAATAAAGATTTTTTTAATATACTAATGGATGCAACCCTTTTAGTTAAAAAAAAAAAAAAAAAAAAAAAAAGAGAGAAGAAAAACTGCTAAGCCCAATTCACAATGCCGCGACATTGAGGTCTAGAGCAACGCGACACTCCACTCTCTGTCTTTGAGTCATCCTACAGTGCTATGGTGCTACAGGTGCTGTGGCACCGGATTTGGAGCGCCGCAACTCTCTGCTTTGTCTCTTGCCCAAACCTAGAGCGCTACAGTGCTCCGGCATATAGCTTTGCGGCACTTGTTAGAAAAAATAGAGGCAAGGCCCCCTGAACCCCAAGCAAGGGACCCTACCTCCCTACAAGGCCCCATCAAACTCGACCAACAGTATTTAGGTCTAAGACAATAGTACAATCCAGTTGATCCACACAATCAGATTCCACATAAAAAATGATTTACAAGCATTGCTATACAAGCATTGGAGTGGAAACATGATTTATTCAAGAAAAAAAAAAAAGATTTACCTGGTATCCTCCAATCACCAGGAGATTTGGATAGCTGGGATGAAAAACACATGAATGAAAGTTATTCCCATTGGAGTTGAGCTCATGGATACAATCTCCCGATGTCAGTGACCACACTTTTACACAATCCTGGCTAACCGAAGCAAGGAAATCCCCTTTTGTGTCCCAGCAAACACAGTGTATCTCCTTATTATGACCCTGCCAATATGTGATCTCAACAACATTAATAAATTAAGGCCCTGACAAGCGGTTACAGAAAAAAAAATTTTAAGCCTTGCTGTCCAAATCCAATGATAAATAAAATGCAACAACATACTTGTAAAGTTCGGGTTATTCTATCCTTCTCAAGGTCAAAAATATTCACCACATTTTCTGCAGCTGCAGCAAGAAACTGTCCAACGCGAGGCTGAAATCTCACTTGTGCTGTTGCGCCCTATTCATAACAAAAATGCACTCCATAATTAGTGGATAAATCTTATTAACTTGCAAATAGGTACATGGTTAAAGAAGAAACCTTCGAAATACGAGAACATGCAAATTGTGTGACATTCCAGTATCGAATCTCTCCATTGCCGTCACAAGAGCATAAAACGTCTGTTTTCTTTGGATGGAAATCCACTGATGTAACTTGAGAACTGTGTCCAGTAAATGTGTACAAACAATAGCTAGGCTACAAGGAAAAGAGAGATGATCGTCAACACAACAACCAACTGCTACTAGCCATCACAGACAGATATGCTTACAAATTTAAGGATCAAGTATATAATACAATTTTCTTGGATAAGGTTAAAAAATCCAACAAAGATTATTACCTGTGTTTTTTCTGTAAACGTTATGCAATAGAAGGTAACATTCAGTATTTAAATTAGATAGCTTTTTGTGCAGAAAAAAAATTCAAGTTCATGCATGAATATAGAAACAAGTAGGAACGAACAAAAATACACTAAGGCTTCGTTTCGTTCTTCCTCTCCTTTTGTAAACAATAGTTTTAGAAACAATGGTTAAGAGAATGAAGTTTTCTAATGGAGAAGCAAATATCAAAAAGCTTATCAAAACAGTAGAAAAATAAAGTTCCCTAAAAAGCATTTCTATAGAAGCGTCCCATCCAAAGTGACCAAAAAATAATTTCGCCGTTTCTAAACTCATGAGGATATCGTCAGCGATTTCGACACGTGTACCTTCAGAGACGCCGGAGATTGACGACCACGATCAGGAGTTTATATTTTGAGTCATTTTATGTAGTAGTTTATTTTTTTTCAGTTTTTACTGTTTTACCCTTATGGGTGGTCATTTAATATTGTAGCCCCGAGGGCATTTATGTCTTTTAGTTTTTGTTTCATTTTGGCCTATTTATAGGAGGCCTCATGCATTGTACTAGGGGATGAATATTGATATGAAATTTCAACTTTGGTTTTGAATCTCTTTGTGAGTTCTAGAGTTCTCTTTGTGAGTTCTAGAGTTAGGATTAGCCTAGGAGAGGCTCAAAGCAATACCCAACAGCCCCTTGGTGGAGCTCTTGGTTTCTATCAAATTTCCTTCTTCTTTCTTCTCACCTAGCCGCCGGATTTTCCCCACCACGCCACCACTTGGCCGGACAACTGCCCGCTCCCTCCCCTTGCCGTTAACCCCTGGATCCCATCCCTTTCAACTCCCGTCTGGCCGCACCACCCCACCGCCGTCCGCCTGAGCCCATACCTTGACTGCCGGCCCCTTCCACCTCCCACATCATTATAATGATTTCAATCATCATAATGATTCCCTAATTTGAGTTCTTGCAATAAATGGAGAAGTTAGTAAGTTTGAAATTCAAAAATTGAAATCCAAAAACTTTCCATATTTGCAAAAGTTCAAATAAGGAAAGATTTCGAATTTCAATCCAATTCAAATTTCATTTAGAGTGAAATTATTACTTTCCCTCTTATTTGACCTCAACTTGTTTGGAAAGCAGTTAGTTCTCCCTAAGCCCCTCTCCCTCCCTCTCAATGCCGCCAGTCACTATTAGTGGGCTCCCCATTAATTCCCATTAAAAGCCCCTATCGCTAATTAATTTGATTTTAAAATTTCAAATTAATTTCCTCCAAATTTACTCAAAATCTGAAATTACTTTCAAATTTGGAGTAAATCTCATTCTCTCCCCCTTATCAAATCGCCAGCCTCATGTTTGGCTCCCCCCCCCCCCCCCCCAATTAACCTCCCATCAATGCATTAATTACCTATTAATTTGAAATCAAATTTCAAATTAATTCCCTCCAAAATTAATCAAAATCTGAAATCAATTTCAGTTTTGAATTAAACCCCTCTCTCCAACCCTAGCCGTCCCCTCTCTTGTGCACCCCTACCTTCTTGAGAAAACCTAGTTCTCTCATGACACTTGAAGCCAAGAGAAGAAGACAACCTCTCCTCCCAACCTCGTCATTGGTACATGGCCAATCCGGAAGTCGACCCTGGTTTCTTATTGGATGATCAAGGACGAACCAACATCCTTGAATCTCCTTCTCTTTAATGTGAACCTAGACGTGGATTCCTCCGTGGAGGATACTTACATTGCATCCAGTTTACGCTAGTACCTTCCATCGAGGAGCATATTCCTCCTGGACGTTGGATACTCACTAGTCATCCCATGGACTCCCCGCCGCCGGCTACTTCTCCAACGGACTATATCTTGGGCACCATTTGTCTCATAGTGGCATTGCTCGGTTTGCTCTCAATCATCCTCCGTTAAAGCCCCACCGTCAAGAGCGTGACGGACCCAAGGTGATGAGGACATCGACATACGCTACCGACATGTTTATCGTCGTCGAAATCGCAGATCGACGGCCACGATTCAGCGCCTCTATTTTTGATTCAGATGTCATAATGTAGTCGATGTATTTTATTATTTTATCTTTTATTTACAGTCTTTTCCGTTTTTATCCCTGTGGGGAGTTACTTTGATGTTGTAGCTCAGAGGGCAATTATGTACTTTCTATTTGCTTGATTGGAGACCTATATATAGTGGTCTCATGGGATGTAAAATGATTAATAAATATTTTGAATGAAAATTTCTTTTGATTATCTTGTCTTCTTCTTGTGGAGAGCTAGAGAGGAGAACGAGAGCCCAAGGTGAGGGCGAAACGCAATACCCACCAGTCATTGGAAGAGTCCGTGGCTCGTGGTCTATCCCCGTCATTCCGACTCCCTCCTCTTCTCCACCCGCCGACCCTAACCCTTCTTTGGCCGCCGGCCACCCCACCCCTCCCCGTCCAAGGCATCTCCACCGCCGGCTCTCTTCCTTTTTTCCCCTCTTGCTCGAAATTTGAAAATTCAAATTCTCTTGAGTTCAAAAGTTTCCAAATTTGGCAAAGCTAAATATGGAAAGTTTTCAAAATTAAAATTCAAATGAAACCTAAATGGATGAGTCATTATTTTTCCTCCAACTCTTCATCCCTATTTGGAAAGAGCTTGGTTCCTCCCCCTAATCTCTCCCTCTTCCCCTCTACATGCCGCCGGCCTCCCTATGTGGCCTCCTCTCATTAATTGCCACTTAAACCCTCTCCCCATTTGAAATCAAAATTTGAATTTCAATTAATTCTCCCAATTACATTAAAACTGAAAATCAAATTTCAATTTTAATTTTCTCCCTCCCTCTCTATAGCCTGTCGGCCCCATCCTTGGCTCCCCTCATTAATCCCCATTAATTCCCCCACTTAAAGCCATAACTCCACTTGATTTGAAATTCAAATCTCAAGCCTTTTCCCTCCCAACCTATTCAAAACTAAAATTAAATTTCAGTTTTGATTAATCTCTCCCAAATTTTCCAAATCCCTTTCTCCACCCTAGCCTTGCTCCTTACACCCGCCGGCCTCCCCTCTTCTCCAGCTCCCGCCGCCCACTTTGCCTCCCTCGGATTGAGAAGCCAAAGGAAGGATAAGACGACGCCTCCCCTCTCCATTTCAATGTTGAATGGCGGATCCCAAGCTTGAATGGGGTCTTGTATTCAACGCCGACGGAAGCATCAAAATCCTAAGATCTCCGTGCTTCGACGCAGGATTTGAAGACGAGACCACCGTTGAAGAATATTTAGAGTGAGTCGTCCCCATTCTCGCAAGCATCATCGACCGACGATTCTCAAGCCACGATTGGAGCCTCGTAAGCCGCCCACTACCTCCTTCCCCACCGGCTACCTCTCCACCAACGAAGTTCTTCGGCGCCTTCTTTCTAGTGGTGATATCCTTCATCGTTTGGATATTCTTTCTCCGCTAAAGCTTACTAATAGTTGAGTGAGATGGCCCTCGAGGTGAAATTCTCATTGTTAAGCGTTGGGTTTCTGTCAATTGTACTTTGCATTTAAATTTCCTTGGATTTTGAATGAATTGTCGTGGTTAATCTCTCTTGTACTTCTTTGGGACTTAAGCAAGTTAAAAGTTTCTAATTCCTAACTCTCTCTTATTGCTAGCTTAAATTTAAAAGAGCAAAACTTTAATCTTTTTATTTTAATTTGTGAAATAACTCCTAGTAGTTTCACATCATATTTGGTATCAGAGCATGGTAGGCATGCATGACATGTTAGAAAAACATCCTAGGGTTTAACCGTTCGTTATAGCTTTAATTTTGCATGCATATCATTGCGTAGCTTCAAAATATTCTCTGTTTTAGCCGCTGTTTTTACATTTCCTGCACATTGTCATGAATAGTTAAGTCATCCTAGCTAGTGTCATTTTGCTGCCTTTGAACTTGTAGCATTTCTTAGTGTGTAGGACAACTCCACATTGAAGTATCACTGCTGTCCACACTATTTCAGCTGCTGTTAAGTACCCATTAGTGGACCTAGAATTACTGTTTAGGTGCTGTCCACACTTTAGAACCCTTCCCAAACCCCTGGACATCTTAGACCCTTGCTGAACTTTGCTGTCCTATTCATTCCAGCAACATTTGAGGACTTTTAGGACATAATTCCCGCGTGATTAGTTGCTGCCCTTGACTTAGCAAGCCTCCCAAGTGATCCTTAGCACCCAACCATGGACCCAACACATATGCAAGCAACTTTAGACATGATTATGGGTCAATTAGGTACACTTACACAACAAATGAAGGATACCCGAACGAGTGTAGTTGAACTTAAACGTCATACGGGAGAAAGACTAAACAATATTGAAAGAATAGGACACCCGGCTATCTACACACCATCTAAACCTCAATCACCATATGGCGAAGATGCCCGAACTGAGTACGGACCTCCTAGGGATTACTACCGACCCAACCACCGACCCCATCAAGAACCAGTAGGACGTGACGCACCTTGGAGGGACAACGATACCCAACTCCTTAAGAGTATTAAGATAGACGCCCCGACGTTTGACGGTACGCTAGAACCCCAAGTTTTCCTTGACTGGATTAAAGGAATGGACAGTTACTTCAAATCGTATAACATTTCGGAAGAGAAGAAAGTTAGATTTGCTGAGATGAAGTTGACCAGTAGAGCCAACCAATACTGGACTAACGTAGAGCATATGAGGGAAACTAGAGGAGAATATCCCATAGCTGACTGGGGAGCGATGAAGCAAGAACTGAAAAGAAAATATCTCCCTCCCTCATATTACCCTAGACTCTTAGATCGTTGGAATAGGTTAACCCAAGGGAGTAAACCCGTTAAGGAATATATCTCGACCTTTGATGATTTCTTGATTCGTTGTAACGGGGAAGAGACCACCACTCCTACACAACTTCTGTCAATGTTCCGAGCTGGATTGAGAGAAGACCTTCGAAATGAACTGTTTGCTAGAAGAGTGAATACCTATGAAGCTGCCTGTAGTCTGGTACTAGACTTGGAAGAGTCCAGGAGCCATGTCTCTAGGACCCAGGACTCTCGACCTAACCCATTTAGATCCTCTTCGAACCAACCTTATAACAAGCCCAGCGGACCCTCGAGTAGTCGACCACCCTCTAGCCAAACCCAGCCTCGCCTAGACTATAAAGGAAAAACACCTGAGCGAGAGACACCCAAAACCACTGCCGGCACTAAGGGTTTTAGATGCCATGGGTACGAACACATTGCTTCTCAGTGCTCCAGCCCGTTTAAGGTCACAATAATTGAAGAAGTGACAGAAGAAGAGAATGAACCTGAAGCGGAATTAGTTCACCATATTGACGATGATGAGAATTTCTTTAACAAGGAAGATACTACTGCGATCCACTGCCTCCAAAAGATGAATCACTTGGATCTTCAAGTTGTTCGGTGTGCCTTCTCACAACCTAAACCCAGTGACGACTGGCGAAGAACCTCTATCTTTTACACTTTCACTAAGATTGGAGACAAGAATTGCAAAGTCATTATAGACAGTGGAAGCTGTATTAACGCCGTATCGTCTTCTATGATCTCGAAACTTCAGTTAAGGACCACACCACACCCAAATCCCTACAAAGTCATCTGGATCAACTCAACCACTTTAGAGGTGAAAGATAGGAGTCTCATTCCTATTGAGTTCATTGGATACAAAGAGAAAATCTGGTGCGATGTTTTGACGATGGATGTGGGTCAAATCATCCTTGACCGCCCTTGGTTGTTCGACAATGATGTACACATTTATGGCCGATCAAACACCTGTGTGTTTGAACACGAGGGCAAGAAGATTAAGCTGTTACCCACTCAACCTAAGTCTACCAAGGAAGAAGTTAAGCCCAACTCTCTGAAACCAAACACGGGCATGAACTTGATAACTGCTAAGGACCTAGGTATGGAACTGGAGTCGGGAGCCCCTCTTTATGCGTTAGTAGCCCGGGAAGTAAGTGTAGATCAAGAAGAACCAATCCCTGAAGAGGTAAAACCTCTTTTGGAAACTTTTTCCGATGTCTTCCCTGAGGATTTTCCCTACCAACTGCCACCCCTAAGGAACATCCAACATGCTATTGACTTAGTCCCTGGGGCCTCTTTACCTAACCTGCCTCATTACTGAATAAACCCTGCTGAGCATGCAGAGCTCAAGAAACAAGTGGACGAACTTTTATAACGCGGGTTCATTAAGGAAAGTCTTAGCCCGTGTGTTGTCCCAGCCCCTCTTACCCCTAAGAAGGATGGGTCGTGGAGAATGTGCGTTAATAGCCGTGCTATCAACAAGATCACGATCAAGTATCATTTCCCAATCCCTTTCCTTGATGACATGCTAGACATGATGACAAGGGCCACACTTTTCTCGAAGATTGACCTCAAAAGTGGCTACCACCAAATTAGGATCCGCCCGGGGGATGAATGGAAGACCGCATTCAAAACTAAAGATGGGTTGTACGAATAGACAGTAATGCCTTTTGGAATGAGTAACGCGCCTAGCACTTTCATGAGAGTAATGACTCATATCCTTAAGCCTTTGCTTGGAAAGTTTGTTGTAGTATACTTCGATGATATCCTGATCTACAGTCGTTCGGTGGAACAACATCTGAATCATCTTCAATAAGTCTGTGAAATTTTGAAGAAGGAACAAATGTATGTCAATCCTAAGAAGTGCACTTTCCTAACAAATCAAGTCACCTTTCTTGG
This sequence comes from Dendrobium huoshanense, assembly GCA_016618105.1. Classification (NCBI taxonomy): domain Eukaryota; kingdom Viridiplantae; phylum Streptophyta; class Magnoliopsida; order Asparagales; family Orchidaceae; genus Dendrobium; species Dendrobium huoshanense. The sequence continues at coordinate 10,524,764 of CM028358.1, read as the reverse complement.
ATTTATTATTTCTTCCCACGGCATATCAGCTGACCCCGAAAAGGTGCGAGCGATCAACGAATGGCCTGAACCCAAGAATATTAGAGATGTCAGGAGCTTTCACGGATTGGCCACATTTTATAGAAGATTTATTAGGAATTTTAGCATCATAGTGGGTCCCATAACTGATTGTTTGAAGAAAGGAGAATTTGTCTGGACGACATCGGCCACCAAGGCTTTTGAGGAAATAAAACGGAAAATGGTTGAAGCACCAGTCATGCGTCTACCCGACTTTTTGAAAGTCTTTGAAGTAACTTGCAACGCATCTGGCATAGGAATAGGAGTATTATCACAAGAAGGACACCCAGTTGCCTACTTCAGTGAGAAATTAAATGACATCAGACAACGATACTCCACCTACGATAAGGAATTTTACGTCATAATTCAATCCCTCAGATACTTGAGACATTATCTTCCCCAAGAATTTGTTATCTTTTCTGACCATGAAGCCTTACGATATATCAATTCACAGAAGAAACTGAATGCCCGACACGGAAGATGGTTTGAGTTCCTACAAGAATACACTTACACCATTAGGCACAAAGCAGGTTCTGAAAACAAGGCTGCCGATGCACTAAGTCGTAGAATGATGGTTGCTCGTGAGATGAGAACGGAAGTGGTTGGTTTCGAGCAAATTAAAGACAACTATTCTGACAGCCCCAATTTTGGAGAAACCTACTCTAAGCTAGTAACTTGAGATGATCGTATCGTAGGAGATTTTATGTTAAAAGATGGATACTTGTTTAAAGCTCAAAGACTCTGTATTCTCAAGACTTCACTTCGAGAGTTTCTTGTTTGGGAGTTACATGCTGGAGGTTTAGCGGGTCACTTTGGATAAGCCAAGACCATCGCGGCTGTCGAAAATCATTTTTACTGGCCAAGTCTAAAAAGGGACGTTAGCAGACTTGTAAGGCGGTGTCACACTTGTCAGTTGGCCAAACAACGTAAACAAAATACCGGCCTTTACACACCTCTTCCAGTGCCTAGCCAACCTTGGCAGGATGTCAGTATGGACTTTGTTTTAGGGTTACCCAAGACCGTTAGGAAGCATGACTCAGTCTGTGTAGTTGTAGATAGGTTCTCTAAGATGACCCATTTTCTCCCGTGCTCCAAAACTTTTGATGCTTCTAGAATAACTAAACTTTACTTTGATGAAGTTGTGAGACTTCACGGGCTGCCAAAAACCATTGTGTTGGATCGAGACGTGAAGTTTACAAGTTATTATTGGAAGACCTTATGGCATAAAATGGGAACCAAGCTGCAGTTCTCTACCGCTTTTCACCCCCAAACTGACAGTCAAACCGAGGTGGTGAATAGAAGTCTAGGAAATCTTTTGAGAGCCTTGGTAGGGGAAAACATTCGGAACTGGGACTCTAAGTTGCCTATAGCTGAATTTGCCTACAATAACTCTTTGAACCGAACCACTGGTCTTAGCCCAGCTGAAATAGTATACGGATATCTTCCCAACCAACCTATTGATTTGATTCCCATGAACACTCGAGTTAGGACATCAGAGTCAGCATCATCATTTGCATCGCATCTACAGGAGTTAAAAAGAAAATTGAGCAAAGTAATGTGAATTATAAATTTATGGCTGATCATAAGAGAAGAGCTAAAGAATTCGAAATTGGAGACTTTGTGATGGTCCAGATCCGTCCGGAGCGTTTTCCTCCTGGATCCGCAAAGAAGTTGCATGCGAGAAGCGCTGGACCGTTCAAGATAATTTCAAAGGTGAATAACAATGCTTACATACTCGACATTCCTGAAGGTTTCAACATTAACCCCACATTTAACATAGAAGATTTAGTAACCTTCGAGGGACCAGAATTTAACCCATGCAATTCACTTATAAATGAGCCTTGTGCGACCATACCTGGTGAGATCCCAAGCCTTCCTCCACTCCCAAATTTACACCTCTTACCCAATGCGGAGATAGTTGAAGCCATATTAGATGATGAGATCATTACTGCGAAAGGAGGCGGACGTCGAAGGTACTTAGTTCACTGGAAATGGACCCCGGCGACAAAGGATACGCGAGTTGACCGAGAGGAGCTGCAAAGTCTAGTCCCACACCTTCTAGAGTGGTACGAGAGCTCTAAAGACACTCACTCGACAAGGTCGAGTTTTCTCCCACCTGGGGAGAATGATGAGGACATCGAAAGACGCAACCGACATGTTTATCGCCGTCGAAATCGCAGATCGACGGCCACGATTCAGCGCCTCTATTTTTTATTCAGATGTCATGATGTAGTCGATGTATTTTATTATTTTATCTTTTATTTACAGTCTTTTCCGTTTTTACCCCTGTGGGGAGTTACTTTGATGTTGTAGCCCAGAGGGCAATTATGTACTTTCTCTTTGCTTGATTGGAGACCTATATATAGTGGTCTCATGGGATGTAAAATGGTTAATGAATATTTTGAATGAAAATTTGTTTTGATTATCTTGTCTTCTTCTTGTGGAGAGCTAGAGAGGAGAACGAGAGCCCAAGGTGAGGGCGAAACGCAATACCCACCAGTCATTGGAAGAGTCCGTGGCTCTTGGTCTATCCCCGTCATTCCAACTCCCTCCTCTTCTCCACCCGCCGGCCCTAACCCTTCTTTGGTCGCCGGCCACCCCACCCCCTACCCATCCCAAGCATCTCCACCGCCGGCTCTTCCTTTTTTCCCCTCTTGCTCGAAATTTGAAAATTCAAATTCTCTTGAGTTCAAAAGTTTCCAAATTTGGCAAAGCTAAATATGGAAAGTTTTCAAAATTAAAATTCAAATGAAACCTAAATGGATGAGTCATTATTTTTCCTCCAACTCTTCATCCCTATTTGGAAAGAGCTTGGTTCCTCCCCCTAATCTCTCCCTCTTCCCCTCTACATGCCGCCGGACTCCCTATGTGGCCTCCCCTCATTAATTGCCACTTAAACCCTCTCCCCATTTGAAATCAAAATTTGAATTTCAATTAATTCTCCCAATTGCATTAAAACTGAAAATCAAATTTCAATTTTAATTTTCTCCCTCCCTCTCTATAGCCTGCCGGCCCCATCCTTGGCTCCCCTCATTAATCCCCATTAATTACCCCACTTAAAGCCATAACTCCACTTGATTTGAAATTCAAATCTCAAGCCTTTTCCCTCCCAACCTATTCAAAACTAAAATTAAATTTCAGTTTTGATTAATCTCTCCCAAATTTTCTAAATCCCTTTCTCCACCCTACCCTTGCTCCTTACACTCGTCGGCCTCCCCTCTTCTCCAACTCCCGCCGCCCACTTTGCTTCTCCCTCGGATTGAGAAGCCAAGGGAAGGATAAGACGACGCCTCCCCTCTCCATTTCAATGTTGAATGGCGGATCCCGAGCTTGAATGGGGTCTTGTATTCAACGCCGACGAAAGCATCAACATCCTAAGATCTCCGTGCTTCGACGTGGGATTTGAAGACGAGACCACCGTTGAAGAATATTTAGAGCGAGTCGTCCCCATTCTCGCGAGCATCATCAACCGACGATTCTCAAGCCACGATTGGAGCCTCGTAAGCCGCCCACTACCTCCTTCCCCACCGACTACCTCTCCACCAACGAAGTTCTTCGGCGCCTTCTCTCAAGTGGTGATATCCTACATCGTTTGGATCTTCTTTCTCCGCTAAAATAGTTGAGTGAGACGGCCCTCGAGGTGAAATTCTCATTGTTAAGCGTTGGGTTTCTGTCAATTGTACTTTGCATTTAAATTTTCTTGGATTTTGAATGAATTGTCGTGGTTAATCTCTATTGTACTTCTTTGGGACTTAAGCAAGTTAAAAGTTTCTAATTCCTACTTTGCTAGCTTAAATTTTAAAGAGCAAAACTTTAATCTTTTCATTTTAATTTCTGAAATAACTCCTAGTAGTTTCACATCACAAGGTGAAAAGTTCTATTTGTTAACTGTGGATTACTGTTTCTTCACCATAACATTACACTCTATTTTTATGTTGTTAAATTGATAGCATCCCGTTAATCTAGTTGTAACCGCATGTCTTACATAATTTCTACTTGATAATTCTGAAAGCTTAACTTGGGTAAGCATTAATTCTATAACTAGCAAAATTTTAATATTCTTATATTAAAATCCCCAAGCAGATCTTATTTCCATGCATATGTTTTACATCATAAATAGAAAAGGAAAAAATGCTGAAACAAACGAGGTCTAAATCCTTGATAATGATTCCTGTTAATTTCATAAATGCTTCTGAAATCAAGAATAAGATTTTTCCTAGTAACGTACTTTTGAAATGAAGAACAAAAAGACTTTTCTTAAAACATATATCCAATCCTGAAATATCTAAACATTTAAAAAAGGATGTGCGTGAAAAAGGGAGTTATGAGATCGTTTGCATAAGCATTACTAGCACACAACTTAGACGACATATGCAGTAAAGATCAGTTGAAAACTGCCTTCATCACTTCAGATACAGCATATTGATAAGTAACGGAACCCAAATAATAGTAAATCCTAAAATAGGAGATCAGAAAATGCCAGGCAGCCATAATTCAAGGAATTCTTTTGGAGAAGAATATATTTACATTATCAACGAAACAAATCCTATGTAAATGCAAATAATAACCACTATAAATAATTAAAAGCTTTTAAGAAAACGTAAGACCACCTAAAAATTCATGAAGTGTAGATATTCTATATAAATGAAAACTATTAAATGTATCAAGGATATCAATTTATGGAGATTCATAGAATAGTTAATTACATCTGCTGCATTCCACAGCCGCACAGTTCTATCAAAAGAAGATGTCGCCAATTGAAATGAGGAAGGTCTGAAGCGAACATCAGTGATAATAAGTGCGTGCTCTTCTGAAGTTGTCTCTGTTTGCAGTGTATCCATGTTCCATAATACTACCTATCAAGAAAAGATAATGCAAGTAAACAACAGCTCAAAAGGTAAATAATTAGAGTACATTAACATCCATCTTAAGACACAAATACCCAAAAGATGGATTAAAAAATGCAGCAACTGAATTCTATTTTGTTAAACAGGATTAGTATTTCGTTCATACAGTTGGTCTCATTTGATATCCTCCTATTATCATAAACCTTCCCCCAGAAATGTACATTCAAAATTCTCTGCATATAAACAGGAAACCTCTATTCACCCATATAAACTAGCTTTAAGTAAAAAAGTAAAACCTCGCAGCATCATGTTTGACTGATGACAAAGTCTAAACATTTCAAAAGCACGATGAATTAACTAAAGCATAAAGGATGTGGAATTGCAAATGGAACAAGAAATGCCTTCAAATTATATATTGCAGGATAAGTTCATTATTGGACCAACTTACTAGAACAGTTGGTGGTGGAGATGACACTTTTGAGATTTTTAATTACAATGTTTTATCAATTTGTGCAAAATTTATTGTAGATGTTCATTTTTATGCTAAAAATTATAATGAATGATTGGTTTGGATTTCTTCCCACTCTATTATTACACAATGTAATCTCATGGAAGTGCCAATCATACAAAATTGATCAAGTGTTAATTTATTTTTTTATGAATTCCTCCACAACTTAATAATATCAGGTAAGATGATAATGAAGATCTTATTTCTTACATGATATATATGAGTTTAAGTAAAATACAAGCATGTACAAATGTTAAAAGCAACATTACAAAGTTGTTATTCAGGTATCCTCTATTTATAACTTGAGAAAGTTTTAATGATTAGTTTGGATTTCTTCCCACTCTATTATTACACAATGTAATGTCATGGAAGTGCCAAGCAATTCAATGCTCTGTTCTCCATCTTCATCAAAATCAGCATTTTTTCACTTTGAGGAGGCTTTACACTTCAAAGAAGTACCTGGAGTAACCTTTCTGATGAGGATTTACTTCTAGGTACTTCAGATCACAATCGCCCACTTTATATAACGTTGATATTGACAACTTCAGTTGAATAGAGTGCTTGTTGATCCGGGTGCATCGGTCACTAATGAGCCTAAAAACTTTGCCCATCTCAATGTTGACCGCAAAAACTAAGTTCTGACCATGGTTTAAAATTGCAGTATGAGGCCGCCTTGAGCACGCCTTTGCGCATATAAAAAAACGCCTCGAGCTTACGCCTTGAGTTTTTTTTATGAGGCGCGCCTCAACTTGGTTGAGGCTCGCCTCGCCTTATGGCATGAGGCTAGCCTCACGCTATATATATTAAAACTTACATAAATCTTGATAAATGCTCAACATTGGACTCTGGGAGAGGAGGAATGAGAGAGAGCGTTCATCATAATGATGATTCAAATGAAGAACCCCTTAGTGATGACAGTGTTGATGACATAGTTCTTATGTGAATTCATGCCCCTATTTATTTTTTAGAAATTGGAATTATATGTTAATGAAAATAATACTGTGATTTGGGAAAGATAGAATTTTGAGTTGAACTATATTTCATGTTGTCTTATTATTGGGATATTTTGATTTCACTAATCTTATGCTTTTTAATGTTTTAATTATTCACTCATTACTATATAAAAAATTTATCATTTTATGCTTACGCAATTTTTTGATTTTGAGGCTTACGCCTCAAAACGCCTTGAGGCTTACGCCTCGCCTCAAAATGAAAAACGCCTCAATACCCGAATCGCAATTTTAAACATTGGTTCTGAAAAAATGGTTGTGTGGCTTCAATGAAAAGGGGCAAAGGGCTCCTGTCACTCTTTCTTTTTTGATAGGGGATTTGAGAACTGAGGCTAAATTCCATATCATTGATTCTGAAACTTCATTTAAAACACTTCTTGGTAATGAATACACATCTACACATCTGAAGTTGGGAAATACCTAAGAGGGCTATCATCAACTGTAAGCTAACCAAAAGAAAGTCTCCATTTTGTGTGACAAAAACCATCTAAGGTGACCAAGATGGGTGGAGGATGAGGGCCACCAAAGCCTCATCTCCACCACCTACTCTTAGAAGGCCTATCGTCCATAGTTCTAACAATGATGAATCTTAAAATGTATTAACAATATAATGGTGAATAATAAACTTAAGTATTGTGACCAAACCATCTAAGGTGACTCTCTCTAATCTTAACTGCCATTGGAGCTACTCCAGCAATTTCACATATATACTCGGTTCGCATTCTGTCTCTAAGAGTAAAGCCACTCATCCGCCTAAGCATCCTCAACTCTATAAAACTTAATTTTATGTTGCTCTTTTAATGGCCAACATTCTGCGCCATAAAGCATTGCAAGTCTCAGCACCATCTTATAGAACTTCTCTTAAGTTTGAGAAGCGTACTTTTCTATCAAACAACAATCCCGATGCATACCTCCACTTCAACAATCCGACTTGAATTCTACTAATAATATCCACATATATTGCACCATCTAAATTGGACATTCTTAAATGGACAAAAATCTTTAACCCTAGAAATCTATTAGAAATCTACAAAACACAAAAAATTTTGCACTCTACAAACTTTAAGAAAAAAATCATACAAATTTTAAGATTTTTCAACTGCTAGAGAACACAGAACAGAAGACATGCAAATTATTAGCAGCATTCCTCCCCAAAGAATAACTAAATAACCATTGGTGATTATCAAAATCTGCAGCACAACAAACTTTTGAGATATAGTCTGAAAGTTCCAAATTGGTAGAAAGTTTAAAATATATGATTGTTGCATGATAGAAAATTTGAGTCGGTAGAATTTCTATTTTACGTCTTAGCAAAGATTCAGCACGAGTAGAATAAAATAGTGTGGCTAGAAAAAAAATTTACGTGGAAAATCCTAAAAGGGAAAAAACCAACAAGGTCTGACCCAGTTGCAAAATTCATTATGTAGTAAGTGATGCAAAGATCCTTATTTCTTCACTGTTAAAGAAGAGGAAGAGTGCAAAGATCAAATGTTCACAAGTGGACGATCTATGCCCAACAACAAAGCTTAATTTTCTGAAGAGGGATTTTAGAAAACTGATGTTCATAGGCGGACAAATATACTCAACAACAGGATTAAATCCTCTTAGTATTCTCAAGAAAGTGATGATTTTTTAAGTTGGTCGTTGATGATGAAGGTGTTTATTGGTGGCAATAGCTAGTGATGGTCGTCGACAACGATGGACTGAAAAATGCAAGAGAGCTCTCACTAGTTCTATCTTCATCTTTTTTCCTCCTATTTTATGTGAAAAATGATGGCCTATTTATAAATTTTTGGGAGTGTCATACTCCGTAAATATGAAAAAAATCTAGGGACAATTAGGAGTGCTCCATCAAACGGTCAATAATAATTCTCTTAATCATAGAGCTTTCATGTGCCTTAATGATGACTAAATTAAGTAATCTTGGGCTCGTTAGATTTGTCTCATTGAGCCGCTTGATTCGACTATAAGCATGTCATATTTTAATATCATTTGATTACTAAATTAATGCTTTTAAGCTTTCACTTATGCTTCAACTCCTTTATATTCAGATAAGATCGATTTTGGTGTCATCGGGTTTGTCTTGTCGAAACATTCAATTTGACTATAAATTTACTAAGATCGGTGTTTGGATGGTTGTAAATTGAATTTTAAAGATTTCTAATTCATGCTTGCATCAAGATTCACGCCCGATCAAGATAATTTTTTGGTGGCATATCAATGCTAGTTTTGGGTATGATGTAGACAATATCCAAATAATATAATCACAATACCAAAATGACATACGAAATAAGAATACAACCACCTTCAAAATTTATTATATTGGCATATCCACTTTATTTACAGTAGAAGGGCAACCAATCAAACCTAAAATGTGAAAGTACTTGCCTCCTGAAATAGATATTAATGGAAACAGAGTTTAAATATAATTTACTAGTTCTCCTTTTAAAGCTACCTTGGTTACAATTGATCAAGCAATTTATAGGTTTAAAGTAATGCAAATACAAGGCAGTTCCCAGAGATTCTAGCCGACTATGTGCTTTAAAAGAAAGATGCTTTCCTTCGTTAAAGTAATTAATGTGGTAGTATTCTTAAGAACATTACTGCATGACATGCCAGAATTGATGTAAAATAACCATCTTCATTGTAGCTTAATCCAAGAATTCAATTGGAATCTCAATGAATGACAATATTGCTGTAAAAATAGCCATAAATATATATATATATATATACAAAGAAGTTTCACAATCATTTTTCCTACCATCAACATTACTAAGATAATATTATTTGAGTCATAGAACAGTGTTAGATTGATGACATTGTCGGCCATACATAAAAGAGAATAGCCATTACATAGCAAATCATGTTTGACATAATTTATTACTATTTGTAGAAAATAAGACATCATTTTGTTGTGCTATTTATTCATTGCAAACAATTATCAGTTAGAGCAGAAGACCGATCATTCAAACCATACACGCTAAAATATATGCAACGTGAGATTTATCATTAATTATTCAAACCAGTTCTAACAATATAGGCACGCTAAAATATTATAAACGTAGCACCTTCTTTTCATGTCCAGCACTGGCAAGCAATTTCCCATCTGTAGAAAAGTGACAACAGACAACTTTGCTGTTGCTTGTACGTATGCAACCGACATCATTGAATGTAAAGGCTGAACAGAGTGCACGAAAGCATTAATAGCTACTTCACTGAAGAATGTTAATTTCAAATATGGATCCAAATGCTACCTTTAGAAGGTTCTGGATTGTGCTCTACAGGACTTCGTTTTAATGCAGCAAAAATATCTCTAGCATCTCCATCATCATTAGAAAGAAACGACTCAACATGATCATCCAAAGAACCAACATCCGCAAAATGCTCCAAGTCATCCTGTAAAAGTTACTATTAAGACACACACCTGCAATAAAAAATGGGTCCTATTTTCCATCTTACAATTTCAAGAAAAAAGTACTATTTATAGGGATACCATTTGGTTTGAAGATGCTGCAAGCCCTGCTGTAGTATCCGTACCATACACCATTAAACCTTTTGTCAAGCTGTTTACATGCTGCATGTTTCCAGCCATTGTAACACCTTCACCTGTCGTATGTGTAGATGGTGTTGACGGTTGGGAATTGGAAGGGCCCAAAGTATTTCCTGTTCCAGTACTATTTGCAGCTCCAGATGAAGTAGGTTTTCGTTTTCTGTTGTTCTACATGAAAAAAAAAAAAAAAAATTTGCGGAAAAGTTCAACCAAATTATTTGAGGAAGAAGTAGATAGAAATATGTAGCAAGGACATAATACTCATGCATTAAAAAAAGAAGATAGATGATGCATTGGAGATATATAAAAAATAACATGCTCGTAGGAATAAAATATACTCATCTACTTCTATATGTAAAAAATCCTTATACATAAGCTTATTTAGATAAAAGTGCATGCATGATTCATCGTCATCAAATAGCGAACCGTGTGCAAATATAAATAAAAAATATATACAATATCTATGAATTAAACACACAATATAAGCAAACCATATCCGGACCTCAAATTTTTTTAAGCAAATTATTACAACGAAAAAGTGACATGAGTATAACAAAGGCAATTTTAAGGAATAACCAGGAAAAAAGAAAAATACAAAAGACCAAAAAAAGATAACATGAAGATCAAGGATGCCGCATCCTATGGCTCATGGAAACTACAAAAATATTCACCTTGATGGCCTTATTTGAAGCACGTGAATACATTGGAGTGGCAATAGATTTTTCTTTATTCCTTCCTCGCGTGGTTAAAGGAATTGGAAACATTCTATCAACTATAATATTGATGATCTGCATGCTCACATATAAATCATGACTGCTGGGAATCATGATAATCGTTGTGTTCACAAATTTGAGAGAGGGCTAAATTGTTCCAAAAACAGGATGGTTAGTCTTAATTACATTGCTAGCAGATCATGAAGTGCCAGTTTCTATAGAGCTGACGACAACAAACACAATGGTCTCTAATTCAAAGGAAAGCTTAAACTATTTCCAAATTATGAGTGCGAAGAATGTGAAGCAAAAAAGCACAGCACTGATGAGGGTTGTGCCCTATCTGATGCTTTCTCCTTAAAAATGGAACTTCCACTCTGAACCATTGTTGACCCGTATATGCAAAAGCACACAAAAAGGCAAAAATTGGCGAGGGAATGCGTCACTTTAAGTGTCAAATGACTCTGATCGCCAAACAGACATTGTCGTTACGATCGGAGCGTCGAATTCACCTAACTGGAGATCTCTCGCAGCCAAATCAGCCGAAATCGATCAGAAGAGATGACCGACACCAGAAACTAAAGCACGACATTGTCCAAGCGACATCCGATCGTAAAACGGACTTTTCTGTTGAGATCAGAATGTTGTCAATACCCAAAATGACTATCAATTTGTTCAATTAAATTCGTCCGGCAAAATTGACAAGAATCCCGAGGCAACGACGAGCAAATCAAGGAAATTGATGCGCGACATAATCCGAACAACCTCTAATTGCAAAACAAACTGCGTCGTTGCAGTCAAAATGTCGACAATATCCAAAATAGATTATAATTGCAGAACAGAAATCACGCACGCAAATCGGCACGAGTTTTGAGGCAATTGCGGGTAGGTCAGGGAAGTTGCACACAAATCAAGGCAATTTTGAGTATTTGACTATTTTTGCCATCTCCATACTCAATAATAACATTAATAAAACATTATTATTATAATTATTATGTATTAAATCAATTAATAAATTCAAACAAAACATCAACTCAAATAAATTCTTACCTCGTATCAATCGATATGCTGCTCTGATCCCGGATTTTTGCTGATTTGGCATCTAAATCCCATAAATCCCGCAACTCAACCTCGATCGCAACTTCGTTGCTGCTGCCCGTTGATAAAATGAAGACGAGACAGAGCACATCTTTTTTTCTTACGCACACGAGAATTCCACACCTCCAACTTCCCTAAGCCGTTCGCAAACCTGGCTCTACCCATCTTCCCACAAACTCCCATTGATCTGCTGTCCCGTTTAAATCCAACCGCAAACCCCAACGTTCTAGCTAAATCTCCCTACACGAGCCTTCCCCTGTCTGACCCCTACCTTGTACAAGCCGCAAGGCCCGTCAGCCACGCGATCCGGCACTAGCGCCTACGCTGACCTGCCCCCGATTATTCCTCACCTCCAGTCGGCACCTTAGATCTGGTTCTTGCCTCCTATTTCAAAATCCTCTCAAGCAGGCTCCATCTACCTCACTTACATCCAACCATCAAATACCCCTATTCTTCCTTTAGATGTTTGTACGCCTCTAATCAAGCACAAGCCGAGCTACTTGTACCTTACGACCCTAAAACAACTAAATTCGTCCGTTCTTCCACCTAGCTTGACGAATCGTAGCCCTTCCCATGTGCTGAAAATGAAATCACACTCAGCTATCTCCTGCTCCAATCATTTCCTGCACTAACCCACCTCTATCTATGAGCTGATCCCAAATGCTCAACTCGACCAGCAACTTTCAGCCAAACCGTAGATCTTACTCATGAGCTCCCTTCCCTTTCAGGTCGAAGATCCTTTGCCCTTACTTCACACAAAGAGGATCGGCTTTGTCCCTGTCACCCTCCTCTACACGTGAACCTCCAAACAGCAGCCTCACTAATTATCTCACACATCCATCAAAAACAACAACACCTTTAACCCTTAAAGGTGTGGGCTCCGAAAATTCGGCCCCGGCCTCCGCTCGCTTTTCTTATTCGGCGAGGGAGTTTTAACGAACTAAGTTCCGAGGTAAATTTTGGAAGGCAGATGGGTTTGTAGATAAGACACTACCCAGAGATTTCGCCCTCATTTTGTGAGGACTTTATGATCTGAGTTCTGGTTTCCTATAGGCGCAAGCCCCTATAGTTAATTACCCCTCCCGATCACGAGAGAGAACTTTCGATTAAGGCTAGTCGTCAATCAGATACGTATAGAATACGTGTTATCTGGCATATAGTAGCAGCAATGGATATGGATTTGAGAATTTGGAGAATTTGAATGTTCATATTTTTGGAATTTGAGAAATTTGATATTTAAAACTGAAATTTTCACCATCTGGAACTTAAAGCGGATGGTGGGGGAATGGATGATGGACCCGATTAAGATCCCATGGTTCCGTCGTCCCGGGCCATCGTGGTCCCTGGTCTACTTAGTCAGAGGAGGTAGTCGACCCAACCTGACAGAAGGATCCTTGTCGGCAGCCATGGGTTGCTTCGTCCAAGGGGACCTTGTAGACCGGGGTTGAATATTTGTCTAAGGGGACAAATTTGAATCCACCTTAGCTAACAGAGGGCTTTGTGCCCTATCAATCATATCCTATTGATTCATATCTCAAGGATTTAACGCCATTAAGGAGCGTATTGGCTCTGGCCATAACCGCTATCTGTGGTGCCATTTGGCGGAGAAACCACTCGGTTCAGAGGGCCCCGGGTCATAACCGTTTACCTGCAGTGCCATTTGGCGGCGAAACTGCCAGTTAGAGGACACGTACCACGTCCTTATTGGCAAGAGATTGTTTGAGAATGGATCATAGTGATATTTTCGACTAGGCATTTCGCTCTTTGTGAGCTGAAGTTGATTTTAATTTGTCCACCTCGACAAACTGTTGCGGAGGGTGGATGGGTTTTGCTTTAAGAGATTGATGGTTTGATTTCATTTTTTAAAATATATGGAATTTGGGCTTTTTGTGGAGCTTTGGATCTTGTGGAGCTATGGAATATTTGAAATATACTTTGGATATTTGGGAGACATTTAAAAATATTTTGGAATCATTTGAAATGTTTGTGAACCCCTCCAGTTGAGATAAACATTCAACACGGCCATCATCGGGGTGTTTGGGGGTCATTTCTTTTTATGGATTGAACCTTGTCAACTCTGTCGGGCTGTCGACAGAGGATCGGGTTTTGTAGGCTTTATGCCCTTATTAGTGAATTCATATTGTTGTAGGCCTTGATGGTCTAATATGAATGTTTTAAAGCAAATATACCAGTCGCCACGACCGTATATTTGTTCAATTGTTCGAACCCTGTCAACTCCTATTGATCCGTATAGAAGGATCGGGTTCGAACATGAATTCACTTATCGACCCGCGCAGCATCCCTAGACGTCACGTGTGTACCAATAACACGCTCGCCGGGGCTCATGCGGGTTTTATAATTATTTTTACCCCTTTTAGTGTACCTATGTGTATACAATTTATAGTGCACGTGCAGGGGTACTTTGAAATAATTGTAGACGCCTTCTGTCTGCTTGTATGAATGTTGCAGATCCGGTGGCGTGGCGTAGCAGCTTCTGAATAGAATTGTTCGCTGCTTCGTACAGGTAGACTATCGTGCACTATTTGTTGATTTTTGTAGGCGGGTCATAGTGCACTAACTAATCTCCTGCCTTGGATCGTAGGATCTTGCACTTGTCGTATTCTCCATGTATTTTGTTGTGATTTTTTGATTTTTTCAGTACATTCGTCATTGGTGCATGTAAGTAGGTAGATGTATTCCTTCACAGACTGAAATTGACTTCAGGATACTGCATTTACTGAAGTCTTTTTGTATCTACCCCTGGGTGGCATGTTATACATACATCCGTATTCGTAGAGAGATCGTATGTGTTGCAGATCTTTGTTGCACGTATTATATATTCATTTATGAATATTGTGTTGTACTCATGATTGAATTTTGAAGTAGCTTGTAGGAGGGTAATGTATTCCTTCACATATTAGAATTGACTTCAGGATACTGCATTTACTGAAGTCTTTCTACATCTACCCATAACTGGCATGTGGCACATACATTCGTCTTTGTAGAGAGTTTGTATGTGTTGCAGATCTTTTATCGATTTGCTTTCAAAACATATGTACAACAGGTCTCTAACAATGTCATTGAACTTTTCTGCTTGTAGGAAACTGGTCCTGTCTTTTCTTAGAATTTGATCATTGTTGCTAATGGAAACGTCTTTATATTCCTTCATCTCTACCTCTTGATGAATTCATCGAGTGTGGATTGTATTCGTCTGTTATCCTTTACAAAAGACTTATGAAGGTTTTGTATGCCCCATTGCATATCTATCATCTTTGTCTGCAAATAAGCTATTATAAGCTCATTTGTATGCTAGTTTGGGTTGACACCAATAAGGAGGCTACCTCTTCTATATTCCTCTTGCTCTGCTTGTTCTTTTGCCATATTTATTATACATGATGACGATGGACCCATCACTATGGTCATCACACACTTCTTAGCATCCTCCATTCTAGGTGATTTATTGAACATGCCTTTGATTATCCATCATTCATAAGAGATCATTCGTTCTCTACTATTTATGACTGCTTGTTAGTGAGATGTAGGGATTCTCTCTAACCCCATCAAGAATTTTGTGTGTATGAGAGGTTCAAATGGATCACGCTTCTTAATTAGCACTTGCATTCTGATTGGAATGATAGATCCATTGAGACATTGATTATTCTTCAAGAAATCAAATTCATTATTGCTTCTCCATTCGATGTTGATTTGAATGCATGTCATTTGATACCTTGGACTTTACTCGCTCAAAGTTCCTTGTTATTTACTCATCTTAATTAAGTTCATATTATTCAATTAAATTCTATTTGAGTCCAAGATGAGTTCTCCATTTAGTTCATTTGAGAACAAATTCATGAGTCCAGTTCATGTTCGTAGGTCCTCTGCTGGTGTTCGAGTACAAGTTTTATGTCTTCTACGGTCCGAGTCTTTTGAATTTGAGTATGAATTGTCCAAGTCCAAATTAAGACTTTTTGTACCAAGTTCATTGTATTTGAGCTCCAATTTGAGTTTATTGTTCTTTTCAAGTTCAAGTGCAGTTCAATTTGAGTCTAACTCAAGTCTTCTGTTGTTCTTCTGATTTGAGTTCAAGTTCTTGTTCTTGAGTTCACTGTCAAAGTTTCACCGTCAAAGTTTCACCTTGCAAGTTCAAGTTCATATAGGTCGAGCCCTTGTTGAAGTTCAAATGAGAGTCCAAGTTATGTGCTCTTTGAATTCAATCAATTTCTTTTATATTATTCAAGTTCATTTTAAGTAGATTGGATTAAGTCCACAAGTTCCAATTTTGTTCCAAGTCCTTGTCTGTATTTCAGACAAAATTTCGGCAGCATCCCGACGTCTCCCCCGTTTAGGGGAAAACTACGGAAAAACTGGGTCTTTTCCACCACGCTAAGAAAAGCGTGCATGGTAGATGCCCTCTTTCGAGGACACCGCGGCCGTGTAAATTTTCGATCCCCCACCATGCTAAGAAAAGCGTGCATGGGTATATTTTTTTGTAAAAAAAGTTTTTTTATTTTTTTTAAAAAAATATTTTGCAAGAACAGTTATTTCCCTGCAAGCGGGTACTTATGGATATCCCCGCTTCGTCGTGCGCATCGCACCGGGATCCCTTCCCACCACGCTAAGAAAAGCGTGTATAGGCGGGGTTTCCAAGGCGATACGAACTTCGAAAAAGGAATTTGGGTGATTACCCGCTTCGTCGCAAGCGTCGGGACGCATTCCCTCCCACCACGCTAAGAAAAGCGTGCATAGGTTGTCGTTTTGTCTCGCCGCATGCATCGAAACGAGTTCTCGGAGTTTTAGGGTTTAGTAGTTATACCTTGGCGGTCGTCGGCGGTGTCAGCTTGAGGATCGAGAACCGATGCGAGGAGCGAACATTTTTTATTAATTATAATTAATAACAATTAAATAAAATTAATTAAATACTAATATTTAATTAATCATTTTTTAATTAATTAAGATTAATTAAAATAATTAATTAAGATTATTAAAATCAATTAAAAGAAAATAAGTTATAATTAATTTAGAATTAATTATAACTTAATTAACATTAATTAAATCTAATAAAATATAATTAATGTACATTAATTAATAATAATTAATTTATAAATTTTGATTAATTAGAGATAATCATTATAATTAATTATATTTAATTATTATAATTATAATTAAATATATATATTATTAAAATGATTAATACTAAAATAACCCTCCCTCCCTCTTTCTCTGTTTACGGGATCTAGCCAGAGAAGCGTGAAAGGGAGAAAGTTACCTTCACTGCCAACGTGCTCCCGTCGTTGCTTTAGATCAAAATGTCATAACTTTCGGTCCGACAGGGAAGGGAAAGTCGTCTGAGGAGCGACGTCGAACAACCAAAAGGAGCCGAAGAAGCCGCTGGAAGGTAGAAAGTTACCGTCCCAGCAAGCGAGTTCCCTGTTGCTTCCGATCAAACAGGGAAGGGAGTCACGGGAGGAGGAGGCGGGTTCGGCTGGAAGGCAAGTAGGTGGAACTCTTTTCTTCCTCCCTCTCTCTCTCTCTCTCTCTCTCTCTCTCTCTCTCTCTCTCTCTCTCTCTCTCTCTCTCTCTCTCTCTCTCTCTGCGTGGTTGAAAGGAAGCCGGCACAGGGAAACAGAGGAGGCGGGATGCTTGCGGCTTCAGGAAGATCGGGCTGTGGAGATTGTCGGCGAGACTGGGCGGCTGAGAAAATCGGGAAGAGGGAGGAGGTCGGGTTGGAGCGGGATGCTTACGGGAAGGAGAGGAAGTAGCGATGGGAGCTCGGTCGCGTGTAAGGAAGCGAGCGTGGGGGAGTCGTGTGAGTGTGTTGAGATCGTATGAGAGGAGCGGTATTTAACGACGCTGAGGGAGGCTTGATCGAGGAGAAATCGCGCGTGGTCAGCTCTGCGTGGTCGGCTCTGCTTCGACGCCGTTTGAACAGGATATGGGCGACTGTAGCAACGGCGGGATCTCAACTAGATTTGCGGCATGGGCAACGACAGGTAATCATTTTAGCAATTGTTTATTATCTTTTTTTTTTTATCTTAATGCAGAGGTCAACAAAAGGCCCAAAACAGCCCATGCCACTTATCCCTCCTCTTCTCTCCAACAATCTTATAATAGCCCAACATCCAAAACAAAAGCTTATTCTCCAACCAACAACCCAAAACCCTTTCAATCCACTTCAAACAGCCAACCCACTCCTCCACTAACCAAAAAAAAAGGTAAGCTTTTCTTTTATTTATCTTTGTTTATTTTATTTCATGTTATTTTATGTTATTAACATTAACTATTGTTACTAATTATTGCAACTAATATTAGTGGTATTATTAACTTATGTTAATAATTATTTATATTGATATTATTAATTTTAAATATACGTATATGCATGTGTGTATATATTTATAAGAAAGAAGGAAAAAAAAAAGAGAAAGGGATTTAAAAAAAAAAAGAGGAAAAAGGAGAAAAAGAAAAAAAAGGGGGATTTCTTTTGTGCATTTTTCACCGACATTGCCGTCATCGATCACCTCGCTCAAGTATAATGCCATCTGAATTTAAAAAGCTCCTCAAATCCTGTCTTCGACGTTTGTGGTGCTCCGGGGGACCACCTCTTATACATGCTCTTTGTAGCGTGGTGGGAGGAAACCTAATGTGGCGCCTGTGGTGAGGCAGGTAGGCCTTGAACACGCTCTTCGTAGCATGACATGAACGATTTGAAGTACCCGTATATGTGCTTCAATGCCTATGAAAAAAAAAACTTGTTTTCAAACAGGTACCTTGAAGACTCATGCATGCTTTTCATAGCGTGGTAGGGGTTGAAAATTCGATGTTGCGGTGTCGTCCGACACCTACCATACGCGCTCTTCGTAGCGTGGTGAGAAGGTCCACACTCTCGAATTTCCCCTAAAAGGGAGAGACGCCGGGAGGCTACCGAAATTTTCAATGAATAGAGGACTTGAACTTGAACCAAATGGCACGAACTGGACTTGAACAATCAACAGGGAAGAACTTGAACAAATATAAATAGGGAACTAGACATTAAACTAATAAATCTATAACCACATTAAAAATACAAATGTCAAATAATAATTGAATCATTCAATTAAATATCAATGTGCAAGCAAAGGATATGTGGTTTTCAACATGACTCGCTTGCAAATAATGAAATTGAGGGAAATACATTATTTGCTTGCAAACAAAAGAATAAAATCCCTAAATAACATAGTAAATCACATACATGTGGTAACAATTGACGTGTAGCATTCATGTTAATCACACAAGTACAGTGACCCTTATAAGTAAGCATTAATAAGCAACAATTGCCTATGAATGACGAAATTGAAGTGGCTAATAGCATTCAACCGAACAATTAACAAATAGGAGTGAATGACTCTTAAGTACAATAAATCTGCAATGTATAAAAACTCCTACGAACTACTATAAGGATTTCTTCATGCATACAACAGCTGACTTACAAGTTAAATGGATGATGATAGAAGTTTTTCTTGCGGACAATGCTCCATTTACAAATGATAATGAAAAGCATACAAATGAACATAATAGCTAACTAATCACCATGCATGAGAAGGTTAGTGGTGAATGCAACGACAACCCGCAACCAATACCAGCACACAAATAGGCATATCAAATCTTGCGAGCACTGAAAGACGTGGCAATGATAGTCATAATAAGCATAAGTAGCATGTTTATAAATGAAGTATGAAGAGTCTACTAGCGAGTATAATTGCATGCTTATAGTCAATATTGATCAACATACCAATGGGTACTTCAATCTCCTATGAATGCAAGGCTAATGTGCAACGAGCATAATGACTCACCCACCAACATGTACGAAAAAAAATAGCAACAAACGCAGTTTGATCGATAGGCAACACAAGTTTACAAATGAGCACATAAAGTTAATATGAACAATGATAATAGATATGCTGTAGAAGGACTACAACAAATGTAGGCACCTACAAGCCATTGTATGAGAACCAACATGAGTTCAACATATCATCTATAAGCAAATACATGAAGAATGGCGGTAAATACGAACTCCTACAAGAAGTATTAGAAGATCTGCATTCAACACAGTTTGCCCACATACAACAGTTGAGGGCTTATAATGCATATAACAATCCTATCTACAAACAATGATGATGAATGTGCCGCCAATATGATGGATCTTCCACATGAATGAGATAGGAGATCATGGTGAATGTAAATGCCTACTAGCAATATTGGAAGAGTATGCGCAATAATATACTGCTGACAATGATCAACGGTAGACAGTGAATGCAATAATGTCCTATATTCAACAGCCATTCAACAGCAGGAAAATGCATTGATCCCTCGCAAGCAAAGATCAAGTGATCAATATGCAATGCTCATATCAATAGTACCTTGCAATCAGAAGGGGCAGATGTGTGCTGAATAATGACTTGCCGACCAACATACATAGGGAATTAGTGATGAATGCAGCTCAATTGATAGCCTACGTCAGCATGCTAACATACTAAGCTTGATTACGAATGATAATATTCCCTGCGAATGTCCACAGGCAGTGGTGATAGTAGATATTCTACAAAGATGTTGAATCCCCTGTGTAAATAGGTACGCACGTAACGTGATATTTGCGAGTGGAGGGCTATAACAGATGCAAGCTCCTATGAGCCGCTGTAGGAGGTCTATCATGTGTACAACATGATATATACAAGAAAATGCAGGAAGGATTGCAGTAGCTGCGATCACAGTTGGCAATGACGAAAAATTTGTCATATGCACAGTGATATATATGCAGGTGGTGATCAATAGGTTGTGGAGGTTGCAACACCCCTACAATCAACACCAGTTGGCAATGGCCAGCAAATATGTTGATCCATTGCAAGCAGAGGAGGACGACATGCAACAAATGCAAATACCTACAAACCACTGTAGGAGACCTATAACATTCACAAAGTGCTTTCCTCGAGCAAATACAAAAGATCTTCAACAAGTACAGTCTCCTACGAGCCATATCAGGAGATTCGTTAGTGCATGACAACCTACCTACATATAGCAATGGGCAACTCATAGTGTAATGACACGCCATCGGATCCATAATATGCATACAAGCGGACAATAATCGTGTGCAAATTGTCAAGTGAAGTCCTATGCATTTCTCAACAACAGCCCATCTGCATAAATTAGCAAAAACTTATGATGTAGCGTCATCCCACCGGATCTGCAACATGCATACAAGCGGACATAAAGTGTGTGCAAATTCTCAAGTGAAGTCCTGTGCATTTCTCAACAACAACCCATCTACATGAAGCAGCAAACAACTTATAATGTAGTGCCACACCACCGGATTCACAACATGCATACAAGAGGATAGATGGCGTGTGTAAATTCTCAAGTGAAGTCCTGTGCATTTCTCAACAACAGCCCATCTATATGAAGCAACAAACTTATGATGTAGCGCCACGCCATCAGATCCGAAACACTCATACAAGCAAACAGAAGATGTCTATGAGCTCTCAAATAAAGAGTTTCCCGCACAGCTGATCAGCGACAAATATCCTAAAATGCCCTCTCGTACTTGCATTGCAACAGGCATATATCATATATTCATTTTGCACTGCATGCAAGTATCTACTGCACGAATGTATTATACAAAATACATGCAAAGACATATACCCATATGGGCCCCGATGAGCGTGTTGTGTGTGTACATGCGACAATTAAGGATGCTGCGGAGGTCAAGACATGAATCCAAGTTTGAATCCAATCCTTCTACATCATTAGATAGGAGTCGACACGGTTCGAACTATCGAACCACTAGACTATGAGGGCATACTCACCTCGACTATCATCATGCTATGACAATAGTATGAGTAGTTCTTTGAAATTGTCAGTATCTAATTAGAATCAAATGTATGACTAAATCCAAGAAGTCTTTCCTACTTTTATGTATGACAAATATACGGTTGCTGCATCTACTGGAATATTTATTCTATACGTTCATATTAAGCCTTCAATGTTTATAACAAGAAAATCTACTAGTAAATGCATAAGGCCGACAGCAAACCCGATCCTCTGTTAGCAATTAGATAGAATCGACAAGGTTCAACATATATAAAGAATACCTCCTAAATACCCGCAAGGGCCCCGACGAGCATATTATGGGTACACACATGATGTCTAAGGAAGTTGCGCTGATCAAATGATAAATTCAAGTTCGAAGCCCGAATCCTTCTATACAAGTAGATAGGAGTCAACGCGGCTCAAACAATCAAACAAATAACGATCATGAAGTCGACCGAGATATTTGTTTTAATGCATTCATATTAAGGCCTTCGAAGCTTACAACCAAAAAAATTCACTAATAAAAGCATACATCCGACAATAAACCCGATCTTCTGTCGACAGGTAGACATAGTCGACAAGGTTCAACCTATAAAATAAAAATTGCCCATAAATACCCCGATGATGGTCATGTTGATAGAAAATCTCAACCAGGGGGATTCAAAAACACTTCAAATGCCACCCAAATACCCATCAAAATTTTGAAACTTCAAAAAAATATCAAAACCTGAAATATTTAAAATTAAAATTAATCATCAAAATACCTAAAGAAAAACTCATCCACCCTCCACAACAGTTTGTCGAGGTGGACAATTTAAATATCACTTCAGCTCACAAAGAGATTAATGTTTGGTCAAGAATATCATTAGGATTCATTCTAAAACAGCCTCCCGCTAGTAAGGACATGGCATTAAATTTAATCAGCGATTTGGTCAGATGGATCCACAAAGATCTCGTGGTTTGGCCAGATAGCTTCGCGTGGTCAATGATTATGACCGCGACCCTCTGATCTAGTGGCTTGGTCAAATGACTCCACTGTATTACAATTATGGTCATAGTCCGTATGTTCCCCAATGGCTCCAAATATTTGAGATATGAATCAACATGATATAATCGATAGGGCATAAAGTCCTCTATTAGCTAAGATGAATTTAAATTATCCTCTTAGAAAAGCATTCACCCCAGATCTATAAGATACCCTTGGACGAAGCAACTCATGGATGCCGAAAAGGATCCTTTTGTCAGGTTTGGGTCGACTACCTTCTCTAATCAAGTAGACGGGGGACCATGATGGCCGAGGATGACGCAACCATGGGATCTTGATCGGGCTCCTCATCAACCAAGTGAAACTTACATTTCTTTTTCCCAACATATTTGAAAATTAAACATCCAAAATCAATCACAAGAGTGCTAATCAATATTAGAAATACTAGGAAACAAAACTCGTTATAGATAATGATGATTGATCAGGTATTAAACATGAAAGTGAAAAAAAAATGCATAAATAAATTCAAAAAATTAAATAATATAACATCTTTAGAAAAATTAAAACCTGACCATCTCCAGACCTATGTTGGCCATTTTAAAAAGGCAGTTTAATCAAGGTTTTAAATGGCATGGAACATAGAGAAACCGGCCAGACTATCTAAGCAATCACTCCAAAAAATGTTGTTATGTACTCAATGCACTGACCAGCAATCATAGCCTCTGATGATTTTAATCAATTTATAGTTGTGATGTGAATTTTAGTTCAACGGAATAAATTTCATCTACAAAATGGGAAGAACAAAATATGCCTCCACCACAGTTGGTTTTAGAATAACCAATTCACACATGTAATATTGTTTGCAAAAACATAAATAACAAAAATTAGCAAGAAACCTGTCATGGGAAAGCCAAAAATCCTAAAATTGAAATCAAGTAACGAAACTAGGAAGTTAATCAGATCTCAATAAAACTCAATAATTTAAAGATCCAATGGTAAAGAAATTTGGATAATTGAAAAATGGGAAGGACAAAAATTAGTTTCACCCTAGTGCGCTTTAATCTGACTCTGAACATTATATTCAGTAAAAATGGTGTTAGTAAACATATACTACAACAACAATATCAAGCCTTCATCCCACTGAGTATAGTCGGCTATATGAATCTTTTTTTCTACAGTAAAAATGGTGTTAGCAAACACAGACAATTAAAATTAGTAAAATACCGTATTCAGAGGCATTAAGTCATTAATATTTCATTTTCTTAAAGTTAAAGCCTAGAATGGTATTCAACCATTCCTTTGTGGTTTAAATTTTGATATTCCAAACGGGCTATCCCTTAAAGCATCCTTGAAGTATCCCGACAGCTAATTATACAACAAGTAATGAAAAGGAGCACGTTTTCCAGAAGGGAATATACGCATAATAATAGCCAAAATATTTTACCTGCTGTAATTGTTGCTGCTGCTGCAGTTGTTCCTGTGGTTGCTGAGAAGATTGCTGCATCTGGGCTGCCTTCATCTAAGTTGGGAAGAACATAGAGAAATCAAAACTAAAATCAAACAGAATGTTTTTCATCATCTTCTTCTCCATAGCGAGAAATGTACAGAAACAGTGAAGTAAATGATTGTTAAAACGTGATCTGAACCTAGATTAAACCAGAATTTAAAAAAATGCATTATTATTTTTTTTCATTTAACTATAGTCGGCCTATTTTACTCAACCAGATATAATCAAATAAATCATGTAAATAATAACCCTAAAGTTGGACCACACGTGAGAATCTTTCTTATGTAAACTAAGAGGCAGGATGAATGAATTAGAGTGAGTTCAGCCTATTTTACTCAACCAGTTATAATCAAAATAAATCATGAAAATAATCCAAAAGTTGGCCACACGTGAGAATCTTTCTTATGTAAATCAAGAGGCAGTATGAATAAATTAGAGTTCCTACAAAATATTCTAACAATATCAAGTTACAAAAGCCATACTATGGAATTAAGGTATGAAATAATCAAACATGCATAGAAATTACAAAAGCCTTCATACAACAAACATGAACCTGAAAGAGCAAGATAACAAAACCAATAACCGGTATCAAAATAGTCATGTGATTGCGTTAGGGTAGGAAACAGTTATAACTATAAGGAAATCACTGAAAGTTGATCACTTTGCAATTGAAGCACTGCATATAAGCACCTCAAACCATAGTAAAGAGCCTTCAGCATAGAAATTCATTGCTTTACTGATTACAAAGAGAAAAATGGGTAAAGTATTTCTAAAAAGCATGGACCATGGAGCATTAAATATTCAGTTGTTTATCTGATGAATAACAAACTCTGCAAAGGATCCAACATGTGATGATCCAGTCAATTTCTTCACATTACAATGCAAATACCACACAAAAAATAATCTGAGACAATTCCACGTCTGAATCTGCTAATTTCAAACAAATAAGAACATATGCATACATACCTTCATAAGATATTCAGCTTGATCTGGTCTGACTTTTGGGGAACTTGCTTGCATAGGGGAACCTACCAGGCCATCAGTTACAGCAGGTTGACCATCTTTTCCATTCAAGTTTCCCCTGGGTAAACCTCTTAATCTTCGTGGATCCATATCTCCATAATTAGGAGTATTTCCAAGGTTACCTTGAGCCTGGGCTTGGGCCAGGTATTGTTGTTGCTGTTGCGGAGACAAAAGCTGAAATTGAGACTGTGTTGATAGGAAAGGCTTCTGCATTTGTGGATTTAAATTTGGGCGCATTTGATCTATTCCCTAAGAAAAGAAAATAAGTGAAATAGTAAATTAAAGCAAATGGTATGATGCTCTAGTTAAAAGGGAAAATAGACGCTTTTCTTACAGACCAAAAAAAAAAAAAGTCTCTACCACGAATAAAATATGACTTCCATTAAAACAAAATTGAACGAAGTGGTTCTCTACACAAACTTACAGTCAAAGGCCAGCCCTTCAAAGGAAGACCACTAACGCCTTGATTCAACCCTGCAATAGTGAGCCATATTGATCAAAATCAACGTGATAGAAAATAATTATTTCTACCAAGAAAGGTTCTGTCATCATTTTGATTTTACAAAGACGAAAAAGAATACAAAATCAGTTCTACTCAATATTATAATGGCCAAATTTTAGAAAGGAACACGCTTTAAATAACATAATGTAAAAGGAGCATGTTTAGGAAAAAAGTTAAAAAGGAGCAAATACGTTGAAATATTTGGCTCATTCTAAATGCGCCAAATATTTGGACGCATTCTAAATACGCCAACCTAATTGGCATATTTGACAGGAGAGAGAAAAAGAAAAGGAGTAGAAAGAGAGAGAGCGGGTAGGAAGGTGAATACATTATTTAGTTTATTTTATTTCCTTCATGCATGGAGAAAGGAGGAGAGAAAGGGAGAGAGGGAGAGAGGGAGAGAGAAAAGAGAGAGAGAGCCGGCAGAAAGAGAGAGAGTGAAAAAAATGATTGGAGAGAAAAAAACTGACTGGAGAGAGAGAGTTAAAGTTGGGGAGAGAGAGAGAGTATATTAATTAAAATAAGAGTTAAATTAATATTTAAGTATTTTAAATAATAATTACAATTAATTGTCTTGAATTTGATTAAAAATATTTAAAATAATACCAAATATTTATGAATAAAAAAATTCTTTCAAATTTGAAATTTATATAAATTTGATAATTTAGAGTACGCAAAAGTAAAAAAAAAAATTATTATCAATAGAACTAAAATATCACTCTCAATTTTTTTTTTTACTTTTTTTTTTTCTATATAAAATTTCAATGATAAAATGATATTAACTTTTTTTTATATAAAGGTATCTTAATTTTATTTTGTAATTTTCTATTTTGATTATTTATACTCGACATATTTTTTATCATTTTTCAAAAAACAACTGAGAGATATTTTTTTATACAAACTCTACTCAATTCTAGTTGAATTTGAAAGAAAAGGAGATGTTTAAATAAAAAAATTAAAAAGTAAAAAAAAATCGAGAGATATATTTTAGTTCTATTGATAATAATTTTTTTTTTTACTTTTGCGTACTCTAAATTATCAAATTTCTACAAATTTTAAATTTGAAAGAATTTCTTTATTCATAAATATTTGGTATTATTTTAAATATTTTTAATCAAATTCAAGACAATTATATTGTAATTATTTTTTAGAATATTTAAATATTAATTTAACTCTTATTTTAATTAATATACTCTCTCTCTCCCCAGCTTTAACTCTCTCTCTCCAGTCAGTTTTTTCCTCTCCAATCATTTTTTCACTCTCTCTTCCTGCAGCGGCTCTCTCTCTCTTTTCTCTCTCCCTCACTCCCTCTCTCTCCTCCTTTCTCCATGCATGAAGGAAATAAAATAAACTAAATAATGTATTCTCCTTCCTACCCGCTCTCTCTTTCTACTCCTTTTCTTTTTTTCTCTCCTAGCAAATACGCCAAATAGGTTGGCGTATTTAGAATGCGTCCAAATATTTGGCGCATTTAGAATGCGCCAAATATTTCAACGTATTTGCTCCTTTTTAATTTTTTTCCTAAACATGCTCCTTTTACATAATATTATTTAAAGCGTGCTCCTTTCTAAAATTTGATCTATTATAATTTGTTATAAATGTGGTGAATTCAGAGCAATGAATGTAGAGCCTGATGAGAACATCAGATCATAAAAAGTTTTTCAGAGACATGGCCGACGATCTAAGGCCACAATCGCACGTATCATTTTTTTTATCATATGTATTTGTTTTATTTGTTTGCATTATGTATTTGTTTTATTAGCATTTCCCGTTTTACACTTTCTTAAGGGTTTTGTCATATGTAAGACCTAGAGGCAATGTCATCTTTACTTTCCTTTCATTGTATGAGGCTATATATAAGCCCCTTATGTTTTTTTGAAGTTAATGAATGAATGTTAATGAAAATTCCTACACCCTTGTGTTTGTGTAAGAGCTTGAGAGCTTTGGAGAGAAGTCCCTAGAAGAGGGAAACGGATCACCCACCAACCTTTGAAGCGTCAGAGTTCGTGGCACTTTTCTTTCCTATCTTTTTCTTTTCTCCTTCACCTCCCTACCTAGCCGTCGGCCTAGGGATTTCCAACCACCTTAGCCGTCTGCCACCTCAAGCTCACCCTCTTCATTTTAGCCGGCGGCCAACAAGAACCACCACCATCTCTCTAAGCCACCACCCCCACATCCCCCCTCCCCCTCCTACCCCTTCTTGTGGCCAACCCACACGTCCCCCGCCCCCTTGTCTACCGGCCACCTGTTTTTCCCTCTCCCACTAATTTCCAAATTACCTCCATAATCCCATTCCAAATTTGGTGTATTTTAATTAGGGAATTTTCTGAATTAAAATTTGAATAAATTTAAATTTTGAATTCTTTCTTAAATAAGTACTCCATATTAGGAAACTTCCCTTAAATCTCTCCAACCTGAAATTAATTGAGGATCTAATTAATTTCTTATTTCCTTATTCCTTACCCTATGTTGGGAAAGATTGCAAGGACCCGCTCCCCTTTTCTTAAGCATGTCGTCTCTCTCCTCTTTTTTCCAAATATATCCCACACCAAATTAAATCCAATCAATTCCTAAATACCAGCTGCCCCACCCTATTTTCTTTATTTGAATGGGAGTATGAAATTTACATCTCCCTCCCCAAATTCCTCAATTCCTTAAATCTGAAATAAATTTCAGATTTGGAATGTAATTCCTAAGATTACCAAAGCCTAAAATCTGAGAACAGAGATTTCTCTTACCCCTTCCCCTAGCCGGCACCCTTTCCCTCCTCCCTCCACTTGATTAACTCTCCAAACTTCATCCCCTTTTGGTGTGAAAAGACTATTCCTACAGCCTCCTTGCTGTCCAGAAAATTCTGGCAAGACACGCTACTGTCCTCCTCCCCAGCAGAGATTTGTTGCTGCCCAGCCCTCCTAAGAGCCAAAAAGCTGCTGTCTAGGAAATTTTGGCAATACAAGCTACAGTCCAGGAAATTTTGGCAAGACAAGCTACTGTCCTGCTCTCCAGAAACCTCCTACTTGCTGTCCCGAAGGTTTCCATCTGCTGCCCAGAGATTCTAGCAGGCTTCTAGTGCTGTTTCGCCACCTGGGAAACTCCCATTCGCTGCCCAGAAGACCCCACCGGCTGTCCACATGCAGGACTTCATCAAGATCAGCCGCCACACTTTGGAACTTCCTCCTCGCACCTCAAACCAGAACTAAGAACTTGACGACGGTGAACTCTTCCCCAAGTTTTCTATCTTCCTAGTTTATTTTCAATTGTGGTTATATTTTGGTTCACGAAGATCATGTTTATTCTCCTCCGCTAAAGCTTAGTGATCTAGAGAGTGGAGTGAGGGATCCTTGCATAGTGACTAGTCTTATTGTTAGCATAGGGATTTCTCGTTGAAAACCTTCCAAGTATGCAATGTTAGAGTAATTGAATGTTTTACAATCTTAACCTCTACGCATGTGATTTGGCCTAAGCTTGTGATTAACGCCTTATTGTTTTATTTTATTGTTTAAAACAACATATGTTTTAATTAATATTGCTCTCTAAAATTCAAGCGAACAAAATCCTAAATCAATATCCATTAAACATCGTAGTCCTGCATCAGAGCCTCTCTAAAATTCAAGCGAACAAAATCCTAAATCAATATCCATTAAACATCGTAGTCCTGCATCAGAGCCTCTGTTTTATAATGCTTTCTATTGTTTTGCTTCTACCATTCCAGGAATAGTTTTTAGATGTTTGCTAAAAAGTATATTAGTTTATGTAAGCAATGTAGAGGCTCTGTTTTGTAATGCTTTCTACTGTTTGCTTCTACAATTCCAGGAATAGTTTTTAGGTGTTCGCCAAAAGTATATCAGTTTGTGTAAGTAATATATATATATATATATATATACACATGATGCTAGAAGAGAGCTTCCTGTTTTCTAGAAAGATGAGTTCGATTGGCATTCTAGAAAACTGCTATCATGCTTTTCTAGATTTCTGCTTTTCAACATTTTATGACAAAAATGCTCTAGACAGAAAGGCCACAATAGTTTAGTTAAAAAATACCTGCTAAATTCCAAAAATTGAATGATAAATTAAATATTAATTAGGATATTTAATTTAGAATTAACTAATTAACAAAATATAAATTAATTTTTTAATAAATTGTAAATTAGCAATGGTACTAGGATTGAATGATTAATTAGGAGCTAACTAGATTAACTAATCATTTATTAGTAATTATGGTAATAAGATATTCCAATTAATTAAGATATCAAATAATCTAACTAATTAAGATATTAAAATAATAATTAATTGTTTATAATTAAGATACGAAGCTAATATGTCATGTAATTTGTTTTTTTTTATTTATGTCATGTAATTTGTTTATTAAAATATAATCGGCTCAATAATTAGTTGTTAATTAATGGTTAAGAAAATTAAATAGCATGGATTCTCTACATAATTTTCAGATAATTAACATATTAACTAAACTTTGTATCATAATCATTGTATTAATGAATAATCAGAATATAAATTTTCCTAGTTGGCTCTTTAATAAGGATTAATTAGAATAATAAATTAATCGTTAGGTGTTAGAACATAAAATTTTCTAATGATTGATTTACTTAAAAAACAAATTATAATTTATTAGTATTAATTATTTTTAATAAGGAATAAGAAAATAATTATTTAAGGAACAACTGCAAGAGTAATCATTTTTTTTATTAGTTACAAGCTAATTAACTAGTTATAGTTAACAAATATTAACTAATAGTAATGCTAGTAGACTAGCCTGATAAACAAAGACATAATAACTCAATAATAGTAATTAAGATAAAGAGTAAAATCTCAAAATAATCCCCCATTTAGTAGCAAATGCCCAATTTAAACTTTTATAATGACCCAATTTAGTTCCCCGACTATTATAAAATATCTCAGTTTAATTCTAAGGCCAAAAGTAACAATTAAAGTTAACCCCAATAATTAAATTTGAGACATTTTAGCTATTAGAGTGTATGCGAGATTATATTTTTTTTTATCTTTTTTCTATTTATCATATTAAAATAAATATATAAAATTATTTGGTTAACTTTCATTATGATTTTTGTATTTATGTATTTATTTTAATATGATAAACAACTTTCATTTAAATTACTATGAGTTAGATCTATGATATATTCATAGAGTTATGTTATCACTTACACATGCCATTTAATGAATATAGACAGGAAATGATTCTTTGTTTTAAATGTGTGACAGTGTGAGAGAAGGGAGTTCATGTACTACTGCTTACGGGGACCTACAAATAATATGTATCTAAATTTTTGGATGTTGAAATAAGAACAGAAAATTTGATTTGATTTTGGAATATAATTAAT
The DNA here is from genome assembly GCA_016618105.1 of Dendrobium huoshanense. Classification (NCBI taxonomy): domain Eukaryota; kingdom Viridiplantae; phylum Streptophyta; class Magnoliopsida; order Asparagales; family Orchidaceae; genus Dendrobium; species Dendrobium huoshanense. Next base: position 10,493,773 of record CM028358.1, on the reverse strand, counting down.
TTTGTGATTTAGTGACTCTTTCAATGTATTAGAAGTTATTATTACCAAAAAAAATTATACATAATGATTTAATATTATTTAATGTTAGTAAAAATATCTAAAAATTATGTCCAATTGTTTGTTCCCACTTTATTTCATCGTGTTATATCTCAGAGCCATGGATCCTGAACATGATGCCACTGATGGCAATACGGGAGAAATTATGAAGGAGCTACCAGTCATAGCAGAGCATTCGAGTAGTAGCATCAATGTTACTATAGAATCTTTTACGCAAATGATGACAGCAATGACTCAAGTGATCAAGAACTCAAACTCAGGCCGGTGGTAGTAGTATTCCCATGGATAAAAATTAAAAGTTGTTCTAAGATATGAAGCCTCTGTTGTTTTCAAGTGGTGGACCCATAGAGGCAGAAAATTGGGCGATGAGGATAGAGAAGAATATGGAAGGTATGTCCTGCCATGAGGATAGAAGAGTTACTGTAATAACCGGTTCGGTCCGGCCGGTTCAGTCGAACCGACCGAACCTATTATAAGCAACGGACAGAGCCGTTCGCGAAACAGAGACAATTTCGCGAACTGAGAAGAGCGGACGGTCGGGACTTCACGCGAGAGCGAGGTAGGTTTTTCTTTTCTCGGATTTTAGCAAATGATTATCTTCAAGGGTAAGAAATAGTGATTCGTTTTCATTCTTATCGTTATCAGAGTGTTATTTTGGGAGAATTTGCAACGAATGGGAGGAAACGACCGAGGAAAAAGAAGGAAAAAGGTTTGTTGAATTTCTTTCGGATTTTTGTATAAATTCCTTCGTTTACTTCGTTTAAAGCGAACAATATATTTCTTAAAGGTAAAGGAAGAGAATTGAAGCAAAGAGAAGAATTTTGGGAGAGAAGGATTTAGGGATTTTTAGAAAAATCCCATTTTTCTTCTTTGTAAGTGACTCTCCTATTATACAAGTTTATTTCAATTTTATTATAAAAGCACGTTTTTATAGAAGTTACATTTGTGAAAGTTGTAGGAACTCGAAGTTGAGGTTGCTCCAAGAATCGAAGTTTTGAGAGGAATAAAGTGGGTAATTATGCTTGTGAAATTTTTTACTAGTTATTTTCATTTCAAAATTCAAAGTATATTCATACAATTGATTGTATTTTATACATGCTATTCCATTTGAAGATAGTTATAGATGAGACAATGTAAATTCTAATACATGCATTAATATCGAATTTGTATAAATGAAATGAATGAAATATTATAAGCATGTGGAAATTTATCAATATACGTGAAAGAAAATATATGCAAAGGAATTAGAAAATAATTGAAATGCATATCTATACATCTAAGAATACAAATACATAAACATTAAAGGAAAATGACATAGTATCAAATGAAACAAAAAGGAAAAGGTTATGCATGCAAAGTATACAGGAGTTCACCCCCGTATGGTACTGGCTGGGGAAGCAACGTACCCGTGCACGTAAAAAGGGAAAAGGTAACGGAAATGGATAAAGGAAATGGAAATGGTTGTACGTTTGAGTACATTTAGACGGTGCTCCTGTATGAATTCAAAAGGGAAAAGGAATATAGTTTAAAAGAAATTTTATGAATGAATATAATGTTATACGATGAGATATATATGATTGAGAAATGTTTAAATGAAATTCATGAAAGGAAATTCATAAAGTGCAGCAAAAGTACACTAATGTAAATGTTAAACTTTATTTTATCTTAGTGATTTTCATGTATATTAAGTGAAGATGAGAATTATCCACTGAGTTTACTTAGTAAACTCAAACCACGAGTTTAAATGTTTCAGGTAAGTCCTAAGAAAAGAAATGACAGAAAGAGAAGAACATGTTTACAGAAGACGCCGTGCAAATGATAACAGGTAAATTAGATTTTTGTGTTTAGTGGCTCTTCAGTTTATAAAAAAGTTTTTGATGATGAGTTATTTTATACTTTTGGAAATGTACTATCGTCCAACTTTTCATACCCGCCTCGTTAGATCGAGCATCCGGGACGGGTCGTGACAGTTACTATCACTGCTTTTGTCTTAGATGGAGAGGCAGAATGGTGATGGCGAAACTAGCTACAAGAGATTTTTAGATGGCGATCCAGCAGTCAAGTTTCCTGGAAAAAGTTTCTAAAAGTGTTACGAGACTGGTATGAACCCATGTCAGCCAGGAGACAGATGCAAACTAAATTCATCAGATTGGTACAAGGTGATCGATCTATTACTCAGTATGAGGCCGAGTTCACCAAACTTTCCATATATGCCTCACATCTGATACCCAATGCAGAAGAGAAAGTGTCATCGTTTCCTATCAGGCTTTAATGATATCATTAGACAACATTTGATTCTTTTTGGCATTGAGGATTATTCTACTCTGGTAGAGAGGGTCCGAAGGATTGAGTTAGATTTACAAGCTACTCAGAAGAGAAGGGATCAGCATAAAAGGAAGAGTTTTGAAGAGGAAATACAAAGCAATTAATTGAAGGATCAAATGAGAAGAAACCCAAGTTTAGTCCTAGTGGAGTTAGTAGTGCAACTAATAGTAAAGTTATGGAAGCTTGTGCTAAGTGTGGCAGATTGCATAAGGATGAATGTTTGATTGGTTCCAACACTTGCTACTAGTGTCGTCAGCTTGGACACAGCAAAATATTGTCCTGCATTGGTTCAGAAGACTTCAGGAGAAATGAGATCAAATGAAGCACCTTTACAGAGGAATTTTGGCAAACCTAAGATGATAGAACCATCATTTGCAGGTTCATTACAAAATCAATCTAGGCAGAATGTTCGACCGCGAGTTTATACTTTTGACTCAGCAGGAGCCCAATGAATTCATAGATGTTGACAAGGATAGTTGATATAGCTTTATTGTCTATTTTTAGTGACTTGTAATGTTGTATCAGATGTTTTGGATTTAGTAGGTTATCTTGATATGTTATGTCATGTATTTTGGGTTGATCAGATTACTTTGTTATGATATATCAGATGTTTAGTTTATTCTGTTCCAATGTTAAAGTTTATGTTAGATGAAATGGAAGATGTTTGATTGTGTAACTAGAAGTTGTATATAAATTTCGAGAACAAAATTTTTATGAGGGGAGAATTGTAAAACCCGAAATCGACGATCATAAACATTGCACGCATCTCAAAGCATTGTGACGAAATTGAAAAAAAAAATAAAGTCGTCGGATTTTGACAAAATTAATTTTATAAAATTCTACATAAAATTTTGAGATAATTGATATAAAGAACCTACAGTGAATTTCGCTTAAATTTAAAATTAAAAATCATGGAAGTTTCATAATACCTAAATTACCCTTAATAATTATTAAAACGAAATTATGACTTATGAGAGCAAAAAGGACATTATGCAAATAACATTAACCCCTCCCTCTTAAGGGACCAAAATTCATTCGGCCCCCATTTTTTTCGTGCGACCGAACTTGAGACAATGGGAGGAGGAGAGAGGGGCGACGGGTTCAAGGCCACGGCAACTTTCCGGCGGCGGTTCGTGAAGGAGATCGAAGGGAGAATGTTGGAAAGGAGTAAGGTGAGTCCTAAGAGTAATTTCCATGGTTTCCCTTAGAGTTCTTTAAAGAAAGAAAATTATGGTTTAATGGAAACTTCAAATTTCTTTAGGAGATTGATAGGGAAGGTTTAAAAGATGATTTTAAGCATGGAAATGAGATTTTCTCCAAAAATTTTGGATTTTGAAAATTAAGGTTTCTTTCAATTTTTTTTTCTTTCAAAATGTTTTTGTAAGAATTGTTCTTAATGATATTAGAGAGCCTCTATTGAAAGTTAAATTAATTTTTATGAGAAATTTCAAGCTTCAAAATATAAGCCTTTTCCCTAATCATGAAAACCCTTAAGTGTTATGGTTCCAAATAGACTTAGGAAGGATTTTAGAGGTGAAAATTAGGATTTTTATATAAAATGCCATTTTTTGTAATTTTAATTTAAATTAATCCGAAAATTAATTGTATTTTCATTAATTAATAAGTGTATGGGAGATTTTATCATGCATGTATTATGTAATGGACAAAAAGAGAGTTTCTAATGATATAGATTAGGATTTTTCTGAAAATATTATTTTTTCTAATTTCTAATTAATTTAAATCCGAAAATTAGGTTTATTTTAAATTAATTTATGCTTTAGTAATAGGTTAATTTTGAGTGATTAGTGATATTATACAAAATTAGAGAGAGAGAGGGAGAGAGAAAGAAAGAGAGCCTACGGTAATTTTATAGAAGAAGAAAAATTAAATTTAAGATTATTAGCTTTAGCTTATGAATATTAAATTATTTCTTATATGTGTTAGTTTTTGTGACATCGAAGGAAAGAATACAAATGAAGAAAATCAATTTCCCAATTTCAAGGTGAGTAAACATGTTTCTATATTACAGTAATTGTATCGTTTCAAATTTTCATTTAATTGTTATTGCAAATTATTCACTTTACTGCATTTCAAATGATTCAATATTTCATCCCTGGCATATTGAGTAATTCACTATTTTACTGCATAAAGTATAAATTGAGCAAAGCATTATGATATATGAATATGATATGATTGATATATTGAATGATTGCATGTGCATATTGAAATAATGGAGATCACCCCCTTATGGTACTAAATGGGGGCGATGTACTCGTGCACGTTAAAATGATAAAACTTATGGAAAAAGGATATGGTAAAGGAGTACATCCATTGGTACTTGACGGTAGCTCTTGTGACGGTTGTACTATATATGAAATAAGAAAGTTACGAATACTGATATGATGAATGTAAATTAAATATGAAATGATATGAATTTATAATTTATACATATGTTTAAATTATATGTTTATAAGAAATCAAATTTATGATATGTTTAAATGAAAATGACATCTAGCATATTACTTCTACTGTCTTGAATTATTATAATTTAGAGGCATGTGTTATTCGCTAAGCTTTGGCTTATTATTGTTGATCTAACTTTTATTTCAGGTTAGTTTAGGATAATCAAATGAATAGAAGAGGCGGAAATGTCTAACGAAGACGTGAGGCACAAAAAGAAATGTATTTATGTTTATTATACATATCAGTATATATATTTGAAGTTTAGTGGCTCTTTCAAGATTATTGAGATAGCTTTAAGGAAATTAAAAATTTGATTTACCGTCTGACCATCCGTTTTCACCTCGTCAACAATTAAAAAAGCGGTCGAGGCGTCCAAACAAAGGCACGACTCAGTTCGAGGCGCTAACCCGGCGCCTTGAAGCTTAAGCCTCAATGTATTTGACGAGGCGTGCGATTTTTTTCAGCGAGGCGTACGCGTCGAGGCATAATGCCTCGAGGCAGCATGAGGCAACGCCTCATTAGGATTCGATGGAGCTCACAGCGAAGAACAAATTCCTTATCTTTAGAGCGCGCTGCTTCCGCTTCGTCCCTTTTGAGAGCTGCTTCGTGTTCGACCACAAGTGAGTTCTTCGATCCGGCAGGAGTGCTCGGGAACGACCTTTCTTCCTGTTCGACCGCTGGTTTGATTTGTCACGCTTCGTGTGAAGTCAGAGCTTGAACCGAATGTAACACTACCTGTTCGACCACTGTTTAACACTACATTTTCGTATACTCGGTACCGAGCGGGACATGCTCGGTACCGAGTGGGACATGCTCGGTACCGAGCGGGACATGCTCGGTACCGAGCGGGACATGCTCGGTACCGAGCGGTATCTTTCTATACAAACAACTTACGAACTTTAAAAACAAGCAGAAATTCAAAATTACTCTTATAATAAAATTTTGTTCCAGGGGCATTGCCCCCGGAAAACCCCCGCAAGGGCGATGCCCCTTAACCCCGTGACCTGACCGGGCAGGTCGAACCCTGCCAGAGGGCAGCACCCCCTTGGACCCCCGGCAGACCGGTATATTATTGTATTCATGTTGTTTTATTATTGTAGTACTAATAATTGTTAAAACAAATCTTCAAATTCATAGTTGACATAATATTTTGTTATTTTTTTGTCATTATTTATAATTTTAAATTAATTTATTTTAATTGTTTTAAGGCTTACGCATCGATCCGCCTCGAGGCTTACGCCTCGCCTCGCTTAAAAAAACGCCTCGATTCCTGATTTCGCCTTTTAAAACCTTGCGCCTCGTTAATTCGAGCCCCCGAGCCGAGTCGTGACACTCACTTCCACGCACCAATAAGTGCAATTTTATGCCAATGGCATTGCATCATGCTAACTGGTGATTCAAATTCATACTTATCAATAGACATAATTACCAATAACTTCAAAATAATCAAATTCACAATAAATAAAATTATGACTTTTCCACAAAACATATCGGCAGCAAAATATTGGTTTCATTGGGTAAAGAAAACTCCAGATGCAGCATGTTGACACACAGCATTTAGAAAAATAATTTACCAATATTGCTAAACAGAACACCTACCAGGACCTGCTAATCCAGATTTTGACTGTATTATACCCTGACCATAAATTGATGAATGATCCATTGGCAAAGATCTTTGAGCAACAGCCAAGTTCCCATCACATTTAATGTCCTGCAAATGGTAAGAAACAAAGCCCAATTATGGTAACATAGATCATTTTAGCATCCAAATTAAGTACTCAAAAATAGGCAGTAGTCAAAAAGAAAGAGCACACTTATTTACATTTGTCTGTTGACTTCTTGCTTGAATTTGCTGCAACGCACCAGCAGTACCTTGGACTAGCTGCCTGCCTCAATGGAGAAGATATGTAGCAAGCGGGTGAGATGCCAAAAAAATACAGGAAATACAAAATTAAAAAAAAAAAAGATGTGGTATTCTAAAACAAGAACTCAGGTTGGAACAAAAAATAATACCCTGAATGACTGTTAGGTGACTTAAGAAGAGCCATTCGATTGGGATCAAGGAGCTGATTGGATGTATCAGAATCCATAGACGGAGAATGCTTGAAACGCTCTTCATACAACTTTGCAGCCAGTACACTTGCAGTTGATGCACCTGTGATTCCATCAGAGTTCAGTGCACTCACAGGGCCACTCAGAGATGGGTGATTAGAATTACTCCTTTGTAATTGAACTTGTCGCTGCTGCATGAACTGAAACTGCTGCATCTGCAGCTGTTGCTGCTCTCTTGCTTTAAGTTGCTGAGCCTAATATGCCAGTAAATAATTAGCTTTCAAGTTCAGGCACATAAAGTTGGTTGTCAAGATCATTACAATATTTGAGAGGTCTAGCTGAAAGTCATGGATATAAAAGAGATGCACTTGTTTATGGAAACCAGACCTCTATGTATGCCGCTGCGACTTCTGAGTGCTTTTCATTTGTCCTGGCAATGAAGATATCCCAAAATACAGACCACCACTCAAAAAGAAACCCACCAGGTGCATCAATTGCTGTGCAAACAATTTAAAGTTTATGTAGTTTCCTTAAGCAGCAGCTTAATAATTTGATAGCTTCATGTCAAAATTTAATGATAAATACATAGGTAAGATAAGTATCCAAACAAAATGGTCCCAACATAAAAGATGTGACAATGGCTTAAACACAAGCCTTACATAGCTTCAAGGATTTCAGCAATTTGACATATAAGAATAGAAATAGTTTATGATTAGCATTTATGAAAATATTAGTGCAATAATTTTCTGCATTTGCAAATTTATCAAGCACGACCTCCTTAAGGTTATCTATAAGTAGATAAGAGAGCAACTAGCATACAACGCACCTATTAAAGAAAGGGAAATTTCCAAACTCATTGTAATTTATCATTAAAAAAACATTTTGATAGGATTTTTATTTTAGTAAAGCAATTCTTATATAAAGAAGGCACTTAATTAAATTTATCATTAACTTTGCACTTTTAATCATTCTTCAGGCATGTCTGGCAAGGGCATGCCAAATCAATATATTTGTATTAATATTTGGACTACAATGAAATCTAAGTATATATACCTGAGATGGTTGAATACCATACTTGGTTACAACTCAAGCAATGATACAAGGTTGTGATAAATTAATATATTGATGCTCAGATTGCTAAGATCTAGAGAACAAATGTCTGGATTGCTAGAAATACCTAACAAAATTGTAACACAAGCAATAATGTTCAAATTAGCACAAACCCAATCTGAGTGACTGGGTTGCAAGAAACCCAATCATCAACGCTAAGGTTTTATCTATTTTAATTGTCCTTGCTTTCAAATCGGGTAAACTATTGCCTGTGTTTACAAAATTTAAAAAAATGCCCATGTACAAAGAATGAAGAAACCATTAGGAGTTTTCTTCAAATTTCCAGAGGGAAATTATGAGCCAACATTAGGTGCAAGAAGCCAAACTCTAGAAATAGTAAAAGAAATAAAACTAAATACTCCAACGAATGATAAACGAAACAAAACCATAAGCACTATTTCACTGCAGCAATTCATGTTGGGAAGAAAAGCACACAAAGAAACAAACAAGAAAAGAAAACAACAAAAAAAAACACTAGGATTTAACGTGAAAAAACTCAAAATCAGAAACAAATCATGGAGCCACACCACACCAATAAATTCACTATGAAAATTGAAAATATTGTACAAATCTCTCTTTTCACATTCTCTCCTTGTCTCTCTTCACTTCTCTCTTCGTTCTTCCGTCAGAATAGATAAAGAGATGATTTTCAATACACCAAAGAACACAACCCTTCAAGTGAAACAAGAAAAAAGAGGAAAGAAAATTACTCAGCCAAACAAGCGGTGTCAGGGTTTAGAGCGCCACAGTGCTCCGCTCTCTGTCTCCAGTGTTGGGAAGGTAAACCACGCAACGAAACCAAGAAAAGAAAACAGTAAAAATGAACACCAAGATTTAAAGTGGAAAAACCCGAAACCAGGAAAAAACCACGGATCCACACCACACGAAAAAATTCACTATGAACATTAGGAGACATTGTAAAAATCTCTCTTTTCGCACTCTCTCCTTGTGCCTCGTCACTTCTATCTTCATTTTACACTCAAAACAAACAAAGAAATACTTTTCAATACACCAAAGAACACAACTCTTCAAGTGAAAATGATAAAGAATACTTATCACCCAGACTCGCAGCGCTGCAGCGACAGGATTTAGAGCGCCGCAACGCTCCACTCTCTGTCTCCAGCCCAACTCGCATCACTAGTTCTAGAGTGCCGTCAAGTTAAGACTACAGCGCCACGGCACTGCATCCTACGATGCTGCAATGCATAAGTGTACAGTGTTGCAGTGCTCTAATAAGCAGTGTCACATCATTATATAGATATACGAAAAAAATCAGTGGCAAGGCCCTCATACCCCAAGCAGGGGGAGGCCCCTTGCAACCCCCCGACAAACTTGAACAACGGAATTGAGATCTGAGTCAATATAGTAAACCTGATTGATCGACAAAATCAAATTCCACACAAAACTAATAATCAGCCATGTCTAGAGCACTACAGCGCACTAGCATAGCGCTATGATGCTTGTACGAGGAAAAAAAATTCAAGGGCAAGACCCCTGAATACCATGTAGGAGGAGCACTACCCCTTGTAACCTCCCGTCGAGCTCAACCGACAGCATTTAGATCTGCAACTCGATTGATCAAAATAATCAGATTACACAACTAACAATTTAATGTGGTTTCACTTGTTCTTTTACAAAAAAAATGTAGCTATTGACAGTGGTTTCCATCGTTGACAATAAAGAAAAGGCTTTGAGGAAAATATTACATAAATATTTATCATCTAAAAATCCCTCTTTGCTTAAATTCGTTTCAAGATAAGAAATGATGAGCACTATATAGTCAACAACACCAGACTGGAATATGCTATGTTAGCTCATATTGGGACTTCCTAAAACAACATTTTTATCTTCTACTCAGACGATGAAATTCTACGATTTTTTAACCTCTAATTAACGCTTCTTTCACCCAACACAAATCAAAACTGCAATACATATATCCAGTAGGCTTTACTTCAATAGGCCAAATTGATATAATAAGTCATTCCGTCATTCTATTACTCAACCAATAAAAAAAATAAAAAATTTAAAATAAAAACATTCCCAAGAACAAACTCCTGAGCGAATATTAAGCGTATATGTCCCAAAAAAAAAAAAGAATATTAAGCGCACAGCTAAAAAAGTTTATTACCTACTGGATCAGGAGCAACCTTCCCCTCCGTCATGAATGCTTTCGCAGTAGTCTGCAGATTCCTCTTCAGCAGATAGTCATAGATATAAACATCAAGCCTAACAAATAGTCAAACAAAAATTCGCAAAATTTACTCGTGAAAACGACAATTAGAACCTAAATAAAACATTGAACAGAATAAAAATCATCCCATACACACATTTTATCCGCTTCCCAATTATTTTGCGCCATGATTTACTCCGATCCACAGACCAGAACCCAACTCTTACTTTGTCCAAAGCATCACACTTCACTAAATAAGAAAGACAGAAAAAAAAAATCATAATTACGAATTTTTTAAAAGAAAACAAGCACAAAACACAATAAGGATGTCGATCTTACTAAGATCATTCGTGCATTATCCCAATCTACCAAATTATCTTCACTGCACGAGCTTTTTATGATCACCTTTGCCTAAATTCCTTCCAATCTCCGATTATTGAAGACTCAATCGACAGCTCTATACACAATTCTTTATCAGAACCAAACAAGATTGGATCTGTGAAATCATGCACCGAGATCTTAGCCCTAGCTACGACAAGCTCATCTCATTCTAATTGGAGCTATCGAGATACAGAGACCGAGCTCGCTTCTCTCTCTCTCTCTCCTCACCGCTTCGGAATAGAGAGTGGATTTCGTGCTCAAGCTTCGGATCCGAACCCTTAGCCTCGGAGAAGACGGGATTGGTGGTGGGGACCCAGCCCCTGATGGCGGTTGGCTTTGATCCCAAACCCCGCGAGTTTCACGGAACAACCCAGTAGACATATCCCACGTGGAAAATCCGAGCTTCTTCTTCCTACGTAGCGCATTACCATTGGTCAAAAACAATGTTTCTATTGCAAACACTACACAGGATTTTTAACATCTGATACGGTGGGCAACCCCGGTATGAAGACCGCCATAGCAAACATGCGGCCGGGATTCGATCTGTTGTTGATTTGTACGGTTGAGATGGACTCGCCGGCTTGGAAGAAGAGTCCCCCATAATTAGTTGCTGAGATCTATCGTCAAATCGCAGCCGTTAAATTTCTGTGGACCGGAACGCACAGTTGTCCCACGTGCTGTTGAGATCGGGCAAACGATTTCATACTGTGATGTAAACTGCCGCGAGCTGTTCAGAACGCGATAATCCATAATCAAACATCTAATGACTGATATAATCTATGTTTTTTATGCTATTTATATTTATTTCAAAAGTATTAATTGCATTTCTAGTGAAATAAAAATTAGTAATATAATTCAATTTCAAAGTAATAATTAATCATAACAAGAATAATATATTATTATTATATTATTGTTATATAAAGTTTAGTTTTTCACGAAGATTAATACACCAGTGTGAAATTATAATTTTTATGTGAAAAATATGCAAAGAAAAAAATATTATTATTATTATTATTATTATTATTATTATTATTATTATTATTATTATTATTATTGTGTTTTGGAATATTCACGACGGTAGAGAAATATTAAATTTAAAATCTTAGCTTTATACAAAAATCTAGCACACAAGCAGATAAAAGAGAGGGTGTAGTGTTCATAAGAGAGGCTTGAGTTTTTAAATAGAAACCCTTGAAAAGGGGGGAAAATCACATGGCATAGGCCAGTTTGAATGAATCCTCTATTATTTGCAGTCGATTACGAATATGGCTTTTTCTTGGGGGAAGGCCTTGGGTTGATGTAACAAATGTGCATCATATTACATTGTAGGATTTGGAACAATTAGTATTTAAATGTTTGTTTAGTCGGCATAATCATAATGGGCGGGCGACGGAGGTCGGAAAGACCATATTATGGTGATGATGGTCGTAAGAACCGTTGTCTCAGAAGGGGGGTCGGAAGGATCGTAGTCGGCGGGAGACAGTGGTCAAAAAGACTGTTGTATGGCGAGGGAGGTCATAAAGATCATAGTCGGCGGGTGACAGTGGTCAGAAAGATCGTTGTCTAACGATGGAAGTCAGAAGGATCGTAGTAAGCGATGGAGATAGGAAGGAACATAGTCGACAGGAGATAGAGATCAGAAAGACCGTTATCTAACGATGGAGGTCAGAAGGACTGTAGTAAGCGACAGAGGTCATAAGGATTGTAGTCGGCAGGAGATAGGGGTCAGAAAAGACTGTTGTCTAGTGATGGAGGTTGGAAGGAACGTAGTAGGGGACGAAGGTCGGAAGGACCAAAGTTGACAAGAGACATGGGTCAGAAAGACCGTAGTCGTAAGTCGGTGTTCCGACGAAAGTTCGGGCGTTCTTCGGTGGTCAGAGGAACTCCTTATGTCGGTGGTCCGGAGAAAGTTCAGACCTTAGTCAGTGGTCTGACAGTGGTTTAGTAGAACTTCGGCGTTAGGCGGTGGTCCAACAAAACTCCGATGTCAAGAGGTGATCTAGCGAAACTCCAACATCGAGCGATGGTCCAGCGGAAGTCCGGCGTCAGGCGGTGGTCTTGACGGAAGTCTTGCGTCAGGTAGTGTTCTGGAAAATTCCGGCGTCGAGCGGTGATCCGATAGAACTTCAGCGTTAGGTGGTGGTTCAGTGGAACTCTAGCTTCACGTAGTGGTCTGGCGGAACTCCAGGAGTCAGGTGGTGGTCTGACGAAACTCCGGCATCAGGTGATAGTGGTGGAACTCTGGGTGTCAAGTGGTGGTCTGGTGGAACTCCGAGGCGTGAGGTGGTGGTCTAACGAAACTTTCGGGCATCAGGTGGTGATCTCGCGGAACTCTGGAGTCAGGTGGTGGTCCGGCAAAACTCCGGGCGTCAGGTGGTTGTCCGGCGTAACTCCGACGTTAGGTGGCGGTCCGATGGAACTCCGGGCGGTGATCAAGGAGAAGCTAGTGGGCAAGAACGATCTCTGATCTCTCTCTTTTGTTGGGGTCCCCTTTTAAAGAGGAAGGATGGGTCTATTTATAGATTTCTTATAGTGGCATGGATTGTAAATAGAAGGAAGATCAAGTGTAAATGGGGAGTGGTTGGACGACGATGTTGAATCCCTTGATCGTGGACCGTTTGTTGGGCATTTGAATGTCTTAGTGATATTCAAATTCAGTGATCTTGAGCTCGTTAGATTCGTCTCGTCGAGCCACTCAATTCAAATATAAGCATGTCATGTTTGGAAACTGTTCGGTAATCCAAATTATGGTTTGAACCTTCCAACAGAGCTTCGAGTTCTTGATTTGAACTCATTTGGGATCAGATTGAGTCGATTTACATGTCGTTGGGTTCGTAATTCCGAGATGCTTAGTTTGAATGTAAGTTTGCTGAAATCTGAATTCGAATGGTCCCAATTTTAATTTTGAAAGTTTCCAACTTAATATTACCTCGAGATCCGTGCCCTGTCTAGATGATTTTTTTGATGATGTATCAATTATTATTTGAACTTATTCGGATTGAACTGGATCACTCTAGTGTTATTGGATTTGTTTCATCAACATCCTCCATTTGATTATAAATTTCTTGAAGTTGGTCTTTGAATAATTTAGTTTCAAAATTTTAATAAATATTGCATCAAGATTCGTGTTTACCAGACCAATTTTTTAAGGTGTATCAATAATAATTTATTTTCATAAGAAAATATTAATTAAAATTATTAATAATTAATTAAAAATGTGGCCTTCATTAAAATATAATGTTAATCCTTAATTACATCCCCAAAACAATATTTATTATATTATTACACAAATGCGTACGTTATTTATAAATAACAACATTTCAATTTTCTGTAGCTTAAATTAGATGGTAGAATCTATCTGTTAGCTGTGGAAAAGTCATGCAAGTGATAGCTACGTGTGCGGGTAAGTTGGTTGGGTTATTATGTAAGGAATCTTTCATTGAATGATGTAAAGTAATTGTGATATTAAATATATTTCACATATTGTTGAACTTGAATTTATAGGTATGATGTCTGACCTTCAGGTCAATCTATTGAATTAGAATCTATGAACAAGAGATGGAGAGAGAGAGAGAGAGAGAGAGAGAGAGAGAGAGAGAGAGAAGAGCAAAAACAATAGAAATCTCAAGCAAGATGAATATTCACTATGAGGGAAGAATTCAGAGTCCAAGATCCAAAATCTTGAAAAAAAACAGTCCCAAGATTGTTTCTCTTCAGCCTATATTTATATAATTCTAAGGGATACAAGAAATGTTATATAGAGTTAAAGTAAAATAAAATACAAGCTACACAGGAAATCCGTACATTGTTATACACTAGCTTAATATGTGTCACCTCCGGATAGGCTAGAGGAGGGTGAAGTCAACGCGCAAGCTCCTTGAAGCGAGCTAAGTGGAGGCGAGTAGGATTTGAGTGAGTTTATGAGTGAACCATGGCGAATGATCGAGGGTGATCACTGATGACTTTGTGTAGGAGATCTCAAGTTACCGTAAGGAAGAAGGCGAGTGAGATGATGAAAGAATGAAAGAGCTTTATGCTTGTAGATTATAGTCGGATAATGTGTATGGTGGGTAGACGCTTCTTATAGTTGAGTTGGGTGACTCGGATATTCTATGATGCTCCATAATCTAATTTAAAAAAATATTAATTTATCTTTTAATAAACAACAATCAGAGATATCTAATATCATATATCAGTAACAAACAACAAAATAAATTCTATAATTCAAAAATCAATGTACACATCTATATTAAATCAAAAAAATCATATATAATACTCATGATCTATATAATCATCACATAACTATTCTATCATGAGTACAAAAGAATAACTAGAATAAAAAAAATAGAACCTAAAGAGTCTAACTAGCCTCACACTCCTGCTCCCCTAACATAACCTGAAATCATTTAACCATATATATTGAACTTAAAAAGCCGAGCAAGTCACCAAAAATTATAACTAAATTCAAAGCATGGTACAGAGCAATATGCATGTCACATATCAAATCATAGCTGTAATATTTTTATGATCATTGAATCAATGTAGAAATAATAAAATTTACATGCAGTAATAGTGGAATCTATAAATAATTAAATACTACAATAAGAAAGATAATAAAATAATAAACTAGTATGAGTATCAAATCTATAAAACAGTCATCATATCTGTAATACCAATCAGTACAGAAATCACATAAAGTATCAAATCAAAACATCAGTGCGTAAAGATTAATGAAATCATGCTAATGTAGTAAAATCATATAATAGTGTATCCATACTATTCATGTATTCTATATCACGTGCTCAATATGTCACATGTTTAGTATCAGTATCACTACAGGAAAACCCATCGTTCAGGCCGCCGTTAAAAGCCGATGGTCAAACCGCCGGCGAAACCGCCGGTGTGACCGGCGGTCCATAAACCGCCGGTAATAGGCATTTTTTCCTGTAGTGTATAGTGAATCGGTAGTATCAAATAGTATTTATATCTATTTAATTAGATAACAATAATAATTTTGTGGGGAGTAGTAGAATAATGTAATAATAGTAAATTCATGCAGCAATAATAAATCAATACAATAATAAGAAAAATGCCTCAAAAGCATGCATTTAAATAATCACACTAAACAAGTAAGAAGTCCTAACTATCACTGTATTTTTTAGTATTAGTATCAATATTAGTAAATCGTTGGCGCAATAAATAAAGTCGTCACTCTTTACTCATCGGCGCTATAATAATTTTCTTATAACTCTCAAACATTGTATCACGTGAATTAGTAGAGGATAATACCAAACCACTTTATTTAAAGGAAAGCCCGTTGGTCCACTATCCTGTACAGATCAGTCAGTCTCCAATCAAAGGGTCAACCAATCTTTAATTGCCTTTTACACAACATACCCATTATTGTCATAATATTATAACAATTATAATGACTAGCTATTATTTTAAGCACATATCCACATTTATTTATAATAGATTGCAGTAAATAAAATATAATTGAGCATAATTCAAAAAAATGTCAAAATATATTAACGGTAGACAACAAAAATCATACTGAGAAAAAATTAACATTTTTTTCTTTTAGTATAAATTCAAATAAATCATTTTAGGACATTAAAAATTACAGAAAAATAACCATAAAATAAATTATTTTATTAAAAAAATATATTAGTGTCAATTTCTTAAGAATTTTTTACAGTGCCGAAAAATTACCAAAAAATTCATGTAAGTAAAATACTACAATCAAAATACTATAGCAAAGACAGTTTACGATTTAAAGTTATATTAACTCTAGAAAAAAAAATTGACAAAGTCAAATACGGCTATTACATATTCTTGGGGGAGAGCCAGTGAGAGAGGTATCAGGTATTTGGCGGTTCGACAAGGGGCCTCCATTCGCCTTGTGCTGGGAAAGCTTCATAGTTGGTTTCAAGCGTGTTGAACTCGTTGATCTCTTCAAGTGGGTTCTTCTGTAGTTCCCAGGTGAGTTCCTCAAAGGACCCTTCTTGAGGGCAAGTAATCTCATTAAGCTCTAATTGTTACCTATGAGACATAAGTGAAAACAGTCATGAACATACACATATAATTCATTTCTATTAAGTAATTTGTAATGAAATTATAGCATTAAATATATTTTTATTTTAGTGAAGTTAATTTATGACTAATATTATGGAGTGTACAAATCGATCTCCACCCTAATAAAAATTTTGATTTTAATTTTAACCATGGGAGGGTCAAGTTAAAAAAGATTTGTTTTGACAAGGTGTGGAAAAAATTGATCAGCACTTAAAGCAAAGAAGAATATGAGCCAAAATGATAATGACTCAAAAGTAATTGCCCAACAAATTAAACTAATGATGTTAGCTACTCAAAATTACAACAAATACATGTAAAGGCCACCAACAATCAACATAGGGATGAAACAAATAAAGAGCACATGCATCTCAATAAAAAAAAGCAATGGAGTGACAATTAATGCCATTATTATAGAATTTGTAAATCAAGTCTTTCGAAGTTAATGTGAGTAATTATACTTCTATTTTATTGTAATGAATTAAGTTTTTTATAAATTTTATGGCAATCTTATATTGAATAATGTTTTTGTTAGTACATTATTGTTATTAAAAATTATCTAAAGTGATTTTCTACTTCTCATGCATGTAATGCTCATATTGACATGAATGTTACTTATTGATCTATATTTTTTCAACCTATAATGGTTTACATGAAATGATAGGCATAATTATTATTTAAAGTATATGCATTATAATAAGAATGCAAAAGAATATATTATATTAGAAATGTTACATAAGAATATTGAAAGTTGGATTCACCTCCTTATGATACCAGCTATGAACACTAATGTTTTTGTGTGTTTATATCTTTCACCTTTCATCTTAGATAAATAGTAGAAACATGACCTATGCCCTACTATGTCGAACAAGCAATGTATCAGTCAGAAGTTGGTACATTTCTATATTAGGCAGTAGTGAAAATGATCTATTCTCTATTGCTCTGATGGTGGAAGTATAGACAAGGAGTAAGGTAGGGTATGCAAAGACAATGCTCCTAAGATGAATGTATTAGTATATAATAAAATATAAGTTGAGATATGCTAAGCCTTTTAATAACAAAATGAATGTTATGATTCAACCACTATACACCACTCTAGACTTTTCTCGGTGGTTTTATCTGCCATAAATTTTCTTTTCAGCAGTTTTTAAAACTGATGCACGTCATTGTGATTGCAATGCGCTGCAACAATATCCCGCAGCAGTTTCATGACCGCCAGAGAAGGCAAAACTTGTGCTAAATCAGGGTTTTGATAGCGGTTCTTAAACGGATCCTAACAACTATTGCGAAAAATCCTATTTTTTGGTAGTGCTTCAGTGTGATGCCCGAACTTACTATTAATTAAGGGTGATAGGCTTAACTTCTTTTAGTTCAACGAAGAAAATAATATATTTGCTTAGGGCAAGCTTTGGAGATCAAAATCACTTATATCACTAAGGTGAAGGCACAGTTGATCAGTGGGAAATTAATGGATTCTAGATAAATGAGATAGACACATGCAAGAAATAACGAAGAACCTCGAGATCAAAATATAAAGACAACCATGGAATTCAAAAGAGCCTCACGTTCAAGACCAACAAGCTCTAATATAAGTCTTTGAGAATCAATAAAAGGTAGATAAAATATTTTTCTTGAATAATAGAATGAACCCAATAAGCGTTATTCATTTATGGGATATCTAAGGCTTCTTTTGGGACTGCTTTCTTCCTGCTTCTTAAAAAGCTTTCTAATATAAAATTTTTAATTTTTTACTTGAAAGCTGCTTTAAGACATAGTAAAAAAGCCGTCCTAAATGAAACCTAAGGATTCGTTTGAGACAGCTTTCTTAATGTTTTCTTAATGCTTTAGTACTAGAAAGTTTTTTTTAATATATATATATATATATATATAAAGTATGTGAATTTGTGATTAAGATTTCGTTTGGGATGGTTTTTTATTGCTTCTTTAAACATAATTTTAGTATAAAAAATTCATCCCAAACAAAACCTAAATTAGCTAAAAAAATAACCACCACAACAAACAAACATAACAGTTAGACAAACAAAAGAGCTTCTCATAGGGACCAGCACCAACCTTCCTACCATTACCACTTTCGCCAGATCATAATGCACTTTCCAGAAAAAGAAATTATTCCTGACATTTACAAATTCCTAAATAGAACAAGCTATGCAAGATATATAGTTAGACTTAGGCTTCGTCTGGGACGGCTTTCTTCTTGCTTCTTAAAATAGTTTTTTAGTACAAAAATTAAAATATTTGTACTAAAAAGCCGCTTTAAAAAGCAGTAAGAAAGCCGTCCCAAACGAAGCCTTAGGCTTGATTTGGAATAATTTTTTACTAAAAAATTGCTTTAAAAAGTAGTAAGAAAGCTGTCCCAAACAAAATCTTATATATCAAAATACCAAATTAATGTGACTGTACAGTAACGGAAAGCTGAAGGTGACAAGAATGGATATTTGATGAATAGAATACATAATCAAATGGAAAACTTTAAAACAAAGTATTACAGTAAGTCATTAATCTGAAATGAGACTTTAAATATATGAAACTGGATAAATATTCATGTAATGCACTGCTATTCAAAAATTGGTAAGTCAAAAGTTCTTCTGCCAAGATGATAATATGAGTTCTGATTTGACAAGTCCAAGCACTCTAAGTTAGTTTCATCACTCGCCTTCCTCATCTTCAAAAAATAACTATGCCTGCTAGAGAAATGCTAGAATGTTAATAAGTTTAGCACTGGCCAAAATATTCTGATTCAAATTTGACTAGAAAGATTTATATATTAGATTTGTTTGGAGAAAAATGATTCCATTAACTCATAATGAAAGATCAAAATAATCTCCAATTATATTAAAAGACCATTTTGATCCCTCAAATCTTTAAAAATGAATCAAAATAGTTTCATGATGAGACTATTTTGATTCTTCTTTAAGAAGTTGAGAAAATGATCCATTGACTCTTCATGAATGATCAAAATGATCTCCAACTATATTAAAGGATAATTTTGATCCCTCAAGTCTTTAAAAATGAATCAAAATAGCTTCATGATGAGACTATTCTTAGGGCTGCAAACGAACCGAGCCGAGCCGAGTATGTGAGTGTTCATGTTTGTGTTTGTTTAACATTAGTTTGTTCACGTTTGGTTCGTGTTTGATTCGAGCTTTATTATTTGTGTTCATGTTTGGTTCGTTTAATTTAAGGGTGTTCATGTTTGGTTCATGTTCGTTTGTTTAGTGCTTATCGAGCTTTAAACGAGCTATGTTCGTGAACATATCTCGCAAACAATCTATTGAACAAGCAAACATTAAATTTGTTCATGAACATTCTAAACAAACAATCTAACAAACATGGACAAATATGAAATATTTCTTGTTCATGAAATGAAATTTCTAAAATTAAAGCAGTTGTATATTTAAAATGAAAATATGATTAATTTATATGAACATATGTTATAATATTTTATTACTTTAAAATTTATTAATAAAAAATAATTATATTATATTATGGTATAATTAAAGTTTTTATATTTAATCGAACTCGAATCGAGCTTTTTATCGAGCTTGTTCATGAACATCAACTGATGTTGTTCGCGAACATAAACGAGCTGAACGCATTAGTGTTCAAGCTTGTTTATTTAAGAATCGAGTATTTAAAATATTGTTCAAGTTTGTTTGTTAGTTAATTAAACGATCACGAACGAGCTTTAATCGAACCGAACAACGAGTAGTTCGTTGAACGTTTGGTTCGTTTGCAGCCCTAACTATTCTGATTCTTCTTTAAAGAATTGAGTGATCAAAATTGTTCTTTAATATAATTGTTAGGGATCGTTTTTATCTTTCATAAAGAGTCAGGGATCATTTTGATCTTTTTTTAGATTTGTTTGATATAAGTACAATGTAAAACTAATCAATCAATTTCAAGGTCAATAAGCTTATAGTATACTTCTATATAAAGTGGCTATCAAATAACTTGCCATCGGATATCAGAAGTAAGCTCGGGATGAAAAGCGGTTCCAAGTATGTTCCCTTGCCTTACGGCAACTATCACTTTCCCCTGAGAATCTGCAATAGCCTATGAAGCAAAACACAAATTAGATAACATAAAAGAAACTAATTTCAGTGTGTGACCATTATATTAATAACAGTGAAAATTGTATGGTGAGAGTTTAGTAGGAGAGGCAAATTGGAAACGTACTTTTATATTTTAAAGTGATGAATCTTCTATGCTTATTGGAATCAGGGAGATTTACTTTATTTTTCCGAAGCAAAATGTGGATGATAGAGAACATTCAAATTTCACTACCGCTTTCTCACAGAGCCAAAGCTCACAAGAAGATTCCTTGGCACTTGTTTTCCAAGCTTATAAAGGGTGGTATGAATAATAAAGTTGAACTATTTCAGCTTTTGTTGTCTCATTACGTTTCAGTACTAAGGGTTAATGGTTTCTCTAAATTTTAAATGAGGAAGAGGGTCATTTGGGATTAAGTTTTATATTTATTTTATTATTATTATTATTATTTACATTATTTTGTTTATATTTTGATGTAAAAATATATATTGCATTAGATTGTTTTGTACTTCTATTTTTAAGAAATATTACCTAAGTTGATTTATTTTATGATTTGAAAGATGGAAGTGGCGGCGAGCACAGGTCGACCAATGGTTGGTGTTTGGGGCTAGCAAAATGTGGGAGTTGCCTGAAGATTAAGGCTTTGTTTGAGACAAATTTCTTACCGCTTTTTAAAGCAGTTTTTGTCATTAGTACCTTAGATCAACTTTTCTCAAGACACAAGAACCTTCACTTTTTCAGCCAAAATCAAAGATAAAAATCTAACCCTAGCCTCCCCACATGTTTAAACATACAATTCCTTTAGTTAACTACCCAAACAACCCTTCTAATTTGAATTTCCCTCATAATCTTCTCTTTAATTCCCCATTAAAGCCATGATTTACTGCTGACCCCACCCCCTAAAGAGGTGAAATCCTTTCGCCTTCTGTAGACAAATCCAGGTCCAGGTTGGACAGGTCCATCATTTTCTTCCATTATTTCTCTTAAATTCGTCTTGGAGATTGGATTTTGCTATAATTTAATTTTCAGCCAAGAGAGATAGGATTTATGCATCTACTTCCTAACAAATTGGTATCAGAGCAGTGTCCGGTGCAGAATTTGAGGCCTTCCTTCGCTGATTTCTACTGTTTTCTCCTCTCCAAACTGCTGATTTCTGCTGATTAAAGGGCATATTTCCTGTTTTTTTATTGTTGTCCAAGATTTGAGTACCTATGACAGTCAAGAAGGTGATGCTTTGGAAGAACGTTTTAAGGGACATATGAGCCAAATCTAAACAACGGTCAATGGAAGATAAGTTCTCCAACCTGGAAGAGATGGTGAAGAAGGAGTTGAATCTTCACAACCAAACGGCGACATTAGAGGCAAGAGTGCTGGTAGGAGGAAATACACATTGCTGCAGTTGTAGAGATGATCACGATGCGGAGATCTTAGAGGGAGAAGAAAGAACACCTTCTCTTGAGCCTATTCATAAGGAGGGGATAGATAGAAGGAGGTATGGGGAGAGGGGTGAATATGTTGGGTACGAGTGAATGAGTGTTGATTTTGAAAGAAGAGGAGCTAAGAATGAATGGAGAGGTGCTAATTTTGAAAGGAGGGGGAATTTGAAGAAGGGTTTGGGTACGAGCATGGAAGGGAGAATCTAGATAATTTGGTTGGGGGGGGGGGGGGGGGGACCACCCACTTGGGGAAGGAGAAATTATGAAGAAATCAGGGGGAACGGGGGAGATCCGAGGGAGGGTAAAGAAGTTGAAGATGACCATTTTTAGTGAGAAGATAGATATAGATGGATCTATAAGGTGGAAATGTATTTCACACCTGTTGCAGGAGTTCCATGGGAACATTGTTGGGGGTTCTAGTGTGCAGAAGATATACAAGAGATTGACATCAAAGTTGCATTTGAAGGGGATGCACAAGGATGTGGAAGAGATGGTATCTAGGTGTGAGGTATGCTAGAGGAACAAACACATAGCCATGGCTCCAGGGGGGATTACTTTAACCCCTAGCTCTTCCAAAAAGAGTATGGGAGGAGGTCACCATAGATTTTATATACAGGTTACCCAGATTTGAGGGGTTTACAGTGATTCTAATGGTGGTTGATAGATTGAGCAAATAAGCTCATTTCATATTCCTATGACATCCTTACACGGCAGTGGCAATAACAACATCATTCATTAGAGAGGTGGTCAAACGGCATGTGATACCTGAGTCTATAGTTTCCGACTGAGATAACTGTTCCTCAGTCATTATTGGAGGGAGTTATTCAGGCTATAGGGAATAGTGCTGAGGATGAGCAATGCCTACCACCCTCAGATAGATGGGTAGACAAAGGTAGTAAACAGGAGCATGGAGACATACATGTGATGTTTTGCTTCAAAGACATCTTGGTTGTGGGCAAAGTGGCTAACATGGGCGGAGTACTGGTACAACACTTCGTATCATTTGTATTCCCAGATAACTCCTTTCAAAGTATTGTATACAAGAGACACACCTCACTTCATGCATTTTGGGCAGAATTGCACATCAGTTTCCTCAGTAGCACAATACTTGGAGGAGAGGGGTAGGGTGTTAGATGAATTGAAAGGCAATTGTTGAGGGCTTAGCAGATTATGAAGAAGTAGACGGATAGGTATAGAAAAGACACCCAGTTTAAAATTGAGGATTTCAACCCTACAGAACAGAGGACGGTCCTTATGAGATATTGGAGAGGATTGGAGAAATGACTTATTGTTTGAGATTACCCCCGGCCGCTAGCATACATCCATCATTCCACATGTCATAGTTGAGTAGAGCTATTGGGGATCATGCAGCTAACTCAGAGTTATTGGTTACACTGACTCAGGATTTGTAAGTGGTGTTGGAACCACTGGAGATGAAAGTGGTGCGATATGGAGAAGAAAGGATCAAGAGAGTGTTAATCAAATGGAAGAACCTACCTGACTATGACGCCACCTGGAAGCCCTACGAGAGGGTAAAGTATCAGTTCCCCTCTTTTGACCTTGAGGACAAAGTGGGTCTTTGGGAGGGGGGTTTGCTAGACTGGTTAGTCGACCAATCTAGCCGGTCCATGATGGACTGGCTCTTGTGTACAAGAGGCGGAACTTTCGCCTCCTCTGCATGTCAGGCCCAACAACCATTTAGGGAGGAATTAAGGAGGGATTAGGAAGGAAAATTTAAAATAGAGGCTATTTAGGGAATTACAGGATTATTGTATGCTTAAAGGAGGACAATTTCCTAGGGTTAGGATCAACTGTGTTTTTGCTCAATTTGGGAGTGTTCTTATGTTTGTTTGGGCTCTAGCCGCCGGCTAGAGATTTAGGAAGAGTCAAATTGATGAGGACATCGATCCAAGGTTCAAACAGGTGTATCGCCGGAAGCATCGCAGATCGACGGTAACGATTCAGAGCTTATATTTTTAGTTATTATGCATTTTATTTTATGTATTCCTTTTGTACCCTTATGTCGAGTTAAGTCATGTTGGGGCCCTGAGGGCAATTTAGTCTTTATTTCTTCTTGTATACTTGAGACCTATATATATGGGTCTTTTCTCTTGTAATGGGAATGAATATTTTGGAATGAATTTGTGTTTTATTTCTACTTCGTCTTGCATGAGTGCTTGAGAAGGAGGAGAAGCTCAAGGTGAGCAAATCGCAAGGCCCACCAGTCGTTGGAAGAGTCCGCGGCTCGTGGTTAAGTTATTATCTTCTCGTTGTGCTTCGTTCATCTCCTTCCCCCTACCATTGAGATCCAACCGGCCGAACCCGTACTTTGCCACCACCCCTCCTTGGAGCCCGCCGTCCACCACCTCACATTCCCGGCCGACCTCCTTGCCGGTGACCCCCTCTCTCTACCCGTCATCCCACCACCCATCCAAGTGTCCAATTTGAAGTTTGAATTTTCAAATTTCAAAATCTTTCCTAATTTGGAATTCCAAATTTGGAAAGTTTTTATAACAAATTTAATTTCAATTTAAATCAAATTGAAATCTTTACTCCATCGCCACATCATCACCTCCAATTGGAAACCTAGCTCTCCACTAAATTCCCTCTCCTCCTCCTCATCTTGCCGCCGGCCCTAGTATTGGCTCCCCCCATTGATTGCCCCATTTAATGCTACCTCTTATTTGAAATTCAAATTGATTTCAAATAAATTTCCCCTCCAAATTTACTTAATCCTGAATTTAATTTCAGGATTGGAGTTAATCCCTTATTCTTCCCCTATTGGCCGCCGGCCTTGATTGGGATTAATGCCCATTAATTGCCACTTTATGGCATTGATCATATGAGGTTTGAAATTCAAATTCTAAGTAACCTCCCTCCTAATTTAATCAAAATCTGAATTAATTTCAGATTTGGTTAGGTCTCTCCCTCTCCCCTCATCTAAACCCAATTCCTCCTCCCATAACCCTCCGCCCCTCCCCTTCTCCCACCTTGGCCGATCCTCTCCCCATCCTCCTTGGGGTGACTTCGAAGATTACGGGTGGACTATTGAAAGCACGCCGCCCGTGTGTCCTCCACCACCGGCAACCTCTCCGTGGCTCAAGACCCTTGGCATTGCAACCTTCCTCGTGGCATCGTTTGGTGTGCTGAAAATCTTCTCCCGCTAAGCCTAGTTTAGTTGAGTGGTTAATCCCCAAGGTGAACTTCTCGTTATTAAATTACGGATTGTTGTTTAATAGCTTTTGATGTTGCTACTATCGTTGTTTATCCATGAGTTTTGGTCAATCTACGCATACTTCTTCGCCTAAGCTAGTTAATAACACGATTTCTTTAATGATTTTCTTGCTATCTCAATAAGATATTAATTGAAATTACGTTGTCATTCACTTTTCATTTTCTTAAGAAGCTCCTTGCATGTGGTATCACATCACAAATCCTCCTCTCCAAATGAGGATTCATTGTATCTCGTTATTGTTTTCCATATTTCATCAATTGAAAAGAGTTTTCTTGTGCTATTTCTCTTAAAATTTTCTTGAAATTAGATTTGGATTTTTGTTATTTAATTTTCAGCCAAGGGGATTGAATTTCTACATCCACTTCCTAATATAAATCTTTGCCCTGGTCAGGATAATTTTTTCTAATTGTTAATCTAGATTGATCACTCCATCAGCTAGAATTAAAAAATGCTTCATCGAATAGGGATTTAGACGAAGTCTGTAGTATTTATGAAGGTATGTGTCTTAATTATACTTAAAAATTAACATATTTCCACTATAAAACCTATGATTATGAGGTGGGCCAATTAGGAAAATATTAGCATCGCTATGAACACCGTCCAACATGATCAAACATGTTCAAATTGATAGACATTTCATAAAGATAAAAATGAATCATCCAAATGAATTACACCCCAAAAAAAACACCTTCAGATGACATATATCTTGACTGAAGTACTTGATCAATTACAATTCAATAATCTAACTTTAATTTAGGAATAATCAACATATATGTCCAACTGAAGCAGAAGTGTGGAACTCATGCATACAATCCCCCTAAACTAGCGTGGTCAAGCAACTCTCAGCCTAAATCAGCATTATTCAGCAGCTCTCAGTCTTCCTCATCCCAATCCTCATTCCAATAGCCACAAAAGTAACTTTTCATGTGGCCAGCACCTGCTAATGCCATTGCCTCTCCTACTCAGCAATTTGCATGCCTTGATTTGATAAACTGCAGGAGGAATGCCAACTCAGCAATCTGGCAAGGCCATAGTTTAATTATTGCAATCCTCCATGACTAGTAAGGAAGGAATTAATTCCTAATCTATAATTCTAGACTTATTAGGCAGATTATCTTCCTGAATCATAGGGTCGGTGTTATGTCCCTAAGCTTCTTTATAACTCTTATAAATTATGTATCTCTTTTACTCCGTGAATAAGAAAAAAAAGAGTATTCTTCACTTATAATTCTTCAATAAATCTTTCATTGGATAATTTTTGTTAAGATTTATGGCTTGGAAAAACAAAAGAGAGAGGTTTAAGATCAAGAGAGATGAGAGAAAGAAAAGATGAAGCAAGAAAAAAAGATTTTCTATGATCGTAGAGTACTATCTTGATGCGGTTGAAGCATACTTATGCAATAGATTTTGCAATGATTTCCTAGAGATACAATGTACCCTTTTGAGTTACTCTTTTGTTAGACTTGAGAGATTTAAAGCTTCTATTTTTTAGTGAGATCAGATTTCTTCAGATTTGGGAAAGAGTACTGTCTTGTGCCCCACTTATTTGTAAATTTGGCGGGTTTCTCTATGATGGATAAGATCCTTGTACCTCCCCCATAGATGTATATTTATTTTATTTGAAGCAAATAATCTTTTTTTTTTTTTTTCTAGTATTGCTTGAACTCTTTATTATTACTTTGTGTTCATCAAATTCTTTTCCTGCAGATGCTTTTTAAGATAAATTGAATTTTTTTCCTACTACATATTAGAGCCTAATATAATGATGATGAAGAATGAAATCTAAAAGTTTGATAATTAAAAAAGTTTTGGGCTTTGGAGAACTAGATGTGTGGTGTTCTAATCTAGCAGGACTTATGAAGGTACTCATAAAATAGTTGAATACGACCGAAACTATAAGTACAACAACAACAACATCAAGCCTTTGTCCCAATACGTGGGGTCGGCTAAATGAATCCTTTTTCGCCATTGTGTCTTGTTAAAAGTCAAATTCTCATTTAAATCTAATAAAGAAAGATCATTTCTAATATTTTCTAACCAAATCTTTTTTAGGTCTACATCTACTTTTATTAACATAAGTCAAATCTAATACCTCAACTTTCCTAACCGGGTCATCGGAAGGCCTCCGTTTAATGTGACCAAACCATCTAAGGCGACTCTCTCTAATCTTATCTTCCACTGGAGCTAATCCAACCTTTTCACGTATATGCTCATTTTGTATCCTAACTCTAAGGATAAAGCTACTCATCCACCTAAGCATCCTCATCTCTGTAATACTTAACTTAGTATATGCTTCTCTTTTAATGGCCAACATTCGGCACCATAAAGCATTGCAGGTCTCACCACCATCTTATAGAATTTTTCCTTAAGTTTGAGGGGGACTTTTCTATCGCACAACAAACCCGATGCATTCCTGATGTAGACAAAGGGGGGGGTCAACACTTGTCCAAAATAAATCAAATTTTGGCTTCCCTTGAGTCTAGTAGTTTAACATATTTGAGCTGAACTTTTAGTTCATTTATGAGCTGGACTTTAGTTCATTTATTGAACTAAGGGTTAGCTCATTATGAGCTAACAATTTTAGTTCATATTTATCTTTATTTAAATGCACTTTTATTATAGTTTTTAATATCTTAAAAAGTTGTCACTTGGATTTCCAAAATATGGCTTTTGGGAATCCAAGATAGTTGTTTAGTTTTCCCATGTGTGGCTCCTTGAATTCCACCATGGGATGTTGATTTTGTGTATGCCTCTTGGGATCTCACGGCTGGCTCTTTCTTCCGTGCGGTTCCTTCATTTCCCGTGGTCGTGGCTCTCGGTCCGTGCGGTTCCCTTCGTCTCCCGTGGCTGTCTCCTTGGTTCCTGGTTTGGGTGTAAACTGTGAGCTTGGGGGGAGTTTTCTATGTGTTTAATGCTTTGAATTAAGTGTTAAACTAATGTAAGGTGTCTTTTGGTCTTCCCCTTTCATACCTATAAATATGAGGGGTTATGTATTGTTTGAAATAGTTGAATGAAATTTGATTTTTGGAAAAATCAGTTAACCTGCAGGTTGCTCGGAAATCCTGCGGGCTCTTTCCAACCTTCTTTTCTCATCCCCTCCGAAAATCCTGCGGGCTCTTTCCAACCTTTCTTCTCGGGCTTCTAATCTCTTTCGTCTCTCCGCAAGTGCCACTCCACCTGTATCCATCTTCTCTAAGTGTAGCAATTTTAGGGTGTCTTTGAGATCGAGTCGAGTTTGTGTTTTTTTAATTTCTTTTTGTTTCTTTAATTTGAAATGTAAGAGTTTGTTCGTCTCTTTCCTCGTCTTTAGTCATTTTCGTCCGTTTTTTTTTTCTTCTTCTTTTTTGTGATAAAAAAATATAGGCTCCCTATATTTTTTTTATTACATCATTTGGTATCAGAGCAAGTTAGGAAGTCCTAGGTTTGTGAGTTGTCAAATTTATTTTGGTTGTCAAGTTTGTCAAAGTTTAGTTTAGTTGTCAAGTCTAAGTTTGTCAAGAGCGTTTATTTGTGAGTCTAAGTTTATGTTGAATATTTCTATGAGTCTTGTAATTTTTTAGTCTTTTTTTGAGTCTGTCAAAAAATGAAAAAAGACAAAAAAATTTGAAGAAAGCAAGGCAGAAGACATTGAAGAATTTATGGATAGATGAATCCCGACAAAATCAAAAAATCCACTGGAGTATGAATTATACAAGCTTCAAGTATGGATGCACATTCGTACAGAAAGGTACTTCAAAAAGAAGCAGCGCTTACAAGATAAATTCCTGAAAGAACGAGATGAAATCAAGCAGAAGTATGAAGATTTGATCAATGAATTAGATGCGCCGTCTTCAAATCCTCGAAAGAAATCTAAAGCCGAACTCATCGGGAGATGAGTTTCACAAGAAGGGGAGTCTGATGTAGTCAAAGGGGGGGTCAACACTTGTCCAAAATAAATCAAATTTTGGCTTCCCTTGAGTATAGTATTTTAACATATTTGAGCTGAACTTTTAGTTCATTTATGAGCTGGACTTTAGTTCATTTATTGAACTAAGGATTAGCTCATTATGAGCTAACAATTTTAGTTTCATATTTATCTTTATTTAAATGCACTTTTATTATAGTTTTTAATATCTTAAAAAGCTGTCACTTGGATTTCCAAAATATGGCTTTTGGGAATCCAAGATAGTTGTTTAGTTTTCCCATGTGTGGCTCCTTGAATTCCACCATGGGATGTTGATTTTTGTGTATGCCTCTTGGGATCCACGGCTGGCTCTTTCTTCCGTGCGGTTCCTTCGTTTCCCGTGGCCGTGGCTCTCGGTTCGTGCGGTTCCCTTCGTCTCCCGTGGCTGTCTCCTTGGTTCCTGGTTTGGGTGTAAACCGTGAGCTTGGGGGGGAGTTTTCTATGTGTTTAATGCTTTGAATTAAGTGTTAAATTAATGTAAGGTGTCTTTTGGTCTTCCCCTTTCATATCTATAAATATGAGGGGTTATGTATTGTTTGAAATAGTTGAATGAAATTTGATTTTTGGAAAAATCAGTTAACCTGCGGGTTGCTCGGAAATCCTGCGGGCTCTTTCCAACCTTCTTTTCTCATCCCCTCCGGAAATCCTGCGGGCTCTTTCCAACCTTTCTTCTCGGGCTTCTAATCTCTTTCGTCTCTCCGCAAGTGCCACTCCACCTGTATCCCTTTTCTCTAAGTGCAGCAATTTTAGGGTGTCTTTGAGATCGAGTCGAGTTTGTGTTTTTTTAATTTATTTTTGTTTCTTTAATTTGAAATGTAAGAGTTTGTTCGTCTCTTTCCTCGTCTTTAGTCATTTTCGTCCGTTTTTTTTTTTTCATCTTCTTTTTTGTGATCAAAAAATATAGGCTCCCTATATTTTTTGATTACATCAATTCCTCCACTTCAACCATCCAACTTGAATTCTGTTGATAATATCCCCATCTATTTCACCATTACCATGACCGAAACTATAAGTGAAAAAGATAAATTAGATATAGATAAAAAAGTCATCTCAGAGATCTACCTATCTTTGATGGATGAGGTCTTTGATGTAGGTCTCAGAGAACCAACCATGTGTCTAAGAAATTGACATAAGTAACGCTGCAGTCATTTGGAAGAACTAGATATCTTTAGGCATTTTTTGTCATGTAGAATATAGGGTCTCAAAAGATGTAAAAATTCTTAAGATTTACAGGAGTGCGTTGGTTGTCATGAATTGATAAACTCCATGAATTGTAAGATGCAACTTTGAGCAGGGCTACTTTAATTTTAAAATATGTTGGAGCATCATGGCTTGAAGAAGCAGAAAAATGTTAGTTTTCTTTGTTGCAAATCAAGCGCCAAAAAAAGGGCATAAATTTAGAGCAAGACTGTTGGAGATGACCAAGTGGATCAATCTCATATTGTACAAGGTACCTCAGTGCCAAGAACTAATATTGCAGCATTCAAAGTAAGGCAATAAACACTAAATAATTGCTCGAGGTTTAATAGATTCAAAATCAAATTTGATTTATTTCAACTCATATATATGTGTGTTAACATATTTATACACATACATATGCTTATATTCAATACTACTTAACATATAAATAATGTATAGAAATGCAAAGGCATGGTTAAATGTAATTCTTTTGGGTCAGCCTAAAAGTATAAACAAAAATATATACTAAACATAATATCCGGTTTACTTGTAGTGACATATACACAAACGTGACAGGTCTCATTGATTCTTTATTTTGAAAGAGATCATCAGTTCTCTACTTTCTTGAATTTTAAAGCCATATTGTTGAATAATATCACAATTTATTTGAATGTTGCAGTGTATTACTGGCACAATTAATCTATTTGTATAGAAGTGTTTGGTAGAATACGATGTCAAATGGCTGCGTAATCTTAAAATATATATATATCCACCCAATGCATGCGGAACCATACTTGCAAGGAAAAAGTGGCGGTTCAAGGGATGTGTTTTACTGAGTAACTTTGCACGCTTTTTTCTTCCAACAAAATGTCAGACACTTACGCTACTCCAAACTAAATTTATGTAGCATCTCAATTAAAAGTTCTGATTATATTCTATAATGGGCTTAATAATGACTTTCTTTTTTTAGAAGGGGCGGGGGCTAAGAGGGGGTTCAGGGAGAGACCTCCTCAGCTTCAGCATCAGATACTACACTTCTCAACTTATCCAATGGAACAGCATAATCTGCTAGTACTTCAACATCTGGCCCAGCCTTTAAAATGGCTGGTGCACGTATAAACACTCCACGACATGTATCAGAACCACCTTCCTGCTCAGCAAGCTTAGGAACTACAAGCTCAGTTTCAAAACTCTGAATCTGCAAAACAAAATCAGACATCTTTTATGAAAGAGCAACCTCCCATCAGGACAAACCGCATGTGATGAATATGAAGATGACTGTTGCCAGCCTTAACATACCTGACTACCAAAAAAGTTTCGGTGAACAGTGCAATCCAGCCCCCCAATAAGCTCTTGACCACCCAACTTTTGGCCTGAAATGAAGGTCCTTTTGATTTACTCATGTTCCTTTTTGTATGCCAATGCTTTCATACCTCAATTACCAAAGACAATGCATATATGCTTACCAGTAGCTTTATTTGCAAGGAAAATGAGCCCAGCACAGGTTCCCCAAACTGGTTTTCCTAAACTAACAAAGTCTCTCAAAGCTGGGAACTGCAAAACAATTGATTCAACAGCTATAATTGATCCTATTAACTACAATAAGAAAGCAAAATGTTATATTCGTAGATGCATAATTTGCCTTAAATCTATTGGCCATGCATGAAAGCTAATTCTAACAGAGTAATCTCAATAAGTTTAAAGAAACTGAATGCCAAGCCTATTCAAGAGACCATGTAAATAAACACGATAAACTTGTTATCATGCAACCCAATTGGAACTTCTGACAACACCAAAGGTACATTTTTGAAAGTTTTTATTTTATTTTATTTTTTTAATTTTATAACTGAAGGTACTTTCAGGACTTCTTTTTTTACAACTTTATTTAATAGACTATTGATACCATTTTATTTGGCAATAATTTTCTTGTTACAACAAGCCTTTAACCACTATGTAGGTCGGCAAAAATTTTCTTGTTAATTTAAAAATTTTCTTTGATAAAAACCAAATCAACTAGAGTATTGTAGTTGTAAGAAATTTATTGTCCGACTTTTTTAGAGGGAAAAAATCAATAATACCCATAACAACTTTCACAAACTCTATTTTTCCGATAACAATTCTACGACTAATTTTACAAATAGTTGTAATAATCCCAAACAAACCTTAAATTATATAAGTATCCTATGAGATTTGTCAAATGGCTGTCAAATGGCCAACTCGAAAAGGTCCCATGATCTTAACAACTACATCTTATTGTAGGTATTTTGGCCTCTACTGCTCTTTTTCGATTTTAGCATATATTTCCCTCTTCTCGATTCTTGTTGTTTCAATCACTTTTTGGCTATCTTCTTTCCTCATTAAGAAGTTGATATCATATTTTTTTAGATGCCCTTTTCTGTTTGATTCAGAGTTGATTAGTTGTCCAGATATCAAGGTTTTTGAGTTTATTAGTTCTGGACATATCAAGTGGTATATTCAGCCAAGTTCTTTAGTTTAGTACGTTATGTATCTCTCCAACAGAGAGTTTAGTTATAGTTTTCATATCATTTGGATGATTCTAGAGAGAAGAGGACATCATCAAACAAAGTTGTTACCCCATCGGGTAAAATTTGAATTTTGTTCTTGTTAAGATGAAAGATGCATTAAGCAGGTTAGCACTAAGCAACAAATTTAGCTAACTTTATATTTTTCAGGCAATTTGCCTTTAACTTTTGTCTTTCGATTTTCTTGCCTCCTACATTGTCACATGATCTACAACTATCAAACTACAGTAGATTTGATCCCTTGGGAGATCGGGTACAAAGGCATTACTTTCTGTGTATTTTGGGCAAATTCAATTGTCTAAAAAACATAATAAGGAGCTTGACTCTTCATTATACACAATAAAAGGAAAGTATGTCACCAAAATGAACTAAAGGTTTCAATCATATGGAAATATGTAAGAAAACAAATGCATAAGCAGAATTTTCTCATTAAAAGCTTAAAATTGGCAATTTGAAAGCAATCAATAAACATCTTGATTTGCAGAAATACTACTTTCCAGATGTTTATTAGGTGGATTAGCCTTCAGCTAAAGAAACTAGGCAAATCATTAGTCAGAGCGGAAAAGAAGCACAGATTTTCCATCTTCTTCTTCTCTCAATTATTTGAGGTCATATTTATGAATCTTCAATCTAAATTCATTCTAATTAAATGATGTCTTCTATTTTGTGTATATATTTTAGTCAATATTCAATCCATGTTACCATTACACTCTAGTTAAGAGTTAGAATGAAGGGATAAAGTAAAGTAATTAGAAAGAAAGTGAATGCTTGTTTTGATTGGAAGGTAAAAAATTAAAAAGAGATGAAAGGCTTTCCTTCATTGGGAGGATTTTGCTTCTCTCCTGTCACTAGTGAAAAGAGAGCGCATAAATAAATAATATCAAAACTAACATTAGTAAAGAAAGAAAAAGGACTTTTCCCACTCAATTCTAACACATTTATCTGTCTTCCAATGGAGAAATTATTAAGTGCGGAGTCCAAATGCACATGGCATTCGGACTCCAATCAGAACTGACCACATCAGCCTATACACACACTATGTACAATTTGTGCACGGACTCCGCATGTAATAATTTATCCTTACAAGGAGGGTATATATGTTAAATCAATTATGATATTTCGTTTCCTTTCTTTGTAATCAACTCCAAATTAAATATTAAATGATAATTTTACTCCCTTAACTTCCTTAACAAACCCCTCCATAACACCCCCCCCCCCCCCCCCCCCCCCCCCTATATCCTTTCTTTTCTTCTCCCCATGTAATTTTTTTTCTTTCCTTCCCTCAACGCCCGATAAGGGTGTTAGTTTTCAACTTTTTTACTTCATAATCCTACCATATTAATTTCAACTACCGGTTTTATTAGTGGGTCTGCTACCCTCTTTTCTTCAGCTCAAAAAACTTAAGCTTTTCTTTATTCATCATGATAGAAGCATGCCGGTAACTAGGTCATAAATTCACTCATCAAGAAAAGCAAAAAAAAAAAAAGCAATCACTTCGTAAAAAGCAATTGCAACTCATCAAAGAAAATCCAAAAAAAAATCATTTTTTAATCTACGAATAAGCAAATCCGAAAAATAATAAAAAATGATTAAATGCATTAATTTAAGGAGTAGCCCTCACATTAGATTATTAAAATTTATAGAATAAACAGTAGGGGAAGAAACAAGAACCAACGAGATTATGGTAGTGGGCGAGCTTAGCCATGGTGGTGCTTTCTCCTCCAGGAATGATGAGGGCTTCAATGGCCTCCAGCTGCGAAGGCTTCCTCACCTCGACTCCTGTCACACCCAGCCTTCTCAGAGCTGCTCCGCAATCGCCATCAATCAACAAGAAGGTGAGAACGTATAAGGGATGATCAGAAGAGATATATATATAAGGAAATAGCTATGTGAAATAACCTGCCATGTGTTCGTTGAAAGAACCTTGAAGAGCGAGGACGCCGACGGCCATGAGGTCGACTGGTCGAGAGAGGATGAGTGCACCACCGCCTTGCAAGCGCTCCTTTTGTTTTTTGCCTCAGTAAATTCTATGAACCAGACGGCGCGTCGAATCTTCGCGTGAAAGCAAGGATATATTTATGTATATAAATTTAATTATCAATTATCTAAATTCTAATTCTAAAATATTATAAGGCGCTTGGGATCATTTTTCTTTTCTTTTTTATTTTTATTTATAAATTTTATTTTATTTTATTTATATTTAAATATAAAAATATATATTTAATATAAATTTATGATGGTTGCTAATAAGAACAATGACATGATGATGACATAAAGTGATAATTATTGCAATGATTAAGGCTTCGTTTGGGACGGCTTTTTTACTGCTTTCTAAAACGGAGTTTTAGACAAAATTTTTTATTTTTGTACTAAAACTCCGTTTTAGAAAGCAATAAAAAAGCCGTCCCAAACGAAGCCTAAGTTAATGATGAATTATTTTAAAAATATTTAAAATATTTAAAAAAATTTTAAATTATTAAAAAAAATTAAAAATTTATTTATTTTGTCTTAAAAATAGAATTAGATCTTAAAAAAATTAATTACAAAGTATTAGAAAAAAAAAATTTTATATTAGATTGAAATGAGAACTTGACTTTTAATATAATATGACACAATAAATAAAAAATATTTATATAACTGACCCCACCTTGTGTGATAAAGACTTTTAGGCTTCGTTTGGGACGGCTTTCTTACTGCTTCTTAAAGCAGTTTTTTAGTACAAAGGTAAAAACATTTTAACTAGAAAGGTATTTTAAAAAGCAATAAGAAAGTCATCTCAAACAAAACCTTAAACTTCATTTGGGATGGCTTTCTTGTTGCTTCTTAAAGCAGCGTTTTAGTACAAAAATTAAAAATTGTGTGCTAGAAAACTGTTTTAAGAAGCAGTAAGAAAGTCATTCCAAACTAAATCTTGATGGTTTTTTTTTTTTTTTGGAAGAAAAAAAATATATGATTAAAAAATTTATTTTAAAAAATTGTAGAGAGATCTTCATACATAATACATATTTCTTAGTTTTTCACTAAAATTCAAATTGGAATCAAAGTGGCAATTGAGTGAGAAGTAGAGAAAGTCATCTCCATTTTTTCACTAAAAAACTATGATTTAAATTGGAAGCAGTAACATTTCTACGAAGAAATTGCACTGATAATATGTAATTTGCTTATCGGAGATTTGGATTTAAGAGTAAATTTGATGTTATGTTGAATATTATATTGTTATTTATATAAATAAGAAGAATTAGTGTTAGATAGATAAATAAATAGAAACTAACTGTTAATACTTAATATGTAAATTATTTAATATTGGATTATAAAGTTGGTATGTGTACTTTTTATCAATTATTATTTTAAATTTAAAAATTATTTAATTAAAGAGAGAATAAAATAGTTATATATATTTATTACCGACGGCTATATAATCGCCGGTAACAGCTGAATTTCCTGTAATGTATAAACACCCATCAAACTAGACAATAAGATATCAATTGATTGGATCTTGTTGCTTATATGACTACATTATGTTGCTTATATATAAATTAATTTCCTAAGTTTTTAATCATATAATAGCTCAATATAATTTTATTTTATTTTCAATATATAGATACTTTTATGTACCTAATAAAAAAGCATATATGACACCATTAAAAAAACCTATAATCATAAATGGTTATATTTGATGAAATATTTGAAAAAGTGGCCTTCATGAATAAGAGAGAGCATTTTGGATCAAAATAAACTTTCAAAATCTTTATCAACTAAGATTTCATTCGAGACAACTTTCTTACTGCTTTATGAAGCAATTATATTACAAAAATTTCAAATTTCAAATTTTTTGCATTAAAAAACTGTTTCATATAACCATAAGAAAGCTATCTCAAACAAACCTAAATTAACTAGCTTCTACAAACCATCACTTTTTTTATTAATTCAACAATTTATTAATCTTCTATGAAATTAATATAAGTAAACAAAAATCTCTATTATAATAAAAATGATTTACTTGATTACCCTTATACAATGTTTTAAAACATAATAATATAAATAGTATTTTATAAGAAAATATTTTTTCTTCCATTCTCTATTTATTTTCATGAAGAGGAATAGAGATAGGAAAGAAAATGTGTGTTGAGTTAGAGTTAGAGAGAGAGAGAGAGATGGGATCACCAAAGGCCACCTATCACAACAAAAATTACTACATATGGAGTCAAGATGTAGCTCTACTTCCAAACTTCAATTAAATAAAGACATAACTTAACATGACCCGTCGACCTGACTCTCTTATACACACACTGTGTATATACATAGTGTGTGTCCAAGGCCAAGTTGGGTCATCAGATCACACTAAAAAAATGCTACATATCTTCATTTAATTAAAAGTTCGAACATAAAGCCATATCCGTGCTCTGCACCTAATAATTTCTCCCACCACAGACCCTTGGTGTGTTTCACTTGTGTAAAAAAGATAGATATATAAGGATGCTCGTTACATCACATAAGTTCAAAAAATACCTTGACAAAATCAATATCCTCAACATAAATCACACTTACATCTATACATAAATACACACAGTCCCAAAGTTTACCGAAAAGCAAGTCTAGAAGGTTTGCTGCAAGCCGACTGCAATTCGGCGAGGCACAAAAGCAAGAGAGTTGAAGAATGATTCAGTGCAGTGCGCAATAAAGCGAGGCACTGAAATCAGCAAAGCCATCACAGCGATAGTGAAACAACTCCAGCATGATCTGAGCAGCAACACAGGATGTCTTCTTACTTCCCTTACCATCCTGTAAAATATGACTTTGACCCTGCGGTCTCTCATTATAGTATAAAACTGAGAAAGGGTGGTAGCTTTGGTCTGTTCTTCCAGTTCAATGGTCTGAGCCTTGTAGGGGCTCCAGGGTTTGTTATCCCTCATGATGGTTTTGCTCATCCAAGCGTAAATTACATCAGCAAGAACATTGCTGATGTGTTGACGGAATAAGATGGCTTCTTTTGAAATCATGGCACTACAGAGGGAAACAGCGTCCTGAAAACAGCATAAGACATTAATTTGGTTCGCCAAATTTTAGGAGGGGCAAACCGGCACTGATAAAGAAACAAATAATTGTGGGAGAAAGAAAATTTTGAACATTTGAGGGCATCTCTTGTGCTTGACGTTTGATTTTGTTAGATTTGAAAAGACTTGAAGCTATCGACCTATGTTGCACAGATACACCTATTTATGAAGGCGTGCTGATGCATGCAAATTTCAGTTTATTTTCGTTTTTTTTTATTGTAATTTGAATGCTATAGTTTTTTTTATTTTTTTTATACTACCCTATGATGAGAAACATCCAATGATCATGAGTAGGTAGTGCTTGGGCTTGGCAAACTCTGGGTGTGCTAGCTATTTGGATTCTTTGGTCTTTGGGCTGCTGGGTGCTTCTCGGGTTGGGCTTGGCTGCTCGGTTTTGGGCTGTGTTTTTTGAGAGTTGCTTTGTTCTAGCTCATAAATGTTTGAGCTAATGTTTTAGCTCATTATTATGAAAAGTTATTCCTCTTGTTAGCTCATTATGTGGAGTGGAATCTTGCCCTTTCCCCTTCTCAATGTCTCTTCGGTTTTCCCTGCCTGGTTGCTTGTTCTGGTTCCCCTGTCTGCTATTCCGGTTCCCCTGGCTGCTGTTCCGGTTCCCCTGGCCATCCATTCCTTTTCCCGTGGTTGCCTTTTTCTGATTTTCTGGGTGGCTATTCGGGTGTTGTTTCTGAATTAAATGCAGGCCTTCTCTTTCCCCTTACCTGATTGGTTCGGTTGGAGGTGGATTGGTTGTTTGGCTGTCCCCTTTTCTCTTATAAATAAGAGGTGTTTTGAAGCATGAAAGGTTGTTGGATATTTGAGCAAAATCTCTTAAAAACCTGAGTTTCTCTTCTCTTTGGAAAAGCTTGAGAGCTTGTTCCATTTCTCTCTTCCTCCCTACTATTTCGTCTTGGGCTTCTAACCTCTTTCTTCTCTCCACAAGTTCTACTCCACTTGTATCTTTCTTCTTGAGCTATTGGAGGAGCTTGTTGGATCATTTGGTAGCATTTGTCAAAGTTTTGGTGGACATTGGACCTTGTGTAGCTGTGGTGAACCCTTGGTTTGCAAGCCCTTAAGCACTTCTTTTATATTGCTTACTTTTTCGTTGCATGTGAGGAAACCGCTTGCCGGTTGTTCTGAGGGTAGTGGTTTTTAATTTTAATTTTGTTTCATTTGTTTGGCTTTCGTTTGTTTGGATGTTGGTATTCTAAGCGTTGAATCGAGTCATGTTCTATTAGTCCTGGTGTTCTTCTATCTTGGCTCTTTCTAATCTAGGTTTCCTGCATCACGTGTTGTATCTGATACACCAATACACGGATACACCTTCGATACAGCACCGATACGTATCCAATTAAATACTATTTAATTTCAAAAGAACACGCGTATCCGATATGCGCGTCTATTAAAAACAAAAAAAAATCCGAAAAAATACCCGTCGTATTTACTTCCGCGGCTGCGAGCGAGGTTCTCTCATTTCCGAGATGGATTTAAGTCTCTTGATGATATGAGAATATTAGAAATTGGTACTCTTTTACTTGATGAGCCAGAATTAGAAGCTGTGATATTTATTGAAGATGATATAGACGTTCAAAGACAAACCACTGAAGAAGCTAATCATATCATTCCTTCTTTTGAATAGTTGAAACTTCATGTGCTAGACAATTTATGTTTATGCTTTTGTTATTGTACTAGACATTTAATGCTTACTTTTATTTTGATATTATAAGCTACATGGCTACAAATGATGTTACTTTCATTTTTTTTTTTGTAATTTCAAATATTATGCTTTGATTTCTTTTCTTAATTTTTATGTATGATTTATGAATTATAATGTCGTGTCCGCGCCATACCTGTATCCTGTATTTTTAAGAATTGACATGCCCCATATCGTATCGTGTCATATCTGTGTCGCTATATCTGTATTGGTGCAACATAGCTTTCGACATAACGTGGCTAAATCTATGCAAGTGGATGTTGTTAATTCTCATCTTTTGGGATATCAGCTACCAGGGTTCAAGTGGAAATGTGCGTTTAACTTCTTTGCATGGAAAGGATGTGTGGATTGGTACATCGTTTCATAGCTCAAAAATATTATAAACTTGATTGGTGAAAATAATGTA
This sequence comes from Dendrobium huoshanense, assembly GCA_016618105.1. Taxonomy (NCBI): domain Eukaryota; kingdom Viridiplantae; phylum Streptophyta; class Magnoliopsida; order Asparagales; family Orchidaceae; genus Dendrobium; species Dendrobium huoshanense. Next base: position 10,453,565 of record CM028358.1, on the reverse strand, counting down.
AATATGGCTTAGAAAAAGCAACCAAGCAGGGATGATGGGCAGCTCCTGGGAAGCACCAAAATAGGAAAAAGCACTTTTAACATTGGCATAGACTAACCACTAACATAATAGGTGCTTAGAGAGAAAAGTTGAATGCAATCTGCTTCTAATGAAAGTCTAATAATGATATGATAATGATCAATAGGCCCAAGTGACATTTAAATCTGACATGCATTTAGAATAACATCCAGGTTGGGGCGACCCAAGAAGAACTTGCCAATAATAGAAAAAAGAAGTACTCAAGAAAGCTCAGTGACATCATCATAAAAAAAATAAAAAAAGTGCATGCTTTTCTTGATAAGTAGGAGCTTGCTTATGTAAAGTGGATATAAGTCTTGATAAAAAATATAAATAAATGGGAGAAGGGAGATGTATTTGATCCCGAACTTGACAAACCACCCGTCAAATTTGCGAAGGGATATAAAGTGCAAGCAAAACGATGAGTCTCTGAGTCAAGATGAATATAGAAGGGGAACGATGAGTCTCTGAGTCAAGATGACAAACCACCAAGTCTTTTTAGGTATAACTGTACCTTTCTTAACATAAGTCAAATCTAATGCATCTACTTTCCTAACTGGGTCATCGGAAGGCCGCCGTTTTATGTGACCAAATGTCCATGCTTAGTGGTCGCATCTACTTTCCTAACTAATCTCATCTATCTCTCCTTATCTGGAGCTACTCCAACATTTTCACGTATATGCTCATATCGTATCATGTCTCTAAGAGTAAAGTCACTCATCCACATGAGCATCCTCATCTCTACAACACTTTTTTTTTTAATATTATTTAGTTAATAAATTCATCTCTACAACACTTAACTTAATATCATGCTTCTCTTTTAATGGCCAACAATTTGCACCATAAAGCATTACAGGTCTCACTACCATTTTATAGAATTTTCCCTTAAGTTTGAGAGGGACTTTTCTATCACACCACTTCAACCATCCAACTTGAATTCTACTAATAATATCCCCATCTATTTCACCATCACTCTGAACAATAGATCCAAGATATCTAAAACATGTACTCTTACTAATGACTTAATCACCCAAAGTCACAATCCCCCCACTAGATCTATTATTACTAAAATTACACTACATATATTAAGTTTTAGATATACTCAAACGAAAACATTTAGACTCTAAGGTTGACCTACATAATTCAAGTTTACCTTCAACTCCCTCTCTAATCTTATCAACAAGAAGAATATCATCAACAAAAGCATACACCAGGGTACCACCTCTTGCAAATGTCTAGTGAGAACATCCATGACTAATAGAAAAAAGATATGGGCTTAAGGCTGATCCTTGGTGTAATCTAACTGAAATAGGAAAATACTTGGTCAAACCACCTTGTGTTTGAACACAAGTAACAACTCCTGCATACAAATCCTGAATGACTTGAATATAAATATTATTAACCTCTTTCTTATGTATAACTCTCCATAGCACTACTCTTGGAACATTATAATAAATAGAGACATAAATAACAGGAACAAATAGGGGAAACCAACAAGAATAAAAGACAAAGGTAGTGTTTATGAACGATACTAGTATGTGGTGAAGAGCAGTAGGAGCACTTCTAGATGAAAAATGCAGCAGTAATTGGTGGAGAAATAAAAATAACAATATTGGAGTAATGATAGTGAACTCCCTATATGTTGAATGAAATTCAATAGGCCAAATTAAAATAATACGAAAGACCTAATAGATTGTCCAAAATAATAGAGAACACAGCCAAATCATAAAGGAGACTTTCATATTAGCATCAATACAATTTTAGATAAAAGTTGGTAATTAAACTAGATAAGTGCACTATGAATCCTATGTGATAAGAGAACATACATGTATCTTACAAGACTTGAGAGCCGATATCTTAAAACTTAATTCAACTAATTAAATCAAATAAAAGAGAATGAGGAATGATAATATTAAAGTGAGGGTGAAAAACAGTCAAAGGTGATAACTACAAATTAACTTGGGTGATTTGGTGCATGTACAACAAGTAAAAAAGATGCACCATTGTGGCCAGGTAGATAAAATTAGCGTCGAATACAATAGAATGGCTAAAGTTGCACAAAAGGCTTCCAAAATGGAATTTACACCTGCTTAGGAATCCGGAGGAATAAATGGAGAAGGACGTGTAGTAAGGCTTACATCCTAAGTGGTTGGGATAAGGCCAATTATGATGATGACAACTTTCAAGGCTTTAAGTCAGCTAAAATGAGAAGCTATTTAAAGCAATACAATTTTATTTCAAACCACCATATTTCATACTTCAAGTCTTTTAAGATGTTTTGAGATTGCTCATGCTAGAACTACAGCTTAGATATTGAATCAAAAAATTCAAGAACATTTAAAAAGCATGCATACGAAAAAATAATAATAATCTTTCAATGCAAGAAATTAGAAAATTCGACAATTGAGGAAAGAAAAAAGAAATAACATGACATTCATTTAAACGAACAAGCAATTAGGATATAACATGATTTAGAAGTTGCAATTTTTCATAAAACAAATCTAGTAAAGGCCAATGGACATACCGCTGTCACCACCAATCTTCTTAGGACAGCACCATCCTTTGATGGTAGAAGCCTTAAGATTATGTTCACTAGCTCGGAAACATCATGCTCACTTGTTTGACTTGCGGGCACATTACTTACGCTCATGCTAATCCCCATTGGTCCTCCTCTGCATTTGCTTAAAAATTAAACACATGGCCCAGTAGTAAAAAATAGGAATAAAACAAGATAGGTTATTCACCAAGCCCATTGAAATTGGATAATGCAATTATATGTTGTAAGAACAAAAATCCATTGATGGGCTAAAAATAAACTTAAAAGTTGGGCAAGCCAACCTAAGTGAAGTTTGAAACTCTTTGAAGTTCATTTACATTACAATTCTTCTGGAATCTTGAACTAGATGACAGAATTCATAGTTCAAAGAAAAGCATGTTAAGGTCATTGAAGTGCTCCCTATCACTAGAATCCTAAATTTAACTCAAATAGGCTTGAACAGCAACAGCCATGGGATCAAGGTAGGGTATATATATGCACCTTTCTACTCGGATCCAAGCCAAACACAATTTGATGTGAATCAAGGTAGGAATTGCAATTAGAATTTAAAATGAAGATTATTCAAAACATTGTCATCACAAATTTAACTACCAACGAAAGTAAAGGATTAAATCGTTCAAAGTAGTTAACTTGCTTAGGCGAAGATATGCTTTTGAGTTTACCAAACCAATCTTATCATTCAAAGATAAAAGAAACAATTAAATGCTCATAACGACAATCCCGCAATTAATAATAAAGAAATTCACCTTGAGTAACCTCTCTCTCTCTCTCGTTCACTCTTGGGCTTTAGCGGAGAATAAGGAACCATGCAAGGATGAAGAGCACCACTATGATGAAGGCGATGGAAGACTTTGTTGCCGGAAAAGTATTCACCGGAGAAGGTGGTGGTGGATGACGTCCAATGATCGTCCAAGTGTAGCAACGAAATCGTCGGTCAAAGATACTTGCGAGGATGGGAACGACTCGCTCCAAGTATTCTTCGACTGTGGTTTCGTCTCCAAATACGACGTCGAAGCAAGGCGAGCGTAGGATATCGATGCTCCCGTCGGCGTGGAAAACTAACCCCCACTCAAGCTCCGGATCCGCCATTCAACATTGAGGCGAGGCGGGAAGGAAGCAAGGGAGGGGTCGGCCAAGAGCTAGGGAAGAGCAAGAGAAAAATTCTGAAATTTTATTTCAGATTTCTCTTAGTATGGAGGGAGAGATTAATGGCAATGAAACCTCCCAAAATTTGAATTAGGAGGGGGGCGGGTATTAGGGAGAAATAAAGGGGGAATTAATGGGTGCTTATGTGGCAAGTAGAGAGAGAATAAGCTAGCTTGGGTGGCCGGCCAAGCAAGGAGGAGATGGAGGGGATTTGATTAATTGGTGGGGCCCATGGGATTAATTAAAATCTGAGTTTTAAATTTCAGATTTCAATTAATTAGGGAAGTTTCAAATGAGGCAGAGAGAGGGAGATTTGAATTTGAATTAAAAAGATTAATCCTCACTTAATTTCATGCCTAATTGAGAAGACAAATTAGGAAGCAATTAATGGGGGATTAATGGATGAAATTTGAATCACCCAAGGGGCTGGACGGCGGGATTTTCCAGGGGAGAGGCTCGGCTGGGCTGGAGAAGGGGGCGGCGGGCTAGGCTGGACCATTGGCTGACTCAGCCGGCGGCAAGGAGGGAGACGGGATCCTGGGACGGTGGGTTTGGGGGGGGCTTTTGACGGGGAAGGATGCAGGGAGACGGGAAGAGGGACAAGAGGAGGGATCGGGTGTATGGAGGCTTGGGAGGGAAGAATAAACAGTGAACCACATAAAATAAACCAAGAGCTCACCAACGTGGGCTGTTGGGTACTTCGGGTGGAGCCTCTCCTAGGTCTCCTCTCTTTCTCTCAAGCTCTCAAGCAAGAAGAAGATGAAATCTCAGAAATTTTATTAATTCAACATTAACCTCATACAACAAGAAGAGACCCCTTTATAAAGGTCTCAAAGCATGAAAAGAGAAAAGACTCATATGCCCCTTGGGCTACAATAGACACTACGCCTACATAAGGACGAAATCGTCACTAGTACATGAAAATAAAAGATACATGAAATAAAATAACATGATAACATCAAAAATATAAGCTCCAGATCATAGCCGTCGATCTACGATTCCTTCGCCGATAAACCTGCCTAAAATGTCTGTCGATGACCTCATCATTCTCCCCGGGTGGGAGAAAACTCGACCCCGTCGAGTGAGCAGCTCTGGAACTCTCGTACAACTCCAAAAGGTCTGGGTCTAGGATCTGTAACTCCTCTCGATCCATCCAAGTGTCCTCCGTCGGTGGTGTCCCTTTCCAGTGTACTAGGTACCTCCGTCGTCCTCCTTCTTTCGTGGAAATGATCTCATCATCCAGTATGGTTTCTATTTTCTCCGCAGTAGGTAAAGGGGGCAATTTGGGAAGTGGAGCTGGGCTGGGGATCTCACTAGGTGGGTTCACACAGGGCTCATTTGTAAGTGGATTGTGGGGGTTAAACTCTGGTCCCTCGAAGGCTACTAAATCTTCTATATTAAAAGTAGGATTGATGTTAAAACCTTCGGGGAGGTCCAGCACATAAGCGTTGCTATTTATCTTAGAAATGATTTTGAACGGTCCGGCGCTTCTCGCGTGCAATTTCTTCACGGATCCGGGAGGAAAACGCTCCGAACGGATTCGCACCATCACAAAGTCTCCTACCTCAAATTCTTTAAACCTTTTCTTTTGATCAGCAATTAATTTGTATTTGGCGTTGCTTTGTTCAATTTTCATTTTGATTTCTTTATGCAATTCCTGTATGTGGGATGCAAATGCAGATGCTGACTCACCACTCTAACTCTAGGACTCATGGGAAGCAGGTCTACGGGTTGTCGAGGTAGGTATCCATACACGATTTCAGCAGGGCTCAGACCAGTGGTTCTATTGACGGAATTGTTGTAAGAAAATTCAGCAATAGGAAGCTTGGAATCCCAATCTCGTATATTTTCCCCTACTAAAGTTCTTAGAAGATTTCCTAAACTTCTATTAACCACTTCTGTTTGTCCATCGGTTTGGGGGTGGAAGGCTGTGGAGAACTGGAGTTTTGTGCCCATTTTGTGCCACAAGGTTTTCCAAAAGTAACTAGTAAACTTGACATCCCTATCGGAAACGATGGTCTTGGGTAAACCATGGAGTCTAACAATCTCGTCAAAATAGAGTTTAGCAATGCGGGAGGCATCGAAAGTCTTAGTGCAAGGGAGGAAATGGGCCATCTTAGAAAAATGGTCGACAACTACACAAATCGAGTCATGCTTTCTTACAGTCTTTGGTAATCCCAGAACAAAATCCATGCTCACGTCCTGCCATGGACAATTGGGTACGGGTAAGGGTGTGTAGAGTCCTGTGTTCTGTTTACGTTGCTTAGCGAGCTGGCAGGTGTGGCATCTCCTAAGAAGTCGACTAACATCACGCTTTAAGCTAGGCCAAAAGAATCGGTTTTCTAGAGCAGTTATGGTCTTGGCTTGTCCGAAGTGACCTGCTAGCCCTCCTGCATGTAGTTCCAAAACAAGGAATTCTCGCAGTGACGTGTTGGGAATGCAGAGTTTTTGTGATTTAAATAAATACCCATCTTCCAACATGAAATCTCCAACGGCTCGCTCCTCCCCAGTGGTAAGTGTAGAATAGGTTTCTCTAAAATCGGGGCATTCAGGGTAGTCTTCTTTGAGTCGATCGAAACCTATCACTTCAGTACTCATTTCTCTAGTAATCATTACTCGACGGCTTAAGGCATCAGCAGCCTTATTTTCAGATCCTGCTTTGTGTCTAATGGTGTACGTGTACTCTTGCAGGAATTCCACCCAACGGCCATGTCGAGCATTGAGTTTCTTTTGAGAGTTAATGTATCGTAATGCTTCATGGTCCGAAAAGATAACGAATTCTTGAGGTAGAAGGTAGTGTCGCCAATACCTAAGGGATTGAATGATGACGTAAAATTCCTTGTCATAGATGGAGTACCGTTGTCTAGTGTCATTCAATTTCTCGCTAAAGTACGCTACTGGATGTCCCTCTTGGGAAAGGACTCCGCCTATACCAATTCCAGACGCATCACAAGTCACCTCAAAAACTTTGGTAAAATCAGGTAATCTCATCACAGGGGCTTCCATCATTCGCTTCTTAATCTCCTCAAAAGCCCTGGTTGCAGCTGGGGTCCAAAGAAACTCTCCTTTCTTGAGGCAGTCAGTTATTGGAGCTACTATGGTGCTAAAGTTTCTAATAAACCTCCGGTAAAATGTGGCCAGTCCGTGAAAACTTCTAACGTCTCGAATATTTTTGGGTTCGGGCCACTCATTGATTGCTCGCACCTTTTCAGAGTCCGCGGATATTCCTTGGGAGGATATAATGAAGCCCAGAAAAATTACATGATCGGTTAAAAACGTGCACTTCTTGGGGTTGGCAAACATTTGTTCCCTCCTTAAGGTTTGACAAACTTGTCTTAAATGATTCAGATGTTGACTTTCCGATGTACTGTAGATTAAAATGTCGTCAAAGTACACAACTACAAATTTCCCTAGGAAAGGCTTGAGGATTTGGGTCATCACTCTCATGAATGTGCTTGGAGCATTGCTTAAGCCAAAAGGCATCACAGTCCACTCGTACAATCCATCTTTAGTTTTGAACGCAGTTTTTCATTCATCCCCGGGACGGATCCTAATTTGGTGGTAGCCACTCTTAAGGTCGATCTTAGAAAAGAGTGTGGCTCCGGTCATAATGTCCAACATATCATCTAATCGAGGGATTGGAAAACGGTACTTGACGGTGATTTTGTTGATAGCACGGCTATCAACGCACATTCTCCACGTCCCATCCTTCTTGGGGGTAAGAAGGGCAGGAACCGCACACGGACTAAGGCTCTCCTTAATGAACCCTCGCTGTAACAATTCATCCACTTGTCTCTTGAGCTCCTCGTGTTCGGTAGGGTTCATTCGGTAATGGGGTAGGTTTGGTAAAGAAGCTCCGGGCACTAGGTCTATGGCATGCTGAATGTCCCTTAAAGGTGGCAGTTGGTTGGGCAAATCTTCAGGAAAGACATCAGAAAAAGTCTCCAACAGTGGTCTTACCTTTTCAGGGATTGGTTCGTCTTGATCTACACTTATCTCCCGGGCTACTAGTGCGTAAAGAGGGGCTCCTGACTCCAGTTCCATACCTAAGTCCTTAGCAGTTATCAAGTTTAAGTCCGTGTTGGGTTTCAGAGAGTTGGGTTTAACTCCTTCCTTAGTAGACTTAGGTTGAGTGGGTAACAGCTTAATCTTCTTGCCCTCGTGTTCAAACACACAGGTGTTTGATCGTCCATAAATGTGTACATCGTTGTCGAACAACCAAGGGCGGCCAAGGATGATTTGTCCCACATCCATTGTCAAAACATCGCACCAGATTTTCTCTTTGTATCCAACTAATTCTATAGGAACAAGACTCCTATCTTTTACCTCCAACGTGGTCGAGTTTATCCACGCAACTTTATAGGGGTTTGGGTGCGGCGTGGTTCTCAATTGCAGTTTCGAAATCATGGCAGAAGATACGGTATTAATGCAACTTCCACTGTCTATTATGACTTTGCAATTCTTGTCTCCAATCTTAGTGAAAGTGTAAAAGATTGAGGTTCTTCGCCAGTCGTCGCTAGGTTTAGGTTGGGAAAAGGCACACCTAACAACTTGCAGATCCAATCGGTTCATCTTTTGGAGGCAGTGAACAACGGCAGTATCTTCTTCGTCGAAAAATTCTTCATCGTCGTCCATATGGTGGACTAAGTCAGTTTCAGGTTCACCTTCTTCCTCCGTCACTTCCTCAATTATGGTGACCTTAAACGGGTTGGAGCACTGAGAAACAATGTGTCCGTACCCGTGGCATCTAAAGCACTTAGTGCCGGCAGTGGTCTTGGGAGTCTCTCGGTCGGGTGTTTTCCCCTTGGAGTCGGATCGAGGTTGGGCTTGACTAGGAGTAGGCCGACTACCTGAGGGTCCAGTGGGTTTGTTGTAAGGTTGGCTAGAGGAGGACTTGAAAGGATTAGGTCTAGAGTCTTGGGTCCTAGAGACGTGGCTCCTTGATTCTTCCAGATCTAGCACAAGACTACAGGCAGCTTCGTACGTGTTTATCCCTCTAGCAAAGAGTTCATTTCTTAGGTCTTCCCTTAATCCGGCTCGGAACATGGACAGAAGTTGTGTGGGAGTGGTGGTCTCCTCCCCGTTACAACGGATTAAGAAATCATCAAACGTGGAGATGTATTCCTTAACGGGTTTACTCCCTTGGGTTAGTCTATTCCAACGATCTAGGAGTCTTGGGTAGTACGAGGGGGGAAGGTATTTCCTTTTCAGTTCTTGCTTCATCGCTCCCCAGTCAGCTATGGGGTATTCTCCTCGGGTCTCCCTCATGTGCTCCACGTTAGTCCAGTATTGGTTGGCCCTTCCCGTCAGTTTCATCTCGGCAAACCTAACTTTCTTCTCTTCTGAAATGTTATACCATTTAAAGTAACTGTCCATCCCTTTAATCCAATCGAGGAAAACCTGGGGTTCTAACGTTCCGTCAAAAGTCGGGGCATCTATTTTAATGCTCTTGAGGAGCTGGGTGTCATTGTCCCTCCAAGGCGCATCACGTCCTACTGGTTCTTGTTGTGGTCGGTGGTTGGGTCGGTAGTAATCCCTAGGAGGTCCGTAGTCAGTTCGGGTATCTTCGCCATATGGTGAGTGAGGTCTAGAAGGTGTGTAGATAGCCGGGTGTCCCATTCTTTCAATATTGTCTAGTCTTTCCCCTGTATGACGTCTATGTTCAGCTACGCTCGTTTGGGTATCCTTCATTTGTTGTGTAAGTGTTCCTAATTGGCCCATAATCATGTCTAAAGTGGTTTGCAAATGGGAAGGATCCATGGTTGGGTGCTTGGGGTCACTAGGACGGCTTCCTAAGTCAAGGACAGCAGCGATAATCACAGCGAAACCTACTGGAATTGAAATTCCAGCAGCTGTAAAGTCACTGGCAGCAAGCACTTAGTGAAAAGGAAACTACCTAAGAGTCTCGGCAAGGTTTCCGGGTGTGGACAGCACCAAAACAGCGACTCTAGACTCGATTCCGGAAGCTTACAGGTTGCAGGAAACGGTGGACAGCAGCTAGACACGACCTAAAACTCAATCTAAAGGCTAAATCAAGTGCAGAAAAAAAAAGAGGACAGCAAGTGCGCAAGTGGCCTAGACTATTATGGAAGTGAATGTAATGATGGCAGCACTAAATTATGAAATATGCTCATGTAAATATGCAGAAATCGCTGCAGAAATCTTTTGACAGCAAGAGGAAACAGCCAATAAAATTTAATTAAATGATGTTATGCATGCAACAACTAAAGACAAGCTAAAGGAAACTTCCTAGGATGTATCTAGCATATGATCAAAGCATGCTAGCCATGCTCTGATACCAAGATGATGTGAATCAAGGTAGGAATTGCAATTAGAATTTAAAATGAAGATTATTCAAAACATTGTCATCACAAATTTAACTACCAACGAAAGTAAATGATTAAATCGTTCAAAGTAGTTAACTTGCTTAGGCGAAGATATGCTTTTGAGTTTACCAAACCAATCTTATCATTCAAAGATAAAAGAAACAATTAAATGCTCATAACGACAATCCCGCAATTAATAATAAAGAAATTCACCTTGAGTAACCTCTCTCTCTCTCTCTCGTTCACTCTTGGGCTTTAGCGGAGAATAAGGAACCATGCAAGGATGAAGAGCACCACTATGATGAAGGCGATGGAAGACTTTGTTGCCGGAAAAGTATTCACCGGAGAAGGTGGTGGTGGATGACGTCCAATGATCGTCTAAGTGTAGCCACGAAATCGTCGGTCAAAGATACTTGCGAGGATGGGAACGACTCGCTCCAAGTATTCTTCGACTGTGGTTTCGTCTCCAAATCCGACGTCGAAGCAAGGCGAGCGTAGGATATCGATGCTCCCGTCGGCGTGGAAAACTAACCCCCACTCAAGCTCCGGATCCTCCATTCAACATTGAGGCGAGGCGGGAAGGAAGCAAGGGAGGGGTCGGCCAAGAGCTAGGGAAGAGCAAGAGAAAAATTCTGAAATTTTATTTCAGATTTCTCTTAGTATGGAGGGAGAGATTAATGGCAATGAAACCTCCCAAAATTTGAATTAGGAGGGGGACGGGTATTAGGGAGAAATAAAGGGGGAATTAATGGGTGCTTATGCGGCAAGTAGAGAGAGAATAAGCTAGCTTGGGTGGCCGGCCAAGCAAGGAGGAGATGGAGGGGATTTGATTAATTGGTGGGGCCCATGGGATTAATTAAAATCTGAGTTTTAAATTTCAGATTTCAATTAATTAGGGAAGTTTCAAATGAGGCAGAGAGAGGGAGATTTGAATTTGAATTAAAAAGATTAATCCTCACTTAATTTCATGCCTAATTGAGAAGACAAATTAGGAAGCAATTAATGGGGGATTAATGGATGAAATTTGAATCACCCAAGGGGCTGGACGGCGGGATTTTCCAGGGGAGAGGCTCGGCTGGGCTGGAGAAGGGGGCGGCGGGCTAGGCTGGACCATTGGCTGACTCAGCCGGCGGCAGGGAGGGAGACGGGATCCTGGGACGGTGGGTTTGGGGGGGGGGGGGGGGGCTTTTGACGGGGAAGGATGCAGGGAGACGAGAAGAGGGACAAGAGGAGGGATCGGGTGTATGGAGGCTTGGGAGGGAAGAATAAACAGTGAACCACATAAAATAAACCAAGAGCTCACCGACGTGGGCTGTTGGGTACTTCGGGTGGAGCCTCTCCTAGGTCTCCTCTCTTTCTCTCAAGCTCTCAAGCAAGAAGAAGATGAAATCTCAGAAATTTTATTAATTCAACATTAACCTCATACAACAAGAAGAGACCCCTTTACAAAGGTCTCAAAGCATGAAAAGAGAAAAGACTCATATGTCCCTTGGGCTACAATAGACACTACGCCTACATAAGGGCGAAATCGTCACTAGTACATGAAAATAAAAGATACATGAAATAAAATAACATGATAACATCAAAAATATAAGCTCCCGATTATAGCCGTCGATCTACGATTCCTTCGCCGATAAACCTGCCTAAAATGTCTGTCGATGACCTCACCACAATTGCAACCAAACCTAAACCTGAAAAAATTAAACTAACCAATACCAAACCAATAGTGGATAGGTTTTTGTTTTAAATGCAAAATCTGCTGCACGTTTGATCAAACCATTAAGCAACCAGTTTTAGGTTTAGTTTGGTTTGGCACAAATTAAGCCAAAAACGAAAAGGGGTTCTGCAGGTGAGCAGTTAAAATCAATCATGTGCTTTAAACCAAATAGGTAAATTACACTATGTACAACCAAGTTAGGTTTAGCTTTGGTTCTATTAAGTTTTTTTGAACAACATGCGTAAATAAAACTCAGACAAACCAGTTTATAAAGTTTCAAAATCCAAACCAAACAAAACTCAAATGAAACTGTTTTGTTTTACCCTTTGGTACGGGTTTTCAATTCAGGATGACTTTTGTAATCCGTTCCAGAAGTTTCCATCTCCCATGTTTGCTATATGTGTATACCCATGGTTGTCTTCAAAGGTATTTTCACAAGTAGCGATTGAATCGTAGCAAGGATATTCATTCCCAGGTGCAGATGCCTTAATGAACTCAATAATATCTACTAGATGAATCCATCCAAGAAGAGGGCGCCACTTGCCCACATCTGCACAAAGAACTCGCCCTATGTTGGGCAAACAGGTCTTTCGACCAGGAAAGTAGATCATCACTCACCTCAATCAAGCTCTTACCCTCGAAAACCCTCCAAACTCACCTACAAGAAGGCGCCAACCTCAGCAATCTCACACTCATTCAGCTACAACTCATCCCAGGCTCGGGAACTCACTATCTCCGCTCACATTATAGCTCGCCTTCATCAACAGAACCACGCCAAGCCTCGTAGATTATTTGTCGACATCACAAGACAACACTCAAGCTACATATCTACCCTCTTTCTCCCCCGACCACAGACCACACGTCAGGTCATTAATTTCGCCTTCCCAAGGGCCTGTCAAAGGGCGTCACGTGTCCTAAACTAGTGTATAGCATTGTATAAGCCTCTACACGTAGCCCACATTTTAGTGACAAAGAATAGTTAATGATTTGAATTTTGACAATAGAATCAAACTATTTTCACTCATATGATCATGATGAAATAAATCAAGAAAGGTGTGGTGAGAATTATGTTGGTCCAAATTTTTCGCTTCTACGACGCCTCATGATTGCTTGAAAGACCGGCAAAAATATGTGTGACATTAAGAAGAGCAAAAGAAAGCTATTCATAGACAAATCATACTAGAATGTTCACTTATACAGCATATTAATATGTTGGTCACATACAATGATAGAAGACCATAAACAAAGCCGACAACAAGGCAAATCATAGAAAAATCTAATATCAAAAACTGCATATCAAAACAAAACTTTTGGGATGAGATCATAAGTTCATATAGGCTTACCGAAGGGATCCTACTTTCAGAAATAATAAGATCTTCTTCCATTGGAGTTCCCTTTTCCCGTTGAAGATGACCTTGTCAATAAAAATAGTTGTTTAAAATCCAACCTGATTCGTGCTCAATAACGTATCCCTCAAACGAATACATTCACAAAACTTTGGCAAAATAAAAGAAAGCTTGGTCTAATATACCCAGAAAAGCAGAAGCACACTAAATCAATGATTTGAATTTAAGCATAGTACACCAAATACTGACCCTCAATAAATTCTCATAATTATTTTAGCTTGAAATGGATAGAAGGGCTAGCAAAGAATGCAATTATAACTTTGAACATAAACTAATATTATTAAATTGACTGATAAAATTATTTTCAACTTAACTGAAATAAAATATTTTTCCATCCAAACAATAAAGCCAATATATTCTTCTACAGCCAAGCATCTTAAAACAAGAAATTGAGGAGAAATACAATTAGCATCAACATGCAAGAGGAACTGATTAACTATTGAAGCCATTTTTTCCATGGCTCCTAAGATGACATTTAAATTATACAAATTCAAGCACATTTGTTCAAGCATTGGAGAATCTAGGCATTCTACTTATGAAAATAATATTTTGGACCGCCATAAAATCATCTAGCATGATACTTATGTTGTCCAGCAAGTTTACATTTCTTCTTTGACTAAACCATCCTCCACAAAAATGATTTAAAAAAGGCCTTTTACTTTTCAAAATTATCATTTGCATGAACATTATAAAAAAAAGGTTCCTACGGCATTTTTATTTGTGAAACAAGGGCCTATAAATTAAAAAAGAGATGATTTTTTTTTTTTTTTGTTTAATAGCAATTGAACAGTTAAATGTGATCAGTTATCCAAAGATAAGGATGAGAAAGTAGAATACCGAATATAAGATTCTTCTTGTAGAGGCTGAATTGTCGTAAAGAAGTTTTTTGACAACATAAGGGTATGCAGCATGGAAAGTTTTGAAGTTATTGTCAGCCGCTACTGCCAATCCTGATAAAAATAATGAAAAGCTATAATGGGTGAGTTCATTTTCAATGGATGTCAATGTGAAATTGAAAACAGGCTACAAAAAATTTCTGATTAATACATAATATATAGTGGTTACCCTCCAATGAAGCCAGTGAGCGCAATACAAGAGTATAATATGGTGGCATACGGAAGTGATACTTAAGTGCTATAGACCAAATTTTGCCAAGAACCTACAAAATGTGAGTAACAAACAAACGTCTGTAACATAATTCTATCATTCAAGCCCAAAGAAAGTTAGAGGAAAGAGGATTAACAGACAGCTTACAGTTTTTGAGATACGAATCTCTGAATATAAAATAGTTGAAAATGAAAAATGTTTGAATAATGAAGATGGGTCAAAAAATTGAACTTGTATTTGAAGTCCAGTTAATTTTAGTTTTAGTATATTTTAGTTAATTTGAGATACAAAAGCTCTTTGCTTTTGTGTTTTACTCATTCGAGGATCTTCTCTCCATTTATAATACATGAACAAGTATAATGATCTAAGGTATGAACTATGTAATCGCATATCACTAACTAAATAGTGAGAATTTTCCTATTTTAAAATTTTCATGCACTTATACCCCTCAAACTGAGGTGCATATAGCAAGTAGATCCAACTTTTAGCATAAGATCGAAAAAATGAAGAAGTCCTATAGCCTTGTGGAAAAGATATCAGCCAATTGCTCTTCATTGGCAACATGAGAAGGTATGACCTTTTCTAACAGGAATAGCATCCTCATGAAGTGACAGATAAATTCAATATGTTTAGTCTTTTTGTGAAAGACAGAATGGCTATCAATATTGATAGTGATTTGATTATTATAGTTTAGAATTATAGGTTGGACAATAGAAAACCCAAACTCTTTGAGAAGAGTATTTACCCTGTTTTCCCTGATTGGATTTCAAGTTGCATCACCGCGAAGCCCTAGTCTCACGTACGGACCGTACGCTCGAACTCAAGCACTTTCCAGCAGCAGTACTCACAATAACCGTCCCCATCGCTCATGTTTTGCATTCATTCCTACATGTAGACACAATCTTCTCACAGCCCAATGATTTGTCCGTGTTAGTCTCCACATCATAAGAAATTGTGTGATGCCCAGACTGCCCACAATCTTGCTAATGCCAACAAAGCTCGCAGACCCATCTCTCCCTTGCTTTGTTCTCTTACTATTTTTCAAAGACATTTAAGGTCAATAAAAGATCCCATAAGAGTTATTTTGATTTTTTTAAATGAATAAAAACAATTTAAAATATTCTCTAAAAATTAAAAAAAAAAACCCTACGAAATAAAAGGTTATATATATATATGGGAATAATTTTTTTCATAACCCAATTTTTAATAAGAACCTAATACTTGAGTTGAACAATAGCATAGTTGTTTGATTTGGAGGATCGAGCGGCTAAATGGAACCTAGTGTATTGAGTTTGAGCTGAATGAATGTTGATTTCATGCAATAAAGGGTATCAGATACAAATACAATAATCCAACAACATTCCCATCATCTCCTTACTTCGATCCTTTAAAGAGAACCATCCATTGGAGATCACTAAGGCTTCGTTTGGGATGGCTATCTTCCTGCTTCTTAAAGCGACTTTTTAGTACAAAAATTTTAAATTTTGTACTAAAAAACTGCTTTAAGAAGCAGGAAGAAAGCCGTCCCAAACGAAGCCTAAATCTCCATGGGTGAAAGAGGGAGATGGCAAGGATTGGATTGAAAAATATCAATAAGGTTTATCTAATTAGACTTAGGATTGAATGGAATGACCACACGCATACAATCAAATGGCCAATAGACCTAATCTTTCTAAGTTCAAGAAGATACCTCACTGAAGCTATTGTTCAATGGACGATGAAACACAGAAGTTTCATCTAACAGAGAAGGAACTTTGCTCAAGAGCTCCTTATCGTTCCTTGTCGAGCTATTTGAAAGTTGAACATAACTCAGCACGTTGAGCACCAATCTTTCTCTTTATAGAAAGGTGTTGTAGATGAAGAATAAGCTATGGTTTTGGTTGAGATGAGAGAATGAGAAAGAAAGCTTAGGGAATACCTCCTCAACTCACAAGCAACCCGCACTCGAGAGCTATATGTCTCAGTCTTTCCTCTCTTCTTCAAAAAATAAAAACCATCGCTATTTTTTTCACCCTTGAATTTATATAGCCTGCAGTCATGCAAAGCCCAAAAAAAAATCCCAACATCCATCGAGCCCTCATATAGTTAAGGGTGAATAGATGAGATCAATCTCTACCCTGATGGCTTGCGATTGCTGGCGTCAGCAGTCGATCATGGGAAAATGATCGAGAAAGGACCACAGGCACAACAACTCTTCCCTCATATAATCAGTTGTCCGATCTTATTTGAATTGATTTGAGAAGGCTCATGGGATGCTAAAGAGGCTAATTTGTAGCTTGATATTGTGATGGATGAACCAAATGAACCAACTAGGTTTAATAGAGTTTTATTTTGGGTATGGACTGAACTGGCAGAGCCAAAGTAAATCCTATTCGACTCAATTTGACTTAATTGAGCTGTTTGAGGCTGAATTGAATGAACCAAATTAACAAAATTGAGCCAATTAATTCAATTTGAATTGATTTAGCTTGATTAAAATGGGGGCTGCTCAAAATTTTAAGTGAAGAACTATGTTGATAAAATATTGTGCTTGTTGTATTTGTGTACTTATTATATTATTTTCCATATTTCATATTAGATTTATATTAGAAACCCTATGCTCGCCCCACTATCGCTTGGGAAATGACTTTGAGCGGGCTGCCGAGGTTTTTTTTCCTTGCGCTCCTCCCTCACTAACAACTACCCATCTCGTCGAGGAGCTTTCTTCCCCCACTTTTGATCTTTGCCACTCGTTACACTCATAAGCTCTCCCTATCTTCGATCCCCATTCAATTGCAATTACCTACTTCCTTAGATGGTCATACCGTGACAATGGATCCTCCAATCAAGCCATTATCATTGCCTCTGATATTTTATCCAACCTGCACATCCTATATTCTTGGTCCTTCGCAAAAGTTGTGGTTGGTTTTTCAGGCAAAATATTGCATCAATCTACTTTCATCCAAATTCCTAATCACTTTCATAAAGACAAGCAAACTTCATCATTTCAAGGCAAGCCATAGTTTTTTCTTTTTTCTAAAGAGGAGATCGTTGTTCTAGCTCGTCTGCTTTGTTTGTCAATTATTGGCAAGTTTCCATTGGGTCGTCCAAACATCAATGTCATGATTGCAAATTCTTGTCAAATCTACACTTGATTGGTGACTACTCTGTTGGGCTAATTGATTCTCGTCGCATCATTATAAAGTTATCTTCAAATGCATATTACATCAGGCTCTTCTCTAGACGCACCTATCATGTTAGTGTTTTTCTGATGCATATGTTTTAGTAGTCTCCCTATTTTGAAGCATCTATGAAACCAACCATCACGCCTGTTTGAATAGTGAGAGTATATTTTTTTCAACCAAACCACTTTATACTCCTTTGGCTCAATCCTTAGCAAACCCTTGCAATTGAATGTTGCTACTAGTCGTTCTTTTAGTCATCTGCAGCCCGTGTTTTGGTTGAAATGGACGTTATTTTGTCATTTGAAAAGGAGGAATGGATTGGTCAAGAGTCTTATAGTTAGTCATAAAAGGTACTCTTTGAAGGAATCCCTCGTATTAATCTTTATGTAAAATATTTGAGCAAAATTTATACGTACTTCAAGCTTCATCCTGATCTAAGGACATCAAACATTTACGTGCTAGAGGAACATTTAAATGTCCATACTCCTCATAATCCCACAATAATTATTGCTCCTCCATCATAAATTCAAATTTGCACTCAAAATTTGAGACCTCTAAACTTTTCTCATGATAATGAGATTGTTGTGCCCGCCCCTACTATCCCTACTAAAATGGTCTCTACTTTTGTAAATGAGACATATAAATTTAGTTTGACAATCCCAAAAGTTCTCTCTCTCTCCAATTAGTGAAGGTGATCCTAACCATGACATTCTACATCCTGAGGATTCTAATGAGAGCACTATGAGTGGATGTTCTTATGGATTGGATATTTCAAATCTATGTATATATAATCATTCTCTTATCTTTAACAAGCTCCAAGCAAGATAGTCCAACTGAGATATTTGTTCTATATGATGGTTCATCCAATGGTTTCACGTATTATGTAATATTCCTTTTGTATTTTTTTGCACACTAGCAATTTTTTATAAATTCCCTTGATGCGCTCATATCAATTTTGTTAAATATTACATTATTTGAAAAAAAACATACTCAGTTAAAATGCTTAAAAATAAGAAGTCACATCAACCGTTTTTTGTGCAAGCTATGCAAATGAAAATAAATAACTAGTTGAAACATGCTTACAACATGAATAGGTCATTAACTGTAGCAACGGATAAGGCATGCATGGCATTCTCCAATTTACTAACTTCACATGTAAAGTCTAAAAGATATGGAAGCTTTCTTCAGAAACATAAAAAGAGGAAAACATATAATCAGAAAATTCCATGATAAATTTGACATAAAATGGACAATGGTAACTAACCAAACTGAATTTGATGTCAGGGATTCCATCTCTGTAGTCGACCTCACCTAAGGCCTCAACCAAATCCTGATACACCAGTTCAATACGCATAAAAAGATGATCTGGTCAAAACTTAGTTGAAACGACAAAAATAAGAATGCTGGCTCAATAAAATGGGAAAGATTCTTCAGATATATCACGTCAGATCATATAACAAAATGTGATAATAAAACTGACATAATGCCGTAGTGGAAAAACGTTTGGATGAAGCTTGACAAAAAAACAATGAACCAGAGTTTATCAAACCAGTTCGGATATCTATGTTGATATGAACTTGAAACCTCGGTTCAAGCTTTCATTGGTGGAAACATAAAGTTAGTGAAAAAGAAAAAAGTTAATATTTTCTAATTTCTACATGTCTCAAACTTTCTAAGCAAGCCAAACTAGTTTCAAACGTTTCTGCTGTTTTCATGTACTCGAACAGTTAGAGAAGTTGGGTCAACATAACGAAAGATAATAGTTTCCTCATAAGATAATGATTGCATACATGCAAACTGGCGTTGAGACACGCGAGGATTGTAGCAAAAATTATGAAAACTTTAGGGGGAGATAGTTAAATGAGAAAACTAGAAAAGGAAAACTGAATTTCTAGTATTTGAAAAAGATAACTTGAAACTAGGCAACACAGGTGGGAATACCGCTGTCACACGACGGAGATTAGTTCCTGGCCTTACAACATCCATCGAGGCCAAATCACAAACAAGAGCTCCCCAATCTCCATATGCAATATGGATTATGGATGCAAGCATAGCAATTTGGTGTTCTTGTTTCATCCGGCAAAGAAGACCAAAATCCAAAAATCTGAAATGGACATGTGGATAGCTCAAAAAGATTAAGCATATATAAGTCATGTGACTAACAATTTTTTAAGCCTGATTCATATAAAGAATCAGAACTTGCAATCAACAAAAAAGTCACAGTGAAGGAAACAGATTATTTATGATGATTTTCTCTAATGACACTATCAAATCATGTTTTAGAATAGGTTCTCTGTTCAATCAGCCAAATGTCAAAATAAAGCTAAAGTATTCACATACCCAATGCATCCTTCAGGTGTATAGCGCAAGTTCCCAGGATGCGGATCAGCATGCAATAAGCCTGTCTCAAGTAGCTGCACTAATGTTGCTTCCACTCCTTTACTAACCTTGAATTAATAAACACATAAAATAACACCTCTGATGGTTTATAGAGATGACTATTTGAAAATGATGAAAACAGTTCATGAATCAGATAGAAATCAGTAATATGATCCATATTATTAAATGAACATGAGAGTTTATGCATAACAGATACCTTAGCATCTATTTTTTATTTTCAGCTTTCATAGATTGACCAAGACACCAAAGTCATCAAAGTACAATTAAAAAAAACATTTAAATTTTTAGTCATGCTTTTGATCATTCTAGAAACTACAAGAATTATGGATGTCAACTTCTCTTTTTCTGGGTTGGCCAGTGAATTGACACTACTTTCTCCGAGTGTTGTATACAGATTGGAAAAAACAAGGTTGGGGAGTGAAAAACGTAAATAACTTTTTAAATTTCTAATGTTACCCAGTCCTCTACTAAAAATTGTATGCCTCGCATCTGTGATTACGTCCTCAGAAGGCATGTGGAGAATCATTAATAAATGGTACAAGTCACAATATTATACATAGCAGATAGAGAATTCAGAATCCAGATATATTGATCGTCAATGTAAAAAGCACACTCAGTTTGTGTGGGATCCGAAAATTCACACTCCGGCCTCTCCGTGGCCCTTTTCTTCTTCTTGGGTCAGCGAGGAGAGTTTTAACAAATTTAAATTCCGAGGTAAACTTTCAGAAGGCATATTGAGTTTTAAATAAAACATTACCCAAGATTTCATCCTCATTTTACAATGACTTTATGATCTGAGTTTAGGTTTTCCTATAGGCGCAAGCCTCTATAATTAATTACCCCGCCTGATAACGAGAGAAAATTTTAGATTAAGGCTAGTAGTCGTCGAACATATACGCAGTATCCAGCGTATAATAGCAGCAAAATTGGATATTTGAAAATTGAAATTTATATCACCACACACTTAAAGCGAATGATCGAGGAAATGATGATAAACCTGATCAAGAATTAAAGTCCACATGAATTGATTTTTGTATCCACTTTGAAAGATAATATAAAACACCAACATAATACAGAACTTTAAAGCAAGTATTCAAAATCTGCATGTTCTCTTATAGAAGTTGAAAGGATTTCAAAGAAATTTCTTCCATAAAAATATGAACATGAGAGAGATTTCCAAAAGTGATGGGTACATCAGATCATCATGGAAAGTTTACCAGCGACGTGGCCGCCAACCTACGGCCACGATCGATTCGTTATATTTTTGAGTCGATGTATTTTATTTTCATGCATTTTATTATTTGCTTATGTGTGTTTATTTATTTTCCCTTTGTACCCTTTTGTATGGGAGTGGTCATGTGTAAGCCTAAGGGCATTTGTGTCATGTCAGTTAGAGTCTTTTGTATGAGGCTATTTAAAGCCCCTTTGTTTTATTTTCAAGGCAATGAATGAATGATTATGAAGAATTTTCCTGCACTTGTGTTTGAGAGCCTTTGAGAGTTCTTGGAGAGTTTTGGAGAGATCCCCTGGAGAGGGAGATTAGCGTATCACCCACCAACCTTGGAGACGGCCGGGTTCGTGGTTTTATCTTTTTTTTTTCTTATCATCGCATCATCGTCGAGCTTCCAAAACCCTCCACCCATCATCCTCCCCGTCACGGCCAATGCTACCTCACCCGATCCCCCTCCCTTTCCAAACTCCACGGCCAAGCATCCCCAATTCCCCTTGCCGCCGGCCACTAATCCCCTTGCCTATTTTATTTTGTTTCCTGATTGGGTTGGGCTTAGTTGGGATCTATTTGAAATTCAAATTCATTCAAATTTGAACTCAAATTATTTCCTAAATTAGCTCTTCTATTTTAGGAAAGTATTTGTTTTGGGTTTAATTTGAAATTCAAATACAAGTGGATTCCAAATAAACCTTTCTTAAATCAAATCCTAATTAAGAAACCTTAATTACCTGCACTAAACTCCTCTGCCATGCATGCCGCCGGCTCCATCAAGACCCCCGTTGGAATTATTTCCAAAAGCCAAATGACTCCTTTGGAAATAACATAAATTCCCATTACTCCCTCTTTGCTGAAATTTCAAACACCCAGGAACCTCTTTAGTTCTTTCTAAAACAATTCTCACGGTTTTGGAGAGAAATTCCCTATCTCCTCTACATTGCCGGCCCAGCTTCTCCATACCCGATCCCCTCCCTCTCACAGCTCCTCTCCACATTAAATCTCTTGTGATTCACGTCCATACTCTTGCTCCCCTCTAATCCATTCCTCCCAAACATTGAAAGCTAAGTTTCTTCTCAGATTTTTGAGAGGAAATTCAGGAATATTTCAGATTTCTTGAGGAAGAACCTGAACACAATTTCAGGTTTTGGAATCAACACTTGGAAGTAGACCCCCAACCCATATTCAAGAGACGTATCATATTTTGCTTCGACGGAAGCCATGGACGAAGGCGTTGGAGGCATCAAGTGGAAGATCTCTGCGTCTCCTTAAGCAAAGGTTCTCCTTTTCACTTGCATTTTATTTCTTCTAAATCTAAATTCTCATTGGATGATTGTAATCACGAAAGCGCCTTCAATTGCTCTTGACAATCCTAGTCATTTGTAGGAATTGAGTGTAATCTTCTATGCATCCTACGTCTCGTTGTTAGATTAGGGATTTAACTTGAAAACTACTATTATGTATTGCTTATATTTTCTTAATTATCTTGATAGTTCAAACTCGGAGCATGTGATTTAGCCTACGCAATTGATCCATTCATTTGTTTTAATTGTCGTTTGAAAATTGCTTGTAATTGTTTACAAAAACAAGCACATTGCAATCTTATACTAATCCAGTGTCTACACAAAAACATACCTCCTAACATGAATATTTACATAATATGTGCAAAAAGAGAGACAAACAGATTACAGACAATGTAAAGACATTTGAAAGTATTTCTGTCAAAACTCATGCATCTTTAAATAACTTCAATGAAAAAAGACATCAAATTGCACTCATTAGGAAATTTGATTTTGTAGCTTGAAGTGCTTGAGGAACTATAATGCATGGACAGTATTGATTGTTTTTCTCAAAAAGGAAAGACGTTTCTTGCAGGAAGGAAAGACAAGCTACCATCTCTACCCTCATGTATGCATAGGCACTATAATTACACGAATATAAAAGCTGCAGAAATGTTTGGGTTAAATGAATAATTTTCTATTAAAAATCGGCATGGGAGGGTGGGGAAAATTACAACTACATTTTAAAGAGGATGCAGCATGGTAGATTAGGTGAAGTAAGAAGTAAATGACATCTATCTTAACATACCAAATCAAGTAGACATCTTTTTGCCTCCAGTTGTTGAACCTCAGTGAATTCATCTACCGCTTCACTGGATGCACTAGACCGTACGAGTAGGCTATTGGGACTTTCACCTACCATCCACTCCATTGTCAAAACTCTTTTCCTCGTCAAATTTCTAAGCACTTTTGGAACCAACATAAAAGAATACTGGAAGTGAGCTTCCTGACAAGAACACATTTGACACGGATATAGCAGATTATTCCAATGAGAAACTTCTAATTCATGATCTTAGCAACCAGCAGTCAGAAAAGAAATAGAAAAAAATAAGAGGAAATATACTTAGCTACCAAGAACTCAGAGGCATTTGCAGATTCTATTCTGTAATCCAGCTCACCAAATAATCCTTTGCCAAGCTCATCAGCATAAAGGTAAAGATCATTCTTTCTTTTCGCTACTTTCTTCAAAAAATTAAGCTGCCATGATTGAATCAAGTGTGTTCAATGTTAGAAAGCAATAATGCAGTGTCTTCCCACACACTTCAACCAGAAGATCAGTTTTCCAGATATCCCAGCCTCCTTATTACATTGGTATAGTTGCATTGCATAAACTATCGGATGCATGTACACCCAACTAAGACATCTCGGTTCAAGAAAACTTCTTCTAATTAAGAATATATATAGATATATGTATGTATGTATGGATGGATGGATGGATGGTAATTTGTAAGATTGCTATACTCCAGATGGAAGTTTTACCAATTAAGCATATACATAAATGAAGTGAAACTATTTATGAAAGCCTAGCAACTGTCCAAAACTTCAAGTATTCTTATATTTATTTTTAGCATTAACTAAAAACACATCTCAAATTCAACTGAAACAATCCTTGTTATTATATCGACCACAAAATGTTGAATATCATCTTTCTCATCTCTATGTTGCTTAACTGATGAACTTAAGCATGTTTCATGTTGATATAATTTTTCACATCTCCATTTCTCACTGTGTTTGAGTGCCACGTTCCCAACATTTTATGTCCTACTTTTCAAGAGTAAATCCCCATTCCATAAAATGAAACATCTTTATCTGATGTTAGTTGCAGAGCTTTATAGGTTTTTTATAGAATATGGTATAATCAATTAGTACCATTTTATTAGGGCATAGAATAGAAAGACCGAATGTATCGCCAAACAGCAAATAAGCTCATGGCATAAAACAAAAACAATAGAAGCGGAGTAGACAGGGTAACCAAAACAAAGTGAAGGGTTCAATAAGACCAATAGTTCATATGAGCATGCCCTGAGGATTTCCCATGTCCTCTTAACACCCTTACAGCTTCCATTATAACTGCCAATTTAAGCCAGATATGACAAAGCAAGTAAACCAAGCCCTTTAAAATAATAAAAAAAAAAAAAAAAATAAAAAAATAAAAAAAAAAAGTAAACCAAGCCCTTATCTCTGTCATTTGCTTTATCATGAGATTCATAAAAGAACCTCATCTTAAAAGAGGAGCAACAGTTGAAATTCAGACTTCAAACGAGACCAAATGTAGATCTACCAAGCGTAGCTAGTTTCTTTGCTTGAACTAATCGAGATTTCCTTATCTGTGCATTACTCTGTCAACATGGAAGTATACTACTAAAACAATTAGAGGTAAAAAAACAGATAGAAGCAAGATAAAGGAAAATGTGACAAAAATGTTTGAACTATTTCTTCTTCATTTTACTCATGTGGATTCTGCAAGCAGAACTCCAATACTCACGAAGGGTTACCATTCTCTTCTAGCCATAACCGTACTTATAAGTTATAACCACACTAGCATGCTGGTTCTGCTTTTGCTAATACATTGATTTCTATAAACTCCATATACTAGAAGACTAATAGAAGAATTTATTACTGCCAACAAGTTCCTAAAATTCACATCAGGATGACATACAATTCAATGATAATCCACTAACAAGCGCCTGTACAAAACACTTTGCATGCTTAATTCTTCCAAGAAATATAAAGGTTGTTTTAGATGGATGCCTTATTTAGCTATCTTGAAATAATCACTCAAAATAAAGTTTCATATTATATTCATCATTCGTTCACTAACCTTAGGCCCTTTTCTTGTATGCATATAAAGGTTGTAGGAAGGGAAAGAAGGCCTCCTACATCAATATGTTAGACCGGTCCAAGATGGCTTGTACCGGTCCAGCCGGCCCAGCACTAGGGCTAGACCCTAGTATATTTCAAGCAGACCAAGCACGTCGTCGGCCCCCTTGTGGAGCCCATGATTTACAACAACAACAACAATATCAGGCCTTTGTCTCACTACGTGAGGTCATCTACATAAATCTTTTTTCGTCATTGTGTCCTGTTAAAAGTCAAATTCTCAGTCAAATCTAATAAAGAAATATCATTTCTAATATTTTCTAACCAAGTCTTTTTAGGTCTACCTCTACCTTTCTTAACATAAGTCAAATCTAATACCTCAACTTTCCTAACAGGGTCATTGGAAGGCCTCTGTTTAATGTGGCCAAACCATCTTAGGCGACTCTCTCTAATCCTATCTTCCACTGGAGCTACTCCGACCTTTTCACGTATATGCTCATTTGGTATCCTATCTCTAAGGGTAAAGTCATTCATCCACCTAAGCATCCTCATCTCTACAACACTTAACTTAGTATTATGCTTCTCTTTTAATGGCCAACATTTGGCACCATAAAGCATTGCAAGTGTGGGCTCCGAAAATTTGGCCCCTGCCTCCACCCGCATTTGATGCTTTTCTTTTGTCGAGGGAGTTTTAACGAACAAAGTTCCGGGGTAAATTTTGGGAAGGCAGATGAGTTTGTAGATAGGACACTACCCAGATAATTCGCCCTCATTTTATGTGGACTTTATGATCTGAGTTCTGGTTTCCTACAGGCGGAAACCTCTATAGTTAATTACCCCTCCCAATAACGAGAGAGAACTTTCGATTAAGGCTAGTCGTCAATAGATACGTAGAGATACACGTTATCTGGCATATAGTAGCAGCAATGGGCTTAGGATTTGGAGATTTGGAAAGTTGGAAGAGTTGATATTTAAAATAGAAATTTCACCATCTTGTACTTAAAGCGGATAGTGGGGTAATGGATGATGGACCCGATCAAGATCCCATGGTTCCGTCGTCCCGGGTCATCGTGGTCCCCGGTCTACTTAGTCAGAGGAGGTAGTCGACCCAACCTGACAGAAAGATCCTTGTCGGCAACCATGGGTTGCTTCGTCCAAGGGTACCTTGTAAACCTGGGGTGAATGTTTGTCTAAGGGGACAAATTTTGAATCCATCTTATTTAACAGAGGGCTTTGTGCCCTATCGATCATATCCTATTGATTCATATCTCAAGGATTTGATGCCATTAGGGTACGTATTGGTTCTGGCCATAACCAGTATTTCGTAGTGTCATTTGGCGGTAAAACAACTCTGTTCAGAGGGGCCCGTGTCATAACCGTTTATCCTGCGGTGCCATTTGGCAGCAAAACCACCGGTCAGAGGACACGTATCACATCCTTACTAGTAGGAGATTGTTTGAAAATGAATCCTAGTGATATTTTCGACTAGGTATTTAGCTCTGTGTGAGCTGAAGTTATATTCGAATTTGTCCACCCCGCCAAACTGTTGTGGAGGGTGGATGAAACTTGCTTTAAGTGTTGATGAATTTATTTTAATTTTAAATATTTTAGATTTTTGGAACTTATGTGGAGTTTTGGAGTCCTGATGAGCATTTTTTATATTTGAAATTGACCCATCTGGTTGAAATATGTATTCAACACGGCCATCATCGGGGTGTTTGGGGGGGGGGGGGCATTTTCATTTATGGACTGAACCTTGTCAACTCAACCAAGCTGTTGACCGAGGATCGGGTTTCTCATAGGCTTTGTGCCTTTATTAATGAATTCTCTTTATTATAAGCCTTGAAGGCCTAATATGAATGTATTAAAATAAATATACCAGTCTCCACAACCGTATATTTATTTGATAGTTCGAACCCTGTCGACTCCTATTGATCCGCATAGAAGGATCAGGTTCGAACTTGAATTCACTTATTGCCCCGCGCAGCATCCCTAGACGTCATGTGTGTACAAATAACACACTCGCCGGGGCTCATGCGGGTGTTTGGGGGCATTTCATAATTAAACCCTGTCGACTAATTTTTACTTACTTAGGAGGATCGGGTTTCGTAGGCTTTCTGCCTTTGTTAATGAATTCTTATTGTTATAGGCCTCGAAGACCTAATATGAATGTATTAAATAAATAGTTCAATCGACCTCGCGAGATATTTATTTAATTGTTCGAGACGTGTCGACTCCCGTCTACCCGTATGGAAGGATCGGGCTTGAACTTGGACTCATCATTTGACCCGCGTAGCATCCCTAGACGTCACGTGTGTACCAATAATACGCTCGCCGGGGCCCATGCGGACCTTGTGATTGTATTTACCCCTTGTGTACCTATGTGTATACAAACTACGGTGCATGTGCAGGGGTATTTTTGAAATATTTTAGTTGTGCAGGTAAATGCCATTTGAATGCACACAACATTTCATTTGAGAGCTTATATACGCCTTCTGTTCGCTAATACGAGTGTTGCGGATCCAGTGGCATGTTGTAACAGCTTCTGAATAGAATTGTTCGTTGTTTTATACATGTAGATTGTCGTGCACTACTTATTGCTTTCTGCAGGTGTATCATAGTGCACTAACAAATCTCCTGATGTTACTTACTGGTGGATCATGGCAATGTCAACTAATTGCCCACAAGATACCTCTTTGTTTTCGTGTGGACTCCCTTTTCTCAATCATCAGGAGGTCCTTGAAATCCCTGGCCACTGCCTTGAAAGGAACTCCTTTCAAGCTCTTTAGTGTAATAGACTTGTTATTTCCGGTATTTGTGGATACCAAAACTGTTTTCTTCCTAAGCATAGCACCAAAACGAAATTTTGTAACACCAGGAAGTTTAGTTTGAATTTGTTCAAACATCTCTTCCATTCTGCAGGGATGTGTCATTTTCCGTGCATTGAGTTGTCTTCATACCCGACGACTTTGCAGCATTTTAATCACCGCTGTTGTATGTGATATTTATACTTGCATTCACAGTGGTTCGTTGTGCCTACGATATACCCACTGTTGTTATCCACAAGCGGCTCGTGTGTATTTACGGGGGTCCGATGTATTCATTATGACTTCTTGGAGGTGTTCCTAGGTGAGCCATTGTTCCTGCATCATATCCACCTTTCACCAATCTCAGGTGGTTTGACGATTGCATTCATTGTAGTTGTTTCACATTTGCTTGCAGATGATGTACTATGTGTACTTGTTATTTCTAGAATAACTCATAAAAGCTTGCATTTGTTATGGTACTTCGGCATTTGTCTTGTGGATAATGGTTTCGGATGCATCACAAACTTTCTACAATCACCCATAGACACTTGTATTCATTTTCATATCATCTACTTCCACTTGTGGTAGATGAGTGTATTTATTGGCCATTAATAGAGCACTGATTGCAAGGACGTTGTAACATCCATTGCCTGCTGCTGATTAGCACTCATAAGCTCGTTGTGATTGTGGCGAATCTCCCTTCACCGCCAACCAGTATTTGTATCTACAATAGATCTTCTTAGACTTGCTTGTATTCCTCTTTCATGCATATCAACCAACGAGTTTTCATATACATCGTATATCTTTACTTGTAGGAGAGCAGGGTATTCAATTACAACCAAATGATATCGATTATACAAAGACTGCATTTGCTTCGGACTCTTCGAATACACCTTCATTGTTAGCTCGTGGTATGTTGATTTCTTTTGTCACTTGTAAATGAGCTGCATTGAACATGACAAATCCTTCGTAGCTTTGAATTGTCGCTTATAAGTGTATTACCACATTTCTCAACATTCATGTTGCTCATTACTTATGAGTAGAATATATAAAGAATTTGCTCATCATCACTTGCAAAGCTTTTGCACATTAGTGGGTGGCGAAGTGGCATTAAACTAATGCGTCATTCCACTTGTCCATTTGGGCTTGGTTCAAATCAAGTTCAAGTCCAAATTTGAAAGTCCTTTGATGTTCAAAAGTCCACAAGCTCAAATTCAAGTTCGTGTTTGAGTTCAAGTAAAAGGTTCAAACTCTTCGTATTTGTTTCTTTTGAATTCAAGTCCAAGTTCAGGTGCACAAGTTCAAGTGCTCAAGTTCACACTTCACAGATCCTTGTATTCAGTCAAGTTCGAGTTCAAAGTACATGTTCACTTGATATCTAAATCCGGCTCAAATTCGAACTTATTATATTTTTTTTTTTTGTTCAAGTCTTGCTTAATCATTTGAAATATGTTCAAATAGAAGTCCACAAGTCCACTATTCATTCTCATGTGAGTCCAAGTTCTTGTTCTTTTGAGTTCAAATCAAGCCCGAGTATAGTCATATTTTAACCCAAAATTTAAACAGCTTCCCGGCGTCTCCCCCATTTAGGGGAAAGCTATGAAAAACTGGGCCTCCCGCCACGCTAGAAAAAATCATGTACGGTAGGTGTCCTCGTACGAGGATACCGCGGCCGTAAAATCTGTCCCCACCACGCTAAGAAAAGCGTGTAAGGGTCTTTGATGCCGGTTACAAGAAAAGTAATTGTTTCCATGCAGGTACAGAGCCACGTACGGGTACTTAAGAGATGTCCTAGCCACGCTAAGAAAAGCATGCAGCTGGCTTATTTGTCTCGTCGTATGCGTCGTACCGAGTTCCCTCCTACCACGCTACAAAAGTATGTATAGGTGGTTAACCGGCTCGTTACACACACTCACAGGATTTTAGAGTCAAGGGCCACTCACCTACCTCGTCGTAGGAGTCGCACCGGGTTCCCTTCCCACCATGCTAGAGAAAAACGTGCATGGGCGGTTTGTCGGCTCGACACGCACATCGAGGTAAGAGAGGAATTTGCAAACTTCTTTTTTTTATTAATTATAAATAAATAATTAAATTTATTAAAATTAATTAAAATAATAAGTTATATTAACTCGCAATTAATTATAACTTATTTATATTAATTGATTTAATAATTTAAAATTAATTAATAATAATTAAAAATAATTAAATATATAAATTATAAATAATTAAATTAATTTAATTAAGCTTAATTAAAATTAATCATATTAATTATAATTATTTAATTAAAACTAGTTATAATTAATTATAATAATTATAATTAATTAAAACTAATAATTATAATTAATTATAATTAATCAAATATTTATAATTAATCAAAAAAAGGAAAACAACACTCGGTTCAACGGATTTGCGGGACTAGGCCGAAGGAGCGCGGGGCAAGGAGAAAAACCACCTTCATAGTAAGCGAGCTCCTTCGATTACTTCCGGTCCTCGGGAAGGGATAGCCGTCAAGGAGCAAAGTCAGGCAGTGTTGGAGGAATCGAGGAAGCGCACGGAAAGGAGAAGGTTATCTCCTCAACAAGTGAGCGCCTGTTGTTACTCCCGATCAAATGCCCTAACTTCCCTATCCGATGAGAAGGAAGTCATCGAAGAGCGAAGTCGAACAGCAACATTGAGGCCGGAGTAGTGACGCGAAAGGGAGAATGTTGCCTTCACAGTGAGCGACTTCCGTTCTCACTACGATCAAAATGTCGTGACTTCGAACCCAACAGGAAAGGGAGCGTCGTCGAAGGAGGTAGAGGAATGCCGGCTATGGAGGTAGGGATCTCTCTCTCTCTCTCTCTCTCTCTCTCTCTCTCTCTCTCTCTCTCTCTCTCTCTCTCTCTCTCTCTCTCTCTCTCTTCTCTCTCTCTCTCGACGATCTTGCAAACAGGGCAGCTGCGGAGAGAGGTCGGAGATGCTTGAGGAAATTTGGTCGCGCGAGAGGGAGGAACCAGGGAAGAGGTGCGAATGGAAGAGCAGCCCGCACACTTCACTTACTTCACTATTTAACGACGAGCGACGATGTGTGAAGGTATGGCAGGATGCAACGTCGAATGTGCGTGGAGTGGCGACGACGCGCGTGGGTCGTGGGCGTAGGGCTCGAGCGGCATGGCCGAGAGGTACGTGGATTTTGATTTTCTTTTTTTTTTTAATGTTACAGGTCAACAGCAGCTCTCACCAACATCTTATAGAATTTTAACTTAAGTTTGAGGGGGATTTTTCTATCGCACAACAAGCCTGAAGCATTCCTCCACTTCAATCATCCAGCTTGAATTCTGCTGATAATATCCCCATCTATTTCACCATCACTCTGAACAATAGATCCAAGATATCTAAAACGTGTACTCTTATTAATGACTTGATCGCCCAAAGTCACAATCCCCTCACTAGGTCTATTGCTACTAAAATTACACTCCATATATTCAGTTTTAGATCTACTCAAGCGAAAACCTTTAAACTCTAAGGTTAACCTCCATAATTCAGGTTTACCTTCAACTCCCTCTCTAGTCTTATCGACAAGAAGAATATCATCAACAAAAATCATACACCAAGGTACATCCTCTTGCAAATGTCTGGTGAGAACATCCATGACTAAAGCAAAAAAGATAAGGACTTAAAGGTTGATCCTTGATGTAATGCAACCGAAATAAGAAAAAACTTGGTCAACACACCTTGTGTTTGAACACAAGTAATAGCTCATGCATACATATCTTTAATGATTTGAATATAAGCGTTATTAACTCCTTTCTTTTCAAGACCTCTCCATAGCACTTCTCTTGGAACTTTATCATATGATTTCTCTAAATCAATAAATATCATATGTAGATCATCCTTATTCTCTCTATATTTCTCAATCATATCTCTCAATAAATGTATGGCTTCCATAGTAGACCTACCTGACATGAATCCAAATTGATTTTGAGAAACAATAGTATCATGTCGCAACCTACGCTCCATAACCCGCCCCCAAAGTTTTAAAGTATGACAAATTAACTTAATTCATCTATAATTCGCACACTCCTGCGCATCATCTTTATTCTTAAAAATATGAATTAACACGCTCATTCTCCACTGATCTGCCATCTTTTTAGTCTTCAAAATAGTATTAAAAAGTTTAATAAGACAAGAAATTCCTTCGTCTCCTAAGCATTTCCCCATTTATATTGGAATATCATCAGGTCCAACAGCTTTTCCACACTTCATTCTCTTTAAAGCCTCTCTAACTTCGGTTTTACTAATACGCCGATAAAATGAGGGGGCGGTTTATGAGAGAATCAATTTTGGGAGGGGTTGTTTAGTAATTATCCTTATATTTGTATTCTCTAAATAGGGGGGAAAGGGTTAGGGTTATGTTTTGTTTTAGTTGAATTTTGTTTTCTCTTAGGTTGCTTGGACTCGAGCCGCCAGCTAGAGATTGGAGAGCCAAATCTTCCTCTCGAATTGAAGATCCATTGTATCTTGTTTATTTTCTTCCATCGTTCAACAATTATCAAGTTTCCCTAGTATTTTGCCACCAAATTTCTCTCAATTTCTGCTTTTATATTATTGAAATTCCAAATTTCAGCCAAGATCTTTTGATTCAAGCAAGTACTTCCTATTAAATTGGTATCACAATGCTTTCTTGGGCAGAAAAACAAGTTATCTTCATTTTTTTGTGATTGGAGTCTATATCCAATTAATGGCAGCAAAGAAGATGGAGGCATTGGAGTGAGAGATGGAACAACTCAAAACCGAAGTAGAGGAAAAATATTCCAAGGTGAAGGGAAGGAAGACTCTTAGACATCGAGAACCGCTTTGGGAACTTTGAAGAAATTATGAAAAAGATGTTTGAAATGCAATCAAAAACATCACTGGCAATTCACGTGGAACCACGAGGAAAGGAGATCCAGGAGGATTGTGATGAATTAGAAAGTGTTTTCCATCAAGGACTACCACGTGGGGCCCAGTTGGTGGGTGGACCGGGGTATTTCGAAGAGAGAACAGCAAGAGGGAAGCCGATCCCTTTGGGGGAGACTACGTAGGCATGGGGACAGGTGGAAAGGAGAAGGGCATGGTTGGGGAGAGCCATGGGGTCAAACTCAACGAAGGGAGGAAGGAAGGGAATCACACAACCACTACACCGGAGGAACCAATGGGAGGAAAAACCATTGGGGTATGGATGCTAGAGTAAGCAAGTGAAAGATATCGATCTTTGAAGGGAAGGATGCTCAGGATTGGGTGTACTAGGTGGAACACTACTTTGCTATCAATGGGCTAACTGAAGAGGAAAAACTCATGGCAGTGATTTTATACTTAGAAGGGAAAGCCCTAGCCTATTTCCAATAAAGGGAGGCTAGGCATCAATCTACTCATGGGGAGAATTTAAAAAGTGCTTGTTGGAATGTTTTCAAGTCATTCAGAAAGGATATCTCATGAGTAGTTCTTTGCCCTAACTCAAGAGGAGACGATTATGGAGTACCGGGAGAAGTTTGAGCTGCTGTTGGGGAGACAGGGGAATCTCAGAGGAAGGATTGGAGAGAAATTTTTATGAAGGGGCTTAGAGAGGAGATGCAGGAAGAACTCATAATACTAAGGCCTACGGGGTTGAGGGAGACGATGGAGCTTGCTTGGAGAGTGGAGAAAAAATAAGAGGGAGAAGGCCAGCAGAAGCAACATCGTGGTAGGGGTCTACCAGAGTACCCCTACAACTCTAGCATCCAGAACCCAAACAATATCCTTTCAAAGAGATGCTCCTAGGGAGAAGAGTGGGGGAGTTCGCCCGCAGGGGGGTGAGTGGCAACTTCAAGCGACACACAAAAGCGGAGGTGCAAGATAAAAGGGAAAATGGGTTATGTTTCAAATGTGATGAGAAGTACAAGTCGGGGAATATATGCAAAGACCAAACTCTTCAGGTTCTCACCATCTGTGATAAAGATGAAGCTGGGGAGAGAGGTGGGAGTGAGGTATTGGAGGTAGGCCTGTCAACATTAGACCCGACCCGAAAACACGACCCGAAAATTTTGGGTTCGGGTCGTCCCGGTTAGCAAACGGGTCGGGTTAGGGTTGGAAAAGCTAACACGGTTTGATTTTCGAGTCAGGTTCGAGTCAACCCGAAAAACCCGATTTTGACCCGCTGATGACCCGATTCATTAAGTCTGATACACGCGGTGACGCGAGGGGCAGTGGGGCACGGGACACGGCTGAAAAATGGGAAACGAAATAAAATAAAATGCCCAAGCCGCTTGGTTTCGCATTCCACTCATTCGTGACTTCCGTCTGGACCGAGTCTCGAAACTTCTTCTTCTCAGTTTTCTTCTCTCGTTCTCTGTTTAGGGTTTCGCAGTTGCGGGCTTGCCCTAGTTTCCGACTATAGGGTTTTGGGTTATCGTTCTTCTTGATCGAGTGATTGACTGGTTGTTGTAGCTAGGCTCGATTTCGTAGGTAAATGATACTCTCCCCTTGTAGTTAGGTATTTCCTTTCGGCCTTCCCACAAGCTTCAGATATTGCCGGCATATATCGTCAACCTGGTTACCCTTTTCTTGCTTTCTTATGAGTTTTCATGAAGTTATTTCTTATTTTAGCTTCTTCCATGGAAACCCTAGATGTTGTGTACTTATGTGCGACTGTGCGTGAGTAAGAAACCACTGTACATGTTTTTTATTTTTTAATACGCCGTTTTGTATGTTAGGTTGAACCTTTGAATTATAGGAAATAGGAATATGAGTGATTTCAAATTTTATGAAACTCATTTAGTTTCTTATGGACTGTGGCAAAAACAACACTTGCATTTGCTGATTTGCATAGTTGCTTTATTGTTATTTACTGACTTATGGGTTTATTGTGTATTGCATATTTGCCTTATTAGGGTTTGGGAGTGATCCGACTAGATGAACTCATCCTTCTCTAATCTCTATTGTACCTTTATTTTTAGTTTTTTACATTTAGTTTAAGTCTTTTATAAATGATTTCATATGGGCTTTGTGCCTTACTGCCTTTGTTACTTGTTAGATGGAGGATTCTAACACAGTTGTTGAAAGTACTCCGTCAGATGAGAATTTAAAATTAGGCAATGTTCCTATTTCACTTGACATTGAAATTGATGATGATGAAACATGTAATGTTGATGGAAAAGATTTAGAAGAACCGCCTACCTTGAAGAAAAGAAGAAGGATGAGTTCAACAGTTTGGGGTTTCTATGAGATGTTACCTCTTCCTAG
Source organism: Dendrobium huoshanense (assembly GCA_016618105.1). Taxonomy (NCBI): domain Eukaryota; kingdom Viridiplantae; phylum Streptophyta; class Magnoliopsida; order Asparagales; family Orchidaceae; genus Dendrobium; species Dendrobium huoshanense. The sequence continues at coordinate 10,418,254 of CM028358.1, read as the reverse complement.
TGGTGGTAAGCAGAGATGTAAATGTAGGAAATGCGGGGCAATATATTAGTGTGACAGCAAGTTTGGTACTAGCAATTTAAGACTTCATTTACAAAATTGTAAAAAAAGAGATATTCGTGACATTGGTCAGCTTATTTTGCAGTCAAATGCTAGCTCGTCCATCTCTATGTCTGATTCTAGGTTTGACATAAATGAGTTTCGTGACTTATTCACTGCCTGCATTATTATGCATGATTTTCCTTTTCAGTGTGTTGAATGGGTTGGGCTTCGTGCATTGTTACATTATCTTCGTCGTGATCAACAAATTATTTCTAGAAACACAGCTAGAAGTGATTGCAAGAAGTTGTTTATTAAAGAGAAAGGCATCATTTAAAAGGAGATTTTAAAATGTACCAGTAGAGTTTCATTGACTTTTGATTTATGGACATCAATTAATAACGATGGTTTCATTTGCTTGACTGCCCATTTCATTGATAATAACTAGTTGTTAAAAAAAATAATTAACTTTGGTTTCATGCCACCACCACATGACGGTATTGCTTTGTGTGAGAAGCTACATTCTTTTTTAACGGAATGGAAAATACATAACAGAATTTTCAGTATTACTCTAGACAACACATCCGCTAACAATGTTTGTGTTGAATTTTTAAGGAATCAATTAAATTTGCGGAATGGATTGTTATGTAATGGTGATTTTTTTCATATAAGATGTTGTGCTCATGTTGTGAATCTTGTTGTGCAAGAGGGAATGAAGTAGGTTGATATCTCTGTTAAAATATGTAAAAGGTTCACATGCAAGAAAGCTAAATTTTTTAGATTGTGTAAAGCAAAGCTATCTTGATTCAAAGAAAGGATTACGACAAGACGTACCTACAAGGTGGAACTCAACATTCATTATGCTTGACTCTGCTATTTACTACAAATGAGCTTTCCAACATTTGGAACTACTAGGCTCTAACTTCAAATGTTGCCCCAAGAACACTGATTGGGAGCTGTTGGAGAGTATTTGCAAGTTCCTAGCTCAGTTTTATGAGATTACTAGCTCTTTCTCTGGAACAAAATATCCTACTACAAATCTCTTCTTCCCTTGTGTATCTATAGCTTATGCAGCACTTAAGCATGAAAGTTTTTATGGTGTTGATTATCTCAAAAAAATTGCAACAAGGATGTTAGTAAAATTTGAAAAGTATTGGTATGATTTCAGTGACATCTTGGCAATAGCAATTATCTTGGATCCCAGGTATAAGTTTATATTTGTTGAGTGGTGTTATAGAAGGTTATATGGAGGTGATTATATTAGTGAAACAAGCAAGGTAAGGGAGAAACTATTTGCTTTATTCAAACTATGAAAAAGTTATAGACAAACATCTGATGGGCAGTCCTCAGTTGCCTCATCTAGCTCTCAAGTTGAAACCTCAACAAATTTTCCTCCAACAATTATAAAATCAAAGTTTCTTCAGGCATGAATAATGCCCGTTCATTAATATTTTTTTTTTTCACTAACTTAGACAATGTATGGTGTAATTCATATTTAGGATTATGACTCATTTGAAGAGGAAATAACACTGCCTAAGAAGTCACAACTCGAAATGTACCTTGAAGAACAGAAAATTGATAGCTAGGTTAAGTTAGATATTTTACATTTCTGGAAAGGAAATCAATACAGGTACCCTGAAGTGGCCGCTATGGCTCGAGATATTTTATGCATTCCCATTTCCACAGTTGCTTCTGAAAGTGCATTCAGTAACAGTGGTAGAGTATTGGATCAATATAGAAGTGCTTTAAAACATGACATTGTTGAAGCCTTAATTTACAGTAAAGATTGGTTATACATGAAAAATGGTAATATTTTAATTTATTTAAGATTATTTCTGTCATAACTATATATTAATACATAATTACATATTTTTATTGTAGCTATAAATGATCCAGAACTTGAGAGTATAACTGAGGACATCATGAACATAAACTTAAATTTATCAGATGTTGGCAGTGAAGATGGCAACTGTTCGGTTAAAAAAGTGCCATAGTTTATTTTATTGAGACTTGGAACTTGGAAGTTATAACTTCTAAGAAGAACTTGCTACTTGTATTATCGTTCGGACTTATAACCCATGTTTTGTCTTGCTACTTTGATGCAATCAAAAATTTGGGAGAGGGACCCAAATTTTTTATCACAAAAAATAAACTCTTCCTATAACTTAAAAGAGACTAAAATTTAACATAGGATAAGACGACGACACTTGCACAAAACAAAATACAACTTTAATATTATAAAAGGACTTACAAACAAAAACTCTTACAAACGACACTTACAATTTGGACGCTTACAAACTTTGACACAAACAAAATGACACCCTAAACTTGCTTACTTTGAGAAGAAGGATACAATGGAATGGTTACTATGGAGAGAAGAAAGAGATTAGAAGCCAAGAAGAAGAGTGGAAAGAGCCCGCAGGATTTCCATAGAAGAAGAAGAAGAAATGGAACAAAGCTCTCAAGCTTTTTCCAATGAAAAAACCTTTCAGGTTTTGGCTCCAAAAATCACATCATAAACTACTAAAAAACAGCCACAAACATCAATATTTATAGACACAAAAAGGGCAGCCAAACAGCCCAAATATTAGGGAATATGGAAGGTTAAAAGACACCTAGAAGAAGATTAAAAGACACAAAAAAACTGCAGTAGAAAAACTGCATAGAAAACAGAAAAAAAACTCCTGGAATTCCTCCCAAAACAGTCCCCAAAAACTGAAGAAAAGGAAAGCCAAAAGCCATAAGTTTTTTCTTGCTGAAATCCCAAGAGACACAGCCAAAATCCAATGAATAAAGCCACGGAACCAGCCAGCACAAGCCACGGTTTCAGCACAGGAAACCAGGAGGCAAATCAGGGAATTAATTCACGGTCAAAAAGAGGAGCCAGAGCAGTAAAGAAGGCAGCCACCCGAAGAGGCAGCGACAAACCCGAAGAGCAGCAGCCCGTGAGAGGAAATTTCCAGAGAAAAAAAACTGCAGCAGCCCCAAACCAAGAAGAATATGAAAGAACAAAATCAACTCATCTAATCTAGCTCCCAAACATTAATTTTATAACTAAACATCAGCTCATAATGAGCTACACTTCTACTAGATATTAATGAGCTTGCACAACTAATGTTTCAACTACTTAAGCTCAAACTGAAACAGCTAATGCCCTCATGAAATCAGCAAACATCCAAAAGACAAAAAGGAGAGGGGAAATATGAAAAGACACCAGGCAAGAAATTACAAAAAAAACTCAACTTGAGTTGACCCCCCTTTTGTCTACATCAGACTCCTCTTCTTGCGAATTCAGCTCCTGAGGAATTATCTGCTGTTGATTCCCTTGAGGCGGTGCATACAGATCATCCAGTTCTTCAAGTTTTTCGCCAAATCTTTTTAGAATCTCTTCTTGCTCTTTTTCAAATTGCTGTTGTAGATACCTTTTGTATTTTTCGAATTTCTGATCACATAGGAACATGTGATATTGCAGTTTGTAGAGCCGGTCTTGAAGTGGATCCGTTGAGTCACCTTCTGTAGGAATCCACCTGTCCAACGGGAGTGGGACATTTGGATCATGATGCTCGCTTTCTTCCAGAAATGATGCCATATTTTTGGGATTTTCCATTTTTGACTCAATCAATAAAAAATACAAGACTTACAGAAAGACTCAACCTAAACTTAGACTCACAACTTGACTCAACTTGACTACAAAACTTTGACAAGACTTGACTTGACAAAAAAACAAAATAAAGACTTGACAAACTACAAACCTAGGACTACCTAACCTTGCTCTGTTACCAAATTGATGCAATCAAAAATTTGGGAGAAGGACCCAAATTTTTTATCACAAAAAATAAACTCTTCCTATAACTTAAAAGAGACTAAAATTTAACATAGGATAAGGCGACGACACTTACACAAAACAAAATACAACTTTAATATTATAAAAGGGCTTACAAACAAAAACTCTTACAAACGACACTTACAATTTGGACGCTTACAAACTTTGACACAAACAAAATGACACCCTAAACTTGCTTACTTTGAGAAGAAGGATACAATGGAATGGTTACTATGGAGAGAAGAAAGAGATTAGAAGCCAAGAAGAAGAGTGGAAAGAGCCCGCAGGATTTCCATAGAAGAAGAAGAAGAAATGGAACAAAGCTCTCAAGCTTTTTCCAATGAAAAAACCTTTCAGGTTTTGGCTCCAAAAATCACATCATAAACTACTAAAAAACAGCCACAAACATCAATATTTATAGGCACAAAAAGGGCAGCCAAACAGCCCAAATATTAGGGAATATGGAAGGTTAAAAGAAACCTAGAAGAAGATTAAAAGACACAAAAAACTGCAGTAGAAAAACTGCATAGAAAACAGAAAAAAACTCCTGGAATTCCTCCCAAAACAGTCCCCAAAAACTGAAGAAAATGAAAGCCAAAAGCCATAAGTTTTTTCTTGCTGAAATCCCAAGAGACACAGCCAAAATCCAATGAATAAAGCCACGGAACCAGCCAACACAAGCCACGGTTTCAGCACAGGAAACCAGGAGGCAAATCAGGGAATTAATTCACGGTCAAAAAGAGGAGCCAGAGCGGTAAAGAAGGCAGCCACCCGAAGAGGCAGCGACAAACCCGAAGAGCAGCAGCCCGTGAGAGGAAATTTCCAGAGAAAAAAAACTGCAGCAGCCCCAAACCAAGAAGAATATGAAAGAACAAAATCAACTCATCTAATCTAGCTCTCAAACAATAATTTTATAACTAAACATCAGCTCATAATGAGCTACACTTCTACTAGATATTAATGAGCTTGCACAACTAATGTTTCAACTACTTAAGCTCAAACCGAAACAGCTAATGCCCTCATGAAATCAGCAAACATCCAAAAGACAAAAAGGAGAGGGGAAATATGAAAAGACACCATGCAAGAAATTACAAAAAAAACTCAACTTGAGTTGACCCCCCTTTTGTCTACATCATACTTGCATGCTGACTTGCTGTTGGTGTATATTTTGTGCCTTAGCCTTTGCAGTTTTTGCTGTAAGCCTATAATGTTCTTTCAAATTTCAGTTTTTCAGTTTTTGTTGTATGCAGTTCTGAACTAAGGCAGTTGATGTTGGTGTAGTGCTGTTGCCTGTTGGTTGGTGTTTGTGTCTCTTTGGAAAGCTGTTGTAGTACCGTTGCTCCAGAAATATGGTGGTTGACTGGTTGTGCACTTTTACTTGATGGACTGAAGATTATTTGTTGGCATTCATTATAAGTTTATATGTTTTAATTTTTATGTTGTTCTGTATCAAATTATCAACCTGATGGTGTCTGTTTTGCGGTTTTGCCTGTTGGAGTTGGACCGTAGATTACTGATATCGGATAAGTGATAATATGTTTTGTTTTTGTTTCATTAGAATTTGGAATTTTTTTATTGAAGATTTCTCTTCAGTCTGGATGAATTAAGGTAAAGACATTAACTGTATAGCTATGAAAGCTCAAGCAATGATGAAAAACCTTCTCAACCGAAAGTGAGCTGTCGGGACTTGGGCGTTGCGGTAAATATAATTTACTATTGCAACCAGATGGCATTTGTGTTAGCTTATATCAAGAACAGATACTGAGATACATTGTTATTTCAAAGATACTATATTATTTATTAAGTTTAATGCAAAATACCGCCTTGGGTGGTAATAGAGATTTAGAAAAATCAAATATACATTATTCACTCACTTCATAGTTGCTAATAGTTGCTAAATGAGTTAAAAGGTTTTACCTGAGCTATTTGTTAAAGCTTCATAGTTATACTAAGTTAGCATTTTTTTAATTTTTGGCTTTGGCAATTGGCATTTTATAATTTGTATTTATTTAGAATTTTTTATTTTTAAGTGTTTAACAGGTATTACATTTTAATGAAATCTTCAAGTTAGAACGTGGATTGTTGGTAGGAGTCTTGGAGGCTAGAGACTTGAACAGTTGGACTCGTGCAGGCTGTTATGTATATTAATTATTAAGTATTTAAGACTTTATGAGTTTAAATTTGTAAGACTTTAATTGTCTAAGTGACAAAGTGTAATATTGTAAAGTCTCATACTCTCATCTCTCAAAGTTTCATGTCTGTAACAGTCTGTTATGTACTAAACTACTAATCTAGTAATCTACAAGATCAAGATGTAATTTACTAATTTAATTATTTCAATTTTCAATTTCACTAATTCATTTTTTTGTAAATTACAAATTTGCAATCATATAAAAATGTATTTATTATGTTTTCTACTGTTCTTAGAGAAATCATAAATTTAACATTGCAATTTCATTATTTCAAGTGCTAATTAATTGCTCAAATCTTATAAAATAATTGCTTTAATAGATTTCAGGTCGTGTCGGGTTGACCCGAACCCGAGCCGAGTCGGGTTCGGGTCAAGGAAATTGACCCGAAACAGAAATCAGGTCGTGTCAAAATATCCCGGGTCAAAATCGGGTCTCACCCGAACACGACCCGATGACACGAATTGACACCCCTAATTGGAGGAGGAAAAGCTGCATTTAGATATGGCCGAGGTTTTTTTGAACTCAATGGTGGGATTCATATTAAATCACACAATGAATGTGAGAGGAGAAATAGCATACAAGGAGAAAGTTGTGCTGATAGATAGTGAGGCTACCCACAATTTCATTTCCAACCAGGCCGTGGACTGATTGGGAATGAAACCGGTAGGCACAGGGTGTTATAGGGTGATTGATGGGGACTGGGAAGATGGAGGTAGGTAGAGGGGTGTGTAGGAGACTGGTCCTGACCATACAGGGAATCCATGTGAGGGAGAATTTTCTCCTATCGTAGCTGGGGAGCACTAATGTCATCCTAGGGATGAGATGGCTGCAAACCTTGGGGGATACCAAGGTGAATTAGGGGATGCTGACAATGGAGTTGATGGTGCAAGGAAGAAGGATATTGATTAAGGGATATACAGAACTCTCCAAAGCCATGGTGTCTCTAAAAACTATGGTAAGGGTCATACAGGAGGTGGGAAGAGGATTTCTGGTGAAGCTACAGAGCTTGAAGGGGATCAGAAGAAAAGGAAGGGGGGAGGACATCTCTCATTCAGTACATTCGGTTATATAGCAGTTCAGTGAGGTTTTATAGCCACCTCAGGGGTTACCACCATAGAAGGGACAGGAGCACACCACCACACTGAAGGAGGGAATATCACTGATCAGTGTCTGGCCTTATTGCCACCTCCAGATCCAGAAGAATGAGATTGAGAAACTAATCCGAGAGATGTTAGAGGCAGAGATCATCAGGCCAAGCGTGAGCCCTTTTTCTAGCCCAGTTCTACTGGTCAAGAAGAATGATGGAAGTTGGAGATTTTATGTGGACCACCGGGCCTTGAATAAGGAGATTGTACCAGACAAGTTTCCTATTTCAGTAATAGATGAGTTGATATGAGCTCTGTGGAGCGGCAATATTCACGAAGGTGGACCTGAAGTCCGAGTACCATCAGATCGGGATGAGAGAGGAGAATGTTTCAAAGACAGCTTGCATGATACAGAAGGGATGCTATGAGTTCTTAGTGATGTCGATTGGACTCACCAACGCCCCTGCTACCTTCTAATCCCTCATGAGCAAGGTGTTCCAACCTTACCTCAGGAAGATTATTATGTTTTCTTTGATGACATTACAGTAGGAGCATCTAAGGATGATCTTAGAAGTGTTGCGGGAGCATCAACTAAGGGCCAATCTTAAGAATATTATTTTGCACAGGCTATTGTGGGGTACTTTGGGCACATGGTATCCCAGGAAGGGGTGTCAGATGATCAGGCCAAGATTCAGACAATGTTGAAATGGCCTCTACCTAGGAACCTGAGAGACTTGACGAGATTTTTAGAATTTAAAGGGTACTACAAAAGATTCGTGAGAGGATACAGCACCATGACTTGGCCTCTGACAGAGCAGCTGAAGAAGGATAATTTATTGTGGGAAGAGGCGACCGCTCAAGCCTTTAAGATATTGAAGACATTTGTTGACAGTCAGAGCTAGACTGAAGTCAGGTGTTGTATCAGGATATGGATTATGGGTAGTGCTCATGCAAAATCACAGACTGATAGCCTACTTCAGTCAAGTGTTGATAGCCAAAGCTAAATCGAAGTCAATTTATGAGAGGGAATTGATGGCCATCGTATTAGTTATTAAGAAGTGGCGGTTTTGCATGTTGGGCCGACATTTCATTATCAGGACATATCAACGAAGCTTGAAGTACTTGCTGGAGCAGAGGATGATAACTGAAGAACATCAGAGATGCTGTCAAAGCTATTAGGCTGACTTTGAGATCCATTATAGGCCAGAGTTGGAGAACAGGGCGGCTGATGCCATATCCAGGTGCATAGGGGAGCTCCAAGAGTTAGCCATTTCAGTACTGATGATGCTAGATTGGGTGGCTATTAAGGAGAGTATGCAAGATGAGAAGCTGAGGGAGATTAGGGCGAATCTACTGAAGGATGAGAATAGCCACTCTGGCTATTCTCTAGAAGGGGAGAGATTGTTGTATTAAAGGAGGTTTGTGCTGCCATGGACCTTGGCTCATATTCCCCACCTGCTACAAGAGTTCTATGGGAGCACTTTTGGGGGCCATTCTAGTGTGCAGAAGATTACAAGAGACTTCAGCAAAATTGTATTGGAAGGGGATGCATAGGGATATGCAGGAGATGATATCTAGGTATGAGGTATATCAAAAAAAACCAAGTACAAGGCTATGGCTCCAGAAGGATTACTTCAACCCCTGGCTCTTTCAGACAGAGTAGGGGAAGAGGTCACCATGGATTTCATAGATGGGCAATCCCAATCTGAGGGATTTACAGTGATTCTAATGGTGGTTGACGGGTTGAGCAAATATGCTCATTTCATTCCCTTACGACACCTTTACAAAGTTTTGACAGTGGCAGAGCATTCATCAAGAAGGTGGTCAGATTACATGGGGTCTCTGAGTCGATAGTTTCTGACCGGGATAAGGTGTTCCTCAGCCATTTCTAGAGAGAAATGTTCAAACTGTAGGGTACAGTTCTAAAGAGGAGCGCCACTTACCACTCTCAAACAGACAGACAGATGGAGGTAGTGAACAAGAGTCTAGAGACTTACCTACGGTATTTTGCTTCAAAGACACATCAGTTGTGGGTCAACTGGCTAGCATGGGAAGAGTGCTGGTACAACACATCATATCATTCGGCCTCTCAGATGACTTCTTTAAAGTGTTGAATGGAAGAGACCCTTCACACTTGGTGCATTTTGGGTAGAGGAGCACACCAGTCTATTCAGTAGATCAGTACTTAGACGAAAGAGATAGGGTGTTGGAGGAATTAAAGAGGCACCAGTTGAGGGCACATCAAATTATGATGAAGCAAGAGAATGGACACCTAAAGAACATCCAGTTCGAAGTGGAGGATAGAGTGTTCTTAAAGCTGCTGCCCTATAAACAAAGGACGGTCGCCAAGAGAAGGAATGAGAAGTTGACCCCAAGGTACTTTGGCCCATATGGGGTATTGGAGAGTATTGGAGCAGCGGCGTACCGCTTGCGATTACCACCGACCGCTATTATACATCCATTGTTCCACGTGTCACGACTGAAGAGAGCCATTAGGGATCATGCAGCTAGCTCAAGAGTTACCTGTGACACTAATATAGGATTTAGAGGTGTTATTAGAACCACTAAAGTTGAGAGGGGTCAGAAAGGGACATGAAGGAATCAATGATGTTTTGATAAAATGGAAGAACTTACCATACCATGACACCACCTAGGAGCCATATGAAACGGTGAAGCATCATTTTCTATCCTTTCATCCTGATGACAAGTGATTCTTTGAGAGGATGATATTGTTAGACCAATCTAGTCGGTCCTTGTTATATTCCAGGCGGACCAAGCAAGCCGTCGGCCCGCTTATGGGGCCCATGATTTGAATGCAAATTTAAAACGGAGGGAGTGTTTTATGAGGGAATTAATTTTGGGAGGGTCTGTTTAGTAATTATCCTTATATTTGCATTCTTTAAATTGGGGGAAAAGGTTAGAGTTATGTTTTTGTCGACTGAATTTTAATTACTTTTACGTTGCTTGGGCTCTAGCCGCCAGCTAGAGATTGGAGAGACATATCACGGAAAGCTCATGACTTCCTGTGCGACCTTAGCACTCCTTCCTAATGCTAAGTCAATCTAAATCTCACACAATGCATGGCTAGTGAGCAAAGAATGCTAGAGACAGAAAGTAAAAGGGAAAACTTCACTATTACACGAGAGCTTATACAAGAGCGGTTGGAGGGGTTTTGAGGAGTTTTCTTTTTTACAAATGAATGGGGAGTGCCCTATTTATAGTCCTCTCATACCTAAGAACAATCTAGAGTTTCCTCCATTATTCATGAGTGTGGAGTTCTTTAGAAAACTCCACATCATTTCCTACACTCTTACATAATTCTATTATATTCTAGAGAGTTCTAGAATATCCAAGATTACTATCCAAATATCTACAACATGCTAGAATATTCTAGAGCATCGAAAATCTTCTAGGAGACACTTGTCCTTAAGTCTTCCAAATCCTTCTAATGTCGTGTGACCCCATTTAGGAATAGTTCTAGAAGACTTATTGGCTTTCGCTCGGCATGTCACGCCCAATAGGTTTAGCTAAACCTTTTGGTCCAAGTTTTGGGCGTAACATCCTCTTCCACCTATTCTCAAGATGCCCACATCGTGAACCTTCTTGAAGTTATGCCTAAAGTCCTTGGATCGCCACATATCCATCCCCCATATATGGCTCCTTTGGTCCTTCACCTTTTCCCCATCAAGGACTTGGGGACTCCCCTGTTGCCTTTACTCCACCTCAGGTTGCTCAATTGGTAAGACATCCAAAGGCACATCGAAGACTTCCATCATCCCTGTCGGCAAGCCTTCAACGTGAGTCTCTAACTCACCCCCATGAATTGGATTGCCATCCCCATCCCTTGGGATGTCTTACATGACTTCCAACTACTCACCTTTTGAGTTGTCTCCCTCTTGTCCTTTTGCTCCCACAGCACCGACGTAGCCTCCACCTGCATGATACGATCACCACTTGTCACCTCTTGACGCTTTGTGAGGAGAATTGGGGCCAACAGAGGATGATGCCTTGCCCAATGAAGTCCTCTACAAGCAAAGCAAACATTTTGAATCCTTCTCAACTCCTTGCCAACCCTTAGCTTGCTCCTCCCACTATCTATTGCCCCAGCGATATTCTGGCAAGCCTCCTCCTTGCCTTGACCCATTCGTCTCTCTCATAACTCTAGCTCCCACACATTGAGTGGTTCTCCAAAGCAATAATGGCTAGTGGTGGATGTCTCTGCCAATGCATGCCTACGTGAAGCTACGGCCTCATGTAGGTCCCCAACTTGAGCTAGCATCCCATTGAGCTCCTTCTTGAGCTCTCCATGCACCTCTTCCTTGTACATCAAAGATTCCTCCAGTCGAGACAACATGCCTCTTCTCATAACCTGGATGGTGGAACCATGTTCCACTAGGTTACTCCCATCTTCACGTATCTCATCCACTTGGGCTCCCATGCCATTCGTAACCTTTGTCCGTCAAGTTAAACAAAAATCGATACTAGAGATCCTCTCTTTGGACTTTGTGGGCTCCGAAAATTCGGCCTCGGCCTCCGCTCGCTTTTCTTATTCGACGAGGAAGTTTTAACGAACTAAGTTCCGGGGTAAATTTTGGAAGGCAGATGGGTTTGTAGATAAGACACTACCCAGAGATTTCGCCCTCATTTTGCGAGGACTTTATGATCTGAGTTCTGGTTTCCTATAGGCGCAAGCCCCTATAGTTAATTACCCCTCCCGATCACGAGAGAGAACTTTCGATTAAGGCTAGTCGTCAATCAAATATGTATAGAAATACATGTATCTGGCATATAGTAGCAGCATAGGTTTCGGATGTTGGAAAATGGTTGGAAATTGAAAAGTTGGGTTTGGAAGATTTGAAGATTTTGATTGGGATATTTGGGAAAATTTTATATTTAAAAATAGAAATTTTCACCATCTCGTATTTAAAGCGGATGGTGGGGGAATGGATGATAGACCCGATCAAGATCCCATGGTTCCGTCGTCCCGGGCCATCGTGGTCCCTGGTCTACTTAGTCAGAGGAGGTAGTCGACCCAACCTGACAGAAGGATCCTTGTCTACAGCCATGGGTTGCTTCGTCCAAGGGGACCTTGTAGACTGGGGTGGATGTTTGTCTAAGGGGACAAATTTGAATCCACCTTAGCTAACAAAGGGCTTTGTACCCTATCGATCATATCCTATTGATTCATATCTCAAGGATTTAACGCCATTAAGGAACGTATTGGCTCTGGCCATAACCGCTATCTGTGGTGCCATTTGACGGCAAAACCACTCGGTTCAGAGGGCCCCGGGTCATAACCGTTTACCTGCAGTGCCATTTGGCGGCGAAACTACAGGTTAGAGGACACGTACCACGTCCTTACTGGCAAGAGATTGTTTGAGAATGGATCATAGTGATAATTTCGACTAGGCATTTCGCTCTTTGTGAGCTGAAGTTGATTTTAATTTGTCCACCTCGACAAACTGTTGCGGATGGTGGATAGATTTTGCTTTAAGCGTTGGGATGGATAGTTTCATTTTAAATATTTTTGGAATTTTATGGATTCTGGATGATTTTTGGAATTTTTGGGTTTTTGGATTTGGACTTTGTAGAGTTTAGATTTTCTGGCATTTGAATAGAATTTGAAAGTATTTGTAAACCCCTCCGATTGAGGTAACCAATCAATACGGCCATCATCGGGGTGTTTGGGGGTCATTTCTCTTTATAGATTGAACCTTGTCGACTCGACAGAGCTGTTAACCGAGGATCGGGTTTCTCGTAGGCTTCGTGCCCTTTATTAGTGAATTCTTTTGATTTTAGGCTTTAAAGGCCTAATATGAATGTATTGAAACAAATATTCTGGTCGCCCGCCACATATTTGTTTAATGGTTCGAACCCTGTCGACTTCTATTGATCCGTATAGAAGGATCGGTTTCAAACTTGAATTCACTTGTCAACCCGCGCAGCATCCCTAGACGTCACGTGTGTACCAATAACACGCTCGTTGGGGCCTATGCGGGTTAAGATTGATTTTACCCCTTTTAGTGTACTTATGTGTATACAATTTATAGTGCACGTGCAGGGGTACTTTGAAATAATTGTAGACGCCTTATGTCTGCTTGTACGAATGTTGCAGATCCGGTGTCGTGGCGTAGCAGCTTCTGAATTAAGTTGTTCGCTGCTTCGTACAGGTAGACTGTCGTGCACTATTTGTTGATTTTTGTAGGCGGGTCATAGTGCACTAACTAATCTCATGTCTTCGCCAGTAGATGCTGCTATCTATTATAGTTCCCTTTCATTCTTCTTGTAGATGACATGTTACGAGTATGACGGGTTTCCTATGACTGCTCGTAGGTATTTGAATTTACTGCATATCATTTGCTCTTCCTTGCAGCGAATTGGATAGTCGTATTTGCTGGCCATTGAACAGTGATTGGTTTTTGGGGTGTCGTAGCATCCACGATTGTTGCAAGCAGATGTATTCACTCTTAGACTGAAGTTGACTACAGGATACTGCATTTACTGTAGTCTTTCTGTATCTACCCATGAGTGGATATTATACATACATTTGATTCGTAGAGAAATTGTATGTATTGCAGATCATTTGGAGTAGTATTTGATTGTAGGAGTGTTGTAACATTCACCATCTTTTGTTATGATAACTTGTAGGTGTGTAGGTATTTTGTTCACATAGCAGGTATATAATCTTTGTATACGAATAACAAGTCGTATAAATTTCTACACCCTTTAGGGGCCTTTGCATTTATTCCATGTTAAATCTTTCTGCTCGCAAAGGGGTTGATGTATTTGCTTAGCACCAGACTGTTTTGTTGATCGTAGGAATATCAGAATATTCACGTATATTGCACTGAGTATGTTGAATTTGGGATAAGTTTCTCACATCAACATTAGACTCTTCCGCTTGCAATAGAATAATGTAATCATATACCATAGGCGGGTCGCATTTCATCATCAACCTCTCCACATATGATGTTCTTTTTATTTGTAGATAGACCATTGTAGGCATATGAAAGAGTCTTCCGTCATCGCCAACATATATCTACATCCATCATATGCTGACCACTATTGCTTGCAAGGGTTAAGTACTTTTGCTTATATTTTGACATTGCTTGCAAGGAAGACATATTAATTATTGCTTCCTACTACAAGCTAGAATAGTCAAATTTCGACTTGAACTTAGTATGCAATCTTCCAACATTTCTTCTTTGTATTACCACTGTCTTCCACATTTGTCTGAGTCTCCTGCAGTCAAATTGAAAGTCTTTGCTTGTGCTCAAATTGTCCAAATTAAATTAAACTTCCTTGCACTTAACATATTTGATTCAAATTCAGGTCTGAATTATTGATCATTTGATTTCAAGTAAGTCCCCTGCATTCAGTCCAGTTCACTTGCATGTTCAGATTGTTCGAGTCATGTTCTATGTCCCCTGTTGTCTTGTAGAGTTCAAGTCCGAATACACAAGTTCAAGTTCAATCTCATTTGCACATTTTTTATTTGGATTCAAGTTTGATTAAGTAGATTAAGTCAAGTCCACAAGTTCCATTCTGCTCCAAGTCCTTGTCTGTATTTAAGACGAAATTTCGGCAGCCTCCCGGCGTCTCCCCTGTTTAGGGGAAAAACCAAGAGACCGCCTACCCGCCACGTCAACAAAGACGTGCACGGTTGGTGTTGTTGAGACACCGCGGCAGTATTTTTTTTGTTTTTTTTCTCCCACCACGGCCAACAAAGGCGTGCATGGGGTTTTTTTAAAAAAGTATTTTATGAAAAGATACAGTTTTGCTTTCCCCCGCCCGGGGGTACTTATGAGTGACCCCGCTTCGCCGTACGTGCCGCACCGGGGTCCCATCCTACCATGGCCAACAAAGGCGTGCATAGGACAGTTCTCCGATTTGCCACGAATATTGAAGCAGGGTTTTGAGTTTAGAAAATTTTATACCTTCGCGGAGTCGTCGTGGTTGGCACATGGATCGAGGGTTCACTCGCCTACCTCGTCGTAGGTGTCGCACCGGGTTCCCTCCTACCACGGCCAACAAAGGCGTGCTTAGGTGGTTTGCCGGTCCGACACGAACATCGAGGAAGGAGAGTGGGGGGATTATTTTTTAATTAATTATAATTAATAATAATTAATTAGTTAATAGATAACGATAATTGATTATAATTAAGTAATTAATTATAACTATTTATCTTAATTAGTAGTTAATTATAATTAAAATAATTAATTTTGATTCATTAAAATTAATTATAATTAATTAAAATGAAAGATAATTAGTTATGATTAAATAATTAATCATAACTAAATATCATTATTTAATTAATTATAATTAAAATAATTTATTTTAATTAATTAAAACTAATTACATATTAATTTTAATTAACTATAATCAAAGATAATTAATTATAATTAAATAACTAATTATAAATAATTATCATTATCATTAATCAATAATTAAAAATAATAATAATTAATAATAATAATAAACAAAAATAAAGATAACATAAAGAAAATGCCCATAAGGGCTGTTAGGCATGGGGTTTGGCTGAGAAGCGTGCGAAGGGGAGGAGGGATCGCTACCTCCACAGGCGAGCTCCCGTTGTTGCTTCGGGTTTCGATCGGAGGAGGGAGGCGGAGGCTCGGGTAGGTTGATCTCTCTCTCTCTCTCTCTCTCTCTCTCTCTCTCTCTCTCTCTCTCTCTCTCTCTCTCTCTCTCTCTCTCTCTCTCTCTCACGGGATTTGGCCGAAGGGGTGCGAGCGGCAGCAACGGGTAGAGGAGATCGGGTAGTGAGCGGATTCGGTCGTATGGGATTTGCGAATGGGAGAGGGAGGAGGTCGGGATCGACAGAGAGTTGTCGTGGAGTGGGGTTGATCGAGGCTTGTGGTCGGGATCGGACGGAATAGTGAGTGTGGAGTCGGACAGAGAGCGGGAGAGCTACGGGAGAAATGGGCGAGTTCGGTCGTGGGAGAGGAGATCGGGTGTGTAGTGGAGAGCAGAGGATCGAAGAGCAGCCGAATGCATCGTTTGGGTCGTTATTTAACGACGCGAATGGGGCTCGATCGAGGAAAGGATCGCAGATTTTGCGCAAGATTTCCGGAACGGCGCCGACTGCACACCGATTCAGCGGGATTTCGGGGATGCCTTTGACAGATACGAGGTTTCCGGGATTTCTGGCGGGATTCGCGGAAGATTTTCAGCGGAGTTCGTGGATCCGACGGGATACGATGTATCTTTTATCGTTATTTTTGTCTTCCTTCGGATATTATCTGAAGGTCAACAGACTTCCCCCATGGCTTGGATGTTGGATCACGCCGCTCATCCATTTCCTTGTTTCCCCATGATGATCCACACTTTTCATACCAACCTTGACTCCTCTTGGCCTCGACAACTATCTTGGCCCATGCGTTGCCCTAGGATTGAACAGGCTCTAATACCAATTGTCACATAGAGACCATGCCTAAGTCACCCGTGCGGCCTAAGTCACCCGTGTGGCCTTATCACTCCTTCCCAATGATAAGTCTGCCTAAAACTTACACAATACTTAGCTGGAGAGCAAAGAATGATAGAGAGAGAAAGAAAACGAGGAAAGATTCACTATTACAAGAGAACTTTTACAAGACGAATTGGAGGGGTTTTGAGGATTTTTTTTAACAACTGAAAGGGGAGGGTCCTATTTATAACCCTCCTCTCATGCCTAAGAACATTCTAAAATTCTCTCCATTTATTCATGAGCGTGGAGTTCTCAAAATACTCCACATCATTCCCTACACTTGTATAATTCTATGATAATCTAGATAGTTCTAGAGTATAGTACATTACTCTTCAAATATCTAAATCATCCTAGAACATCTAGATTCTTTTAATAGACTCTTCGCCTATCTAAAGTCCCCAGAACTTTCCAATGTCATGTGACCTCATTTAGGAATGATTCTAGAAGACTTCTTGGTTTCCGCTCGGTATGTCACGCCCAAAGAGTTTAACCAAACCTCTTTGTCCCTGTTTTGGGTGTGAAACTTAGCTTAATTACGAAAAAAGTTAAGGTGTGGTTCATCCTATGAGAAATTAGCATCACTAATGCAGATTTATTTTTTTATTTATAAGCAGCATTGCACCATCAAAATATTTTTTGGAATACATGTAAAATTTAATCTTCTATTGTTAATTGTGAAAAACAAATTATTGGATAGTATTCTACTTCTTAATAATAATTTTCTATGCATCTTATGGGGCAAAATTCTAGTATCTTCTATTTTTCTTCTGCATTGTTTTAACTTTTTTACTTATTTCAATCAAGTTGCACCAAGTAAAACTATAATATATGCAAATTGCATAAGCCAAGCAAATTAATTTGAATATCCTATGTAAGCATATCAATCATTACACATAAATTTATTGCTAATCAATGCTCCATAATACATATCTTAATAATTTTAACACACCGTTTCCATATACCTTTTTTTATTTAATGCACATCAAATCAAATCTCATGTAGCATGAGCATATGCTTTCTCAAGATCAATCGATGTAACATAAAATCCTCTCTACTCTTTATGTTTTTTAAATTAATTTTATATGACAACCTCAACAATAGAGCTACCATGCATAAAATGAAATAAATTCTTCATGCCTCATGAGTTTGATTTCCCTTTAATTATGAGGATTTGAATGCTCCCTTATTCTTAAAAGTATGCGCCAAAAAGCGCCTCTTCTCCAATAATCTAGCATCATCCAAGATTATAAGAATCCATTAAATAAAGGATAATTTAACCAAGTTACTCATAAATCTTCCATTCTTCTTCAAATCCTAATAGAGATCACATTTGAACCTAAACATTTACCTTTATACATCCTAAGAGTAAACTTAACTTTCATTTTTTTGACAAATCTACATGATATTAAACGGCTTTATTAAGGATGATCTTTGATAAAGTTTTTTTTCCTCAAAATTCTCCTTTATTGATTTCTAAGAATAATTTGTTCATAATTTTTTGATAATTTTATCTTTAACTAAAACCTTATTATCTTCAGTTTGATATATTTAACATGACTAAGTCTGTAATTTTTCCTATATTTTACCTTTGTTGTGTAGGGCTTGTTTGCATGGATAAAATAGGAGTGTAGGATAACCAAAAGCAACGGGTTTTTCAACTTTAGGTATTTGGCAGGAAGAAAAATGAATACAAAGTAATTTTTGAGGAATTAGAATCCTCCATTTAGTAAATTTTTTGTGCATTCTAAATTTCTCCAAATATAGTGAATTTAGAATAAAACGCATGAAGCCTTTCTCAATGCAGCAAATACCTCTACTAACTTGTCTATCGCTCACAGCTTGCAGTCACCAACCTTTGGTCATGTGCACCCGTGTCCTTTGCCTACCCTTACGTCCTTCGATGATCCCCACGTACCATGTACCCGAGGTTTATTTTAAAAATAGTAAATTCTAAATATTTTTAATCAAATACAAAATAAAATGATATCCAAATGTTATTTTACAACTAACCAAAAAAATAAATAACATTCCAAATATGTGTTGTATTTACTTTTACAGTGTGTTTAAATTACACTTGAATTTTAAATACTTGAAACTAAATCACCCCTAAATAAATTTCTTTTTCTCCTTCCTAAGTCCCTAGCCATGAGTTTACTACCGACTACCCTTTAAGCAAGACCTTTTATTTTTAATTATTAGCTTTACTAGCATTTATCTTGTCATTCTTTAAGGAAATATTTTTTTAACTTAATAACCTTTTGTATGCCATCACCACACCATCAAAAATCCTTCCGTATAAAATATTTCTAGATTTCCTAAAGCTCCAATGACAGACTTCTTAATGGAACTAGGTATCTTATCTCAATATGTCATGTCAAATTAATTCACTTGTAGTATTTCAATTTTCCTCTCTTAGAAGCCTATCTTAAAACATTACCACCAATATTTGCTTTAGACCTAAAACATTAAATGTTATATTTGAATCTATACATTATTCAATCGAAAATAATATTAATAGAAGTCCAAATAACAAGCAAAGATTTTGGATATCTAATTTAAATTCAAGGCACTAATTAATCACATTCATAATGTAAGAATCCAAAGAACGATAAACTAGTGGAGTGCTATTATTAAGTAAATTAATGAAAAATTGAGGGTCAAAAATGAATGGTTAAGTTTTGATCAAGTCATCTATGTCAAATTCATACAAAACAAATATTTATTTAAAAAAAAATTATAAAATATAAGTAACATAATTTTAAAATGACGAATCATGTAATCAAGATATTCACATAAAGCGACTTCTCATCTATGACAATACTTATACAATAAATATTTCATAACATTTATATCTTATATAAGATATAATTCTTATTTTTATTAAATAATATATGTAGTAATATAGAGGGCTCAAGCAGTTAAAGGTGTGTTTAGACTAGGGCGTGAGAGAGCTAGCGAGCAATTAAGAAATGAGAGATATTGAGCAGGCAAACACGCAGCCAAAAAAATGAGTGGTAGTGGAGCAATACAGGAAGTACACAAGGGAGAAATTGATGAAGTTGGGAGGAGCGGTGACAATAGATTTAGTTGTGATCAACCATATAAAGCAACCCAAAAAGAAAAGATGTGGGGGTCGGCAAGGGTTTGGTGGCTTGCAGAGGAAAAGAGAAGAAAGGCGATGTGGCCTTTGTTCAGAGAACGACGAGCAAGTTTAAAGGGAAGATATCATAGAAAAACTACCATTCTTTTATTCTTCCTAAACTAACTTATGTGATTTATACCTAAAATGAAATAAGAAGAGGGATTGGTGCTAATCCTAGACTTTTCTTAAGTGATTTCATGCATTATGACTTGTAAGGATTTATTAGGGAATTAGCCTTAAGTTGTAGTATTATTGCAAGGAAATTTGAGAAATTTTAGTCATCTATGCCCTTGTATTAAGCATCGTGTTCATTATATAATATGATATTCGAAGAGGATAAAATAAGTTCGAAAGGTAATATTAGCATGCCTAAAATTTTGGGTAATTCCACTTCTAATTAAGAGTACTATTTCTTCCATATAGAACATTGAACAATTTATACTTGTTTATTAAAACTTCTTTCCATACAATATTACTTTATTTTCATTCTTTATTGAAACTCCTCATATTCTTATGAATTGTGAATGTGCTGCTTCTCTGTCTCACAATTCTTCCGTATATCATGATCATTCTATAGTTTATGTTATTTTGATGAAAATATCACAATTTAAACTCATTTATGCAATGGATGATTACATATAGTTATAAATTGTTAAATGAAATGCTTATGATGTGTATACGAACTTGTGAATTAACCACAAATCACTCTTCCATCTTTTGGTGATTGCAGTTTGTGGAAATGTACATCAGACATGCATGAGGTGTTCACCTCCATCCATTAAAGTTGTCGTTCCCACCTCAGTTTATATAGGCTCTCAAGCTAGTTCATGACACAAGCACTTAAATTAAAAAAGAAACATAGCTCACCTTGACCTGTTGGTTGGGAGCTTAGCC
This sequence comes from Dendrobium huoshanense, assembly GCA_016618105.1. Taxonomy (NCBI): domain Eukaryota; kingdom Viridiplantae; phylum Streptophyta; class Magnoliopsida; order Asparagales; family Orchidaceae; genus Dendrobium; species Dendrobium huoshanense. The sequence continues at coordinate 10,397,598 of CM028358.1, read as the reverse complement.
TACCAACTAAGAGATCCTAGGTTCAAGTCTTGTGTATACGATGTGTGTGTAAGTCTGCCTTAATTGGCCTAAATGTCCGAAAAAATATATAAAAAAAAAATCAAAAAAGAAAAATAAGAACTTTAAATAAATTCATAATAAGAAGAAAAAATTTTGACCATCCAATTTAAGCCAATAACAATTGACCATAACTTAAAATTTATATGTTCAAATCATAAGTACACCTTTAAAATATAAAATATGTATTAGTAAATAAATGCATTTGTCTATATCACCAACCAATTGGTTGAGTCTATTGACTTATAAAATAGAAGCCAAAGGTTTAAATTCTTATATGTAAGTGTGAGTGGGTGGCTGGCAAATATTCGGTATATGTGTGTGGGCGTGTGGGAGTGGGTGGGTGTCAGCTAGTTCAATTGTAAATCTCGCATGCATCAAATTAAAAAAATAAAATATGTACAAACTTTATCAAATAAATATACACGAGCTAGGTATTACCATCCCGCATCTTCCACAAATCAAACTTATCACATGGAAGTTTTCAAGGAAAAACTATGGATGCACTGTAATACTAAACAAGGCTTAAATGCTCCAAAAAGTAGTTGTTTCATTGATATTGATTGGGAAAAAATTAACTGTAAATTGCTCAAGTTGGTATGCACTTTTTGGGGGAAGAAATTTTACATAAAAAATAAGTCAAATAGAAAGTATATATGTAGGATAAGTTTAAAGGTGATTGCAAAGAATAAATCATATTTCAATAAAGAACAAGTGCATCAAGTACAAACCCCAACACGAAGAATATAGATATCTCTAGCAACTGAATGTAGCAAGTTTGGTCGTTGAACTTTTATGGCCACAATACATCCATCAAGTGTGCGCCCTTGATAAACCTGAGAAAAGCAGCATAAAATGGTGAAGAAAATATAACCTGAACAACGTGATATCAGTGATGTTCCTATAAAACGGTCAAGCATTAACTATATAAATAAAACATGACAATCGCTATCAAATGCAATTAATCACCATTTCCATTTAAACAATCAAGAAAAAATTAAAGGGATAATCAAGAAAATTTGTAAAGTTTATAAAATGACGATACAAAGAAGGTAAATTTTAGAAATAAACATTAAAAATAAGAGGGCAGGTTGCAAGTTTAAAGTACATTAATTAAGCTCAAAAATGCCTCAAGGGCAACAAAACTTTTTAGAGAAGAAATTTGGATAAATTCCAAAGAGAACTGGGGAATATCATTTGCCATTTTAATGCTCAATTCTAAAGACAATTGATCAAGAATTATAAGCAGTGATTAGTAACTGCTTTTATGCCTCGCAAATATTTCTTTACTTTGTTTAGAAAATTGTCCATATTCGATGAGAAAAAATAATTATTTCCCATGATTGAACTTCTAGCAGTACAAGTGATTCACTATTCACTCTAGCTGTCTTCAAATGAACTTAAATGAAAAGGGATTCAGTGAAGCATATACTTTGCTAGGAAAATGTAGCATCCAGCATCAGATTTTTCGCAACAGCAGATCCTCTTCAGTTAATGTTCACATATAGAGCATCATTAGGAATGGCCTGAAGTAGTAATATTTAAGCAAGAAAATCATGTAAAATCCAGAAGAACAAATTCGCTTTCTACATGATAGACATGTTTTTAGAACTTTAATATCAGTAATGGAAATTAGGGTAGAAAATGAAACATAACAGAGGTCTAGACCCCAATCTCATTAACATCCATTTATGTTTCTCTTATCCATCTCTGCCTCATGCCATCTCACCAAGTTACCCTATGAAATGAGATTTTATCAAATTTGTCCAGTAGAACTAGTCGGACATGCTAGTGATCTTGGGACGAGAGTTGAGTTTGAGAAAGAGATTGACTTTGCTTCAAAGATGAGGTTGGTAGACTAGGTCTTGGATTGATACCCACGATCTATGGGGTAGAACTCTTCCTTCTTCTTTACTGAAATCTAGAAAATATGTTACAAGAAAGCCTAAAATAGGAATTCAATCCCCTTCTGGGACTTACGGAGCACAATTCTCCAAGGGAAGAAGGATCTACATAAAAGAGAATATGTAAGTGTCTAGAAAAAAATGTTGGAAAAAGGATGCCGCACATGCCCCTAATTTATATATGCATGTCAAGCTCAATATGTAAACGTCTAAAAAAAATATTGGAAAAAGGATGCCATGCATGCCCCTAATTTATATATGCATGTCAAGCTCAACGCTACAAGCTGTGTTGTACAAAGTACTACCACTCTAGAGTAGTTACAATTTCAAAATTAACAAATGTGGCTCACTTAAATATGGCACCTGCCTGAAGAATTCCTCCTACACGAGTCGTGTAGGGAAAGTATGTTGTTGCCATATATAACTGCCAAATTTTGACTGATGGGATACATCAGTCATGAGCTGCAATTAGAGCACTAGTATTCATCTACTAATAAGCAAGGACTGGGTTCAAAGTGCTCCACTAATCAGTTATTAGCATGCAACTTGCCTTAGATGGTTACCCTTTGTCAAGTTCTTAGCCGCTTCTTGTTCAACTCATAAATGATTGCTCCAGATGATTCTTATTAAGCTGCTTCTTATGGCAGCTTAATCCAATGAAATAGTTTGGCTCAATTTGGCCAGCCCAGATGACCCAATCGATAGTGGCATAGCTCACCTTGCTTAATTTATTTGATCAGCTTAGCTCATGCTAATATAAGTATACATTAGTCCTCAGATTTCTTTGTGCTCGAGAACCAACTACAAAGCAATGAAAGAAAGATCCTATATCCAATCATTATTCACCGAAGTATGAATCAAAACAACAATAAATTTGAGCTGCGAATTTGAAACATCATTTACTGAGATCATGACATGTTGACGGCTTTTCTTGAAGCAAAGAGATAAAATCTAAAGAGCTTCTCCCTCTCAAATTTCCTTGTTCTTTCCTGAAAATTTCCATTATGCTTCAAGAGCAACTTAATTTTATGCATTCAGAAGCAGAGCCCTGCATTGGATACCCATACCCACACCCACCCATGGGTATGGGTACGCTCATGACCTTGTGGGTGGGTATGGGTGGGTACTCAACATCGGGGGATAAATCGATTTACATTACTAATCACCGTATATCTTATATTACTGCAATCCTCACTACATAGTGTGCAGCACTTAACCATGTTGTGACTACGATAAATTCGGATATGCGGCTTGAAAGTTTGCAATCAGAGCAAAGGGCAACAAGCCTCAAGGCCATCAGTACGTGGTAGATTGTGTTCAAAAAGTATGGAAAGTGGGTGGGTATAGGTGGGTACGACATCCCGAAAGTCACCATGGGTGGGCATGGGTAGGCATGGGTGGGCGAAGCCTATCCAAGTAAAGCATGGGTACCCAATGGGTACCCAACCAGGACCCCATGTAGGGCTTTATTCAGAAGGCTTTTGTGATCTCATGATCAAGAGTATAACTCAACAACATTAATAGAAAATAAGCCAAAAAATCTAATTCGTTGAAGTTGGGTTGAAATTTTTAATTGTGTTTTTCTTAGAAGATTGGAACTATACTTCACCTAACATCGAACAGGAGCAGAAAATATATAAAAAGCACCTTGTCTAATAGAAGGTCTATAAAAAAACTCAAGTAGTGGCATTTTTTTTTTTTTAGCCTCTTAGAATGTATGTATTCGGCAGGTTGTGCTTGAAGATATATCATATGTCACTCTAAGGATGCATAAGCATTTGATCAAACAATAATGACCTTTACTTTAATATTATTATTAAATTCCTTGTAACCGGTTCTGTATTTTTTCTTCAGGATCAAATAGTTTTTATTAGGTTTACTAGACACCCTTTAATCTTGCTAAGTTCTTTAGTTAGTAAATTTTATCATTCCCATTCCAGTTGTCATCCATCATTATTCTTCTACAATTTTGACAGTTGTTGGAACACAAGCTATGTTAACTCAACACTAGCATGTGGAGGATCAAGCCTTGGTAAATTTCTTATTTAGCTAGAATTTATAACCCAGCCAAAGCCAACTGGCCACCCGCACCTACCCCATCACCCCTTCTCAGCTTCTCACAAATTGTCAGCCTGTCGTCAACCACAGTACCACCATCAACCCCAATGCTGGTATAGCCAACCGACTTCACTCGCCGTCTTACTCTCTTCCTCACCCTCTTTATCTCTCCCTTTCTCCCTTTAAATAGAGAGAGAACATTTCTCTCTCTACCCTTACTTCACTCTCTACCACTCTCTTCTAAGTTCTCACCCACCTTTATTTGTTTAAACAGAGAGAGAACGTCTCCCTCTAATAAATATTTCAAAATATTTCTCATTTTGAAAATCATATAATAATTCTACAGTTTGCAATTATTTTAAAATTTGAAATCCCTTTTCAAAACTAAAACGTTTGTATTGACTTTGACAAACGTCCCAAATACTCGAACACAAAGTCTGAGAATGTTGCACGAACTAAAAAAAAATGAAATTCAAATTTACCTCACACCAAGAATCATGCAACCCCTTTTGAAAAACAAGGAATTATTTTTTTTTAATTCACAAATTGTATTATAAGTACAAATTTAAGCTCTCATTTTTACACGATATTTCTCGAGTGGGTCGCCTAACCTATCAAGCAATGCACAAGCCTCATATCTCAAGTTCTTTCTTGTCCTCATAAGGGCAAGAATCGACAAGACGAGAACCTCAATGATGATCATGTTGAGACTTGAGAGAAAATATCAATCGAATGGAACCTTATCTTCAAAATGTCGCTAAATTCTAAAGCTAATCATCTGAGGCTTGAACTCTAATAAAATTCAAAAACTCAATATTTGTCAGTAACTAAAAATATTCAAGTGAAATCTAGTCTTCATAACTTAAAACAATATCAATCCATCATCCACCACCATTTGACAAGGATGATAATGTTGAGAATAGCCTCAGGTCACTAAGAGGTCAATGTCTTGTCAACCATATTGCTATGATTTATTCTTAAATAATTTCTTGTCAATAAGAACATGGCACATGTCCTCCAACCAGTGGTTTTAAACCAAATGACACCACAAGTAAATAGTTAGATCAGGCCCTCTGGCTCTAACCATGTAATTTGGCAACAAAATGGCACCATTAAATTATGGTTATGGGCAAAATCAACAACTTCACTAATAGCTAAAAAACTCTAAAGTGATGAATCATAAAGTGTACTTGATAAGGCATAGAACCCTGTATTATCTAAGATCGACTTAAATATGTCAATTTAAACAAAAATTCAACCAAAGTTTAAAAGGTTCCCCTAAACAAAGCAACTCATAACCACTGACAAAAATCTTTTAGTCAAGTTGGGTTGACTATCTCCCATGATAAACTAGACCAAGCTCCATGACTACCTGAGTTGACAAAACCATGAGATTTTGATCGAGTTTGTTCTCCATGACTACTTGTATCAGCAATAAAGGCTGATTTAATTATGTCAATAATAAAGGTCGATGATTCTCTCCCTTTTGTTGTTGTTGAAATAACTGATTGGTCTTTTATGACTTGGACCGGGTAGCTACGCAAGCGGAAGTATGTTTAAGAAAATCAAAGGCCACCCCATCCAGTGGAGAGGCATCATAGCCAACTTCATTGGAAGTTGCTGTAGGAAGTGACACAAGAGGAGCTCGAACTCGTTTTTCGAAAATTTGACTCTAACGAAGACGGAAAGATCTCGTCATTGGAGCTAGGCGCCATCTTCGATAGCCTACGGCACACGGCGTCAGCTGTGGTGCTCGCTCATGTGATGAGCGAGGCCAGTCTTGAGGAGTTTGCGGATATGAATACTAGCAAGGTCGATTCCATAGTAGCGCTCGAGGATCTCCGCCGCGCTTTCTGTCTTCGATCTTGATCGCAACAGATCGTTATCAGTGAAGGAGCTCGCACGCGTGATGCACGGCCTCGGCGAAGGGGTTTTCATCGCGCAGTGCTGGAAGATGACAGATGGCGTCGATTAGGATGGCGACGACTTCGTTGCTTAGTAGGAGGTGCGTCGCTTCTTCGGATCCTTCGTGGTTGTTCGACTACACTGCTTCGACGACTTTCCCTTCCGGTCGGATCGAAAGTTTCGCTCCTTCGGCTCGTTTGTGGTTGTTCGACTATCCTCCTTCGACGTCTCTCCTGTTCGGCTTTGGGTGCTTCATAGGAGGCGCTTCTTTGGCTCCTTTCGTGGTGTTCGTCTACGCTCGCGCAAGTTCGGACCCTACTGCGACGCCGGTGTTTAGCGGAATCGGAGCTTCAGTCGAGGGTTTTGTTCGTGGTTGCGCTGGCGTCTTGAAGGATCCCCGGTTCTTGCAGCGTCAGAAGCTTGGAACATTCGGCAATGAAGGCCACCGGATTTTCTTTGGCTCTGATACCATGTTACAATTCATAGAATTTGAGAAAGGTAAAAATACCTTCTAATTATTATACAAAATTATCCCTATTTATAGATCTATACAAGATGTCTTAATAAAGAAATAAATAACTTCTAATTGATACATAATTGCCTCAATATAATCCTGCCTAATTCAGCTACCCAAATATAGAAGGATATTGGCGTGATCCAGGTTCGCCTCCCACGGATTCTCATCCTGACCGTGGGATCAAATGCAAAGGGATGACTGAGATTTTGACAAAGACTTGTTAGAAAAATCCACATTTTGATATCCCAAACAATCAATTTACGAATCAAGGGTTTATTTTTTTATTTTATTTTTTTTTTAGACTATGGTTTCATATATCTTGGGTTTATTGTTCAAAGTGAGGGTGAAATAGATAGGGATATTATTAGTAGAATTCAAGTTGGATGGTAGAAGGGGGGGAATGCATCGGGCCATTGTTTAATAGAAAGTACCCCTCTAAGGGAAAATTCTATAAGAAGGTGGTGAGACCTGCAATGCTTTATGGCACAAAATGTTGGCCATTAAAAGAGAAGCATAAAATTAAGCTAAGTGTTGCAAAGACGAGGAAGCATGGGTGGATGAGTGGCTTTACTTTTAGAGAAAGAATGTGAAATAAGTATACATGTGAAAAGGTTGAAGTAGCTCCTGTGGCAAATAAGATTAGAGAGAGTCGCCTTAGATGGTAATGGTCACATAAAACGTCAGTCCTCCGATGACTCGTTTAGGAGAATAGATGTATTAGATATGGCATATGTTAAGAAAGATAGAGATAAACCTAAAAAGACTTGGTTAGAAAGTATTAGAAATGGCCTTTTTTATTAGATTTAAATGAGAATTTGACTCTTAATAAGAAAAATGGAGAAAAAAGATTCATCTAGCCAACCTCAGGTAGTAGGATGAAGATTTGATGTCGTTGTTGTTGTTGTTATTGTTGTAGACCATGGTTCCATTGAAGGGTGAGGATATGGTTGTGTCGGGTAATATGGGCTATGGAGTATGGACTCAATTGCTCGGTACATTAACCTTAGTTCTCTTAAGAAACTCAGTATCTTGACTTAGTTATGACCTAAATTGTCAAAACAAATAACAGGTAAATTAGTTGCTTCCCTTATTTAAGTTTACCAAAACGGGCCAACAATATGTTTCATGCTGTGACTGAAAAGACACAAGAGTGATGCTCTCAAAGGGAGCAAACATCTAGATGAAGGCTCGAGTTTAGAAGGGCTACAAACATAATAGAAAAAAGTAGAAAACAATAATTATTATCAATTTTGCAAGATAAGTATCTGGAGTTTCCAACACACACCTGACCAAATGAAGCAGCAGCGACAGTCTCCTCGGAAATGTAACTGAAATAGTTCTGGACAGGCCCTCCCAGTTCTGTCTCAATTATCTTCATCGCCACTGCTCTTGGAAAAGCTGGAATTTTGTCATGCAAATCAGAAAGTGCCTGTAGGGAAGATGAATGAACGGACAAAGCCATAGAATTGTTAAAATGACCCTAATGATTTTTGCTACTATGCAGAAGCATACCAAAAATACCAGAAACAAAGAATAAAACCAGAAGTTGCCTTAATTAACTTCATTAAAGTAATCAAATTAGCAACATCTGAACATTTTCACTGAGAAGTAAAATATTTCTAAGGATGCTAAATGTGAGAATAGTAGAATTCATAACTGTTGCTGATGAATAATTTATTGCCTGCATTAAGCTGAGGTCAATTTAACATTATTGTAAGACAAAAACATGCATCCAAATTCATCTCAATCCAAAATGGCATGCAGCAACAGCAGCAACATTAGAAAGTTATATCAAGATTAAATCCTTAAAACATTAACACCAAACCTTGGAAATTTCTGAACCAATTATGTCAGGCCTTGTAGAAAGTGACTGGCCAACTGAAAAGTAAACAATATACTTCGTAAGTTACCAGCTTAAATGAAAATTTGTTAGAATTTAATAGCACGCAAGTGAATGGAAATGTTTAATAAGATGATGATTTGAATTTGTGCCTAAACTATGGGAATGGAAAACAACTTATCGAACCTTTGATAAAAGTTGGACCAAGATTCAACATTGTTTCTTTTAAAAGCTGACCAACATGATATGCTCCATCACTCAAGGTGCTATTCTCTCCTACATCTTTCGTACTTGACTTGAGAATTCTTGCAAGCCGGAATCTTATAGCAGCATAAGAAAATGAAGAGAGCACCTTCAAATGCATCACGGAAAACAGTAAAGCTCAAGTCATCAATAGGTTCCAAAGAGTACGGTTGATTATAAAAAAAGGCACTTTGATAAACGAATACAAGGACAAAAGGTATAGCTGATGGTCAATAGCTTAAGAGAACGTACGAAACTTTTGCAATGCATCTTCACCACCTAAGTACAATATATGAGTACAGCATCACCATCTCTTAGAAAATAACCCAATTTTTTACTCATATTCATTAGTATCTCACCTAAGTTGAAGATCTGTTAAAAATGTTAAGCGTAGGGAGAGAAAAAAAATAAAGAAAACGGGAGTGAGAACAATCTCCAAATTAAAAAACATGAGTAGTTTAGCAAAAATAGTGCTTGAAGAAGGTAAATAGAGTAAAAAAAAGGAAAAAATCATCATTTAAGGAGAAGAGAAGAAACTTTTATGAAAAAAGTTAGAAAAGAATGTACCTCTAATGCAGATGAACCGAGTGTTCAAGCCAGCAGGTTTAAAAACTTAAATGTGGGTAACAAAAAAGATGAAAGAATATGTTAAGAATATTGGAGAAAAGCACGCGCCTAAAAGCAATGAAGCACACGAGAACAAGAAAAATACTACAATTTTTTCTCACTTTTACCTCAAAAGTATTATTTCCTCTCTTTTTCTCTCTTCAAACTTAAATATGATTCCTCTATCAACTATGCTCACCAGAAATAGAGGGAAACCTAGCGCCTCCTATATCTAACTACCTTATCAGTCACCAAACACTTTGACAACCAACAATTTCTTCTTTTAAAGGTCTTTGGCTTCTAAGTAACATATTTGGACTTCAATGCTAGTTTTCGACCACCCAAGAGATAAATATCATTGTATGTCACCGACCAAGATAACAAACAACGTTTGGTCACTCCAACGGCAACATATTTAGTCTTCAAGCCTCTACGCCTGGTTGAATAAAGCAGAAGAATGATTGGTGTCTTTCAACTCCATACAACCATCTCCTTATAAAATACTTAGAGTGGTGGATAACAAACTTGTCGAGTTAGGAATACGACATTAAGTAATAGATAACGTATTTGTAGAGGTTAGATGGAGCTTTCAGAAATGAATGATAAACATATGAAACAAATTGCACAGGAGTTCACTGAATTTTTTTAGTAATTTGATCAATATATCATCATTTACCACCATCCTTATCTTGTTGCATTGTTGCTCTATATTTCTGAAGTATTGTATGCTCTACAATGCCAATTTACCCTTTCGAAGCTCCTTCTCGACAAAAACGTTATTCCTCATTTCACCTCTAGGATCATCAATAATAGTTTTTTTAACAATTGCTCCCATTATTTCGATAATTGATGTCAAGTACATCGTATCATCCTAGCTTTCATATGATATTACCATAACACCCTGAATCACCTTCCAAAAATCAATAAAGAAGGTAGAGATGCAACCTTCTTCACAAATTTGTCCAGTCACGAATAAGTTCCTCACCAAGCAACGAAAAAGCCTCACATTGTAAAGCTTCCACATAAATCACTCCACATCACCAACTCCTATAAAGTTTAAGAGTTTACCATCAGCAAAACGAATCTTCTTGCAATCTCCTGCAAAATAATTAAATATAAACTCTATGTGGAGTTGAATGAAAGGATGCACTTGAGTCCAAGATCTACAACTCCATAAGATTATCTGCATTAAGGACCAGTGCATCATAAATCGCTTCACTTAAATCATTCACATTTCATCCATTTGATATATGTCGATACAGTTTATCAACCCATCCTACCAGAACCTATGCGGTCATTTAAATCAACACCAATAACTAATTTATCTTCCTTGTATATACGTTTATATGATTTACCAACACATTCAAAAATTTATTTCTTTAGATTCATTTCCAGAAATCAAAAGAAGCGATAATAACAAAAGCCATATTTTTCCATACATAAAATGGTGGTTATCTACCAAACACGTCAATAACAACATACAAGTTCCAATACCTCAAGAATTCTAAACATTAAAACATGAGGTCGACAACTGAAATAATCTTCGACTTTTTCAGGGTCATAGAACTCGGGTAGAGGCATGGTCCAAACTTGAAAAAGATGTTGGATGTAATCAGCATAAGACTTCAGTGCTTCGAGATCAGCCATTAATATGTCCAAGCCAGACAATCCTGCTAAAAGTAATTAAATGACCCAGATGTAAAATGCATCATTCAGAATAAAGCAAGATTGACATGTAACAAAAATTTAAAATTTTCAAGCTCAAGCAAATCAATAGGTGAATTAGAATTACAAAATAAATGTTTTAAATAAGGCATAATAACCTTGATAAATTTGGGGTTTGTTTGGCAAAAAATAAATAAGTGTTTTAAATTTTTAGTGCTTTAAGATTTCTTTTTAATAAGCAATTTGTTTTTTAGTAGAAAAGTTCTGAAATTACAGAAACAGGTATTTTGATTTTGAGTAATCACCTCTTGTAAGAAGCTCTTAATTATCAAATGACCAAAACAATAAGTGCATCGAAAAAAAGTAATGGAGGGCATGATCTATTACTTGATCGGATATGTTTATTTTCCAGGTTGACAAAATCGCCAATTAAAAAACTTGGAGGGGCAACTTTCTTAGAAAGTAAAGAATTCTATAAGCATAAGAAAATTTTAAATGAAGTTTATCAGACACAAAAAAATAGATAAAAGTTCTTAAGAGCATGCTTGACATGCTTTAAGCAAGTTTATTCTTATTATCCAAACAACCCATTATAAGCATAAATGTTTTTGTTTCTTATCAGGTCTATGTAACACATAAACAGAATCATTGGCTGTTGAGCTGTTCATAAAATAGGTGTACAATTTCTTAGTTTGTGCAAAACTAACTTCTTTTTTAAAAATCCTTTGTCATTTATTGACTTAGTTTCTTTGCTCGGTATACCACTTCTTTATATCAAAGAAGATGACCACCAAAACAAAATCAACACGCTGAAGCAGAACCCAACGTTCCTGCATTTAGCTTATATCCAACTTGTTTAGAAACATGGATAATTAATTATGATTTTCATCGCAATAGCAATACCCTCTTTCAATAAATACCATATATATTCTTCATTCTTAATTATTGACAATGAGACAAAATTATACAAGACTAATCTAACTCAGAATCCGATCCCACACTCAGTACGAAGGCATTGTCACAAACCTAAATATACATTTTGCAACTCACCAGCATTACTAAAAAAGAAAACACCCGACAGAACTAGTCAACTAATGCTATCTTGCATATAAAAGAACCGGACCTAAGAAGATATTTGTCCATGCGAAAGAGCTTGATAATTAGCGCAATTTGCACAATAAAATTTTCTAAAGGACTAGTCTCTAGCCCTTATCATACAATGCCAACAAAACTCCGAATAAGTCATTAGCTACTGAATCAGCGATCCAAAAACCCCGGAATAACAACAACAGCAACATTTCCCAATAACCTTTGACATTTCAGAATAGCATAACATAGTTCGACAATAAAAACACTATTATCTGAATCATGCCTATCTGCATGAAAAATTAAACCAATTAGGGCACGATAAAGCCTTGAAAGGGAAATATGCGACACGGGAACCTGGCGGGTAAGAGACACTGGGCCACGAGGACAGCTGCCTCCGGGTGTGGTGGGCTTCCTGGTTTTCGAAGAATCGGAGCCAGAAGAAGTCGCTAAGAATCCCGGACACGTACTCGTGGATTGGACGGAGTGGCTCAGCAGCCAAGCGCAGCCGCTCGCTGACGAACTGGCGGTCGCACCTTACAACTTGGAGAACATTGCCCAAGGCTGCGCGCTTCTTCTCGCTCTTTTGCTTCTTCACTGTGAAGCCTGACCGGGCGGCGATGCGAAGAGGCGGCGGCGAAATCACCGCGACAGTCGCCATGGAGGTAGAGCGGAGTTAATGAGTTATGTGGTCAGTAATGGCGCTTCAAATGGGAATGAACTAAGGGATAAGAGGCGGTGGCAGGAGAGATGAATTGCCGGTAGGATCACTGCGGATCCCAAAGAAATCGAAGTTTCGAGCAGCAGAAAATTATGTTTCCAGCAATTTGGCTGGGTGATTTGGCGGAGTCTGGACTCTAGCTTTCGGTGATTACATTTACATTTTTAATATAATGTTAATAAATTGTGATTCAATAACCAGGAACAGCAAATTTAATTGTCGCCCATTTTTAAAAAAAAAATTGCGAAAGATCCCCACATTTCAGGATTTTACAGAATAAAATTGTATACATGTTAGAAAAGAAAAACGAGAAACAGGTGATGAAGATGGACACTGATTTGGAGTTCGTTGCATTCTCTGAGGAGATGATATGGTCACAAGACGCAAAGGCTGAAAAGCGGTATGCAAACATCCATGAAAACTTGAAGATAACAAGACTTCAGCAAACTATGAAGAGTTTACATGATAATGTGGAGATTACAATGATGGATGAAATTGGAGTCAAATTGACTGATGGTGTTGTAAAATTCAACTTATCGATAAATTTGAAACTCCTTTCAAGTTTTATTGTGTTTTCTGTAGATTATAGTTTTTATGATTTATAATGTATTTTAAAATATTTACATGCCGAATGTCGCGAATAAACAATCTAATTATGTGTTTTTTTTTCCTCTTTTGAATTTTTTTTTAAGTTTATGAATTCTATCTATTGTACAAATTTTGGGAAATGCTTCTTTTTTTTTCTCTCTTTTGAAAGTTTTTCCCTAATTTCTACACATTATGTATACAAAAAAAAATTATTGGAATGTTGTATGTTCCTTATACAAACCCTGTGTATTGCATGTAAAATGCTTAGATGCATCGTGCTCATGGTTTTATGTTGTGTCTCTCATCTTTTCAATGTTCTGTATACTTATACAAATTGTGCATATAGGAAGATTTTTATGGAAATGTTGTATGTTTCTTATACGCACAATGTGTACAAGTTTTACACATGGTGTGTACAAGTTTGCACACACCTTGTGTACGATTTAAACACACGTGTATTAATTCCTTCACACACTTCATGTATATAAGTTGTACACAATGTGTGTGTATGCAAGCTTGTACAAAATTTGTGTACAACTTGTACACATGTGGTGTATTAATTCCCCTTCTACACACATTGTGTATTAGTTATACAAAGGGATTATACAAGGAGAATTTGTACAATTTGTACATAGGTTGTGTATTAATTCACTTGTGATGTGCTTTCTCTTCTCAATATTTTTCCCTTTATAAACAGGGTGTGTATAAAAGTGAGATTGAGGCATAAGAGTTGTACTGTAGATATGCCCATAATGCTGGTTTTGGGGTTCAAAAGGAACACCACATTTACTATCCAAATTCTAGAAATATAAGATCCAAGGATTTTGTATGTTCAAAATCTGATTTCAAGAAGGATCTTGATTTGAATTCGCAAACAAAATATCAAAAATTAAAAACCAGAACGGGTTATCCAATTATGATTAAGTATAAGCTGGATCAAAATGAAAATTGGAATGTGCAAAAATTTATAGGAAGTCGCAATCATGAATTGGTTATGTCATAAGACTAACATCTACTTAGATCATGTAGGAACATGAGTAATGAGAAAGTATCAGTTCTGAAATCAATGATATAATATAGGATAAAAATCATTGATGCATTTCCAACCTTATCGATGAAGTTGGAGGTATCGAGAATGTTAGATTCTCTAGGAGGAATGCATACAACTATATTCATAAAGAGAATTGAGCAAAAATTAAATATGAGGACACTAATTCTTTAATTCAATTTTTAAAATATTAGCAAGTTGATGATAATATATTCATATGGGACATCCAATTCGATAAGTTTGGTATATTGTTGAACTTTTTTGGTTGATGGGATGGATATGATAGATTATGAGTGTTTTAAAAATGTGATAATTTTTTATACTAGCTATAGACTTAAAAATATAATTTAGTATATGCATCATTTATCAGAGTTAATATTCATTAGCAAATAATTCTACTTGAGGTGACTTTTTGTTAGATAAAATATTTGAATCATTTATATAATTGTTTAGAATATTTTATATGAATAATGGTTGATAAATATCCAATAATAGTAGTTATTGATCATAACCATGTAATTGCTAGGGACATAGAAGTTGTATTACCTCACACACATCATAGATTATATTAGTGATACATCTCTAAAAAGAATTCATCAAAAGTTTGTTGCTTCAATAGAAATAAAAAAAATCTGAGGACTCTTTTATAAGTATTAGAGCAAGTGTAACTCTTCAGAATTTGAGAAAACATAGACTGAAATTATCACAAAATGGAGCCCCCATAGCAATGGTTGGTTTAATGAGCTTTATAGGATAAGGAATAAGTGGCCAACAGCATCCAATAAGGATTATTTTAGCATGGTCATTCTATCCACAGCGTAATGAGTCTACTAATAATATGTGTCATGATATTTTGAAGCCCATAAGTTTCATAACTGATTTTTTTCTAGGCCTAGAAAATGTGATGATTGCATGATGTCAGAAAAAACAGGATTAAGATTATAAATATAGTCAGTCTGTAGCAACACCAGTTATACACAAGGAGTTTACATGTTTATAAGTTGTACACGGGATGTGTACTTGAGAAATTTATATTTTGTTGAGCTTGGTTTGTCAACAAAGAAACTTATCATAGAGGTAAATACAACATAATAATATTCACCTTTATGACAGATCAAGTTCTCTAAATGCCTAAATGCTTCAACGAGAAATTTATACACATCTCAGCAAACAATTAGCTAACATCTGATTACACGAGGATGATGATGAATATTATTGCGTCAGAGCAAAATTGGCTTTAAATTCCATTTTAGAGTAATAATGATAGTTAAATAAAAATGATTCATTATATCAATTGATATTTCATTGCAATCTTATATTGATCGTTCATTATAATTATTGATTGTTCATTGTAATAGTTTATGGTTAAAAATGATTTGGTATAATCTTATGTTAAGAAAATCAATTTAAGTGGCTAATATTTTACTATTCTAACAATATATATGTTTATAAGGAGATTTTATACACAGTATTGCGTATAAGTTGTATACAGTGTGCGTATAACTTGTATAAAGGAAATTTATACATGACATGTGTACAAGTTGTACACAAACTTACAAGCAGTGTGTGTGCAACTTATACAAAAAGAATTTATATTCAACCTGTATACAAGTTATACACTGTGTGTAAAATTTATACACACTGTGTACAACTTATACACACCTTGTGTATAAGATGTATAAAGAGTATGTACAAGGAGAATTTATACACATCATGTGTATACGATAATTAATTTCTTGAAAATTGAAGATAAAATTCAAAACCTTTGTGAATGGCTTTTACCAATAAAGAATAAATTACTCTTATTTTTTATTAATAATTTTACAATTATAAATGTATGGAAAAATGAATATTTTTATTTTATACTTGAACATAATAAGACATATGCCAATTTCACCCTAAATTTTGTCATTTTTTTCACTTCAATCTTGATGATCAATCCAGTTGGCATGCTCATAATGGATATCAATTCATATATTTATAGATAAACATGCCTTAAACAATATTGTTCTTCTAGGTTGGCAAACTAGTGTCACTCTAAAAAGGTCAATCTCTTATATCTGAATCAATCAATCCCCGCATATCCTCATGTAGGCTTTATATTAAGTAGGGTATGTACAAGTCATATGAGCATCTTTAAAGTAAAAAAAAAAAAAAAAAAACAAAGGAAACAGCTGGTTTCTCACAATCTAAGAAAAATATGAGCCAACCGTTGGAGGGTGAATCGGATAGTGAGCCTGTGAAGAAGAAGCTTCAAGCAAGAAGATCCTTCTGCAAAGTGAAATGTACTTGCTCAATTATGTTGGAATATCACTTGGTTGGGAGGAAATACATGAATTTTATGCACCAATTAAAAAAAAACCTTAAACAGATTATGTAGCTTCATCATTCATGCCTTCAACAAATATAGTGATAAAATTCCAACTTAACCAAGCTCAAATCCCCTTATAAACATGTGTACAAGCACAAAAGTGTTGATATGTATTGTAAGAACTGGTCTGGTTGATTCAACTAAATTGGCTAGACTATGCATTAACCCTGCACGAACATAGGTCGAATGAACAGGCGAGCGGGAAAAACCTGCAATGCAGTACACATGCGTGAACCTTCCCGAAGGGGTCGATTCACAATTCTAAAAGGATATTCATGTACGGAAGTGGAAACTAACAACCCCTCGTGATAAATAGTTTTGATTCGCTCACTCCCGTAAGAGCAAAACACATGAATAGCTTTGTTTCGAGAGGGAAGCATGCATTGAACAAGAATAAGAAGAAAAAAGGAAGATATGCTTTTCCAATTTTATTTATTTTTGTGTATATTTCTTCCATTATTTAATCTTACGAAAGGATCAATTGTTTTATTTGAGTGCAGAGGAAGAAAGTTTGGAACGAGATAAGGAAAAATGTGATATTTTGGAGTTTCTTCTATATCTGACGACAAAGGAAGGAGTAAGTAATTTAATTTAATGAAACTTATATAATTTTATTTCTCTAATTGAATGAATAAAATATTATTGTCGTTAGTAAGAATTTAAATGATGCAAGTCATGATTCATCAGCAAAGGAAGGGAAGTTTCCTTTTAATGAAGGAAGGATATATTGAGGTAATTATTTAGATTGAGAAAATTTTAGTTACATAGTATGTTAGAAAATAAAGGTAATAGTGTAATAGAGATTGTGAAGGAATTTGAGCCATTTTATATTATGTAATGTTGAACAATTAGTCAAAAGTTCTCTTTGAAAATGGTTGAAATAATTTGTGTTATTTTGAATAGTGAAAGATTTTCATACTAAGACTAGTATTGGAAGCCTATATCAAGATTGAGATTGGAAGGAAATTAAAGCACGAAAATAACTAAGAAGGTAATTACGAATGTTTTTATTTCAATCATAATTTCTTTTTAATTTATTGCAATTACCATATGTAATTCTATAAATGGTTAATGAATGTTTAATATATACAATTAAGCAATCGAGAAAATTCAACGTGGTAACACAACAATTATTTTATTTCATTTTCATTTGAGTTTGAACTACTGAATTAGACATATGAAAATCTTATTATGTTCAAAATGATGAAAGTTTAAGATTCATAAAAGATAATGTAATAATGCTTAACACTATAATATGTAAAATAAATTATCAATAATTAAAAGAGAAAAAGGTATATGCTTGAAATTACAGGAGTCCACCCCATATGGTAATGACTGGAGATGTAATGTTCACGTGCACATTAAATACAAAAGAAAATGGAGATGAAAATGATTATACCTTTATTGATATATTTCGACTGTGCTTCTATACTAATTAAAATGAAAAATGTATAAATGTCAAATAAAAAAGAACAAATGAAATTGAAAAAAAAAAAGAATGAATTAATTGGAAAGGCTAATTATAAGGATATATTGCATATAAATATGTTGTATATGCTTTAATTATATAAGAAATTAAAAATAATATACAAGAATGTGCATGGATATTATATATGCATAAATGTTATATGACAATGGTAATTATCCATTGAGTTTACTATGTAAACTCAAATTGTACTATTAAATTCTTCAAGTTATCTAATAAGTCAAAATGGATAAAAGAGGAGAGGAATACATCTATAGAAGACGACAATTGAATGAGAGCAGATATAAAATAGTTTTAGTAATGTTTCAAATGTATAATTTGTTAGTGGCTCTTCAATGTTTATAGACTGTTACTTATTATGATTATGTGCAATTGTAGAAATTGTATTAACTATCCGAGTATTCGTTTCCACCTCGTTAATTTGAGTATTCGGTTTGGATCATGACATATAAATAATGGAGAAATAGATATTGTACATAAATTATACATTTACATAGGGTGTCAATAGTTGACACGATCAAAAAATCGTACCCAAACCTGACACGAATATTCCAGGTTTGGGTCAACCCTTTTGGGTAGGTTGGGTTTTTGCCTAGTCGCCTACCTCACTTCTGCTCGCCTGGCTCGCTAGCGCTAGTCTGCCTCGCCTGCACTCGCGTTCGTCTACACTCGGGCTCGCACAATGCCCGCGCATGCAATATACTTGCCCCCCCTGGCCGCACCCACGCTGTGCCGGATGCTCTGACAAGTGACAACCGGGGATAATCAGGCCGAGTTGACCCGATAACCCGACGGGTCAGATTCGAGTGGCAAATTTTGACCTGTTGTAAAAAAAGATCGGGATAAACAGTAGTCAGTTAATGTTAGGTTTGACCTGAACTCAACCCACAACCCAACATATGTTGACCCATATGCTAAGAAATGTGAAAAAGGAGCAGAATCGGCAACGGTCGGTGGGCACAGTGCACCACTTAAATGATCAACTGACCTATGATCATCAAATGGACTATGTTGTTACGATTGCAGCGTCATATTTATCAAAGCTGGAGCCCCTCGCGTTACCGTCCAAATGATGTTTGAACCAATGTTTTAAAAATCGAACCGGCCAGTTCGACTGATTCAACCGTGAAGCGGTTAATTGTCCAATCCGGTCCAATTTAAAAAATCAGCTTCGCAAATAATTGCATTAAACCGACAATTCAACCTATAACTAGTCCAGGTTCAAAAGAACTAACCAATTTTTCAAAAAAAAAAAAAAAAATTTAAATAATGTATACATAACATATTTTACTTTATTACATTTTTTAAAATAAAATTTTTAATAAATATTGATTTTTTACACCATAATATAAAGATGTAATCACTTCTTAAAATATGTTTTATCAAAAAATAATAAACTCTACACTATATAAAGACTTAAAAGGCAACTATCTCTTACTCCCCTATGAAAAAAAATTACATGAATTTTATATGAGCTTGAATATGAGTTTGAGGTTTATTAGGTCATTAATTTAGGTTGGTTGGGCAATAAATTTGGGCTGGTTGGGCAAAGTTTTTTTTTTAATTTGTATTATAAATTTATATATTATATTAAATACTATTCTTATTACACTTTTGTAAATTTAATATTATAAATTTATATATTATGTTAAAATTTTTAATTTGTTATAATGTATATTATAAGAATCACATTTATTATTACTATAATTAAATATTAAATTTAATTATAATTAAATTATTAGATATTAATAAATATAATATAATTAAACTATATGTCTTATACTTTAATTATATTATATAATTATATTCATCATTTCAATTCAATTTAATAATTTATTTTTATTGGGTGATAATATACTAAAATTATAGAGTTTATATTCTTAGAATTATAAGTTTAGCCTTTTGCAATTATCGTATCACTATTATTAATTTTTAATAAATTATTATTTATTACATCATTATTACTTCATCCAATTCGACATCAATTCCACCGGTTGAATCATGAACCTCTCCTTCTTCCAGTTTGTTGTCCGATCCAATTTTCACAACTTTGATTTGAACGCAAAACAAACTTCAACTTTGGGTTCAGAATGTGTAAGTCATTTAAAATTAACTATAATTGCGTCCAATGAACCTAACATGGGGAAATCGGAGCATAAATCGAGGTGACGACGTACAAATTTCATGGCGCTCAAAATTCTATCGCATTTTAACCATTTCTATAATGATAATAATACCAATCGGCCTTGTTCGAACACTACCTACCTCCATGCACGCCGACAACAACCCTGACTCTTACAACAAGTGATCCCTCACCTTTTGCCCGAACTCCACAAGCCAAACCCCAATGTCCAGGCTCTCGATCCTTCGGCCTCTTCAGACGCCGAGCCCAACCGAACTGTAACCCAAAAAGATTGAAGGGGAAAAACAGATTTTGTGCACAATTTTGTCATCAATATCGAGATCGTCGCCACCATCGCTCGTCATTAACTTATAATGATTTTCAAGCACAATACTCCCCGAATCCTATTTTCGTCGCTTTGTGGCACAACAAGTGGACCACCAATTCATGCTTTTCTTTGTGTGGTAGGAGAGAGTTCAGTGTGACGTTTATGACGAAGTGGGTAGGCCCTTTACACGATTTTTTAAACATGACAGGGATACACCTAAGTACCCGTGTACGTTCTTATACACCTACAAGAAAAATTGCAAGCTTCAAAGCGGGTATCCTAAAATCCCTATACACGCTTTCCATAGCGTTGTGGTATTGGAAACCACGACCGTGCACTTACTTGGCACATACTATACACATTTTTTTAACGTGATACGAAGACCTAGTTTCTCAAAATTCTCCTAAATGGGAGAAACACTGAGAGGCTGTCGAAATTCAAATTGATTCGGATAGAACTTGAACAATGAACATGGAATATAACTCAAGTCAATAAATAAGGAATCACACTTTAAAATTTTAAAAGTACTGTGATAACAAAGATACAAATAGTAAATGATAATCTAAGTCATTCAAATGAATATCAACGAACAAGTAGGGGAGTCATAATAGAGAAATTTTTAAACATAATCAACATGCAATAAAATATATTAGTCTCTTACGAATGCTCAAAATTAATATGCAATGAACATGACAACTTCACAAGTCACAACCAACATGCATGAAGAAATTAGTTCGGTTATAATCAATCATAACTTGCAGATGAGTTCACTCATTCGTTCGCAAATAATAACACTGGCAGCCACCCTACAAATACATTCCAGAAGATTGCAATGAATAGCTGTGTCAAAATAGGTTATCGAGTCGGGTTCAGGTCCAATCCGAACTTGACCCGCTCTCAGGTGACTCGACGTGAACCCGACCCGACTATAAAAATGGGTCAGGACACCGCCGCCCACTAGCCGTCGCTGTTGGCCATCCATTGTTGACGGTTACTGCCGGCTACCCGCAGTCAGCCACACCTTTGCCAATGTCGGACACTGATTTTATTTTTTTTTTAATGTTTTATATTATATTCATTTTACTTCAAATCAAATAAATAAAATAATGTAACGCATCTATTTTACAAATATTCAAGAAACTTTAAAGCATTCATTTTTACACGTTTTTTTTTTTTTGGATAACCAAACATCCCCTAAATGAATATCAAACAAATATGTCCTCCTTTCTAATCGGAGATGTTTTGATTACAAAGTATGACCCTCTCTCTTTGTATAATAGAAAATAGGTCTCCTCTCAAACTTCTTCAGTACTTTCTGACTGTTATAGAAGAGGATAATAGAAAAAGTAACCGGCGTCATAGCCACAAAAATCATCAGCGTCAGTTAATAACAAGCAATAATGGCCAGTTGGCTACTGTGCTAATTATTAAAGGAGAAAAAGTAGAGAGAGAGAGAGAGAGAGAGGCTATAATCCGATCGAAGAAACCTGAGGCATTTAAGTAAAGGAGTATAAAAAATCAAGAATAATATACAAATTATAATACAATGGTTATTTTAATATATATTGATATATCATAAAAGAAATTATCTTGGGGCACGAATCTGAAGGCAAAAATTAAGTTGGAAACTTCAAAAATTAAATAAGGAATAATATGAACTCCGATTTCAACAAACTTACAGTCAAAATGGGCGTCTCGGAAATATGAACCCAACGACACTAAATTCAACTCAATTCGAGTCCAAATGGGTCCAAATCAAGGATCCCAAGCGCTGTTGGAAGGTTCAAACCATAATTTGGATTATCAAACGGTTTACAAACATGACGTGCTTATAGTTGAATCGAGTGGTTCAACGAGACGAATCCAACAAGCTCAAGATCGACAAATTCTGATATCATTAAGGCCTTCAAATGCCTGACGAATGATCCACGATCAAAGGATTCAATATCGGCCGTCCATCCAATCACTCCCTATTTGCCCCTGATCTCTCACCTATTTACGGGTCATGTCACTCCATAAATCTATAAATTGATCCCTCATTTCTCTTGAGAGGAGGAAGCAAGAGAAGAGAAGAAGAAGAAAGAGAAGAGAATAATGATAGGAGGGAAGAAACTCCTTGATCGCCGCCGCCGGAATTATGTCTGACGCCATAATTCTGCCCGACGTTCAAGTGACGCGAACTTCGACCAACGTTCAAGTGACGTCGAAGTTCTGTCCTAACTACAAGTGACGCCAGAATCCCGCCCGACCTCCAAGTGACACCGAAATTCCACTCGACCTCCAAGTGATGCCGAAGTTCTGTCTGATCTCCAAGTAACTATGGAGTTTTGCCAAATACCATATAACGACGGAGTTCTTCCCGACCGCCAATTGACGTTGGACTTCTACCGGACATCGGACATCGGCTCTTCGTCAAATTTCTACCTAACGTTGGACTTCTGCATATTGTCAGACTTTCACCAGACATCTATATGATGTTGGATTTCTGTCCATTGATGAACTTCTACCAGACGCCGTCTTTCTGACTTTCGTCGTCAGACAACGGTTCTTCCGACCTCCATCACCCGCCGACAACGGTCATTCAAACTTTCGTCGCCCGCCGAATACGGTCCTTCGAACTTACGTCGCCCGCCGACTACAATCCTTCCGACCTCCGTCGCCTACCGACTACGGTCCTTCTGACTTACGTTGCCCGCCGACTACAGTTCTTCTAGCCTCCATTACCCTCCAACTACAGTCCTTCCGACTTACGTCGCACACCGACTACAGTCCTTTGGATCAAACAAACACATCAATAATGATGCTTTGTATTCTCATCATGTAATGTACTCTATATGATGTACATCAAGCTAAGACCTTCCCCTGAGGAAGGACCTCATTTGTAATCAACTATAATACTAGTAGATTCATTTATACTGGGCCAGACCTTGTGGTTTTTCCCCCTTTTCTAGAGTTTTCCACGCAAAAATCTTGGCGTCTTTAATAGATGATGCACCCTCTCTTTTTATCTGATTGCGTGCAAGATTTTCGTACAGTGTGCTAAGACGTTAATCCTTATATTTTTCTAACGCTGCGAATACTCTTGGACGCAACATATATATATATATATATATATATATATATATATATATATATATATATATATATATATATATATATATATATATATATATATATATATATATATATATATATATATATATATGTTGAAATAAAATTCTATTAATTTGCAAAAATATAAATTTTTTTATTCATGAAAACAG
Source organism: Dendrobium huoshanense (assembly GCA_016618105.1). Taxonomy (NCBI): domain Eukaryota; kingdom Viridiplantae; phylum Streptophyta; class Magnoliopsida; order Asparagales; family Orchidaceae; genus Dendrobium; species Dendrobium huoshanense. Next base: position 10,373,790 of record CM028358.1, on the reverse strand, counting down.
CCAGTTGGATGTTAATGATTGTACTTGATTTGTCATTGATGAAGAGTCTCATCCATGTGATTGTAGATGAGGATTATTCATTTTCCTCATAAATATTTTAAAAAATAAAGAGAGTGTTGTATATGGGTATGTTTGGTATAGCTTTTTCAGTGTTTTATTTTTCAAGCTATAATTATAGATTATGTTTCACTTTTTGATTTCTCACCGCTTTCAAGATATTTTTTCTGGTGGGAAGAATGGAAGATGCTTTGCTTAAAAACAAATATATATTTTTATTATAAAGTTTTTATAGCCAACTTTACAAAAAGCTGCAGCTATTTCAAATAAATTTTATATATCTAAAATAAAGTAGGGATGTATTTAAGCTGAATCAAGTTAAGTATCTCAACCTACAAGCTCGCTCATTTATTTATTTTGTTTTTTAGCTTAAGATATGATTGAGATTTAATGATATATTTTTTTATTAATATTCAAATGTTAGTAAAAATAGTAAATTAAGGGCCTAATTGGGACAACCTTCTTATTATTTTATTTTTCAAATCTATTTTTTATCTGCTTTCAAGAATTTTTTTTTACTAAAAATTTATTTTTTATCACATCTTTTAAAAAATATATTTTTTCTCACAATAACTATTTAATCATCTTTACAAAATGATGTAGGAACATCTTTAGTTATATAGTCCTTAGGATTACTTTATCTTATTTTGTTACCACTAGTTTCTAGAATGCTCCTTTTACCCTTTAAATATACAAGCTATTGTAAGAGAGGCAGTATTGAATGATATAATATACTCTTTGAAGCTTTTGAAGCTTTCTTCTTCTTCCTCCCTGGATGGGGAAACCGAAATCCTTCTTGCAGGTCGAGTCTTCCGACGATCCACTACATCACAAAAGGCTATAATCGTCCCAAATGAATTCTAAATTAAATGAAATTATACAATAATTATGAGTTATTATTATACTTATAATTTTATTAATATGCCATACTTAGAACATTATTTAGAGTTTTAAGAAATAATAAAAAAATATCTAAGTGAAGTTAAGAAAAAATTCAAATTCCAAAGTCTTAATTTTCTTTGTACCATAATGTGATGTGAGTAATGAAAGCTACTATTAGAATCAACAATTTACACGCTATAAACGTGGACAGCTCATTAAACAATTAGGCATGCCTACTTAGTAATAAGCAGGCATTCCAATATCTTGAGCCAAATTTGAAATTGATTTTTCTTTTTCTTATTATTTATTTATTAATTTATTCTATTTTTAATTAAAAAATAAATAAAAAAGTTCATGTTTGTTATTTTTATGTGTTTGGTATAGAAATCATTCATAAACCACTATCCATACTATTCTGATCACAGTCACTTGATTATAATCGACCGATTAACTTTTACATGCTATATTTTGCCAAGTATAGCAATATTAGTTGACTTTATTGCCCACTACCACCAAAAATATCAACAAACGATATTATCTATAAGGAAAATGTACGATGTTGACACAAGCTCTGACTTTCATCATTGATATTAAGATGTACATTGAACTTCATAGTCTATAATTTTGTCTCGTCAGCGGAGAACGATCAAATAGACTGCAAAAGATCTCTTCGCGCTCCTTCAACTTCCAACATAATCCATTGTACTTAATTTATGTCTCTATATCATATCAATATATTCCGCGATTACGATGTTGGACATTATTTGTAACTAATAATGCACATTAGTCTAATTATTTCAACTAAAACATGCCCCATAATTTTTTTTCTTTTTTTGACTTTTATATAAAGCTCTGATGTTTAACAATGTAACATTGTATATTAAGATAATAAACTCTTAGATTAGAATATCATGAATATTATAAAATGCAAGAAATATATAATTGTCAGTAAGAGGCCGGAGGGGTGGCCATGACTGCTAAAGATGGCGAGCGAAATCAAGTTAAGCTTTTTATGCACACAACGTACTTAAAATTCATCTAAATTAGAAGAATTCAAAATACATTTATTTTTTTAGTAAACCATTATAAATTTTAATATCCAAACATTTAATTTACTAAGCACTATCAATATTTAGCCACATAATTCTTAGTGTTTTTTTGGTTGATGAAAAGTGGGTATAAAGTTTGTCGACAAAACTCTTGGGGCTCGTTTAATTTGATGGTATAAATAATTCAAATATAAGTGTTTTAGGAAATTTGTTATTTGGTTAATTGGTTTGACAAAAAAGAATGCAAAGTAAATTTTTGATAAATTTTAATTAACTTCTTAGTTTATTTTTTGATATATTCAAATTTTACTTTTTTTTTTTTTGAAAAATTTCAAATATATTGCAAGCAAATTCTGCTTTTACTTTCGCAGTCGCTTGCCACCGTCTGTCTACTACCGATTGCTGTTGATAATCATTTGTATCTTGTCACCGCGATCATCTTCGTTGCTCGTAAGTCGCATATGACCTCAGAGAATACTATTAAAATTGAGTTTTATATTTCATTTATTTTACTCATAACGAAATAAAAATGATTATTGTTATATATTTAATACCCATTTAAATAATTTTAAATGTATTTGAATTTCTTTTTATATTGTATTTTAATTTAGTCTTCATTTTACATAGGCTTCAATAAAAAATAACAAGTTAATGGAGCACGTTCTCCACGGGATTTGGGATTATAACTGGTCCTATCAGAAGCGGAAGACGATGGGGAAACTCCACTAGGTCTCTTCATTTCCACCTCAATCTTTATTCACTGGTAAGTCGTTTCACTGCTACTTTCTCCAACAGCAAATTCTATTCAATGCGTTGATTGAATTAGCTCTTTGGTTTCTGTCATAGGTCTGTGGTCTTAGATTGATTTCCCGAATGCTGATGTTTCAACTTTGATCTTTTTTTTTTGTGTTTATTTTTAGAGCGGACTTGTTTGATGGTGTTTCAGTTTATGCTTTTACTGATTCCTTGTGAGCTAGGATCGAATTCCGCAAAATTGTGTGCTTTGATTTCATTTTGAGGGATATCGCTAATCGGCCTCCTTGACGTTTTGCCCTATTATCTGAAGGATTGGATTGCTGTTTATTGAGTCGCCTGAAAGTTGGATAGTAGATCTCACTTGTAGAATTTCGCCTGAAAGTGGTGGACTTCAATTGACTTTCTTCTTAAGTAGGGAATAGATGATAGAGAGTGAGTAAAATAACTTGATTTAATGGGAATTATTATTATTTTTTATTTTCTGGTTGTCAATTCTGAACTATTCGAACATGATGATTATGTTTATATGTATTGCTCAGGCTGATTGGAAAGTGAAGCTTGGCTGCAGAGATGATGGCAGCCGGAACTATTTCAACCTGTTTTCCTACTCTGAAGGGTACTGAATATGGTTTAAGCTTTGCAAAGACAGTTGATTTTGCCAAGATTGCTTCTGATCCGAATTCCAAAAAGTCATGGCATTTCAAAAGCAAGGTATTCATGATTAGGAATTCGAGTTCTGGATCAGAAACGGTTGAGTTGCAGCCTGCTTCTGAAGGAAGCCCTCTTTTAGGTATCATTTGCTTCCCTTATTCATTAATTCTATAAATTTCTGATAAGCAATTCCATACCTTAGATCAAGTCACCAAATATTTGGGGGATTACATACATACATTCTTATGTATTTACATATCTAACAAGTAACAACTAAATTTTTATATTTTTTTGCATAACACTTAAATTTCTAAATTATATAAAAAAATTACTAATGTTAACTTTTTTAAGGTAAAACACATATTTTCATGTATATATTTTGTTTTGATTGCAACACAAAAAGGGTATATAAGTTTTTAAAGGATTAATGTCATAATTGTTTTACAAGTTTTACACAAGATGTCAACTATTTAAGACAACCCTCTACTTTTCTCATCAAGGGCTTGAGATCTGATAATGACAGACAAAAAGGGTATATAAGTAAATATAAAATTTAGATATTAAATATATAAATACATAAAAAATTTGTGATATGTATCAAAATATATTGCAGAGAAATCTTAGGGTTTTGATTTCTAATTGTAAATCTAGCTTGCATTTTGTAAATATGGATTGAATGTTTTTCTTTTTTCTTTGGTAGGAGTTAGCATATTCTGTTTGTTGATTGATTCTTATTAGAGGTTCTTCCTTCCATTTTTATAAAGATATTGATGGGTTTGAAAAATCTAGAATGATCCGGTTTCTTTCTTAAAATTGTTGCATAAAACAATTTTAAAATTCTGAGTGATTGTCTGTTTTAGTGCCACGGCAAAAGTACTGTGAATCAGTTCATAAGACTGTCCGGAGAAAAACTCGCACTGTGATGGTTGGAAATGTGGCTCTTGGAAGCCAGCATCCCATTCGTATACAAACAATGACTACCTCTGATACTAAGGATGTGGCCAAAACTGTGGAAGAGGTGAGCTTCAATTTTTGCATCTATTGATATGCCTGTTATATGCTTATAGTACCATACTTACCGTTTTTATATTTTTCTATTAAATGATTCATCAATTGCTCGGATGCTCTTGTTTTTTTCTTGTTAGTGCATACCTCATGTTAGTTCCGTATATTTATTTGGTTCTTAACTACAATATTCTGCACTAGGTAATGAGGATAGCAGATAAAGGAGCAGATATTGTCCGGATAACAGTTCAAGGGAAGAGAGAAGCTGATGCTTGCTTTGAAATAAAGAATTCTCTTGTTCAAAACAAGTAGGAGAGCAGAACAATTAAAGTTTTTTAAGTTTATTTATTTATTTTTTATTTTTTATCTATGCAACTAATTCTCCTTCCTTTTCAGCTACAATATTCCTTTAGTAGCAGACATACATTTTGCCCCTTCTGTTGCATTGAGAGTGGCTGAATGTTTTGATAAAATCAGGGTCAACCCTGGGAATTTTGGTCTGTTTGACTTATATTTTATTTTATTTTAATACGTAATGCAAGCTTAAAGGCGTTTCTTATTGTGTAAAATTGTTTTGCAGCTGATAGGCGAGCACAATTTGTAAAACTAGAGTATGATGAAGAAGATTATCAGAAGGAGCTTGAGCATATTGAAGAGGTTAGAACATTTATTTAATTGTGCTTCACTTGGCCTCTCAAATTTGGAAATACTTAAGTCAAAGGTTGTTTAACTTTGTAAGAATAATGGGGGTTAAATGCTCTTTAGAGAGTGATGATTAAGGTTTATGTGGGGTTTCAAAAAAAAAAAAAAAATAAAGGATATGAGGATTGTGGATCATCACTCCCTAGCTTAACCTTGCATATGGTTTGGGGTGGGGGTGGTTTTTAGCAACTACATCCCCAATTCATGAATGAAGTGTGGGGTTGAGGTGAGTTTGATAGAAAGAGATAACGATGATGGTTGATTGTCATTCTATGTATTACTTCAATTGTGATTTATGGGGTTTGATCGAGGATTTGTATGGAGAGGGGGAGGGGGATATTGTATTTAAATTCAAGAAAGGATTTACGATGCCTCCCATGAGTAGGATGGATGGTTTAGGATCTAAGGCTTTGATTAATCATACTAAAAGTATATAGAGATTTGGGGTCTTTTGCTAATGACTCAGGTGAAGAAGATAGCAGTATCAAATCCTTCCTCCAAAAAAGGAAAGAAGTATGAAGAAGTCTTAGGCATTTTCATGGTATTTGTGTTTTAGGAGAGGATTACTCTGAGGTCATTGGTTGATTATTATAGCAGTTTAGAGCTTAAGTTCTCATCAAAGAAAGAGAGGGTAAAGAGTTTAAGGTAATTATGGTGTGTTATTCATAGAGTAGAGGATCGTGAAAACTTGTAGCTTAGCTTAGCTTAGCCCAGAGTGGCCAACCAAAGAAAGAAAATAAGAAAAAATTGACAATGTTTGATTAAGAAGGAAGAACAAAACCATTTGATTTGCTTATGAATAACCCCAACTACATGAACCCTAATTATTAAATATGAGCTAATGAAAATATTCTTTGTCATATACTTGAAATATCAAAGAATATGCAAATACTAAACTAAATATGATTCAAAATAAAATGTCAAAGATCTAGGATTTTTGTAAAAGGAGAATAACCGCCCTCACTTTTAGTATAGCATTTTAAGTTAACCTTTGCATGGTTTCTAGCCCATGACCTCTATATAGCTGACTCAACTGGAAGACGTAGAGCTTATTTGATTGAAATCCTATCATGAATGTGATTACTCCAACCTCTTGGAGTGCCACATGGATATTGACTTTCCCTTTGAAAGATTTTTTTTTTTCTGTTAATTTTTTTTAGCATAAAGTTTGGGAAGGAGGAGTTCCTTAATTTTTAAATTCTCAGCAGAACCTCTTGTATTTTCTTACAAATTAGCTCTCGTCTCTAATGTTGCCTTTTTGCAGTTAAAATTGATTTTGATAATTGGTGTTGATCATACTGAGCTTTAAACATTTTGTTTTATTTTTTTACTTTCATTTTAGTGAATTAGGATGTCAATTTGTGGCTTTGTTGTCATCTTTTGTAGGTGAGTGATCAAATGACTAGTCTTTGTTTATTAGCCTTCTAGGCTTGATGGCGTTGAGGCCTTTGATGGATAAATTTATTTCCACATTCATAAGTATGTTAATATTCAAGTCATTAGCGATATGCATGTTGGAGTTGTTACTTGTGCTCAAACACAAGGTGGTTTGACCAAGTATTTTCCAATTTCATTAGGATTACATCAAGGATCAACCTTAAGTCCATATCTTTTTGCTTTAGTCATGGATGTTCTTACTAGAGATTTGCAAGAGGATGTTCCCTGGTGTATGCTTTTTCCTGATGATTATTCTTCTAGTTGATAAGAATAAAGAGGGAGTTGAAGGTAAACTTGAATTATGGAGGTCGACCTTAGAGTCTAAAGGTTTTCGTTTGAGCAGATCTAAAACCGAATACATGGAGTGTAATTTTAGTAGTCATAGATCTAGTGAGGGGTTTGTGACTTTGAGCGATCAAGTCATTAATAAGAGTACATGTTTTAGATATATTGGATCTATTTGTTTAGTGTGATGGTGAAATAGTTGAGGATATTATTAGTAGAATTCAAGTTGGATGGATGAAGTGGAGGAATGCATCGGACTTGTTGTGTGATAGAAAAGTACCACTAAATGCATCGGACCTGCAATGCTTTATGGCGCAGAATGTTGGCCATTAAAAGAGAAGTATAATATTAAGTTAAGTATTGCAGAGATGAGGATGCTTAGGTGGATGAGTGGCGTTACTCTTAGAGACAGGATATGAAATGAGCATATACGTGAAAAGATTGGAGTATCTCCAGCGGAAGATAAGATTAGAGAGAGTCGTCTTAGATGGTTTGATCACATAAAATGACGGTCTTCCGATGACCTGGTTAGTAGGTCGGATTGGGTCAACTTGGTAACCCGTCGGGTCAAGTCCGGGTTTGAATTCTTGACCCATTTGCCTAATCATGTCAGGTTGGGGTTGTACTAGTTGAAGATGGGTCAATTTCGAGTTGGACCCGAACACGACCCAAAAACCCATTTTGACACACCTATCTTTTTGATTTGTTATGCATTTGTAGTCTTTATTGTTATGTGCAAGGTATAATACAAAGCAAGCTTATAAGTCTGCTTAAGTAAAAGTCCACATTTTTCTTGACATGGTGGAGAAATCATGCTTTGCTTGCTTCTTATGCAGTTGACCCATATGCACCTTTCTTGGTGTAATGGGGAATAGAAGACTTTATACTCACCTTTCCTTATGCGATGAGAAGATGACATGAGGCATTGATATAAGTATCTTTACTAGTCTTTTTGAAGCAACGAGAAAAATCTATGCTGCAAACCTTTCATGCAGGTTTGAAGGTCCATACATATCTTTTTTAATGCGGTGGGAAAGAAGTATAGCCGTGGTGTTTACATAAGCCATACATGCTTTTCTTGACATGAGGGGTAGGTCCATACTACTCATAGGAACCCCATACGGGGTGTAGAATTTGAGAGGTTATCGAAATTTACATTGAATTGAACTTGCACAAAATTAAAAAAAAAAAAAAAGGTTATTTGGATTGTACAAGAGAAAGAAAATGATAAAATACATAAAATGAACCAGTACAAATTGCAAAATAAAAAATTGAAAAATAAAAAAATAATGAAAATATGTTTTAGCAATGGACCACAAATGAACTTATAGGGGACTTGTGATAAACTTGCAACTTAATTGCATTAAATAGCTCTTGAATACTTTGAACCCTTAAAAACACATTTGTCTGGATTGAATTAAAGCGGACGTCTATTTATAGGAGGAAAAATGACTCCACTGGCCAAAAAATAAAAGATGAGTACGAACTTTGTTGCCTCAAAAGGCATGGGTTGCCTTGAAAGTGTGATAATCTTTGAAATTCACTGATTAACTGTTTACCAATTTATTGTTAGATAACTTGCTAGTGTTAGCTGCATACAAGAAGAGCTTGTTTGTCCTTGCCACTTTTTATTTATTGGCCCATCTCTTGTGATGAAGCTTCCAACTTTCTTTTTTAAAAATGTGAATGCTATTATTTTTATCGAGGGTATTTAGATTTTTCTCATTATTATTTTCATATAGTTGTCGTTGATTTTCTTGACATATTTTTGTTTTAATTTCTGATCATTGAATTGTTGCTAAGACAATTATTATTATTATTTTTTTCGGGTAATGGAATTATAAGTTTTTCCATGATATTTGGATTTATGAGAGCTTTAATTATGTGTAAAGGTCTTCACGCTGCTAACAATGTATTTCAAGAAGAAAAACTGTTTTCTTTTACGGAAAAAAAGAAAAAGAAAAAATCCAAGGCATTAAGTGTCCTTTGAAATTCAATTGGATACTCTTGTAGGAACTGCCTATATGCTATCCTAGTTCCTTATTATTTTCTTCATATATTAAGGGGTACAATTGTGATAACAAAAGTCTTTTGAACCTAATGCTTGTAAGTTCTTGTATGTTGCATCTCTTTGATTGTGAGTTTTACCACAGAAAATTATGGGCGAGGAATTTTAATCCAACATAAAGAATTCATCAAACATTTGTTATAAAATCTTAAAATAAAGATTTCAAGATGTTATAATCAAATTTTGATCAATTATGTGTCAATACCTTTGTCAATGTGTCGATTGATACCTTTGTCAAAGTAGAGCAACTTGAGTTTTGTTTCCACCTTGGAAGGATATTGGTCAATCGTCAATTCCCTGCTAATGACTTTAAAGTGGCGCTTTTCTTCTGCATCATTATCAAGTAACTTTAGAGCTTCATTCTTCCCATTATCAAAATATTACAACATTTCCTTTGTGTTAGGATTTAATAATTAACATGTCCAATAAAAAAAAAATTAACATGTCCAATATGAGCAAAAAAATCTAGAATATATGATTTTTGGGATAAATGCATATTATTTTTTATTATTGGACAAAAATAAATTTAATAGAATGAATTAACTCCAATTGAATATTTGAATCATATTTTAATATAGAACTTCGCCCCTGAACTTCTATAGCTAGAATAATGTATATAAGATCCGTTTGAGAATGAATAATATGATCATTTTGTTTCTCTTTTTAATAATCGAAGTTACCTAGACCCCCATATATAAAAAAATTGGAATACTTACTAGAATATATAATAATCTACAAGGAATATGGTTGCAATAAGCTAATCATAACTTATAAAAGGCTAAAGATCTAAACATTCTATAACAAGAGAATAAGAACTAACTACCTTAAACTTGTAACACCCTTGGTTACCATAGTAAACAATAGCCTTTATTTGCTGCTTCGATATGTGGACAAATGCTCCTTGATGACTTGCATGATTCTTTGTTTAGCCAAGGTCTTTATACTGCCTTCCTTGTGGCTATATAAAGGTGGAAAGTTAAAGGTAGACCTAAAAAGACTTGGTTATAAAATATTAGAAATGATATTTCTTTTTTAAATTTAAATGAGAATTTTACTCTTAACATGACAAAATGGAGAAAAAGAATTCATATAGCTGACCCCACATAGTGGGATAAAGGCTTCATATTGTTGTTGTGGCTATAAAATAACTTTAAAGGCCTTTGGAGTGACCCTCTGTGTAATTTAAAACCCTTGACTTTGATGTGATCACCTCAAAGTCCAGCGTCTGTGTGATTTGACCATCCTCTAGGATAGGCAGTTATATACTCTCAACATTTTAATGCAAGCTAATAGTTCTTATAACCATAGTTAACCAAATGAGAATGATTTCAAATCTTAGTGACTTATATGGGGAAAATGGTATTTTTTAGCTCTTTAAACCCTGAGGTCTCCGAATGTTTTTCCTAATTTTTTTCTTGTGTTGTATGTTGTGCTAGGAATTAGTTTGAACCTCGCTCATTAATCACTTATATTTAATAAAATCAAAATTGTAATTGATATTTTCAAACTCAAAGATGTTTGGCTTGAAATAAGTTGAATTCAACTCAAAATTTACTCAGCATATGATATATGCACGTATTTATGTTTATGTGACTATGCACACACACATGTTTGTATTTATAATTAATATAAGTAGCAGTATATCTTTATAAATATAGTTATTTGAATATTTTTATATAGATGTTGACCCTCATACTAGTGTCGGGGACGAGTCGACCGCGCAAGGTGGGTTTTAAAAGAGAAAGAGCTTGAAATCGCGCAAAAACTCACCCGATGCGTGTCGACCAAAAACTCAAAATCGCCGAGACGACCTCCGTTCGCGAAACGGACAGCACCGATGCGTCCGGAGCAACGGAAACAGCTAAGATCGACACCCATATTGGTAGGGGTCGACGGTCGGCGAAAATTTAAATTTTGGGCGCGCGAATCGAGACGACGACTTGTGCGAGCGACGACGCGACGACCAACTCGATGCAAGATAAAAAATTTATTTTTATTTTTGTGCAATCTAATTAAAAAATTTAAAAAAAAAAGAGGGAGAAATAGCTTTTTTTTAAATAAAAAACGATTTTTCTAAATAAAAAAATCCAAAAATACCCTAAACTACCCCCCACTTAACCTCATAACCCTCCTCACTCTCTAACCCGCCAAATCCACGATCCCCCCTCTCATCTCACGACACTTTCACGCCAAGGAAGCCGCCGAACTCCCTCTTCTCCTCCTCCAAGCAAGGTAACTCTCCCTCTTCCTCCTCTTCTTCTCCATTTTTCTTCCTCTCCTCCTTCTTCTTCCTCTTCTTCCTCCATTTTCTTCTTCCCATCTTCTTCTTCTTCCTTCATTCTTCTTCTTCTCTCCCATTTTTCTTTTTCTTTCTTCATCCCTCCACATTTCCTTTCATTTCCTTCCATTTTTCTCTTCCCCTCTCTTCTCCTTCCTCTCCTTCATCTTCTTCTTCCTCCTCCAAACTCTCCTTCTCAAACCTACACCAAACCCTAACCCTAATCATTTTTTTTCTTCACTTCCACTCACCAAACCACATACATTCCTTCACAAAAAACACTTCCCTACACTTCCTACACCCTTCCAACAAAGAAAAAATTTTCGTCCTTCATTTTCTCTCTCTAACCTAGAGAGAGAAAATTTTCTCTCTCTAGAAATCTCTTCATGAATAGCTCCATCTACACCCCAAACATCTTCCCTCTCCACCATACCTCCAAATTCCTTCTCTAGAGGGAGAAAACAATTGCACACTCTCTCTTTCTCTCTCCAAATTGAGAAGAGAGGGATTTTCTCTCTCTAAATCGCTTCTCTCACTTCCTTGTACCTCCTAAACCCTCTCTACGCAAATTTCCCTCAAATTCCATCTTTCCCCTCTCTTTCTCTCTCTAGAAAGAGAGTTTCCTTCTCTCTTTCTCTCTCCAAAATTTGAGAAAGAGAGATTTTCTCTCTCTAACTCCACTCCCCTAATCTCCTACACACTCTAAACCCATTCCACAAGAAAAAAACCAAAAATCCTTTCTTTCCCTCTCTTTCCCTCTCTTTCTCTCTCTAGAAAGAGAACTATCTTCCTTTTCTTTCTCTCTCTAGCTTCTTTTTAAATAAAAATATGATTAATTAAATTGCACAAGTAAATTTTCTTTTAATTATGCATCGCAGGTTCCTACGTCGCCGTCATCCGCCGTCGCCGCCTCGATTGCTGCACACCCAAGGTAAAAATTAGTATTTACTTTTTGTGCATGAAATAAGTACTCGTGACCGCTTTTCTTAGCGGGCGAGGAAAAACTTAAGTACCCGTGACGCACTGAGCGAGCGGGGAAATTCGTATGCATGAAAATATAAGTACCCGTGACTGCTTTTCTTAGCAGGCGGGGAAATTTGTTATTTGTAAGAAAATTTGTTTAATTAAGTACCCGTCACTGCTTTTAGGCGGGGAAAAATGCTATATTTTAAATTTGCGCTCAAAGACCCCGTGACCGCTTTTCTTAGCGAGCGGGGGTTAAAACTGCGGCCGCGGTGTCACTCGACACCTACCGTGACTGCCTTTCTTGGCAGGCGGGAAGGCCTTACACACTCTGATGCAGCCCCCTACGCGGGGACGACGCCGGAGTACTGCCGAATTTCTATTTGAAAATATTAAGGACTTAAACAAAAAGTGAACTTGAATTTTGAGCTTGAACAAAACACGCAAGTAAACTCAAGTGAATTCGAACTTGAGGGATCACAAAGAACATAGAACTTGAACTAAAGAGAACCTTAACTTGAACTCATATGGGACTTAAGCATGAACAAATTTTAATGATAAATCCTGGACTTGATTTAAACAAGATTTGAACAATTGGAACTTGGATTACTCGGACTCATAGTAAAAAAAAATGCAAAGGAGATTGTCATAATTTGAATCCAAGTGAACAAATGCAAAGAGACTTAATGTGGACTTCAATGAGTCATAAGAAACAAGCTCAAGGTTAAGGTGAAAGACCTATCCAAATCTCATCCAAACAAAGGATTCGTGCACAAATTCACTACAAGCTTTGGCATGAGTTTTATTTGGGCAAACACATTCAACCATAATAAATGTGAGTGAAGGGATTGGTATTAAACTCATCATGTATCCTGTGAACTATCTTTGAAGACAAAAGTTTACAAGTAGGTTTGAACTACATTTGAAGACAAAGGATTTGCATATAGAATTTGCGCACAAACAACAAAAGACAGCGGGAGGAGATGTGATAGCCTACCTTATAAGTCATCATGCAAAATTTAAATGAAGATGTCAAAAAACTGTGATCATTCAAGTACAAGCAAATACACTTCCCCACACATAAAAGACAATAATCAACATGAATAAAGAAGTGGATGGTGAGAAATGTGACTCAATCAACGATCATGATAATCAAAGATGTCACGGAGAACAAATACATTGAATTTCTATAAACAAGAGGAATCGACGTACAGTTAATACATGAGCTACATGCTGACGGTGACACTCTTTGCAATCATAAGTAAGAAAGTTGAAATAGAGATGCACAGAAAAAAACATGATGAAATGTATATAGGTGTTTCATGCACCTAACGGTATAGTAGGGATACTGTAGTCATCCGGTATCAACATACAATGAACTAACAATGAAGAGGTATTTGGGGATCTGAAGTAAATACCAACTTCACGCAATCAATTGTAGGGAGAATCTACCATTCTCCTATAAGTAAAAATGTACGACATGTAGTAGATGCAAGTATCCACGAGCCTTTGTAGGAGACCGGTTGTGTACATGAAGTATCGTGGACCGAATGCCAAAGAATTACAATGAATACAAGCATCAACAAACACCAAGGCAGGAGATTAGTTAGTGCACTATGATCCGCCTACCAAAATCAACAAATAGTGCACGACAGTCTACCTGTACGAAGCAGCGAATAACTCTATTCAAAAGCTGCTACGCCACGCCACCGCCACCGATCTGCAACACAAATACAAGCAGACAGAAGGCGTTTACAAGTTGCAATGCCCCGCCACCGGATCCGCAACACTCGTACTAGCGGACAGAAGACGTACATAATCTCTCAAATGAAATATTGTGTGCATTCAAATTACAATTACTTGCACAACTAAAGTATTTTGAAATCCCCCTGCACCTACACCGTAGTTTGTATACACATAGGTACACTAAGGGGGAAAATACGATCTCGACCCGCATGGGCCCCGGCGAGCGTGTTATTGGTACACACGTGACGCCTAGGGATGCTGCGCGGGTCAACAAGTGAATTCAAGTCCGAATCCGATCCTTCTATACGGATCAATAGAAGTCGACAGGGTTCGGACCATCAAATAAATATACGGTTGTGGGAACCGGTGTATTTATTTTAATACATTCATATTATGGCCTTCAAAGCCTATAATCAATAGAATTCACTCACAGAGGCATAAAGCCTACGAAACCCGATCCTCTGTCGACATCCAGACAGAGTTGACAAGGTTCAAACTATAAATGAAAAAGACCACTACCCCGATGATGGCCGTGTTGAATGCAAATCTCAACCGGAGGGGTTCCCAAAATACTTTTAATTGTCTCCCAAAAAGTTCATTTCAAATATCCAAAAACCCAAAAAAACTCCACAAAAATCTCAAATTCGAAAATCCAAAAAATATTTAAAATTGAAATAAACCCATTAATCACTTAAAGCAAATTTCATCCGCCCTCCGCAACAGTTTGCCGAGGCGGACAAATTCAAATAAACTTCAGCTCACAAAGAGCGAAATGCCTAGTCGAAAATATCACTAGGATCCATTCTCAAACAATCTCCTGCCAATAAGGACGTGGTACGTGTCCTCTGACCGGCGGTTTGCCGCCAAATGGCACCGCAGGATAAACGGTTATGACCCGGGGCCCTCTGAACCGAGTGGTTTTGCCGCCAAATGGCACCACAGATAGCGGTTATGGCCAAAGCCAATACGCTCCTTAATGGCGTGAAATCCTTGAGATATGAATCAATAGGGTATGATTGATAGGGCACAAAGCCCTCTGTTAGCTAAGGTGGATTCAAATTTGTCCCCTTAGACAAACATTCAACCCCGGTCTACAAGGTCCCCTTGGACGAAGCAACCCATGGCTGCCGACAAGGAACCTTCTGTCAGGTTGGGTCGACTACCTCCTCTGACTAAGTAGACCAAGGACCACGATGGCCCGGGACGACGGAACCATGGGATCTTGATCGGGTCCATCATCCATTCCCCCACCATCCGCTTTAAGTGCAAGACGGTGAAATTTCTAATTTTAAATATCAAACTCTCCAAATTCTCAAATACCCAAACCCATGCTGCTGCTACTATATGCCAGATACCACGTATACTCTACGTATCTGATTGACGACTAGCCTTAATCGAAAGTTCTCTCTCGTTATCGGGAGGGGTAATTAACTATAGGGGCTTGCGCCTATAGGAAACCAGAACTCAGATCATAAAGTCCTCACAAAATGAGGGCGAAATCTCTGGGTAGTGTCTTATCTACAAACCCATCTGCCTTCCAAAATTTACCTCGGAACTTAGTTCGTTAAAACTCCCTCGCCGAATAAGAAAAGCGATGCGGAGGCCGGGGCCGAATTTTCAGAGCCCACAGATTTCTGGCGACTCCACTGGGGATTGGTTTCTCTTTCCATCTTTGGCTAGTTGTCTAAATGATATAGTAGCAGTAAAAAAAAATGATGATGATATTGAGCTATGTATGGTGAACATCAGGATGTGACATTTGGTCCTTATGCCCAAAATCCATCACTGAAAGGTCCCGATAGAGCTAAAAAGCCAACAATCGGAGTCGCCCACAGATTTCTGGCGACTCCGCTGGGGATTGGTTTCTCTTTCCATCTTTGGCTAGTCATATATTTAAGCTATAGTAGCAACAAAATTTGATGAGTTAAGAGCTAAATGTCTTTTTAATTGAACTCATTAAAAATTCTCTAAAAAGTATTTTGAAATTATAATGATTATATGTTTATCATTTTGTTCTGTCGAGTCCCTGCGCTTTGAAAGTTTGGGGGAATATATCAGATCTTGATTACTAATCCCCATCTTTCATGTTG
Organism: Dendrobium huoshanense; assembly: GCA_016618105.1. Lineage (NCBI taxonomy): Eukaryota > Viridiplantae > Streptophyta > Magnoliopsida > Asparagales > Orchidaceae > Dendrobium > Dendrobium huoshanense. The sequence goes on along the minus strand of CM028358.1, from coordinate 10,357,821 downwards.
TGCAGAATGGACCTCCAGAACACTCCTTTCACCGTTCAGCTAGGAAGTGGTGCCAACATCCAACTAGCAAATGCTATCATTAATACGGGAAACTCCGGAGCCACCATTCAATTTGGTGGGCTACAATTCTCTGCAGCTACTGCAAGTGCTGCTGCCGTCCCAGTATACGGCATTGATACTGAAAAGTCTGTCAGGAGGCCTTATGCTGTTGATGTTGCTGCTCGTCGCATGCTTCCAGTGCCACAACGACCACAACCAGCCCGGGTTGTTAATGCTAATGAGTTCCCCCAGAAGAGGGTCTCAGTCTTCAAAAGGCTGTCGAATTCTGAAATCCCAACAACAAGAAGTGTCATGGTCGGTAAACAAATTTCTGTGATTCCTGCTGCTACCACCACTCTGCCGACTGGGATATCTATGCCTGGAAGGAATGATGCTGAGGCCTCCTCATCTGGAGGAAGGCCGTCAAGAAGGCAGAGGAGAAGGATGAACGCTAAGCTGCGAGCTCAACAGTTGCTACAAGTCCACCCGTCCACACTGTCGGCTCAAGAACCAGAAGCGAGTGTTCCTACCCAGAACAAGTTTAAGAATTTGAAATGGGTAAAACGGAACAGCTCTACTGGTGAGCTTAAACAATCGTTTTGGGAGCAACAACCCCAAGCCCTTGCTCCTCAAAAGAAGAAAGAACCCGAGACTTTGTCCGCCAAAGTGCACAGGGTCCTGAAAACAGTGAAAGAAAAAGTTTGAAGAAAGAAATACCAAAGGCCAGTGGTGATTGAGGCCAGAAGATCTCCGCCAAGAGAGTTGCCACCTTTGGTGACACGAGGAAAATTTAAGTCAACTTCGCAGGAAGCACATCGGGGTGTGACACTTGGACAACGTGTCCAAGAATCCGCCATCGAAAGGGCCCAGCGAAAAGACAAACAAGTTTGGAGGTCGAGACCATATGAAAGTAGAGCACTTGACAAACAAACAAGTACGGGCGTGACATCTGGTACAGCCTCCCAGAGATCCGCTCCCATTAATAGAAATCATCAAAATGGGTCCCTAAGGTCCCAATTGATCATTCCTTTGATGGTCGACACCTTGGAGAATCCTCCAGGGGATCCCATCATCAACCAACTGCATCATCCCAAGAAGAAACTAACTTCGATCGCAGCCCAAGGATCGAAGAGTTTTTTGTGCCAAGTAATGAACCGGAGATTCAGTGGAGACGCCGCTCGGAGATCCGTACACAAGAAGATGATGATGAAGATGATGAAGAGATCATGGGAGTTGAAGTGGTCTATATGGTGGAACATGATGATGAACGACCACCTTTGCGGGTATACCAGCGGCAATATGGGGCTGGATCCACTGCCGGTAGAGATGCTGACTCCTCGGAGAATGAAGAAGAGGAGGAATTCGAAGAAAATCCTTTGTTCCCTGATGCTACCACACTAGCTGAGGCACAAAGGCAGATGCATCGTCAGATGAAGGCAAAGGATAAAGAAATTGCTCAGTTAAATGCCAAAATGATTGAGATGATGACGCAAATGACTATGATGATGCAGATGATGCAGAGAAATATCATTGCTAATCCTACACCTACCTGTTCAACAAACCAATCATCAGGCGATAAGTAGTGGTCTTGCTAATCCGCCAGCTAATCCTGTACCCCAAGTGTCGGGAGTACGAGGTTCACATGAAGGAGGAATTGAGAATGATCGTTTGGTCCGCCAACCTACTCCTCAAAATGTAGCAAGCACATCCGAGCCTGTGACAGTGACACAGTTAGAGATAATCATCAATGAGAAGATTAAAGCTGTCATAGCTTTGGATCAGGCAGAAAAACTAGTGAGCAAAGGTCGTCCATATCCTGCTGAATTTGACCAGGTGTCGTCCATATCCTGCTGAATTTGACCAGGTGCCATACCCAAAGGGTATTCTGTCCCGAAGTTTAATACATTCAATGGTAATAGTAACCCCAAACAGCATTTGGCTCAGTTTAAAGCCACATGTGTAATACGGAGGTGTTGACGCTCTACTCTTCAGACAATTTGTCAGTAGTTTAACCTCGACTGCGTTCGAATGGTATGCTGAATTGCCGAATGACTCTGTGAGAACATTTGCAGAGTTAGAAGCCATGTTTGTGAAAAGATTCGCCAGCGCGACCGAAAAGATAACAATCGCTGATCTCGCTTTAGATAAACGAAGGAGGGATGAGTCAGTGACAAAATATATAACTCGCTGGCGCAATTTGAGCATGAAATGTGAGCAGCAATTAGAAGAAGAACATGCCGTGCAATTGTTAATGGGAAATATCGATGATAAGATGCAACCATTCTTATGTATGGCCACCATCACCACATTTCAGGATTTGCTGGACAGAGTGGCAAAGTTCGAAAAATTGAACTTATCAAAATCAGAAAATCACTCTGATAAGCTCAAGAAGGCTAAAGCCTCGGGTGCCAGAAGGGGTGATGCCGACTCTACATTTTTCTCCAGAGTTGATAAAGGAAAACAAGTGGCTTACAATGTAGATAAAGGGAAGCAACCGATACAGTATGAAGACAAGCCGAAACAAGTCTATAACCCTAACCCCAACCAAAGTTGACACTTGGGGGAAATGACAAACCACGAATGTTTCAGGGTGGAGGAGAACGCCCGAGGCAAATAACAGGAAGTGGTGATCGAACGTTCCCGTCCCTCAAGGAAAGAATGAATAAAGAATATTCATTTAAGAGGGAGAGTGTTGCCAAATTATTTCGACATGCATTAAAAGCAGGCCTAGAACTGCCAGAGTGCAAGAGGCCCGAAGAATTGAAACAGACTGGTGACCCGAACTATTGCCCATACCACCGAATACTTAGTCATCCTATTGAAGATTGCTACATCTTTAAGGATTGGTTGGAAAGAAAATATCAAAAGGGGGAAGTCACATTGTCTGATAATGTGTTGGTACACCCCAGAAAAGAGTCGACTCGAATGGTTACGTCCTCTTCCGTACCCCCGACTAAAGAAGAAAGAAACAAAAAAGAATCAGCCCAAGAAGGGAAGTGGGAGACTGCGGTCTCCAAGAAGACTGTAAAAATATTAAAACAACTCGAAGGAGTTCCATTTATGAAGTGGAAATCTCCTACCCACCCGGTGCTGGATTTGAAAGGGATGCCTGTGGCACGAGCATCAACTTCTAAGCAATATCCCAACCAAGCCGGTTATTTAAAATCCGAAAAAATACAGTCTTCCAAAAGAAGGACCAAACTAAAGAAGCTTAAGGAGAAGAAAACAACAACTCAAAGGGTCATCGACAGTTTGGATGAATATTACCAAACTGTTAGACATCCCATTAAGCTCGCTGACTTTATGTCAAAGCTTAAAGTGGCTGAAGCAGAAGAAGCGGGTGAAGATTCTCTTCCTGTGGAAACTTGCCGGGTTATTTCAGTAACACCAGTGACTCCAACAAAAGAAGAATACGTCGAAGAAACAACTTCTGAAACTTGTCTTGTGGCATCATCAATGGACTATAGTTCGGAAGAAGATCTATTTTTTCCAAATGAGAATGAGTCCGAGCAGGATATAGCATCACAAATGGGGCATGTGAGATTAGAGGGTGATTCTGAACAAGAAAATGAGTCTTTGGATGTTATGATGGCCAACTCTGAGGAAGATGCTCCATCAAATGAGCCTGTGCCAGATGAAATAGCGCAAGTGCAATTAAGAAGCGGTAAGGTGTTGCCAACTCCGCTAAAGAAGGAAATCTCTAATAAAGATAAGGGGAAGGAGATAGTTGTTAATGAGGATATTATCCCCAAGGACTCCAAAAGAAAGACACTCCAATCATGGGATAGATTACAATATCTTATCTCATCTGCGGAAAATCCCGGCGCAGCTCAGCATATACGATGCTCTGATAATGTCTAAGGATCTTCGGGAGACTTTGATTCAGGCTCTCAAAGACCCCGAAAGGTACGAGGCATATTTTGCTGAACGTAACATGACGGAAGTCTTGCAAGCCTGTAATGAGCCGTTCATCACCTTCTCCGAAGAAGACATGATGCTTGGGACGGCGGATCATAACCGCCCTTTGTACGTTACTGCAGAGAGCGACGAAATGATAATCAGCCGAATTCTGATCGACCCTGGTCCTCCATCAACCTTATAAGCTTGAAAGCGCTGAGATCGTTATGCCTCGACGTGCAGCATCTCGGGTCAGATAAACTAATGGTGCATGGTTTCAACGAGAAAGGGCAGAAGACCCTAGGATCATTCATGCTCTCCCTAACATTTGGGGAGCTTCATACAGAAGCCAAATTTTATGTGATTGATGCAGATACTTCATTCAAGGCGCTCCTGGGTCGTCCTTGGTTGCATGAGTATGGCATTGTCCCATCAACACTACATCAGTGCATGAAGTACCTTAAGGATGGAGAAGAGTTCAGGATCTCTGGTGACATCCAACCTTTTGCAGTGCACGAAGCTACAATCTATGAGGATGCCAAGTATTTCATTCCAAAGAAGCAGAAGCCATCGAGCTCTCTTGAGGTCCAGGCATCAAGTACTAAAACTACAAAGCGACCAAAACAAGAAGGTGAAAAGAAGCAGTTGGGAGGAAAGAAGGCAACGCCAACTCTTTCCAAAGCAGCGATCACTACTAAAGAAAGAAAACATGTACCGCACCTAGGGAGCGACACAGATGAAGATGAGGTCACCCCTACAAAATCTTGGAAGGCATGTCAGTCAATTGCCAAAGGGAAAAAGAAGGCTGAATACTCAGATTCTGACTATGATTATGAGTCTACCTATACAAGCAATGTGCAGTGTGTATTCTCAAGAAGGATGGGTAACTTGTCAATCTCGGACAGCGTATTCGTAGTCACGCGCGTTCCCATGCAACATTTCAAGGAAATTACTCCCCGGGAGGTACATCATATCGAAGAACTTATAACATTCTATGTGCCACCTCATAGAAAAAGGGGCGGGCCAGGAAGTTTATTCTATAAAGGTGGAGAGCGTGAAGAAGAAGCAAATCGCGACTGGTTTTGTAGGCTCGTTGATTCCGGAGAGCTAATACCTACGAGAATGCCCAGGTTCATTACCAAAAATATCCGTAAAATGTTGCGAAAGCAAATCAATATTCCCACCTCTAAACAACAACTTCGCTTTTGCCTGAGCATTTGGTATGGAAGACATCCACGTCCATTACGAAAGAAAGATATTGCTGCAAGGAGAGGTCTCGGATTCATCGTGCAGAAATATCCCCAAAAGGAGACTTGCCAAGCAATCACATGCGCGGAAGTCAAATTAGATGATAGCAACGATGAGGAAATATATGAAGTTGATACTTATGATGATCAGCCCGTAGAGGCCAAGCCTGCACCTGAAGAATTAGAAGATGGTGGACAGACGGCTACTATGGATGAGCTAAAAGAAGTCAACTTGGGGACTGAAGAAGACCCTCGCCCAACCTTCATTAGCTCCCTTTTATCAGAAGACCAAGCGGAAGAAATGAAAGAGCTTCTCTGTGAATTCAGGATTGCTTTGCCTGGACATATGCCGAGATGCCTGGCTTATCCCCTGATGTAGCAGTTCACAGGTTAGCCATCAAGCACGATGCAGTACCCGTAAAGCAAGCTCCAAGGAGAATGAGATTGGAGATCGAAGAACAGGTGATTGCAGAGACAAAGAAGCTTATAGAAGCGGGCTTTATCCGCGAAGAAAAATATGCTGATTGGATTGCCAATATTGTCCCTGTTAAGAAGAAGAACGGTCAGATTCGTATCTGTATCGATTTTCGGGACCTCAATAAGGTGTGCCCAAAAGATGACTTTCCACTCCCTGTATCAGAACTACTAGTGGATAACACGTCCAATTATGACATGTTTTCATTTATGGACGGATCGTCGGGTTACAATCAAATTAAGATGGCAACCGAGGATGAAAAACACACATCATTTAGAACGCCCATTGGTATTTTCTGTTATACAGTTATGCCCTTTGGCCTTAAGAACGCTGGTGCCACTTATCAACGAGCAATGACGTGTATATTTGATGAGTTAATACATCAAAAGGTTGAATGCTATGTGGACGACCTTGTTGTTAAAAGCGTGGACCGAAGAGACCACTTAGATGACTTAAGGATTGTATTTGAAAGAATCAGAAAGTATGATCTGAAGATGAATCCTCTCAAGTGTGCTTTTAGAGTCTCTTCCGGCAAATTTCTGGGGTACGTTGTTCGACACCGAGGCATCGAAGTTGACCCCAATAAGATCAGGGCGATTATGGAGATGCCACCTCCCAGAAACCTTCGTCAACTTCGCTCGTTACAAGGGCAACTAGCTTTCATTCGACGATTCATATCGAATCTGTCGGGTAGGTGCCAGCCATTTTCAAAGTTGATGAAGAAAGATGTCCGCTTTAAATGGGATGATGAATGCCAAGAAGCATTTGATAGTATCAAGAGATACTTATTGAACCCTCCTATTCTTGCGGCACCAATTCCGGGGAAGCCTCTTATACTGTATACAGCGGCATTAGAAGAGTCCCTCGGAGCACTGTTGGCCCAGCATAACGAAGAAGGCAAGGAAAATGCGTTATACTACATCAGTCGGATGTTGATTGGAGCAGAAATTCGCTATTCCCCAATTGAGAAGCATTGTTTGGCATTAATCTTTGCAGTTCAGAAACTCCGCCACTACATGCTATCCCATAAAATCACACTGATATCAAAGATCGATCCGCTGAAGTTCTTGATGACAAGACCAGCGCTGACAGGTCGTCTAGCCAGGTGGGCAGTATTGTTATTGCAGTTTGAAATCACATACATGCCACAAAAGGCAGTGAAAGGTCAAGCATTGGCAGATTTTCTTGCTGCACACCCAATCCCGGCTGATTCTCCACTAAATGATGATTTGCCCGATGAGCAAATAATGCAGGTCGAGGAGAATGAAAGGCTACCATTCTGGGAAATGTACTTCTACGGGGCATCGTCGATTAGACCTGTCCGACCTCCAAATATTGCAAGAGCCCGAGCCGGCATTGGTCTCATTTTCGTAGCACCTGAGGGAGGCAAAATGAGGTTTTCGTTCAGTTTGACTGAACCTCGGACCAACAATGAAGCCGAATACGAAGCTCTAATAGCAGGGCTGGAGATTGCAATCGATATCAAAATTCAAAATCTTCAAATCTTCGGCGACTCTCAACTTGTGATAAATCAAGTCTTGGGCATTTACAAGATTTGTAAGGTTGAGCTGGCTCATTATCACCGGCGGACCCTTGAGCTTCTGAAGCAGGTGCCAAATGTTAAAATAGTTCAAGTTCCCCGAGGAAAAAATGCCAAAGCAGATTGCTTGGCCAAATTGGCCAAGGAAATGGCAAATACCGAGGAGAGACCTATATATATCGGAGTTTATAACCGTCGGGTGTTGGAACCCGCCCTGTTGAAATTCCCGCGGGCAGAAGTATCAGATTCAAGCAAACGAGATACGACTCTGAGTGACCCTCAACCTCTTCACCAGATTATTATGGAAAATTATCCAGAAGGATATCATGTAGCCAAGAGACGTAAAGCTAGTCAAGCTTCAGAATCATGGTTGCATTGCTTAGAAGTTGAAGTAGAAGATGATTGGAGGCAACCTTTCATCGAATATTTTAAAGAAAGCAAACTCCCAACAGATAAATCTCTTGCCACACAAATTAGGAAGAGAGCATTGCGGTATGCATTTGTTAACTACACGTTATACCGACGAGCTTTTGATCAAATGTGGCTAAGATGCCTAGGGACCAAGGAAGCTGATAGAGTGGTGACAGAAGTTCACGAAGGACTTTGTGGTGCACATCAGTCAGGTCCCAAGATGGCGGCTAAAATTAAAAGAATGTGTTATTATTGGCCAACAATGGTGAGGGACAGTATCGACCACGCTAAGAGGTGTCACGAGTGTCAAATCCACGGTGATGTTATACATCAACCTCCAAATCCTCTGCACCCAACAATAGCATCCTGGCCATTCGAATGCTGGGGCACAGATATAATCGGACCGATAGATCCGCCATCGTCAGCCGGGCACCGCTTTATTTTGGCAGCAACAGACTACTTCTCGAAGTGGGCAGAGGCGGCTCAATTCAGAGAGGTCACATCCGAGCATGTGATCAACTTCTTTACCCATAACGTTGTCTACAGATTTGGTGTACCACGCCGCATAATCTCAGATAACGGCAAAGCATTCAAAAGTACCAAAATTTACAAGTTTGTTGATCGACACAAGATCGATTGGAGGTATTCATCAATATACAATCCAAGAGCGAATGGCTTGGCAGAAGCCTTTAACAAGACGCTGGTGAAACTGTTGAAGAAGATTCTCACAAAAAACAAAAGGGAGTGGCACACAAAAATGGTAGAAGCGCTATGGGCCTATCGTACAACTTGCAAAACGCCAACCAAAGCCACTCCTTATTCACTCGTATTCGGAGTTGAAGCAGTGTTGCCACTAGAGATTGAACTGCCGTCACTTCGAGTGGCAATTCAGCATGATCTAACCCAGGAACAAAATGCTCGCCTAAGAATGGAGGAACTTGATGCACTCGATGAGATTAGATTGCAAGCTCAACAGAACTTGGAGATCTATCAAGCAAGGATGGTGAAATCATTTGATCGGATGGTGCGCCATCGATCATTTCAAGAAGGAGAATTGGTTCTGGTGCTGAGAAGACCAATCATCCCGCATCGAAAAATCGGTGGCAAATTCGTATCCAATTGGGAAGGCCCATTCGTTATCGAAAAGATGTACCAAGGAGGAGCCTATCAACTTATCGATCTGCAAGGTCAAAGGCCCATGCCGCCGATCAATGGTCGATACCTAAAGAAGTATTACGCGTAAAATTGCCCAAGAAAATATTTTGTTTACTGCGCTGTGTATTTTATACATGCTTACTAGCATATATGCTTTACATTTTGAAATTCTCTTGTGTCACAAGAATGCATTTCAAATAACTCATAAAAATCCCCCATAAGACTGGGGGCATTTTAAATATTTATTCGGGTCGACATCGTGCCACGTGCCGAAATCCCCGAATAAATATTTAAAATCTTAAAATACAAGATTTATATGAAATCTTCCTGCGCGATAGGGGGTATTTTAAATATTTATTTGGGTTGACATCGTGCTATACGGCGAGATCCCCAAATAAATATTTAAAATTTTGAATTCCAATTTTATTCTATTCTAAAATGACCCTTTGAAGCAGGGGGCATTTTAAATATTTATTCGGGTCGACATCGCGCTGCATGCCGAGATCCCTGAATAAATATTTAAAATTATCAATGCAAGTACTTTCTTAAGGAAGATACAATGAACTCTTTTCAAAGTATATACAGGTCATCTTCAAGAAGCTTAAGACTTTATCTTCTCCAATGTACCAAGATTCAAAAGTCAGGAAAGAGATTTTTGTAACTACACACTCCAACAAATTGAGTCAGAAAAGCTTGAAGTCTTTCGACAGCCTAAAGCTTAAGGTTCGAATGGATGTAAAAGGTCGGATCCAACACGCCCAAATATGGCCGGATCGCTGGCAGTTCTGTCTACTCAATACGCCATAAGAACGGTCGTAGTAGCGGAACCCCCACTTCGTCAACCCGTCAGTAAGGACTGTAGGAAGAACGAAGGCCGATTTGACTCTACAAGTTCAAGTAATTGTAGTCTACTAAATTCTCCTAATTGACCGGAGAATCAAAATTTCAGTGGGAAGAAGGAAGTGTCACGAGCAACTACTATATGTGCATAGGATCCAAAATCCTTAACCACAAAGGAAAACCCTAAATCTACCAACTCCAGTGAAATCAGCATTGGGAAGCACATTTCTCATGGCTCAAGTCTGAAGCCCGAATGGGTGTAAAAGGTCGGATCCAACAAGCCCAAATATGGCCGGATCGCTGGCAGCTCCATCTACTCAACAAGCCATAAGAAATGCCGCAGTAGAGGAACCCCCATTTTAGCAACCAGAGGACAAAGAGCTGTCAAATCTCACATCTCCCGATCTGATGAACTCAAGTGATTCAGATTAAAGTCTCCTCAAATGGTTGAGGATTAAGATACTACCTACATTTGATAGTATCGACCAAATCCAAAACTTACAAATCCTTCAACAAATCCGTAAAGCACAAAGCAAGGATCGAAGGAATTCTTCTTCAACAAGTCCGCCAAAGCACAAAGCAGAGGACCGAAGAAAACTATCTTAAAGTCATCAAAGCCTAAGGCTGAACTAAGAGGATTCTGTCATCAACAAGTCCGTTATGCACAAAGCTCTAGACCGATGACTTTTCGCCATCGACCTAATACAAACCTAAGGGTTTAGGTCATCGGCATCTACTCCTTCATCAAGCCCGCCAAAGCTAGAAGCATAGGGCCGAAGGTATAAAAATCACTTGACAAGCCAATAAAGACAAATCAGAAAATTCTCTATCATTGTCCGCAGCACAAAGCATAGGGCAAAAGAAATCAGTATCTCAACCATCTATTGATACATCAAAGAAATCTATGGAGAAAGAAAATCTTAGTGTGACATCCAAATAAGCTTTTGGAGATCCACTAAATGAAAGCTCTAGTGTGACATCTAGAACAAATATCTAGAGATCCACAGGGTCAATCAGCATACAACAAACGTGATTCGCTCTAGGCGCGAACCACATTTGTTGGGGGGCATTTGTTGACCCTCATACTAGTGTCGGGGTCGAGTCGACCGCGCAAGGAGGATTTCAAAAGCAAAAGAGCTCGAAATCGCGCAAAATCTCACACCCGATGCGTGTCGACCGAAAACCCAAAATCGCCGAGACGACCTCTGTTTGCGAAACGGACAGCGCCGATGCGTCCGGAGCAACGGAAACAGCTAAAATTGACACCCATATTGGTGGGGGTCAACGGTCGGCGAAATTTTAATTTTGGGCGCGCGAATCGAGACGACGACTTATGCGAGCGACGACGCGACGACCAACTCGATGCAAGATTAAAAATTTCTTTTTATTTTTGTGCAATTTAATTAAAAAAAATTAGAAAAAGGGAGAGAAAGAGGTTTTAAATAAAAAAAATGAATTTTCCTTTAATAAAAAAATCCAAAAAATACCCAAAATGCCCTCACTTAACCCTCTAAACCCTCATACTCTCTCCCCAAACCGAGCCCTCTCATTCTCACGCCATTCTCACGACTCCAAGCCGCCCCTCACGCCTCTCTCTCGGTTTCCACCGCCGGCTCCCTCTTCCTCCCTCCAAGGTTCAAGGTAAAGCTTCTCCATCTTCTTCTTCCTCTTCTTCCTCCATTTTCTTCTTCTCCATCTTCTTCTTCCTCCTTCCCTCTTCTTTTTCTTCTCCATTTTTCATCTTCTCTCATCTTCCCTCCACATTTCCTTTCATTTCCTTCCATTTTTCTCTTCCCCTCTCTTCTCCCTCCTCTCCTTCATCTTCTTCTTTCTCCTCCAAACTCTCTTTCTCAAACCTACACCAAACCCTAACCCTAATCATTTTTTTTCTTCACTTCCACTCACCAAACCACATACATTCCTTCACAAAAAACACTTCCCTACACTTCCTACACCCTTCCAACAAAGAAAAAATTTTCGTCCTTCATTTTCTCTCTCTAACCTAGAGAGAGAAAATTTTCTCTCTCTAGAAATCTCTTCATGAATAGCTCCATCTCCACCCCAAACATCTTCCCTCTCCACCATACTTCCAAATTCCTTCTCTAGAGGGAGAAAACAATTGCACACTCTCTCTTTCTCTCTCCAAAATTGAGAGAAGAGGGAGTTTCTCTCTCTAAATTGCTCCTCTCACTTCCTTGTACCTCCTAAACCCTCTCTACGCAAATTCCCCTCAAATTCCATCTTTCCCCTCTCTTTCTCTCTCTAGAAAGAGAGTTTCCTTCTCTCTTTCTCTCTCCAAAAATTTGAGAAAGAGAGATTTTCTCTCTCTAACTTCACTCCCCTAATTTCCTACACACTCTAAACCCATTCCACAAGAAAAACCCATAAAATCCTTTCTTTCCCTCTCTTTCTCTCTCTAAAAAGAGAGCTCTCTTCCTTTTCTTTCTCTCTCTAGCTTTTTTTTTTTTTAAATAAAAATATGATTAATTAAATTGCACAAGTAAATTTTCTTTTAATTATGCATCGCAGGTTCCTACGTCGGCGTCATCCGCCGTCGCCGCCTCGATTGCTGCATACCCAAGGTAAAAATTAGCATTTACATTTCTATGCATGAAATAAGTACTTGTGACCGCTTTTCTTAGCGGGCGAGGAAAAACTTAAGTACCCGTGACGCACTGAGCGAGCGGGGAAATTCGTATGCATGAAAATATAAGTACCCGTGACTGTTTTTCTTAGCAGGCGGGGAAATTTGTTATTTGTAAAAAAAATGTTTAATTAAGTACCCGTCACTGCTTTTAGGCGGGGAAAAATGCTATATTTTAAATCTGCGCTCAAAGTCATCGTGATCGCTTTTCTTAGCGAGCGGGGATTAAAACTGCGGCCGCGGTGTCACTCGACACCTACCGTGACTGCCTTTCTTGGCAGGCGGGAAGGCCTTACACACTCCGAGGCAGCCCCCTACGCGGGGACGACACCAGAGTGCTGCCAAAATTTTCAATAAGAATCCATGACTTAGAAATTTTGTTTAGCATATACAAGGAGTTCGTGGAGACGCATTCAAATAACCAAAATTTGAACCTAAATGAGAATTTAACTTGAACATGAGCTTGGATATTTGAGCTCTACAAAAACAACAGAGGACTTGATTGAACTCAGAATGGAGGAGGCTCACTTCGAGTCTGAACTATGCTTGAACAAAACTTTGCACACAAAGAACTTTGACATCAAAGCTAATATACAAGTTGATCATTTGGAGCTATACTCATAACTTGAATCAAGTGAAGAAGACTTGAGCTTGCATTGGGGTTTGAACTCAAGAAGACCACAAGGAAGTTTGAGTATCATTGAATAACTTGAAGTACAACTCTAAAATAAAACTTGCAATTTTGTAAAGTTATTACTTCAAATGAAATCCAAGACAAGAACCAAATGACAACAATCAATGACATGAAGTTTCCCATGGAGATGCCAACTAGCAATAATGCAAAGATTTTCAAATAAAGTAGCCCCCTCGATCAGTTAAATGTATTCAAATCAATGTCATACATTCAAGTGAGAATTCATGTATAAGCCTCTTACACTTATGAGAGTCATGTGGATTAGAATAAAGACATTGAGGATAATATCAAGTTCCTTACACTTGCTATAATCAATTTTGAAAGCCAAGAACTCGCAAGTGAGGATTTGGTTGCAAATAAGAAGAAGATTGTGAAGCTATATGGGGGCTATTAGAACCTATGAGATCATTCACAAAATCAAACATGACTTGCCTCCAAGCAATAACTAGTAAGAATCATCATTTCAACTCAATGGTCATCGTACAAGAGCTCCAATAGATGATAATATTGAATGAGTTATGAATGTTGTGATACATTTACAAACAATACATGAAGGTATAACAACCTCTATACGAGGTTAAATTGCAAGCATATGTGTCAAATAACCAATGAGCTATAATGCATGCAATAGATAGCTCATAAAAGTGGCGATCATGCAGAATGCATAATGAAAGTGTTAATCCATGAAGAAAGGCTCATGGGTATTGTAAATCTACAAAAGGAGCTACTAACAAAGATATAAGTGAATGTAATAGATCATCAATCAACTTGAAGGCAGATAATGATGGCAGACAAAGATTTACAATATATGGGCATTTACAAACAAATGTAGATGACAGTTCATGTATTCATTAGTCCATCTACGAATGACGACGAATAAAATACATAAGACCTTCAATAAGTGCAAGCTCCTATGATATAAGGCAGGAGATTAGTTAGTGCACTATGATCCGCCTACGAAAATCAACAAGTAGTGCACAACAGTCTACCTGTAAGAAGCAGCGAACAATTCTATCCAGAAGCTGCTACGCCACGCCACCGGATCTGCAACACAAATACAAGCAGACAGAAGGCGTCTACAAGTTGCAATGCCCTGCCACCGGATCTGCATCACAAATACAAGCAGACAGAAGGCGTCTACAAGTTGCAATGCCCTGCCACCGGATCTGCATCACAAATACAAGCAGACAGAAGGCGTCTACAAGTTGCAATGCCCCGCCACCGGATCCGCAACACTCGTACTAGCGGACAGAAGGCGTACATAATCTCTCAAATGAAATATTGTGTGCATTCAAATTACAATTACTTACACAACTAACATATTTCAAAATCCCCCTGCACTTACACCGTAGTTTGTATACACATAGGTACACTAAAGGGGAAAATACGATCTCGACCCGCATGGGCCCCGGCGAGCGTGTTATTGGTACACACGTGACGCCTAGGGATGCTGCGCGGGTCAACAAGTGAATTCAAGTCCGAATCCGATCCTTTTATACGGATCAATAGAAGTTGACAGGGTACGGACCATCAAATAAATACACGGTTGTAGGGACCGGTGTATTTATTTTAATACATTCATATTAGGTCTTCAAGGCCTATAATCAATAGAATTCACTCACAAAGGTATAAAGCCTACGAAACCCGATCCTCTGTCGACATCCAGACAGAGTTGACAAGGTTCAAACTACAAATGAAAATGACCCCACACCCCGATGATGGCCGTGTTGAATGCAGATCTCAACCGGAGGGGCTCACAAACATTTTCAAATGTCTTCTAAATATCCACAATAATAAAAAAAATCCCCAAAAACCAAAACTACACAAAAATCCAAAAATCCAACAAATCCCAAAAATATTCAAAATCCAAAAATATTTAAAAAATGAAATTATCCATCTCAACGCTTAAAGCAAAATCCATCCACCCTCCGCAACAGTTTGCCGAGGTGGACAAATTAAAGTTTACTCTAGCTCACAAAAAGCCAAATGCCTAATCGAAAATATCACTAGGATCCATTCTCAAACAATCTCCTGTCAATAAGGACGTGGTACGTGTCCTCTAACCGGCGGTTTGCCGCCAAATGGCACCGCAGGATAAACGGTTATGACCCGGGGCCCTCTGAACCGAGTGGTTTTGCCGCCAAATGGCACCACGAAATACCGGTTATGGCCAGCGCCGTTACGTTCCTTATTGACATCAAATCTTTGAGATATGAATCAATAGGACCGATCGATAGGGCACAAAGCCCTCTGTTAGCTAAGGTGGATTCAAATTTGTCCCCTTAGACAAACATTCAACCCCGGTCTACAAGGTCCCCTTGGACGAAGCAACCCATGGCTGCCAACAAGGATCCTTCTGTCAGGTTGGGTCGACTACCTCCTCTGACTAAGTAGACTAGGGACCATGATGGCCCGGGACGACGGAACCATGGGATCTTGATCGGGTCTATCATCCATTCCCCCACCATCCGCTTTAAGTGCACGATGGTGAAATTTCTTATTTTAAATATCAAACCATTTCAACCCAAACATCCAAACTTCCAAATATTTCAAAATCCATATACATTGCTGCTACTATATGCCAGATACCACGTATCTTTACGTATCTGATTAACGACTAGCCTTAATCGAAAGTTCTCTCTTGTGATCGAGAGGGGTAATTAACTATAGGGGCTTGCGCCTATAGGAAACCAGAACTCAGATCATAAAGTCCTCACAAAATGAGGGCGAAATCTCTGGGTAGTGTCTTATCTACAAACCCATCTGCCTTCCAAAATTTACCCCGGAACTTAGTTCGTTAAAACTCCCTCTCCGAATAAGAAAAGCGAGCGGAGGCCGGGGCCGAATTTTCGGAGCCCACACGGTTCTTCGCCAAAACACAAATATTCCACTGTTTTCAATAGAAAACAGCCACCAAACTGTGGAAAAACTGAGAGAATAGGGAGAAAACGTTGGGAAAACAATAGCAAACAATTGTATTCCACTAGTCGACGATCAAAACCAAAGCAAGATACAATGTTCTTCAATTCGAGAGGAAGAACAACTCTCCCACAATCTCCAGCAACGCCAAAAGCCCAAGCAAGAAAACCTAGAACACAAAACTCCTTTCAAAATCAAGATAAAAACCTAATTCCCTCATAACTCCCTATTAATACAATCTAATTCAAATTAAAAGCAAAAGGACTTCTCTACCCTTCCTTCTCCCTCCAAAAACACTTAAACCAAGTTTGAAAAGCAAGTGGACCCCACCCCAACCCCAATTCTCCCTTCCGCCTATTCCCTGTGCCGCTTCCGCCGCGAGTAAACCCGGACCGGCTGGGCCGGTCCAAGTTGAGCCGGTCCAGGCTGGACCGGCATAACAGAATGATTATTTCATGGCTGATGGTGGGGTCAAAGAGGAAGCCTTTATCGAAGACCATTCCATATTTAACCATAGTTATGATTATAATGAATAATCTAATTAGGTCAACGATATTTTATTGAAAGTGAGGGGAGAGTTGCTCGCAATCAAAATGCTCTTTTGTGTGGCATTTGCGAGAACTTCATGATCGTGATGTGAGTGAGTCTGAGGCTAGCAAAACTCAAGATGAGTTTGATGATTTCACTAAGGTGGGCTCTTGACGAGCTCTAGAATGTTTGATAATTTGTGTATGGACTAGTTTGGTGATTTGGATATGAGAAGTGTTCAACGATCTGGATGCGAGATGAGATCGACATGGTGAAAATTTGTTTGGTGGGCATTGGGCAGCTCTCGGCAAGATGAGATCAACGAGCTGAGATGAGTTAACGATGAGTGTACAATGATTCTTGAGGCACACTCCTATTGGATCTAGGCTTGGCTCGGACGAACCCTTATGATGAGCAAGGGTATATGGATCACACATTGATACAATGTTGAAATTGTAGACAAGAAATATGAGAGAAGAATTTATTCACTGGATTAAAATTATATAATTGGTGTATATTTATAGGTGTTAAACAGTGCCAATTACTAGTCCTAAAATTGGGGGAAAATAAAATATAATTAATGGGAGACAAATGAGGATGAGAAATGACGGATTGATGAGTTGGACAGACATCTTATGCTTTACGAGGATCTTATGTGGGCCATGGTGATGCTTTTATAGAATTTCAATGGTATTCAAGGAGCACCACTCATGCACAATCTATTATCATATACCCTTTCAAATTTCTCCTAGACGTATTAGCTAATCATTATATTGTTAAACAAATTCATAACATTATTAATTTTCTTAAACTTTTATTCTCGTCAATATCCCCACGATTTGAATGACCAATGCAGAGGTTTTATAATCCTAAATTATTTTGAAATTGATTGTACCTCTGCATTTTTTCTAATGGATACTTTTAATCAGACATGCTAACATTATTTCTCCAAGAGATAAGTTTTACTCAATTATGTGCCAGGCGGTAAGAGTCATGCATTGGTACTTACAGACATGTCCTTTGTTCTGTCTAAATTGTTTTCTTTTCCTAATTCGAACCATACACTTCATAGGATCATTCCATATTTAAAACTTCCTTCATATCGGTTGCTCAAATCACGTAGTAGCTATTGGACAAGAAGAAACACTTTTAATTAAATCTTTGGTTGGTGCTTTAAAGGAGTCCTCCATCCTCTTTTGAAATGATTTTCTATTTACTTTTTCAGTGGCTCTGGTTCTGGTATTTCATTGCAAAATGTTGGAATCTTTTGGATTCTTCTAATGATTTCTTCATTTTTTCTCCAAGCTGCTGACACTGTTTTGAAGGTATAAAAATCCCTGCTGATTTTGTTGTGGAACTTTTATTTTTTCGCTCTATTATCTACCAACTGCTGATGCATGTAAACATGTTTCCCTGCAGGAAAAAATATTTTTGGATTCGACTAAATGGTTGAAGGTATACATGCTGGCATCACTCAAACTTTGAAGCTCTATACTGCTTTTTGATAACCATGCAATGATGCAAATGTCTTTTAGTTGTGGACAATATGCCATTTTCCAGAAGTTCTGCATTGTCAATTAAAATACTCGCACTACTATTTGCAAATTTTGTGCTCCGGATAAATCAAAATTCCTTTATAATGCAGGGAGGATCAGTTGACCTTTTTGTTGTGAACTCTTTCGGATCTGCTTTTCAAGTAAGAGCTTTTCTAAGGATTATTCTTTAATCATGTGGAAAATTCAAGTGCACTCACCAAACATTGTACGTAGGTCTTCAGAGCATAACATTTTTTTTGGTTCATATTCAGGCCATGTTCATATGTCTTCTACTTCCTTTTCTGTCAAAGTTGTGGGGAATTCCATTTTCTATGCTACCGACATATATTAAAGATGGGGGAGCCTGCTTTCTCAATATAGGAAAACTGGCAAGTGGTAAGTTTATGGTATTTAAATAGTTGAAAGCAATTTTCCCTTTTTCCTTGATAAAATAACTGAATTTTCAAATGAAAAAAAAAAAAAACCATTTCGTATCTTTCAGTCCCGTCTTCTCCGAGAGAAACATCCATACAAATCAGCATTTTGTCCACAATTGCACATCATACTATAAAAGCTTTCTGCCTTTCTTTGATGGTCTATTCTTCGTTTTAAGGTCTTTGTTTTGCTATTGATTGAATTTCTTGCATTTTATATGATGTGCTGTTTCTAACTTCCAATTTTATTTTAGATTGATGCAACGCAATTACATTCTTATACCCACTCGTTGAAGCCTTTTAAACCTCACCTGTTATGCGAAGTAAATTCAGCAATATGGATGCATTTTAATACTTCAATTTGCACGTGTAAGCGCAACCAAATTAAACTGCATATCTTTGTTTTCTTTGCTTTTGTTTTTTTTACTTCTTCCAACCAAAGAAGTCTCTTATATTTAATTTTTATATGAAACTAAAAATTTAAGTCAACTAGAGTAGTTCAAGTCAATCTAATTGGCACTAATCAGGTTAAGGGAAGTCAATAACTTATACCAGTGCCTGTAAACTATTTTCATTGATATTCAATGGTGGTGTCCAAAATATTTAAGAAACGAGCTCAAATGAAAATTTGGTATTCAATGCTCTTGTTGTCTTTCATTAAGATCTTCCAAGCAAATCAATAATCAGAGCAACTTAGTTGCAAGTTTAGGCACTTAACATAGTTTAAAAAGTTACTCGTTACAATGCATGGGAATAAAAGTAATATTATAGTTTAGGTCCACTATAAAAATTACAATTATTTTATTATTTCCTCATGCATTGCATGGGGCTTTTTATTATAATATAAATGGTGATAATGCATAATTTAGTTTTGTAGGGTAAAGTGATAAATATTTTGATATTTAAAGCATCCAAATAAAAGTATTTTGAAAACATAAATTGAATTAATTAACAATTAATTGATTTAAATATATACTAGAATATTTAATAATCAGTTAGGATAATATTTATATTAAATCAATAATTCAAGTCACAGATTTATTTTGTAAAAATTAGAGTATTTAAAGTTCAATTCAATATTATTTCAGCCTTTTCAGTAATTAGAAGATGAAATTCTTTCCGATTTATTTATTATTTAGTAAATATGGGGAGAATGGATTAATAAAAACTTGTATAGAATATATATTTGGTAGATTTGATAGATTTGAATTTTCCTTTTCTTTGATGGCTTTAATCTATACATAGAAAATAACATCTTTCTCTGTGTGTGTGTAGGTAGAGGTAGATAGGGAGGAAATTATACAATAAGGGATGGTGGGTGCTCTCTCCATTCATTAGACTTGATTATATAGATAATTTCTCTTTTTGCACTTAATATATAACAAGAAAAAGTAGTCATGTGAAGAAAAAATAGTCAATGTGATGCAAGCAAGGATAGGAATCACTATTATCTTAATAGTTCTAAAGATTAGGAGTTTTATAACAATTTATAAATAAAGATTAGTAATTTTTTATTCTTTTAATCATTTTAAGGTGATCCATTCTTATTTTTGTGGACTTAAAAAGTTCACGCCCGATTTGTTTTGGGGATTCTTATTTCTGGTTAAATTTTTAAAAGATAAATTATATTTTAGATAAGACAATACGTGTGATAATTGGTTGATTGACTGATTCAATCAAACTAGTCCATTATAATATAAGGTTTGAGCTCAGGAGCGAGCAATCGCGCTATTGAGCGAGCGGGTTAGCCAACCGAGCCTAAACAATGGTTTCTCACACGAACAAATGCGATCCTTCGTATGTATAGATGGAAATTTTTTGCTTTCGAGCTAAGTTGAAGGAAGAAAGTGTCGTTCGGAGAAGGAAGAAGCAGAGAAAAATTGTGTTTGATGGCAGATTTTGTTCGATTTGAAAGAGTCGAAGGTAAGAAAGGAGAAAGAGAAATTGTGTTTGATTGAGAGGAATATGAATGATTAGAAGAAGAGAAGTTTGTAAATTCAATCTCGACAAAGAAAAAAGAGGTAAGTGCTTTTTTTTAGAGAATTAGATTATGATTTTAATTTTCTTTAAAAACAATTAGTTGATTTTTATTCAACAGAGGGGGGGGGGGGGGGGGGGGGGGGTGAGGGTGAGGGCAGTGATTGTGAAATTTTAATACAACATGGAAGAAGAAATTTGAGGTAAGCAATATAAGCTATGTAATCATCATTTCGATCATTTTCATATAATATAATAGGTAATGTAATTAAAAAAATGACTTGATATTTTGAAGGCCTTTGACATTGTTTTTGGCGACATTCTATGAATTTGACGTTGTCTTTGATAATATCTGATGCATTGATAGTAATTTTAGAGATCGGGCTCGCGGTTCGTATCCTTTTATTTTTATTCCTCCTTCATCTTCCATACAACCGCCGACCACCTTGCCTACAACCCCTACTGCCGGCCACCTCACCCTTTCCACCTCAAGCCACCGGCCCCTCCTCCCATACCTCAACCGTATGGCTCCCTAGCCCCACTGTCACCCCCTCCCTCCACCAAACCAAGCTTGACTCCTCCTCTAGCCGCAGTGATTTGTGTAATTTTAATACAACAAGGAAGAAGAAATTTGAGGGAAGCAATATAAGCTATGTAAACATCATTTCGATCATTTTCATAGAATATAATAGGTAATGTAATTAAAAAAAATGACTTGATATTTTGAAGGCCTTCGACGTTGTTTTTGGCGACATTCTATGAATTTGACGTTGTCTTTGATAACGTCTGATGCATCGATAGTAATTTTAGAGATCGGGCTCGCGGTTTGTATCCTTTTATTTTTATTCTTCCTTCATCTTCCCTACAACCGCCGACCACCTTGCCTTCAACCCCTACTGCCGGCCACCTCACCCTTTCCACTTCAAGCCACCGGCCCCCTCCTCATACCTCAACCGTATGGCTCCCTAGCCCCACTGTCACCCCCTCCCTCCACCAAACCAAGCCTAACTCCTCCTCTAGCCGCTGGCCTACCAATGCCAAGCCCAAAACGCCGACCTACCCATCCATATCCCTCTTGATTCACCTTCAATTACACCATTACTATTTCCCTAATTTAGTCCATATCTTATTTGGAAAGTTTCCTAATTCAAATTCAAATGAATTTTGAATTTTAAATTCTTTCTTAAATAGCCTACATCTATTTTAGGAAGTCCCTTAATCACCTTAAATATGAAATTAATTTATATTTTATTCTCCAATCTACAATTAATACAAGGGTCCACATACATCGAATGTGGACACCCTTTTCCCCCTCTACCTTTTGCCGGCCCCCTCCCTCTCCTTTTTTTTTCTCCAATTAAATTCCTACCCTCTTAATTAATCCCACTAATCCCCGCACAAGCCGCCGGCCCCGATTCCCTGTCTTCCTTGTTTGCCACCGTCCCCTCCAATCTCTCTCCCCTCCACTTTAATTATTTACCAAATAAACCCAATCCCCCATAATTTCTCCACCACTTAGAGAATTTGAATTCAAATTCTCCCTCCTTTCCTCTCAACTTAATTCTAATTTTAATTTCTAATCAACGAAAATTAATTCCCTCCTCCCCTCGTATTTGCTCTTACTACTTCATGCACCTCCAAGGAATAAGCTTCGCAAACCGGCCTCTCTCCATGAATGGCTGATCCTGAAAGAGGCCACGACTTCGTGTATGATCTTCAAGGACGAGTATATATTCTCTGGCCTCCCTTCTTCAACCTCAATTTGGAGATCGATGACACAGTCGACGACTACGTCGACCGAATCTTTTTTTCACCTTGACGTCTGCTATCGAAGTACACCAAACCTCGGGACAATGGCGAGTTATCGGACATCCACCAACTTCTTCCCCTCCGGCTAACTTTTCATTGGGTAATGTTGTAGGTGTACTCTTTCTTTTGGTGGCATCTCTAGGTTTGTTGAAATTATTTTCATGTTGACCCCACTATCAAGAGTGAAAGTGAGGGGAACTCGAGGTAAACTTTCTATTTGTTAGACGGTGAATTTTGTTATTTTTGCATCTAGTGTTACTGCGATTTTTGTTCTTATTTTAAAATTGTCCTGTTAATCTTTCTTTAACCGCATGCCAAAGCACAACTGTAACTAAGAAATCCTAGACTCTTATCTTGATGAAATATTGAGTATAAAATTATCAAAGCGTAACAATTTGTTATTAATTCTTAAGCAATTCCTATTTCTATATATGTTTCACATCAGAGGGTGTGATCTTGAGTTTCAATATCATATAAGGTGGTGGTGAAAGATGTGTGAGAAAATCTGACTCTATTATTCTTCTAAAAGAACAGTAGTCTCTATCTCTCTCATTCACTTTTTTTCTCTCTTAAAGAACAAATCTCATAGTTCAATTGCTATGTTTGCATGTTTTATGCTTATGATCAAATCATCTACAAAGTTTATGAATTTGGTGTCTTGCTTTGTGTGGATTGTGACAAAAAATCTTGATTTCTAATTAAATGTTGCATGTTTGAAAACAGGATAAATAAATAATGTTTGAAAATTTCGTCGATCTATTTAGAAGGATAGTAATCTATCCCTCTACAAATATATATAAATATATTCTTCTGTTGTGCTGCTTTATGTAGTAAATACATGATGACTTCTAGTTCAATATTTTTCTAACTCATATGCTTTTGTACTTAATATTTTGTTTATTGCTTAGAGTTTTCAACTGTGTGCTGTCTATCTGCTAAAAGATGACAAGCTGAACTCTTTATATGCAAGTTATGATTTACACAAATATCTTATTTACCCTGGATGAACTTATTAGATGAACTGTCTACTTTAGCCTAGTAAATCTCTTCACTTCTTCTTCTTTCAACAGTTCGAAGTTTTTATTACTTTTGTATGATATCATTGACACTACGATTAACATTTTCAATTTTGATCGATTACAGGATGTGAAGGAGCGCCAATGTTGCCACTTTTATTTGTGGTGGTTAACATGGCCTTTAACATATCAATGCTACATGTCGTTAAGGTCTCTTCAGCTGTGGCGTCTTGCCTTGCCTCGACTTTCTCAGGTGCTTATGTATCTCTTTTCCTATCTAATAAACTGTATTTCCCTACTATTACTCTCAAACTTAGATGTACTTAAAGAATGATAAATGATAAATGATAAATAGAGGTGTACATTACATGGGTAATTATTAATCTTTTGACTAAAAAAATTAGGAAAACAGTGTTGACCTCTATGTATTAACCGATAGAACAAAGAAAAAAATTCAAAATCATACCTTGCGGATCCACGATATCTGCCCAAAATCCCGACTGAAATCCCCGGAATCCAGCTGAAATCCCGCTGTGCAGCGCCGCGTACGTCTCTTCTCCGCGAATCCTGCCCAAATCCCGCAATCGCCTCGATCGAGAGCCCAAACGCGTCGTTAAATACCGCACCAAACGAAGCTCTTCGCCCTCACACACGACTCTCTCCCATTCGCTACCCGCAAGCATCACGCAGCTCTCCGATCCTCCCTCTCCCTTGTCTGCTACTTCCGGCTCCAGTCCGACGCACGAGCTGCTCCCGTCGCAGCTCCCTCGACGACTTCCCTTCCGGCCGGATCGAAAGTCACGACATTTTGATCGTAAGTAACAGCGGAGCTTGCTGTGAAATTAACTTTCTCCCTTCCCGCACCCCTTCGGCCGGATCCCGTGAGAGAGAGAGAGAGAGAGAGAGAGCAAACTCCTTCTACATACCTCCACTCCAAGCCGAGACCCGCCGAGCTCCTCTCGACGTCCCGATCCCGACCTAGCTCCGACTCCCCCCTAGCCCTTCGACTTCGCTCCATCTGCGACTTTCCCCTTCCTGTTCGGATCGGAAGCCAGAGCGGAAGATCGCTGGCTTGAAGGTAACTTTGCTCCCTTTCACGCTTCTCTGGTCGGAATCCCGTAAGCAGAGTGAGGAGGGGAGAGATATTAAGGGTTTTAATTAAATTAATGATTAATTAATTTTAATTAAGATTTATATTAATTATATTAGTTATGATTATTCTAATTAATTATAATTATTATAATTAATTATAATTAATGTTAATTAATTAATTTTAATTTAAAATTATTTTATTAATTATAATTAATTTTAATTAACTTTAATTATTAATTTAATTATAATCATTAGAATTAATTATGATTAATTGTAAGCAATTAATCATAATTAATTTTAATTAATTATAATTAATCTTAATTAAAGTTAATATTAGTTAATTATGATTAATTATTATTATTTTTAATTAAAATTAATTAGTATTAATTATAATTAATTAAGGATATTTATGCTTAATTATAATAATTCATAATTAATTTAATTAATTAAAGGTAATATTAATTTTATATTATAATTAATAAAGTGAAGGAAAAACAAGTGCTTCTTCCCTCGATCACCCCGACGACCGCCAAGGTATAAATTCCTAAACCCTAAAACTCCGAGAGCTCGTTTCGATGCAGGCGACGAGACAAAACGACCACCTATACACGCTTTTCTTAGCGTGGTGGGAGGGAGTGCGTCCCGACGCTTGCGACGAAGCGGGTAATCACCCGATTCCTTCTTCGAAGTTCGTATCGCCTTGGAAACCCCGCCTATACACGCTTTTCTAGCGTGGTGGGAAGGATCCCGGTGCGATGCGCGCGACGAAGCGGGGATACCCATAAGTACCCGCTTGCGGGGAAATAACTGTGCTTACAAAATATTTTCAAAAAATTAAAAAAATACTTTTCTACAAACAAAAATACCCATACACGCTTTTCTTAGCGTGGTGGGGAATCAAAAAAATTACACGGCCCGGTGTCCTCGAAAGGGGACACCTACCATACACGCTTTTCTTAGCGTGGTGGGAAAGGCCCAGTTTTTCCGTCGTTTTCCCCTAAACGGGGGAGACGCCGGAAGGCTGCCGAAATTTCGGGTGAAAATGTTGCTACACACGGACCCTTTTGGAGACGTTGGACAATCAAGGACTTGGACTTTGCTCATAACTCAAATCAAATGATTAAAGAAGGGCTTAAACTTAATTAAATGAAATTGAAGCAATTTGGATATGAAATTGCATTTACAAGAACAACAGGGGACATGCATTAGAGCTAGAACTTGGTTGAACTCAAAAGGGTGTTTGAACTTGAACTCAGCTTGTGAACATTGGACTTGATTGAACGGTGGACTCGGACTTATAAACTTGATTCAATCTACTTAATTGAACTCAAACCCAATGAATCATAACTTAAGCATAATGAATATGAACTTGGTTTGAACCAAGTGAGGATTAGACTTCTTGCCATATGAAGAACATGAAGGACTTGTGTAAGACTTGAGTTGGACTCAAGCTGAACTGAACTCATCTTGAACTTGCAAATTCAAGTGTTACTTGAACAATCACAAGGTTTTTGAATCATATACGAGAGCATTTGAATCCGAATTTGGACCAAATACAAAGTGCTTTGAGCTCGTTTTGAACAAACTTGAATATACAACAAGATTAATAGTCACAAGAAATTGGGCCTTAAATTCAATTGTTCGCGATCATGCAAATGATAGAAGGTGACTCAAAGGAATTCAAATAAATGATAAAGGACTTGAAGCATATGACATAAGA